>FWPY01000041.1:1200000-1893884 GCA_900174645.1 Sonneratia alba
ATTTAATACATTTTTTAATGAATAAAATTTTAAAAATAAATTAATTTTAAATTAAGAATAATATCATTATTTTATAATAATATACTTAGGTTAACGACCTTTTTAACTATATTTTCTCTTGATTAATTAAATTTTCTGTTAGGTAATATAGACAAAAAAAAGAGGGGGGGGGGGGTGGGGGGGGACAGCTTTCGAAATTCTCTGGCTCCTTGCCTTCTCAGAGGGATTACGAATCTATATTACGAAATTAATTCCATGAAAAATGCCGTAAAATCAATTCTCTATTCAATAATGATATATATCGAATATACGAAAAGTAGGGTTAGAGCCATGGCATGATTGCCGTTGCTGGCTCTGAAAATGTCGGTCCGCCTACCATGCACACCAGAAAATTTGTCTCTCTTCTTCTTTTTTATTACGATATAGATTTTTTTATAACATCCAGAATTTTAATTATTTTGAGTTCATGGAAGGCTCTCTCAACCACGAATTATCTGAATAATTCAAATATGAAACTTTGCAATGGCGTAGAGCCGATTCAGCCAAAATATTGAGAAAATTCGGTGGTATAATATTCAAAGGGCCAGCCAGCTGTTTTTCTGTTCACCAACTATTGAAAGGACAGAGCCATATGGTTTTTTGCGTTAAAAAACCCTAAAATTAGAAATTGTTTCGTTTTAATTAGGGCAGAGACCCAATTGGCAAAATCCTATGATGTGCCCTCAATGGGAGGGTTTTACTCTTGATCTAGTTTGAGCATGAACTAGTTGGGTGTCCATGAATTTCTAGATATAAGATGTTTTATGTCGGAAAAGGAAAAAAAAAAAGAAGAGAGAAGGCAGTGAAGTCCTTTACAGGCAATGATCATCGTCGACCGAGAAGGTCGCTCTGCCTTCCAATGAGGGCAGGGCGTTGGCGAACTTAAGCGATGTGGGGTGGAGGCGGCCGCCGAGGCTCCAGCCCCCGTCGTTGGTCGTCGGTGCCTCGACTCTCTCGCGCTATCTCAATGTGGTGAGAGGTAGGATGGTGAAGTAGGATAGTGAGATTTAATTCTTAGGCGCATGACTTCTATAAGATCGTCAACTAAGAAAATCACTCAATGCGAAGAAACTTGCCCGACTGAAAGGGCATCCGACAGCTCCTCCTTGTCAGGCCTTGAACTTGCATGGGACCTCGGGCAGTCAGAAGAGTCATAATGGAGGCTAATTGAGAGGGGCATGTTGCTCATTTTATGCGTTCGTGCGAGATAACTTCGGGTTTGACTGACAGCTCCTCCTTCGAGATTTGACGGTGACTGCTCGGCATGTTTATCGTGGGGGAGAATCTACGTGCTTGCTGGTTGAATTGCAAATCATGCATCTTCTTCTCGAAAATGCACTCGTAGACTTGGGAGTTATAGCCCCAATTTTCACCCGAAAAGAGATATTTGCCCGATTTGTTATCTTATTTATCAACCAATCCAGTTAGCTATTACTGGTGTGTTTTTACATATTGAAGCATCATATCGTACGGGATGTGCCTTCAACACGGCTAATAAAAATGTTTAGGTATTACACATTTCCTCCAAGCCATAAGACAACCCAGTTATAAGTCGAGATGAATCATGTTAGGAGCCACATGACCACAGTGCAAGTGAACATAAGCAAAGAAAAACATCACCCTTTTATTCCAAGAATCCGATGGACTCTTACATATACGGTTGATTATGGATTTTTTTGCTGTCTATTCCACGTGGGTCCTCGACAATTTTCGACGTGCAGCACCCGGTGGTATCAAGAAACCTGGCCATCGTTACGACACTACATTCAAACATAGTCAATTTTCGACAGGTAATGCCCTCCAGGTTGTGGATTTTCTCCAGTTGCAAAGTTTTGAATCGAAACCCTTATTTAACGTAAGAAAAGCAATGAACTACCTAAACCATTCTTTGACCGGTTCATGTGATTAAACAATTCAAGAGCTTCTTTTTTTTTTATACTTTTGGTTGTCTCGATGGATCTTGTATATATGTGTATGCATGCATATATATATAATATGATAATAAGGTGCAAATTGACTTCACGAGTGATGAATTGCACAGCCAAATTGCAACAGGCTATGTGTAGTCCAATCCCAACTACAATAAAGCCCAATAATGGATTGGAGGGAGAGCACCATCAATATGGCACTCAGCTCCAATTTGCCACAGAACTATAATTATAATTGGCTCTGTCTTCGCTTTTCAACACCCTTCTTTAAGAAAGGAGTTCTTTTTTCGATCTTGACAGTAAAAGAAAGTCCATCAATTTAGAAGTGAACATAAGGAAATAGAGGGTAGTAAGAAAGGTACGGGATAACGTCAAAACACAAAATCTCTCAAATTTATGTAGAGAGTAATACAAAGGGCACTATGAGATAATAATTATACCACCTCTCGTAAGCGTGATATAGTAATTCGGCACTCATCATTCTAATGGGAGGATTCAAGTTCGAGTCCCACCTGCGGCGGGGAGCTCTTAACCCCTTAAATGGGCCGATCCGGATTAGTTAGCTGGACAAAGTCCAACTGGATACCGGCGGTTTATACTAAAAAAAATTATACCATCTTATATACCTTATTTATTATTAACTAATAGATAATTATAATCATGATATCAAGAATACTTTTTCATTCCAATTTAGAAACAAATTACATAATACAAACGAAAAGGAAATTTAATTATAAATATATATTAATATTATCTTTCCAAATCTAAATAAAATAAAATAGTATGAATTCTAAGTTTAATATCATAAAAAATCTAAAATTTTTGAAAAATTAACTGTAAAAATTCTGAATCCTAGAAATTTTAAAATCCTATATTCAGAAAAAAATAAACCTTAAAAACTTTAATGAACCCTGAGAGATTTAAGTAAACCCTAAAAAATCAATTATTGTAACCATTATATAATTAAGCATTTAATACATCTAAAATTCTTTTTCCAGTAAATTAACATTGGTAACTTTTCTATTTTAGCCATAACGAATTAATTAAATATAATTTATTTTCAAATTAGTCCAATAGTATATTAGACACTAAAAAACAGTAATTAGTGTATTTGATGAACGTTTCACTGAATATGAAGACGAATGATTGCCTATCATATGTCCTTAAGGCACATAATAAGAAAATCCCAATAGAAAACACCCACTGCAACGGCAGCCGGAATCTTTACATCACTATGGTTTGTCAACTAGTGAAAATATGACCAGCCCACACGGGGATGGCATCGCGGAACGGGGACTCAGACCGGGACTCGAACAATTGTATAGCTGTGGCCGAACCCAGTGCGCGACTTGTCAAGCAAAACCGAGCTCAAGAATGAGCCTTGATCGACGTTGCGCACGGTAAACCATCGCTCATCGATTAGCTCCTAGCAGTGACCGGAGTAGAACGGGGATGGAATGGACTCTTAATGTTTAAATTAGCTGCCCCCCCGGCTTGGGAAGTTGTTGCGAGGTGCAGCATTTCTGGCTGTCCTTTTTTCCACATATTACGGCCTAGTGGACCCTGCAAAATCAAACGAGACATTATAATTTCTTAAATTGTGTTGCTTTTAAAAAGGCTTTCTACAGTATCCGCACAGATTCCCCTCCGCATGTTCGGTATTAATAACTTGATATGGATATGCGTACTACTTGATTTGATGAATGACCCAATTAGAAGAACGTAAATCTTTTTTCGGTGGCAAATTTTTTTATGTTTAAAAAATTCGATTCCCGGATACATTTTAAATGAGAGGGCAGTTGAACACACACTTTGAGAGAGAGCGGTGGTGATAATATATAAATTATGTCCAATCGAAACCCTAGTTTTGCTCACTGGCAGGACAAGAGAGAACATAAACAATTAAGGGAAGGCATACTATTCTACTCACTGAAAGGGTTAAAAGTTCTCCGACCAAATGATGGGGGGAAGAGACATCGCCTGCAATAATTGGTGATGTTTGTTTCTGCACTAGTTGCAGTATCACGATCGATTTGATGTCATCAGCCATCAGAGACAGGTGAAGGGGGGGTGGGGGTTGAGATTATGCTAAATTTCAAGCATTTATCCGTTCGAGGTCTCCATTACTCAGTCGTATGCTGATTGTAAAAAGGGGGGATATAGAGGAGACGAATTCTCCCAGGGATTCCTCTCGACAAAAAATTGTGCACCAGCCGGGAATCGAACCCGGGTCTGTACCGTGGCAGGGCACTATTCTACCACTAGACCACTGGTGCTTGTGATCATGTATCCCATACGTTTATCTGATTACCTAAGCAGTAGCCATGAGTTTATGGGCTTGTTCATCGGTTTGAGTTTAGCCTCGCGATCCATCACAAGTTATCGAGAACCGGGATTTTGCTCCACCAATGGGCCTATTGGCCCGAGTCGGCCTTCCATATAACGACCTTACTATTCCCCCTTCATTATTCCCCGCCTAAATTACAAACCGTCTCCCCTCTCCTCCAAGAAGAAGAAGCAGAAGAGGAAGAGAAATTCAAGAATCGAACCTAAACCCCCAGATTCCACCAATTCCGCAGATGCCCAGATCAGTAGGTCTCTCTCGTCCTCCTCAATCTCCGGAACTTCACAACTTTTCTCGAACTATTACGATCTTCGGTCTTTTCGATCCGCTGGTGTTAGGCAGAAGGCACTAAATCTTTGACGACCCTGTCCTCTCAGCTCTGTTCCCGTTCAAGAAAACGACCCGCCGTTTCAAGAGCTACCACAGGGACTGGTTTGACACCCTGAGGAACAAGCTCCTCCCCTGGCTCAGTCGCTCCCTCTCCTCCTCGGCCGCTACCCTCGACGATCTCTCCGCCCATGTCTCCGCCCTCCTCAGCCACTTCCAGACCTATTACGCAGCCCTTGACCGGGCAGCCACGCCCGATCAGGTTCCCTTCCTTCTCAATCCGCCTTGGCGTGGCCCGCTCGAGAAGCCCTTCCTCTTCCTCGGCGACCTCCACCCGTACCTCTTCACCAACCTCCTACGGTCGTTCTTGGACGGCGTTGATGGAGACAGCAACAGCGTCGATAACTATGAACTAGGTATAACGTAACTTTAATGTGTGCCTATGACTCTGCGTATTCTTCCACACCAATTTACACGATTTTTCTTGATTATCTTTCGAGTAGGATATGATTTGGACTTCAACAAGGACGGACAGTTCGTGCAGAAGCAATGGCAGATTGCGACGGCGTGGAAGAACCCGAGCGAGTCCCTGAAGCCCCGAGTGGACGAGATCGAGCGGGGGCTGAGGCTGATGGTGCCAGCCTTGCTCGACCGCATGAAGGCCGCCCAGATGCATTTCATCGACTGTCTCGCCACAGGTTGGCCGGAGAACGACGGCGGCGAGGCGACCGCTGTGGTCGGAGAGGCAGCCTCGGCGGAGATGGAGGAGGTAGCAAGGGTCTTCATGGATGTGAATCGGCTGAGGCACAGCACGATCTCGGAGATTATCGGGGCCACGACGGTGTATGAAGCGGCACTGTTCCTTCAGGCCCTGGCCCGGTTTGTCATTGGGCTGAACGGCCTATATTCGGCCCATGGGCCCTCGAAGTAGCTCGGCCAGGACTCCCCCTAACCTGTCTCATCTATTGGGTTGGCACTACTTATTCCCGACTCTCCGAGATGGTTCACGGTCTCTTCCAAAGACTCCAATTCGAGACCCTTCACTCAAACACCGAAGATGTGAACCGCCAGAGCAAACCCAGTCGATAGAATAGTCGCCCAATCATGGTTCGGTGCGGTCAGGTTCATACGAATGAAAACAAGACATTCCTCAACCACGACTCGGTTTTTCTATGATGTAGTCCCTTCGGGGTAAATTTTGTAATGTACTTTTTTGTTTGTGATATTAAATTCTTTGGAGCAATGAACCGATGTGAAATTCTGCCAGAAGGTTATAAATAAACGAAGTTTTCTCGGCTTAAGTTGACGGTATGAAATGAAGCTTGATGGCCGGTGCAGGGTCTATCCAACTCGTGGCTATAACCCATGGCCAAGAGGGCATGAAGTTCTTGATACTTCCAAATCAACCTGAATGAATCAAAACACCTCTATTTTTAATGGGCAAGCATGTCCATCACCTCAATTGATTTCGTGGCACACAATTCATTGAAAAGGGGAGATATTGTCACACCTTAACAATATTAAAAATCTAAAATAATATTAATTTGATACAATTGATATCGTTCTCAACCTGAGATGAAGATATCTTAAATCATATTATCATCGGTGAAAATTTATCCATGCACTTAATTATATACTCCTTCACATATATTGTTACAAGAAAAATTGTCAAATTTTATTACATTGGTAGACTAAGTTGAAAATAAAGGGTCCAGGAGTCAAGTGCCCAAGTATGAGTATCGTGGACGTGACCAAACGGTAACATTGGCTCTCAGGGCTGAGGGGGCTCCCGCTAGACGAATGCCACGGCGGTCGGCTAAGCCCAGTGTCAAAAGTGACTCACTCGCTAATTCCCTGTTCAATCTCTGTGTGCTACGTGTGAGACATGAGCGAGTCCTGTCCGAATAGCCATCCCTGTGTCGGGGTCCTGACATTGTGTCAGCTCCACGTCATCTTTCCAACTTTTTCCTCATTGTGGGACCCAATATTGAAAAGCACGTGACACAATTCGAGGCATGGTGATTTCCCCAACCCCATTAGACCGTGAGCTTGCGTGGTCATGTAGGAAGATCGTGTCATCGTGGTTTTGGAAAAAATTCATGGCATATGATAAGTCAAATTTTAAAAATATTAATCAAATTTATCAAATCATAGATATTGCACACTATGCCCGACACAGCTTGGCCTCCAAATCCATGTGCGACGAGAAGTATCTTCGACAGGGTCAAAAGGAGTGCACCAATCATTGGCTCCTCGATGCTGAGAACAAGTTCATGTATGACCACATGTAAACGTTTTCTTAAAATATATATTTACGAAAAGGTATATGAGTTAAAAAATGAATAGGAAAAAGAAGTGGAGTGGATGAAAATTTTGATTAAAATTAAAAATTAAGAGTAATATTATTTTATCAAAAAAATTTCTTCTCATCAAACTATTTATTTTTACCTATTTATTTATAATTTTTTTACCGGGATAACTTCATCTTGCTATCTATTTACTCTCTCAATCTTTGTAACCTTTTTAATAGATTCATTTAACTGACCCATTACAAAAAGATATGCTCCTGCCGGAAAGGTGCTTAGAAATTTAAATGAATAATAATTAATTTATATTTTTATATAATTAACTTATTAAAAAATAAAATTATCAGAACAGAAATTATTTATATTTATAATATTTAAATACAATATCTTACTTTTAAAAAATATTAATATATTTTAACAAACTTATATTGATAAGTAAATATTCTCTGTACACCACGACAAATGCATATATAAATTAGATTTTTTCAAGTAGTGAAAACTCTTTCAACTTTAATTTTTTTTATTGACAAATTTTAAAATTTAATATTCTGTAGAAAAATAAACTACATCAAATAATTTATATTTACTTTTGACATGATATTTCATTCACTTTCAATTTCACCGATTTTTGGTCGATCTGTAAATTTTGGAAGTGGGGAGTGCAATTATAATCGTCCTTATTTCTAGAAAGCCGTCAAAGAATTACGGGCGGGCGAAGCACACGAGAATCGGTCCCACGTGTCATTGGTTTTGTCGTCAACGGTCGAGACACGAATTAGCCTCGTGTATCCGAGGTGGCAGCTTTTTGACTTTTTGAAAAATTTGGCCTTTTTCTTCCTCCACCTTTTGCCTTTTTCATCTTTGGCGAATCTGTAGATGGATGGCCACCCTCAATGGCGTAAGTGTTCGAAATTATTGTCGTTCCGTATGTCACGGGATCGATTCTCGAGCATTCCTTTTTTATTTTTTATATTGGTAGAATTCGGTATCGTAATAACTGACTAATCTACCGGACGTTGTATTATACAGCTTGAAATCTGCCAATTAAACCTTATATACCGACCCTTGAGAAATTCAAGCCATGTACCTGACTTATTACATGTTGTCAGCTTATCAACGAGCTGTCACTCTTGAGAGTTATTATCAAGCATTCAACAAAGCTACCATGATTCATATTCTTAAATGACGTTAATTTTGAAGTATGCATTGTTAGATATTTAAAATTGTAATAAATTATAACTATTTAAGAAGTTAAAATTAGTCATGATTATTTTAAAAAGTATTTCCTTTCCTAATTGAAAAGGAATTTATGTATTAGGAGATATATAAGATAAAAAAGAATTAAGTGCATATAGGACTTTTTTTTTAATAACAATCAAAATTTAATATTTAGAGAATTTGTTTGAGATACGATAAATCAATACAATATTGATGAATTTCAAAGATGCTATAGTGAGATGCACTCTTACGGGAACTCATTTTATGGTGCGTAAATATCTTAATTTTGAAATATAATATTTAAGGGAAAAAAAGTCATAACTGTAAACATAATGTCCATTAACTAGAATCCAGATTACCAATGTCAGTAGAAAAAATCGAGCACTTGACTTCCTGAGCTTGGTCGTGATGCCACCGATGTATTAAGTAATATCTGTTAAAAATATTACTGCTGTAGCTCCGAAGAAAGGGAGAGATTGTGATTTTTTATTGAACCCAGTCGAACTACACACACACACATATATATATATATTATCGTACGGCACTCCCCTGACATGGTGGGGCCAGAGGCCGATTTTCTTTTTCCTCGTAAGGCATATAAAAAAATTTTGATAGTAAATTTGTTTTTATTTATAAATTTATTCATGCCCATCTTTAAACTGATGTAATCACTTTGGCATATATTTTATCTCCATTTCTATCTTTCTTGTTCAGTACATGATCTCAAGTTCGTGCCCTCGGATCGGTCTCTTAATAACGCGCCACAACGGAATGAAAAAAAAAAGGGTGTTATGCGCGCGGGATGGAACATCCTATCGTTAGCTGTCCTCCATGTGTTATTTGGACATATACCACGGGAGAAAATTAGTTCACATGTGCGAGACATCGTATCACCGAACATGTCTTTCTTATCTTCCATCTACGAGCAAACTAATGTGCCATCTCTCGTCGGTTTGTATGTCAAGCCGTGCAATTATCAGCTCCACATGTAGAGAAGAGAGGTTGGGGTGACACCTTAACAAACCCTAATTAATCGTCTGTCTAATCGTCAGTCACAAGCTGCCTCTTTGGTCTCTAAATACGCATGCCAATTCGAATTGGAGAAGCCGGATCGAGCAAATAGTAATGCCATTGTCATGCTGCATTTATGTTTACCGTATATTGAACGGAGTAAATACGATATCTATATCGAGTATTGCACCTTAGAGAATTTGAACACTACTTTGTGGTGTTTGAAATGTAGCTCAAAGTGCTTGGATTGATTATGTGATGGTGATCGATGAATCATCGCCCACCACCTTTACCTACCTTTCTGAGGTCTACCATGATGTGTGGTCGATGCGTGCGTATGTTTTCATCCGTTCATTCAATGTATCGATGCTCTTACTGCTTCCAGCTGTTTTTTGACGACACTCACTTTCATAGCACGGACCCTGAGCTATTAATAGGGTAGGCTAGTAGGATCCTATGACCCTATAAAAGCACATTTGCGCACACGCACATATTCCGTCCAATTCAATCAACAGTCATCTTGAAAAAGGGGGAGAAAAATCGACTGACAGAAAGGGTGATTAATTGAAATGACGTGAGAAGGCTGTTGAAAAATCCCCAATCAGTGGTGGTATGATCGTTGTTCCACCGGCTCGAGCTCGGCTATGGAGCCGACACATATAAGGCAACATCAAAACGTGACAATTAGCTAACTTCTATTAAGCATCAGTACGACAAGATCAGACCCTAAGTTCTGCCGAGAAAGAAATTAGTTTCAAAATAACCTATTTCTATGATGTTCAATTTTATAATTTTTTTAATGATTAATTAGCTATAAATTGACTTTGAATATGAAAATTCATTATACTATCATGCAGTTTTTTCATTCAATTAACTTGATATGTAATGTCATAAAATTTAACTCTATTTCAAAGCATGTTTTTTTTGCACAAATGAATCAATTACAACACTTTATGTTAAGTGCATAGTAAATATTTGATGGTAATTTTCTAATTTTATGATATTATGAGAAAAAAATAACATATATCAATTTAGACAATTAACGAGACACATGACAATGAATAAAATTTTAGAATTTGATATATGGTTTTCCTTTTTTTTCTTTTCTACTTACGCCTCTCTCTCTCTCTCTCTCTATATATATATATATCCTTCTAAATGAGTAACAAAAAAATATAACCTACTGTACAAAATCAATCGATTTGACAACGTGATCAAATTTTACCGACATGGTAGCTGAAATGGACACCTGGCAACGTGCTGTATTAACTATTAAGTCCGATATATGGACTGATAGTAGGGATACTAATAATAGTACAATTAAGGTACCGATATCAGGTTTATTTTGAGCTATATATTAACTAGAGTACCTCCACAAGGGAAAAATTCGCATGTATTTCACGCACGTGCTTGGGCAATTTTCCAACGTAGTAATGTTATGTGGCACATGTTTTATTGACATCGATAGAAGTAAATTCCTATTTCATGGTCGTAGTCACCCTTTCATTAGTTGATTGCCTTCCCATTTTTAGCATATATATGTTTTAATTGCAATTGCACGTTTACAAGATCCTCTACTGCCAAAAGAAGAACATGCTGTCATTGTTTTTGGAATGAAGAATCTCCTCCATTGTCATTTCTTCGGCTATAAGGGAAATTTTATGCACCTAAAATGCGTAGGAAAAAAGAATATATATATATATAATGGTATAAGAAGTTTTATTAATAGAAATCGAATACACGATCTTCCGATTCCTAATTGAGTACAATACCATCGCAGGTATATAATGATATACAACAATAGGATTAAGTCATGGCACTGAACCAACACTAGTGCGTTCTGGTTGACAGTCGGCTCGAAAGAGGGAGAACAATGGATGAGCTCGAAAGTTGGCACCTAACATGTGCCAAGAAGGAAACCGATGTTGCAAGACAAGAAATGGCCGACTCTGCGAGCTGCATCAAGTTAGAGGAGAAGTGGATTCATTAAGAACCATGGAATCAGATCTCAAGCACAAAAGGGGAAAAAAATGACAACCATGTAATCAGATATTCAAACGCGGCATCAGATGTGTAATTCATAATTATAGAGGGCGATCAAGATAACTAAACATTCAATATGTGAGCATGTAACGACTTGTTGTATAAAATTTATATAGAGAATAGTGTATATTTGATAACCTTTTTAAGGAATTAAAAAAATATATTTTAATATATTTAAGACCGTATCATATTTCAACTGTTATGTGTACAAGTTTCACTCTACAAAAATTTAGGTATGATGCCATGAATAATTTATCTTGATAGCCGTGCAACACATAATTTCTTCATAATCTACAGCAACCAAAGAAAAAAAATTAAAACAATTTCTATTTAGAAGGCCCCAAAACATGTAATAGTTTTCAAGAGGGGAAAAAGTATAAACGTTCCAACTTGTTAATTATTCGGGCCCCTACCCTTCTTGGAAGAGAATCTAGATGATTC
Source organism: Sonneratia alba (assembly GCA_900174645.1). Lineage (NCBI taxonomy): Eukaryota > Viridiplantae > Streptophyta > Magnoliopsida > Myrtales > Lythraceae > Sonneratia > Sonneratia alba. The sequence continues at coordinate 1,211,658 of FWPY01000041.1, forward strand.
AAAGAAGACCTAATTGATCATCTCTATGATTGTGTGAGAAGTAAGATTTAATACAGTAATATCATCTTCAATTTAAGACAACCATGTGTTTAGTTTGAATTGAATCGGTATGATATGTATCTCATTGTGTTCATATATCCTACCTACCCTTAAAATCCATTGAACTCCTTGAGGTGTGTTCAGATTGTGAATTGTTGAATCTTGACCGTCTTGTTCCATGGAATTGTAACAAACATAGTTTTTGCAATCATATTGGGCTCATCAGTTCGATTAGGAACCAACCATTTACCAAGTCTAATTTTCAGAATTAATCCAATCATATTATAAGTGCTGTTAGTTTCGATTGAACTGGCCAATTATAGATCTGAACGGTGAACCCAATTAAACCAATGAAAAAATTAGTCAATTTAAAATTAAAAAAATAAAAATATATTATAATATACTTATATTAGTTTATTAGATTTAAATTTAGATTTTATATTTATTTTAGAGTTAATATGATGAATATATTAATGATTTTTTATTACAAATTAATATCAAATTATAATATTATCTGAATTTATTTATAATATTATATTGTTAATATTATTTGTTAAATATGCGATTCAATCTATTTAATCTCTGATCTGATCGATGAAATTATGAACTCATATATTGACATATTTCTGATATGATCTGAGTTTTAAAATTATAGTGACTACAAGTTCAAAAAGACCTGTTTTTTTTTTTTTACGAAAGCCAAAAAAGGTAGAATGAGGAAGAAGAAAAGGTGTAGTCAAGTGGACTTTTCTTAATTCTATTTTTTAAAAACTCTGATAAAGAAAATCATTGGGGGAAATGATGGGAAATTTATGAGTGGGAGCTGCCACACGTGACTCGAGACACGAGATTCGTGCGCGGCTCCTTGCAGCCGTAAAAAAGAGCAAAAAGCACCGCCTTTTGCCCCCCACCCGATTCTTGCACGTGACTGTCGCCATCGGTCCAGCGCTGTTTTCAACCTAGTTTATAAAATGGATGGTAATGAAATTGAATATACGAGTCTCGTAGAAAGTTTAATTAGTAAAATAATATATTTAATAAATATTATTAATATTATATATTTATTATTAATCTATGATAAAAATTCTTAATATAATCGTCTTATTAACATTAAGTTTAATTTAAAAATATAAATATGAATGTGATAAAATAAAAAAAGTGTATTATTCAACTTAAAAAAAATGTATCACTTAATTAAATATGAGTAAAATAAAACTATGACTAAAATTAAAAGTATTTAATAACGAATATTCTAAACACCCACTTCGTGCAAAATCATTTATTGTGCCTTACTTTCACGTTTCGTGCCATGATAAAAATCTACATCCCAATCAAAAGAATGCATAATAGTTAAAAGAAGAAAAGGCATGAGGTGAGTATAATAAATAATTGGCATATTTATTTATTTATTTATTTATTTTAAGTTAGTTAATTTTTTTATTAATTCAATTGAATTTTTTAGTCTGATCAAGAACCGGTTGGTTCAACCGGAGTTAACTGCATTTACAGTGTAATTGTATTAATTTTAGAAATCAAATTAGATGAATGACTAGTTCTCTGTTGAACTGACCGACTCGATCTAGTTTTAAAAACTAAAGTTTTCATGCTGCCCTTGGTGGTACGGTTACTGCGGAAGAAAATTATAGGGGAAGTGTTGTATGTTCGGCTTTTGTAATAATTGAGTCATGTATTGTTTAAGAATGATCATAATAGTACTATATATTAACTTTTACAATATAATTAAAATTGAATAATAATGACTTACTCACGTGTAACTTAAGTATATTTAATTATTAATATATATTTTTTCAAGTGACGATTACCACATCAACGTGACATCCATTTTTCCCCACATTAACGTGAGACACTAGTCACTTCGACTCACTGCACTACCGTGATAAGGCAACATATGATAGCCACATCAGCATAATTATGACAGAGGGCTACCAGCCAGTACTCAAGAATGCTACGGAACCATACATGTTAAAAATAAACGGCAGCTCTCAAACATATGGTACTATTTAAATGTATAAAATAACAAATATATAAGATTTCGATTATAATTATCCCGTGCTTACTCGCTTTACTATCGTGGGATGAAACCACCTGAAAAACCCATCCAGTCTTCTGCTCGAGAGGTCGTAACCATGTGGCTACATCATGTTGGTACATTCTTGGGCGTCAAACCGGTCATCCATCCACCTCCACTTGCCGGTAAAATTTCACAAGCCTGGTGGGGCTAGAGATGGAAGTTAAGAGATGCAGGGAGGTCCAAGGTCGCATCTCTCTTATTCGGAGAACAAAAAAAAAAACAAGATATCCCGTATTTTTTAAACCAATTATTTTTTATTTTTACATTAAATTTCGTAACACTTAATTCAATTCCTAAATTCAGTCTCCCCCTCGTGCGACCAATGGGCTCCACCCGCCGACTTGTTCCTGCTGTTTCTTCCAGCATTTCCAGAGGCATCAAATAGCATTTTTTTTATTGGTTTGGTCGATAAGCATAGACAGTTACATTACAACTCGACAATTTGAATAGGAAAGGGACAAGTTTGATTAAACTCTCCTTAAATTATTATAATTCATGATATTCACCAAAAGGATTTTAAACCGAAAATTTGAAAAAATATAATTTGGTTGGTTAATAAGCTGAAAAAGAAAATATTTAGCAATTACCATTAATTTAACCGAGATAACCAGCTGCCTTGCACAGCACGTCTCCGTCACGCCTTCAAATCAAAATCCGAAAATAAAATAAAATATTAAATGCTCTATAAATCCCACCGGATCTCTAGCCTTGCTCTCCTCTCCTCTCCTCTCCTCTCCTCTCTCCGCGGTTCCGATTCCACCATTCTCGGGCCAACCGGCGATCCCGTCAACCATCTATCTCGTCATCGATTCCGTTCGTAGTCTGGTCCCGGCCGTGGTTGCATACATTTAAGCGGCGGCTCCCCCTGAAAGACTCAGAATCTGGTTCTACCAGTCGAGCAATCCCCAGGTCCTGCGCCCCCGGGAATTCGTGCTCACTCCCAGGTCCTCCGTTTCCTCTTAAGCCCCGTAAGAAGAAGCGTCGTCGTGGCTCACGGTGATCCGGCAGCTGTCCTCGAGGTACAATGTTTGGCGTTTAGCTTTGAACACGGGGCTTTAGAATTTACTCCGTCTGCGCAAACTGTTTCTCGTCGTTCCGTTTTTGCTTCCGTCAATCGTCTCTGTAATATCATGTACGGATCCTTGTTGTATCCTCCACGACAGACGCTGAGGACGACTTCGGTGCTTATACGTCTGTCTTGGTGAATCGTCTCTTCTGTCAGATTATTTCAAATCTACTTGACATTCATGATTGGACAAATCTAATCTCAAAACAAACAGACCGGAGCTCAAGGTACAATGTCCCCTTAAAAAAATGAATTTAGTTTTCCTGGTGATTGTCATTTAATTTGGTTTTTTCAGATTTACCTATAAAAGTTGCACTAATGGATTCTGCAATCATCATAGGGGCATGCTGTTTTCTTCTTCTTCCTAACAACAGCAGAGTTTGAGTTTTTCTGATTATTATGAATTATAATATGATGGGCAAGATTTTACCTGGCTTGTCCACGACGATCAGGTAATTGATTCACTTGTTAAGCAATCCATCGATTTCGACGGGTGACTATTATTATTTTTACTTTTCTTCCGTCAACAAACGACACGGGCGATGGCTTCATATTTTAGGAGCCATGTACTTTCTGACAACGATTGCGATGTGACAACCCATGCATTATTGTTGGTCAATTTATTAATTTTCTGTGGGAAAACTCTACGTTGTCTTGTTGCTGTAAACTTGGAGAAGGATGTTGAAGTTCCGAAATATGTCTTAATCAACTTTCCTTGATGATAGCTGCAACATTATATTTATTGAATGCAAAGGGGATTCCCGAAAGTCTACATCTTTCAGGTACATCCTTTATTTTGGATCTCAGATGGCCGATCCTGCCTAGAAAGTTCCATAATTGGTATAGGGTTCTTTTCTTCTGGGTTTCTTGTTGGACGTTAATGGAACTAATTGATACCTTAATCATGGCTACTTATATAGTAATGTTGTATTTTTGTATCATGAAATCTTTAAAATGTGATACGACTTAAGGAAGGAGATGAGTTCTTATTTAGTATTAACATATTATAGATTTAGCTTTTATAGATATGACTACTATTTATTATTAATTCTACAAATAAAATTCCTCTCACACTAAAAAGAAAGAAAAGAGTGGCCGATTATATATCTTTGGAAGTCCTCTTCAACGATGCATAACTGTTGGTTTGCGTGTTTATTCTTGCCTTCTTGGGATTAGAATTTTCTCTGTTCATTAAATTATTGTTGTGGGGTTCCATGGTCGTTCTGGTTGTTACAGTGTCTTTTCACAGTAGCAAAAGTTTTGTCCTTTCCTTTATTTTATTTCATCCTGTTCACGCGTCCCCTGTCTCTTTTGGTAGTAGATCTACTATGCTGCTTATCACAGTAAGTAAGAAAAATAGATCTATGGTGTTGATGGTACGGCTGAATTTCTGCTTAGGCCCACTTATGTCCTCAGTTTGCCACGCTGCATCTTATATACATCATCATATACATCACTGGCTTTAAAGAATACTGCTCACGGATGTTTTAATTATTGATGAATCCTTGCAATTATTTAACTCACTAACTTCCCCATCAACTTTAAGATGAATTTGTAGAATAAAGTTCCCGTAGCTTTAGCAGAATGCTGCTTTCTTTTCGATTTTTTAGCTTGTGGTTGTCACCTTTTATAATATCTAGCCAACCAAGTCAAGTAATATACATGTATGATGATGGATCTTGTGAATCGTGAAAATGGTTGGTGGCCGTTTAGAGGAATGTTGCCGCTCAAAGTGTATATCCATAAAGATGACTGGGGCCACGTTATCTACTGTGTTGCACCTGTTACCATAGGTTTGATTGAGTTTCTTGGTCAGATTCTTATATTGCTGTCTATTTGTCCTGTTAACGGTGCTGCTCATCATGAGGACTTCAAGAAAGATTGTATTCCTGAGGCTTGGTTCTGTTTCAGGATTTCCTTTCCAAAAAGAATGTTTGACGATTGAACACCGTAAATGTGGTGTTGCTCCAGAGATGAGAAGGTAAAAGAAATCACTCGTACAGCTTATTCCTTTTCATTTTTATAACTAATTTGTTTTTCGTTCTAGGGAAACTGAAAAGTCTTTTTGTAACCAGCTACGCTTAATGGGCTGCTCACCCAACAGCACCGACAAGAAAATTTTGAAGAGGTGGTTCTTCACGGACAAGAGGGTTGGGTAAAACAAAACTTAGTCGAAGAGGTGCCGTTAAGTCTTCTGTTTTTGCTAGAGGTGGCAGTGAGCCCGCATCTGGTTTTATAACCATATACTTTTATCACCGAATCTAGACCAGATGGAAACGCCTAATCACGCTTCTCCTGTTCTCGCTGATTCCTCCCTTGTTAGTAACAACACTAAACTTTGTGGGATCCACTCTGGTCTGTTGTCTTGCCCGCAACAGAGCACTCCTTTTTCCCCGGGCAAGTACATAAAAATCCCAAGGAGAAAGCCTGTGAAGTTTGACGATGTTCGGTCTAATGGATGGCTTGATGCCATGAAAGCATCTTCTCCCCCTCGCAAGAAGCTGGTCAAGGACTTTAATTTTGAAATTGCGTCGGAGGATTCTGGTGGTGCTTATCTGTCCTGGATGGTAATTCTGTTTTCTCTTGGGACGACACATAAGACAAATTGGTTTATTCTTTTTTTTTTTTTTGGTGCTGATGTTGATTACATCCTTTTTCCTTCTTTTATGTAGCTTAAGTATCCATCGGCTCTCACTTCTGAGCAGATTATGAACCAAGCGAAGGGAAAGAAGATAGCGATATTTCTGGACTATGATGGAACCCTTTCTCCAATAGTTGATGACCCTGATTGTGCTATTATGTCTGATGATGTAAGGTTAATCCTATTGTAGACATGGTTTACTAGCTGTTTTATATGGTGATTGTGGTCAATGAATCATAAATTTCAGATGCGTTCTGCTGTAAAGAATGTTGCTGGGCATTATCCGACGGCGATTATTAGTGGAAGAAGTCGTGATAAGGTATGTAAAGAGCTCTACATTTGAGCTTTCCAGAAGCCTATTTATTTACACTGGATTTCTTCTCTTGTCAGGTCTACGACTTGGTAGGACTAACTGAACTTTATTATGCCGGTAGTCATGGAATGGACATTATGGGCCCCGTCAACAACAGTGGGTCCAGTGACCATCCAGAATGTGTTAAATCAACTGACCAGCGGGTAACAGTTCTCCTTTCAATAGTTCCTCATCATTCGCTTTCGGATCAACTACTTTTACCAAGAAATTCTCTTGTGATTCATATTGCTGTTCTTTCTTATGTTAGGGCAAGGAGGTAAGTCTATTCCAGCCAGCTGGAGAATTTTTACCCGTGATTGACGAGGTAAGTTTTTTGTCGTAGATGCAGCTAAATGAAGCACATGATATCGATTTTTTGGAGGGTGCAGAATCTGATCCACATATACTTGTTTATGTAGGTTTTTAGAGTCCTTGTCGAGTCCACGAAGGGTATTAAAGGCGCAAAAGTTGAAAACCATAAATTTACTGCCTCTGTACATTATCGGAATGTAGAAGAGAAGGTCAGAGAATGATAATTGATGTCTTTAGTGTATTCCACTTGATCGGTAACACTGCCCTAAAGTTGTTGATGAATGATAGAACCACTCCTCCATTTTGCAGAATTGGTATGTTATTGCCCAGCGTGTCCATGATGTGTTAAAAGGCTATCCTCGTCTGCGGTTAACTCATGGGCGGAAGGTACTAAACTGCGCTGCAGTCAAATTGTAACAATGTTCTACTTGTGTGACAGAGGAACAAGTTTCACAATTCTTTGCTTTATCGGGTTATATGTATCGATATGTAAGTTACATAGGTTTTGGAGCTTCTGATATCTTCTGGCCTTTCGATTAATATCTGTGCAGGTTTTAGAGGTCCGCCCAGTAATTGACTGGAACAAGGGTAAAGCAGTCGAATTCCTTCTTGGTTCACTTGGTATTGCCACATCCCTTACCGTCACACTTGGTTTAATTTTATCATGATGTCCATATTTCCAATTCACATAAAGCCCCTTGTTTCGGTTGGTCCTCTTCTTGGACCTTAACTCTTGTTTCACTGTGGGGGTGCAGGGTCGAGTAGCTGCAATGATGTGCTCGCAATTTATATCGGGGATGACAAGACTGATGAAGATGCCTTCAAGGTAATGTGACAAAGTAAGGTTTCAGTATCCTTGGGAGTTCGGACACGTCTGATGCACGGCTGATGTTCTTTCAAGTTGTTCGATTGTGTCAGGCACTGCGACGGAGCAAAACCGGGTTTGGTATTCTAGTGTCATCAGCCCCAAAAGAGACCCATGCCTCGTACTCTTTGAAGAACCCAGCTGAGGTGCAACAAACATACCCCCAGATCATGTAAAACCTTAGATGTGCAGATTTCATCTGCATTTCAACCGAAGCATTGTTCTCATACACTGGAACCCATTGAAATATCTGATAATGCAGGTGATGGAATTCTTGAAGGCCCTTGTTAGTTGGAAGGAGGCAGAAGACTCGAACGAGTGTCAGGGAGCCCTGCCCTGTGAGTCCATCCCACGGGCAGAGACAGTTCAGAAAGAACATAATTAATTTGTTCTTCTTTCACTTCGTAATTCTTTTAAAGATTTATTCCTCTGTCTTTGGGGTCGGGTGGCTGTCTCAGAAAATTTTGTTATCTGAGTCTTCGTCTCGCAATGAGATTGAAAAATAAGGGGGGGGGGGGGGAAAAACTATGTCAATGGAGTTGGCTAATGGTTATTTATGCTCGCCGCCCTGCGAATCGTACTTCTTGTAATCAATAAGACATGAATTGATATATTATAAAAACAATGGACAAGGTATTTTTTGGGGGAATTTTCGGTATATTATGTGTATTCACATTAAAAAAACTATTTTTTATATTTTTTTTAAAAAATGATATTTTTTTATATACATTAACTTCACGTAATAACTCTCATATCAATATTTTTGAGTCTCTTAATTGAGACTCAAAATGGGGAACTGATCAAAGGTAATCTCATTATATGATGAGTGGACCTCTACTCATCATTAGATGGTACTCTTTATTGACAGTCGGGACTCCAGGTTTCCACGCTGATCATGCAGACTGTGGAATAGAGGGGAAGGACGAGGACCGAACTCACTCTGGAAGGAGGGCGGAGGAGGCCCATGGGCTTAATGACCCCGACCAGGAGGCCCATATTCTCCTGTCCTTGCTTGCCGCCGGGCATCACTTGGACCCATATGAGCTGGCGGAGTCCACTGAGTTGGTGTGGATAAAGCACCCTGGTGGCAGGCTGACTACTCGTGAAAAGTAAATCCCGTCATAGGTGTGATTGTCCAATCTGTGCATTATACGCAACCCGACTCGTTTATGGTATTCGGACCTCGAGAATATTTGGCACGAGCTTGGTCCAGTTGGGCCGATGCAGTGAATCCGAGGAGAGTTGAAATATGCAATCGATTTTTCATGTAATAAATAAATATTATCTTGGTAAAAAAAAAAGAGAGAAAACTAAATAAAATAAATATCAGCGCGAGAAGTTATATACTCTAAAGTCTATATGGCCTTCGTCTCCGAAGAATTAAGACATTTCTGGGATTGAACTGAAAGTGACGAAGCATGTCGCTCGCATTGCAATCTCCGCCCTCTTCAACTCCCTCTTCTTCTTCCTCACTCTCCCTTCACGTACTCTCTCTCCCTCCCTCCCTCTCGGCTTGCTTCTGTGTGCACGCGAGCTCATCGCTGAGTCCCATTTTCCACTGTCGATTTGTTCTTGCAGGACGGGAGGCTGAAGCTGAAGCTGTTAGCTCGATCCGCCACCTCGAAGCTCGTCTTCCGCTGCCGCCTGCCGCTCCCTCGTATTCGAGCTGCCTCCAACTCCTCTCTCGATGCCGGTACTCTCATGTCCGTTCGTTATTTGCTCACAGTGATAGCTCCCAATGTTGGATAGTTTGTGTAATAACTGAATCTGGATTGCTTTCTAGGTTTGAGGACTGAATTGGATGCTGTCTCCAGCTTTAGTGAGATCGTACCTGATACCGTCATCTTTGATGACTTCGAGAAGTAAGTGTTGCTGTTTCCGAACTGTGGATGTAAAGCATGGCCTTAGATTTGAGACAGTTTTATCTACTTGTGTCAATAACTTACGGGTCTTGCGAGGATAGGTTCCCACCAACTGCGGCGACAGTTAGCTCGTCACTGCTCTTGGGCATCTGTGGACTTCCTGATACCATATTCAGGGTAACCATATCACATTGCTTTTCTAATTGGGGAGCTATTTCTAGGATAAGCTTTCCTTTTGAGTAATGGGAATTATTTTCGTTGTAGAATGCTGTGGATATGGCACTGGCTGATTCCGGGTGCTCTGCCTTGGAGAATAGTGAAATGAGATTGTCCTGTTTCGTTAACAAGGTTATTCATTCCCTCGTGTGTTTATCTGCCAACTATATTGCAGAATAAAGTGCTGAAATTTTCATATTTTTGTGATTTCTCCCCTGGTTCACCAAATTATCGCTGGATGGACAAATTCGCCTCTTGCTCATAGGGTCTTATGACTGAAAATGGTCCCATTATGCAGGCACTAGTGAATGTCGGAGGTGATTTGGCAAAACTAGTTCCTGGTCGAGTGTCAACTGAAGTAGATGCTCGTCTTGCTTACGACACTCATGGCATTATCAGGAAGGTATTGGATTCCTCAGACTGAGATAAATTGGTTGAAGTGGGTTCACAATTGTAATTTAATTATTGTGTATTTATGGAATTGTCATATGCGATCCGATGCTGGTTGCTTTCCAAATTGTGTAGGTGCATGAATTGTTAAAACTGTACAGTGAAGTCAATGTATCTCCTGGGAAATTGCTGTTTAAAATTCCATCGACCTGGCAAGTGAGTATCTGAAGGAGCATGGTTGTCTAGCCATTTTATTATTTCTATAACCATTTTTATGAATTCATTTTTTCAGTGGAAAACTATGATGGTTTTCCTGTAGTTTGTAAAACACGTTGTTTTGTTGCCATATCCAGGGTATAGAGGCCTCGAGATTGCTGGAGTTGGAGGGCATACAGACGCATTTGACTTTTGTTTACAGGTGTGTCTTTCAAGGGTAGCTACTGGTCCTTTTCCTTGAATGAACTTTTTAATTGATAACTCTTATGCGACACTTGGTACATTTTGTTGTAGGCATTGGATGATGGTCAGTATGTTACTAATCAAAAGGCTGCATTTTTCTTCTAACCAGTTACTCTGTTAGCAGCTCAAGTCATGCATCATAATCTTTCTATTCTGTATTGACCTGACAGCTTATATTGATTATTTTTGCCCATCAAAATATTTCTATTGCTGCATTTTTATTTGTAAATTGCTTCTCATAGCATAATTAACAAAAGTTATGGTCATATATCTTTAGCTTTGCTCAAGCTGCAGCAGCAGCCCAAGCTGGTGCTTCCGTTATTCAGATTTTTGTGGGTCGCCTTAGGGTAACACTCTCCCCCTCTCCATTGAACATCCTCGTGTTCATATCATGGGTTTTATTTTTGTCCCTCATATTTGTCAATGTTTACCAGGACTGGGCCCGGAATCATTCTGGTGACCCTGAGGTAGATGCTGCTATTAAGACGGGCGAGGATCCTGGATTGGCTTTGGTTAGTTATACAATCACTTATTTGGCACAATGTTTTTGTTGCTTCACAATCATCAAGTAATTTGGTCAATCCTTTTGTGGGACGACAATGTTGGTTAAAATATGCCCAAAAACAACGATAAGTTCCTACACCCTTCAATTATGTGATCACAGCTTCTTTCTAAAAACTATCTCTGGCCTTAGGGAAGTGAAAGTCCTACTTTCAATTACTTGCTAGGAGGTCCTTTTCAACCTCAGAAGCCCTATCCGGTTTCCACCATAGCGGTTTATATTCAGGGTTAAATGAAAGCCTATCTTGAATTATTGATTTAGTACCATTCATCATACAGGTAAAAAAGGCATACAACTACATTCACAAGTATGGACATAAGTCCAAATTGATGGCAGCAGCAGTTCGAAACAAGCAGGATCTGTTCAGTCTTTTGGGGTGATCACATAATCCTGCATCTCTGTCTTGTGTTGCTCTCTTGCTTTATAATAAGGAGTTGCTAGTTTCATAACTGTGATGATTGCTTTCTGTATGCTATGCAGGGTGGACTATATAATTGCCCCACTGAAAGTTTTGCAGTCTCTCAAAGAATCTGCTACCGCTCCTGATGAGAAGTATTCCTTTGTTAGGAGGCTATCACCAGAGACTGCTGCCACATATCAGTTTAGTGAAGAGGAGGTAAGCTATGATATATTCCACTCCATACTCTCATTTTTCTTTTAAACTGTATTTATCCTCGAAGCAAGACTAATAACAAGAAATTTCCTTAAACTGTCTACTACTGCTGTTTGTATGAGTTAGGTTTTAGTTTCTAAATGGAAAACAAATACGAGAAATGTCCCCCAAAATGCTTTTGTTCCTGCGAGCATAATAATATGTCCTTGATTTAAGCTAGTTGTCATCGTCTTACCTACTTAGACTAAAAATATGGGTTTTTCATCTCAGCTTCTGAAGTGGGATCAACTAAGCCTTGCATCAGCAATGGGGCCGGCTTCAGTGGAGCTACTTGCTGCTGGGCTCGATGGCTATGTGAACCAATCAAAGCGAGTTGAGGAGTTATTCGGGAAGATCTGGCCTCCTCCGAACGTCTAAACCTGCTCCATTTTCTCGACCGTTGAGTGGCTCTTTTTAACTCTACAGGTGAACAGTTTCTGGATTGAATTTCGAGTGCTTTTCTTTCCATACACCATCCCCGTGCAGAATTACTGTGGTCCAAAAGACCTGCCGTGGTAAAATAAATTTGGGAAGCTACGTACTTCTTCCCGTTCGTGGCAATCGCTTTGCTGCACAAGCTACGGGGACCGTTAGGCCGATCAAATGGGCCTGAGTCCAATGTAGAATCCTAAGCCCATTATTTACTTAAAAAGGCTTGATGGGCCTGAGAATATTTCACATCATCGGACATCCCATACCGTATTCAAGAACCATGGGTTTCTTCTCGAGGCGCCATCTATATTGAGCTTCGGCCACCCTAAGGACAGCCAGACCGACCGCATCCAGTGCCTAACACGGTCGGGTTTACGTCCCATTTGATTCTTCTCTGGGTATGCAGCGAAAATAAGCCAACGCATTTGATGGGTTCTCAAGATTTGGGTAAATCAAGTATTGCTTTGTCGTCCAGCCGCATTACAGCCAACAGCATACGTCAAATATTTCCCGACCACTTTCCCCTCTTAGTCCAGCTCAGAGCATCTCAGGTTACTTAGCCACGAAATTTTCAAGGGAGATTTCAAGAAGGGCCTGTACGCAATGGCGCTAGTTAATCCCTCACTTTCATCCGCATAACGACAACGTCTCAGCACATGCAGCGGGGCGTCCTCCTCCTGTCTTCTGGCTCCCCTGGCACCTCTGGCAGACGCCGGACGTGGCAATTTGTCGTTTATGCTGATGATGGGAATGACAAAGTAATTGAAATCGACAACCCCCGTGTTCGGATACACCTAAAGTTCATAAATACTTTACGACACTACAGTTTTTGAGTTCCCCTTTTGACGAATAACCCTGCGGGTGAGATTTATCGCACATCTATTTACGCATGAAATATCATATTAACCCAAAGCGACGGGTAGAATGGAATGGGGATTCAGTAGAGGCCCCATGTATACCCGGGCGCAGCAAAATGACAAATCCTCGATCCCTTTTGCTCTCACCCCACCAAATTCAGATTTTCCCGGTTGGGAGCACGGTCGTGTGGTTGTGGTTAAGGAAGAAAGATTCCAAAAGTCCAGGCTCAACGGGAGCATGCATTTCCATTCCAAGATGAAAGCAAACTTCCATTTACCCCTACGAGCTGATCAAGACAGTTCACCCACTATTTCCATTAATCAAAATCTCGTGTTTGAGACATAAAAAGAAGAAGAAGAAGAGGAAGAAGATACTTATACTTGTTAATGGATCGAATCAGCTCGTCTAAGCCGCACAACCATTCCAAGATCACATAGAGATTCGATGATACACCAACATCGACTCCATGGGATCTTTGGACTAATTTGAATTACACGACCCTCGGTCCCTTGCACTCGATCTAAATCACTTGAAATCTAAAAGTATAATGGAATCCCACTAATTTATATTTAAATTAGACCGATCCATTGAGAGGCAAGACCATCCCGGTATAAATTGTCTCCATTAAAAAAATTCGGATCCAAATCCGATTTGAACGAAAGAAAGAAAAAGAAGCCGAACCATCCGATTAGGTTTACTCAGGCATGCACGGAACCATCCGATTAGTTCCGAGAACATGAGTAATGTCAAAGTCACGAGGATATGGGGCTGGAAGGGAGCCACGTGTATGTGAGTTGTCGGTTGCTCGTCCACTTCTTTTGTCTTCTTCTCAATGAATGAGAATTATTGGCGGACGGCCGGACGGCAGAGACCAGAAATTTAAAAAAAAAAAAAGGCCACTGTTACATCGGGGCGACATTATTGGAGGGCGGTCGAGATATCATTGTCCGGTCCGGCCGTGCCTACTCATCCATCCCAATTCGTGTGGCCAAAAATTAGTAGATATTATTCGTACATTCTCCATCCATGCATTAAATTTCATGCGGACGTTAGGTTGCCAATATCAGTCCCGTAATTATTATTATGTCCACGAATGTCATCCTTCGTCCTCGATCTGAGATTCTGGATATCTCTCCTACCGTGATCTTGGTCGTAAGAAGATAAGAGCAGAAGCAGTCGCCTTCGGAATCCGAATCAGCAGCAGCTAGTCATAAGCCCCATTCCGTTTTAACTTGTTCAAAAGTTGTCATTACAATCACGTATTTCACCCTGCTGGCGTGTTTCACATGTACATGTTATCCTAGTGTTAGTTGAGTTAATTAAAGATGGGAGAGATTAACCAATATAAATCAGTTGAATTGGTCTAGTATTTTTTTTCTCTTTAAATGTGTCGGGAGAGATTTATCTCTCGATGAACTAATCGAGTTCGAATAATAATTTAATTAATATCAATTAAAATTTTAGATATAAGATATTTTATATCTAAAAAAAAAAAAGTTAAAACCAACTCACATGGCACGGAGAGAATTTGACTTTATTCATAAATTAATCATGTTTTTCACTTATTATAATTTTTCAAGTTATAGTGAACACATCCAATTGCACACATCCTCATTTTATTTTTAATTCGCTGTACGTAAACTTAATGATTTTTCTCTTTTACTCAAAACCTGTCGACTCAAATATCAGTTGAGGCTTTTGATGGCTGATGCACGACGCAAGACAAATGTGGGATTTGTTTGTTTTGATTACCTGTTAGATTCGTGGATCCTCTGTAACAAATAAGAAATGTATGCGCTCAAGAATAATGGGGGGGGGGGCGAAATCAGGCACGTTCTTGGACAAAGAGCACGTGGTTGAAATTGGGATTCATGATTTTTCTGTCGGCATCACGTGCTTGGTAAAACAGAACAAAAAGAGAGAGAGAGAGAGAGAGAGAGAGAGAGAGAGAGTGCGGGGAGCAGGGCACGGAAAATTTGGTCAGATCAGATGGAACCTCCTCGAGATTGCAGCAATCACGGCTGTCCCAAATGTCACCTTCCTATTGGCTGTTCGGGATTATTCAATTTCAATAATTCACATGGTCACGTTTCAAAGATTACGTGTGAATAAGCGAATGCGGGAGGAGAAGTTCTGCTCAGCCACAGCCACAGCCACACCAAGATTTGATGACAAAAGCTTGTAGTCACGACCCTTTATGATGGTCAACAACCTACTTTGACCGACCGAATCAACCCAATAATTATTAATTAAAAAAAGTCATAATTAAAAAAATTTTATATCTTCACAAATCAATAACTTAAATTAAAATTAGTTATCATCCATTCATAAACATAGAAGAAGGTGAGGTTGGCTGGTGTTTGAAGAAGAGTCCCACTTGTTTTTAGTTTTTTTTTTTTTTCGTTTTAAATTATTATATTATTATTATTATTATGACTACTACTCCATGTTAGACTTGGTTGGTTATACGTGGCGTTCATGTCAATTGCCATCTCATTCAGACTTAGCCGTATCAATGAAAAATTAATGACTTATGCAATAATGTTATTCTTTTAGAAAATTCCTATAATAATTTGTGTTGAAGAATATTTTTCGAAATAAAGATATTGGTCAAAAAATTACATACTATATAATAATTTATATGACAAATCTATCATTAACTTTATTTATTTCAACCTGTGCTTACACGAAAGAGACATACGTATAATGGGAAATTTTAGGGTTCTCGAAGGGTAATCTTATCTTACCCATATTATGACCGAGTCTTGTCTAATATTAGGAATTGTCCACACGTAAATAAATGCATACTAATTAATATGCAATTGACCCAAATAAGGATAAAATCCACAAAAATTGAAACTATTCTCCTCTTGGTAAATGACGTCATTAATTTCCATTTATTCTCTCTCTATATATATTCTATATATATCCCGAGTACGTCCGTTCCAATCAATTCAATTATCTCTCCTCCCTTCCTTTTTATATTTAGAAATTCACTTCCGATCGACATGCTTGGATAGCGGGAGCTCTCCCTACCATGGATCATTTAAATTTATAGAATAAGGAACCTAAGACTTGCTTGATAGAAAGATACATGAAATCTTCTAATTTAATATCGAGATTTATTTTGCTCGAATTTGAGCAAGTAAATAGACATACGATGAAATAAAACTTTTTTAACATGAAATTGTTTTATTAATAGTATTTAAATTTTAAATCTTATTTATAAATAAGTTGTATCGAATTATTTTATTAATTTTTTCATTTATTTCCATTTAAGGGCCACCGGATCCGACACCGCCCTCGTGTCTCTGAATACCCGCCAGACTCATCACAGCCTCTTTCTCTCAAAGGAACATTATTTCAACTTTTGAGTTAATCCCAAAATCACCCCTATAAGAGCTCTCTTCTTCACACACAAACCCACACACTAATTGTTCATCCTATCCATTCTCCCCTCATTGCCTTCTCTTCTCTATCCAAAACCAGCTTACCATCTAATTCATTTCTTAGCCTTCCCGCATTTACAGTCTTAAATAGGCCTCAATCCCTTTCTCTTTTCTTAGGGCCAGTGGCCTCAGCTTCAGCTAGTTAGTAGTTCCTCATGGCGCCGGAAGCCACCGGGTTTTACCACTGCATCGAGGACCCTCCTTCTTCCTCCACCCCACTCCTCCGCAGCGGCGGTGGTGGACACCTCCAAGCCGGTCGTCGATGGATCTCCGCCGCCATAGGCCTCTCGTGTCTCTTGATTGTCGCTGTCTGCGTCGGGCTCCTGAATGAGACGACCAAGCGCAGCCCTGTTACTGAACATGATAATGGTGCTGCTTTACCGACCGGGGAGGGGGTGAAGCCATCCGTGGAAGCGATGCCCGTAATTTCTCGAGGTAAGCCCCAGGGAGTCTCCGAGAAATCGAGCCGGGTGTTCGCCGGGACTAATGGGCCGCCGTATCCGTGGACGAACAACATGCTCTCGTGGCAGCGGACGGGCTTTCATTTTCAGCCGGAGAAGAACTGGATGAACGGTAAGTGTGGCGTGATCCTTATGAATGACAAGGATGTGACTAAGCTATTTTGTTGGAGGTTCTGATCTGAAGTTATCGTGATTTCTCTCACCCCGCCCCCACCCTCCCTTTTTTTTATATTCTCTTTTCTAATTTATGGGAAGGAACTGAAAGGTGTTTAGCTTTTCTTGGGGATCATCACTGTACTGTTCGTGCATGGCGGAATCTCTTCCGTGGTTCAGAAACCGACACATTTCAGTGTCCACACGCAGCCTCGTTCAAAGTCAAACTCTGCACATAAAGCATTCAAATTCAATAATCAATTAGCTTCAACTTTTTTCCCCGTTAGCTTAATGGTATAAAATTTACTATCACACGGTTCTCGCACATGGGCAAAATCATCTGTTTGAAATGTGTTATATAGACCAGAGTTTTGAAGGACAACCGACTCCTTGATGAAATCATGGCATATGAAATATGTGGAATTGTTGGATAAAAATATTTTTTACAATCATTTTATTTGCATTAATTACAATAAAATTCTACAGTGGTCGAAATTTTTATTATAATATTGGTGTTCCCAGTAATCTCATAATAATAGGATGAGAAACAACTCACCTTTTTTCTTTATGGCTATAAGATTTTGGCAGTTAACATTTTTTTTCATCACTTTAATTAAACGTCTCTAAAAAGGCGTTGTACTTTTTGCCACTGAAAACTTAATGATTAATTAATAATCGTAGTTTAAGGTAACTCAACAAAAAAAAGTAATTATAGTTTAAAGTGAATTCGATAAAGCTTGGCTATATATGTAAAAAACCTCGTCATTTAATAAGGATTACCAGCCCACAAATGGCAAATAAAACGTCATTTATTTCAAAAACTGATATCATTATTATTAATTTATTTCATAAATAGTATCGTTGATTTTTTGAAATTATTTTAATTATTTACTGATTTATGCCCTCTCCCTTGTCCGGCGCATTGAATCTTCACCACCGCCGACACGGACACATGTGGTTTCATCTGCTCCATCAGATCCTAACGGTAAGCTTTCGCTGCCATCACTTTGCCTTCGCCCTTTGTTGTGATCACATATGCTCAACTTTGGATCGGTCTCCAGCAATGTAATCCAAAAGATCAATGATGAATCGTCGAATCTAGCCCTGGCCGGTTGGGCTGGAATTCCATATGAGCCTGCCGCTTCAGACCGAGGGAGGTGTCATATAAAGACCTTCTATTTGGGTCAAGAGATGTTTGTTGACGGCCGATAATGGATGTCACTCGCAGGTCCAATGTACTACAAGGGATTCTACCACTTCTTCTACCAGTACAACCCCGACGGGGCGATTTGGGGCAACAAGATAGTATGGGGCCACGCCGTGTCAGTGGACTTCGTCCACTGGACCCACCTCCCCCTGGCGATGGTGGCGGACCGGTGGTACGACCAGAATGGCGTCTGGAGCGGCTCAGCCACGATCCTCCCGGACGGCCAGGTCATCCTTCTCTACACTGGCTCATCCAATGAGTCGGCCCAGCACCAGAACCTTGCCTACCCTGCGAACCTCTCTGACCCTCTGCTCGTCGACTGGGTCAAGTATCCAGGGAACCCTGTCATCGGCCCGCCACCAGGCATCCACAAGAAGGATTTCCGGGACCCGACCACTGCCTGGCACACCTCCCGGGGCAAGTGGCGCATTACGATCGGCTCGAAGGCCGGGAGAACTGGGATGGCCTTTGTCTATGAGACCGAGGACTTCAAGACCTACAGGCTCCTGCCAGGGGTCCTGCACTCGGTTCCCGGGACTGGGATGTGGGAGTGCGTCGACTTCTTCCCAGTCTCGGTCAACTCCGAGAATGGACTCGATATATCAACCAATGGGAAAGGGGTTAAACACGTCATGAAGGTGAGCCTCGATGATGATAGGCACGATTACTATGCCATTGGGACGTACAATGAAGCAGCTAATACATGGACGCCAGACGACCCTGAGATTGACGTGGGTATCGGGATTCGGTATGATTACGGTGTGTTCTATGCTTCGAAGACATTCTATGACCAGAACAAGAGGAGGAGGATCCTCTGGGGTTGGATCAGTGAATCAGACAGTGAAAGTGCTGATGTTCTCAAGGGCTGGGCTTCTGTTCAGGTGGTTCTTCTTTGCCGAAATGCTTTCTATCCGAAAGCTTCGCATTTCATTTTGCAACTTCGATGTGATTCTAGCTCATCTCTGATGAAATCTGTGATAGGGCATTCCGAGAACGTTGGTACTGGACCAGAAGACCAGTACTCATCTGCTCCAGTGGCCTGTGGAGGAGATAGAGAGCTTGAGACTTGACGGCAAAGAGTTCAACAACATAAAGGTCAAGGCAGGTTCGGTGATTCCTCTAGAAGTGAAATCGGCCTCGCAGGTAATCGGATGTAGTTCCATAAGGTCTAAGGAGACAAAATGAATTGTAACAAGGAGATAAATGTTAGGTCGCTGACACTGTAGATTGTTGACAGGCCGATGTAGTTGCGGAGTTTGAAGTCGATAAGGCAGCCTTGGAGGCAGCAGAGGTGGCCAATGAGGAATTTAACTGTGCTGACAGTCGCGGAACTGCTCGGCGTGGCTCTCTGGGGCCTTTTGGGCTTCTTGTTCTCGCCGATCCGAGCCGGTTAGAGCAAACCTCCGTGCATTTCTACATCACCAAGGCAAGCGACGGAAGCCTCAAGACCTCTTTCTGCACCGATCAATCGAGGTAACGATCATTTGCTGCACTGATCAATTTGGGATTCTATGGATCCAATGCATTCATCAATCTCTTTATGGGAAATTCTTCCCTATAAATGGGGCCGGGGTCGTCAAAGAATTCACAAATTCAGAACGGTGCAACAGCCGTGACGAACATTATCTCGTAAATTTGCATTGCAGGTCTTCCCAGGCGAGTGATGTGAACAAGCAAATCTACGGGAGCTTTGTTCCTGTACTGGAAGGAGAGAAGTTGTCCATGAGGATCCTGGTGAGCTTCTCGAAATTCTTCCTTCCATAAAACCGAAAACGCTTGCCAGAATCTTGTGATTTGGCCTGGACTCTGAGATTAGTACTGAATGAATGAATGAATGGATGCGAAATCTCCTTTCTAGGTGGATCACTCGATAGTAGAAGGCTTTGCTCAAGGCGGGAGGACCTGCATCACTTCCCGGGTCTACCCGACCAGGGCAATCTACCGGAACGCCCGGATCTTCTTGTTCAATAATGCCACTGATGCCAACGTTGTGGCCTCAGTCAAGATATGGCCGGTGAACTCGACCTCCATCCATCCGAACTCTGAGTAGGACTCCTGCATCTATGACCTGATGCCAATAAACCATACTCGAACCACATAGCACCAAATCCTTGTTCTGGATCACCAGAATCAGAGGGGAGAATCCATACTGGTTGAAAGGTGAAAGTAACCGCAGCTATACAATCTTCGGTATATAGAATGTTGTACAGATCATTGTCAATTGGTGCAGCTCATAGGCTGGTGTATGTAAATTTCGATGTTTTCCACTCACTGAACGATGGTATAAGCGTTTGGAACGTCGGAATGTAATCTTTCATCGTCAAAATAATCCGTCATATGTTTAGTTGATTTTTGAGCCAGTTAGATTGGTGGTTAAACTCAGTGGGGCTGGTAAAACTCGACCGAGTTTCTAAATAATGTGAGTTGCAGCACAAGCACTTTGGATTTGAGCCCTGCACTTAACCCTACAAACTATGAATTGAAGTCCTCCGATTTAGGCTGAGGAGAGGATGCAAAACAAATTTAATTTTATGCTCGATGAGGTCAGTGTCCATTGGAAAATGAATGGAATATTTAGTGGGTTAGAGGGATTATCTCACTAATAAGTTAACAATAAGCAGTAGATCATGTTTATAATATAGGATTTGGAGTTTATCTGGACAAGAGAGGACAAATTTGTAGCTACGTGCCCTTCATTTGCATTATTACGTTACAATTTGATCATGTAATTACTAGCAAAACTGTGCCTTCAAATACCTTTGTTTTCACTAGTACATATTCCCGTGGACTTCATACATAGAACCCGGACCAGATCTACATGATCTCGCTCTCATGGTTTTTACGAGTTATCTATGAACTTACGATTACAAATCTCATTAGCAATTTCAGTACCCTTGGATTATAAATCCTCTTCAGGAGATTCTTTTACACAGACAATAACTCGTGGAAGCAACCGAGCAAATCAGAGAGGGCTTTTCCATGCCTTTCAAGCAATGGCCTGTACAGCCACTTGTGCAAGTTTAACAAAATTGGGAAGGGGATTTTGGTATAGTGTTCGCACCATTAATATAATATAATACTAAAAGATTTTAAATTCAAAAGTTATTTTCTTTTTTTTTTGTAATTGAAAAAGGAAAACTTACAAATGGAACCAATGGAATGGGCATCTTTTCTTGTGGATAGCCGGCACAAGGCGTGGGTAAACAATCATTAGAACAATTTCTTAGGTTAAGTGATCGTGAGTGGTAAAATCTCAACGGTTCATCCTTTTTTAAATAAGATATTAAGTTTGAGTATTATAAATAATAAAAATTTGTATGTACAGAGTTTTTCTTTTAAAATGTCCGACTTAATTCGAATGTAAAATAATTGATAAGTTTTCATATATTACACTGTAAACACTTAAATATATATATATATATGCCATATGCACAGGCTAACCATGACTTCGTCCGAAGTCAAAACAAACAATCTCCGTCTCGCATTATCTAGTCAGTTTTCTTGGGGAGAAAATGGCCGACATTATTAACCTTTGCTAACACAACTTATTAAAGTAAATGATGCTTCACAGAGAAGGAATATAATCTATTAATTCCATTGACATCATGTCATGTTTCCCTCGTCATAGCCGTGGGGGAATAGGGGCAATTGCTGCTGGATTTGCGGCAACTGCCATGGCAATCTTGTCCATGTCGAGATCAGCCCACAGAAGAAATTGAGGTCACTTCGTACTTATCCACATTGACAGGAGCCGTGTCCAATATGGACTCCCGATATCCAGCCCTGAAGTAGAGCAAGGACCGAGTACACAAACGCACATGAGCCCGAGGGTACTCCCGAGTTTGTAAGCGTTCAATGCCGCGGAGCCAACAGAATTTATTGCAATCATTGTCGTGGATGTCGTATGGACTTTGAGTCCCCTAAGAATCGTGTGTAGAGACAACCATGCAAGGCTGGTTTGGTCCACGATGTCCCTCAATTCAAACCTCGCCTAGGCAAAGTTTGTGCACAACTACGTGCCCTAATGGTGGAATCCCAACTTTCGGTGGACCGACTGGGCATCCAACTACAGACTGTGGGCCATGCAAATATGTGCGGGTCCCACACATTCGGGTTCGTGGCATTGCTCAACGAATACACCATCTTCAATTTAGAAGATGGTATAAGGAAGGAAAAAAATTGAATGTAAAACTTTTTAATATTACAATTTTATTCAATCTTTTGTTGCGTTTTTTTTCAAATAACTTTTATTATATGTTGCTTCATATTTAAAGTGTATCAATAAAGGAGACATCTAATGCTTCTTGCCCTTTTATCTGAACTTGTGACTCTTTTTGTCTGTCACGCTCATAAAGTGTATTACTATATCCAATATTTCTAAAGAGTGAGCTTATTAGTAAACTTATAATACATAGTATGTCAAGTTTGAGGTTCAAAATTCTTGGGATTGGTATCTGAGAATTAATGGTAGATCATAAGCTATATAATATACTATTTGGTGTATTAGTATCGTATTATATATATATATATATAAAGTATTGCTATATCCAACTAAAAGGCTTCAAATTCACATGTGAAAAAATATCAAAAAAATAAACTCCTTCAATTAATTTATATGTGATTCACATTAGTCAAGAATAAAAAGGGATTAAACATGTATAAAAAATTTTATTGTTATGAAATCTAATTTTCTATCATATACTTTTCAATACTTCCATAAAAATTTATGGGTAAGTGAGCAATTAATTTTAGACGGATGTGATGCAACCATAAGAGACTGCTAGCTACTATTAATTAGCATTTGCACGGATTTGTATGTATTTCCCATTGTAGATGAAATTTATAAATCTAGAAATTACGAGACAGAAGGAAGCGGAGGAGAATAGCGGATTATAGTCAACGGATATCTTCACTGCTCGATCCCTAGACGGGTTGATGTGGCTGCAATTTCTCTATGGTTATTCCAAGATTAATAATTATTGACATGTGCCATCGAGAAGTATGAGAGAAGTTTCTATAATTGAATAACAATTTGATTTTCATTATGAACAGAAGAAAAAAAAAACCTCCAGCGAGAAGAAAGAACAATGGTCATAATAATAATACTAATAATAGTAAACCCTTTTTTTCCCTGTTTTCCACTGTGTTCAAGCCATGATATCGGTTATAATTAACTTAAATTTAAATTGACTTAATATAGCAAAAAAAAGTGTATTTTTTAATGGTGAATTCTCTCCCCGAGCAAGAGAAATCGAGCAGTTGAGGACGGTTGTTGTGTCAGTGTTACCTATGTTAATATAAAACAGTCTTAGAAAATCTGAGCTGACTCTAGGCTGTCAACTTTTTTCCTATCTTAATCCATCGTCATTGTGATAAAGTGATTTAGCACTCATCATCTCAATTTAAGGATTCAAGTTCGAATCCTACCTGCGGTAAGAAGTTTTTAACCCTTTAAATAGGTCGACTCGGGACGATTCGGATTAGTCAATTGGATAAAATTTAACTGGATACCGATAATTTATACAAAAAAAAACTATTTTCCCTCCCTCTACTTCTTCCTTCTCCTCTCCCTGTTTTTCTCTCCCTCTCCTCTTCCCTCTTTCTTGCATACTGTCCACTCTCTGTTTTCTTTCCTCTTTCGTTTTTTCGTTTCTTTTCTCGGCCCAAGAAACCTGCCCTTCTCACCCCTCAGGAGTCAGTACACACTGACACCCATAGGAGAAGGTGAAAAGGGAGAGCCATTTTCGTCTTAGTAGCAGCTCAGCTCCTTTTCCATTCTCCTCCTCCTCCTGATAATGTAGTGCGGGAGAGTTGGTCCTCAGAGAAGCAAGCAAAGAAGAGAAGTAACAGGCTTATCAAAAGGGTCGATCTCTTCTTGACTTTTGGGAGCAAAGAACTTCGTCTCTCTTTCTCGTGTCAGACAATGTCCCTGAGTCGGTTATGGGCTGTCGGCCTTTGTCTCATCGGCCTGCTCCTCGGCTTATGCTCTGCTGACGATCCCTTCGTCTTCTACGATTTCAAGGTCTCATACATCACCGCCTCTCCTCTGGGTGTTCCTCAGCAGGTCTACTTCTCCCTCCCTCCCTCTCTCCCTACCTCCCTCCCTCCCTCTCTGTACAACCACGGATAGTAGTTGTTTGCTGCTGGATTCTTTTCCCCTGCTTGGTTTTCTCAGAGCCCATAAATTTCAGGTGGGTTTTTGTTAAATTTCCAAAAATAGTCCTGCCTTGGCCGCAGGCCTGTGAATGCTGGCAAAGCTCTGATGCTCTCAGCTGGGTTTCTTATTAGCCATTTTCACATTTTGGATCTCCACTTTCCCCCTCGAAGTTCTTACCATATTGATCGCTTGACTCTCCACTTAAGCACAGTGTTTAGATTCTTGCAGCGGAACATGAGGTTCTGAAGATCTCTAATCTGGTTAAATTGAAGATATCAACTTGCCCTTTTGGGGCTTCGTAGCTATAGTTGGCGTTGATACTTCTCTCATAGATGTACATTGTAGTTGTTTGACTTCAAATGTAGTGGGTCGTAAGGTTTGAACTTTGACCTCCCCACCTTGCTGGTGCATCATTATATCTTTTATTATATGCCGATGCTGTGAAATGCTAGTATGCCCTGATACTGTCCCTCTTTCCATGCCAAAATCATAGCTGGTTTTGAACTTGATGTACATTATTTGTGCTACTTCCTACAATCTTTAAGCTTACACGAGCGACCGCATCTCATACGGTGTTCCTTTGTCAGGTTATTGCTATCAATGACAAGTTCCCAGGTCCCACCATCAACGTGACCACCAACAACAATGTCGTCATCAACGTCCACAATAAGTTGGACGAGTGCCTTCTCATGCACTGGTAAGATCATTTATTTCCACCCTTAAACATCATTTTGTATCGCAGGTTTTCCCCTTTGTCCTTTTAGAACATTACAGATTGCAGCTCGAGAGCTGACAATGGCTTGGAATAGGTCGGGAATTCAACAGCGTCGTAGCTCATGGCAAGATGGGGTTCTTGGCACCAACTGCCCGATCCCTCCAGAATGGGACTGGACGTACCAATTTCAGGTGAAGGACCAAATTGGGAGTTTCTCTACTTCCCATCCATCAATTTCGAGAAAGCAGCTGGTGGCTGCGGTGGATTCACCGTCAACAACAGGCCCATAACCTCCAATTCCTTTTCCAACTCCAGACGGTGATATAGTGATTCTGATTGGTGATTGGTAAATCGGTTGATTGGTCCAGTGCATCTTCCCCTTAAACATGTCGGGGGGAGATTTACCTCTCAATGAGCTAATCGAATCATAATTTAACTAATGCCCATTGGATTTTTTTTATTTAAGATAATTCAGGCTTAAAAAAAGAAAAAAAAAGAGGAAAGTGGAAACCGATTCACATGGTATAGAGAGAAATTGACCCTGTTTATCTTCATCCATAAATTAATCACCTTCCTATTGGCTGGTCGGGATTATTCAATTTCAATAATTCACATGGTCACGTTTCAAAGATTACATGTGAATATATATATGTATACATATACATATATATTTGATCGATAGATTACATGTGAATGAGCGAATGCAGGAGGAGAAGTTCTGGTCAGCCACAGGCACACCAAGATTTGTTGAGAAAAACCTCGCAGTCACGACGCTTTATGATGGTCAACAACCTATTTTGAACGACCAAATCAATCCAATAATTATTAATAAAAAAGTTCACAATTAAGGGAATTTTATACCTTCACAAAGATGAGGTTGGCTGGTGTTTGAAGAAGAGTCCAGCTTGTTTTAGTTTTTTTCCTTCAATTTGTTGAATTAAGATTATTATTATTATTATTATGACTATACGCCACATTAGACTTGGTTGGTTATACATGGCGCTCACATCAGTTACCATTTTATTAAGACTTAGCCATATCAAATGAAAATTTAATGATTTATACAATAATGTTTACTTTTAAAAAATTCCTATAATAATTTGTGATGAAGGATATTTCTTGCATGGAAATAAAAAAATTGGTTAAAAAATCACATACTATAAAATAATTCATCCGACAAGCCTACCATTCATTCCCTTTATCTATTTTGACCTGTGCATATACGATGGAGACATGCCTATAATGGGAGAATTTAGGGTTCTCGAAGGGCAATCTTATCTTACCCATATTATGACCAAGTCTTGTCTAGTATTAGGAATTGTCCACACGTAAATAAATGCATACTAATTAATATGCAATTGACCAAAAAATTGAAACAAATCTTCTCTTGGTAAATGACGTCATTAATTTCCATATATTCTATAAATATACATATATATATATATATATCCCGAGTATGTTTGTTCCAATCAATTCAATTTTCTCCCCCTCCCTTCCTTCCCTTTTATTATTATTGCTTGCCCGCTGGTCAATATTCAGAGATATATTTTTGACCGACTCGTGTTAAAACCAGGTTGGATAGCGAGAGCTGAACTCTCCCTACCATGGATCATCTAAATTTATAGAATACAAAACCTAAAACTTCTTGATAGAAAGGCACATGAAATCTTCTAATATAATCTCGAGATATATTTTAACTGTAATGAACTGAAAATCGTACTAGTAAATGAATATGCTATAAAATAAAATATTATTATTATAAATTTATTATATCAATAATATTTAAATTTAAAATTTTATTTATATTGAACTATTTCATTAAAAAAACTTTTTGATTTATTTCCATTTAAGGGCCACCGGATCCGACACCGCCCTCGTGTCTCTGAATACCGGCCAGCCTCGTCACAGCCTCTTCCTCTCAAAGGAACATTATTTCAACTTTTGAATTAATTCCAAAATCATCCCTGTAAGAGCTCCCTTCTTCACACACAAACCCACACACTAATTGTTCATCCTATCCACTCTCCCCTCATTCCCTTCTCTTCTCTATCCAAAACCATCTTACCATCTAAATCATTTCTTAGCCTTCCTGCATTTACTGTCTTAAATAGGCCTCAATCCCTTTCTCTTTTCTTAGGGCCAATGGCCTCAGCTTCAGCTAGTTAGTAGTTCCTCATGGCGCCAGACACCACCGGGTTTTACCACTGCATCGAGGACCCTCCTTCCTCCTCCACCCCACTCCTCCGCAGCGGCGGTGGGGGACACCTCCAAGCCGGTCGTCGATGGATCTCCGCCGCCGTAGGCCTCTCGTGTCTCTTGATTGTCGCTGTCTGCGTCGGGCTCCTGAATGAGACGACCAAGCGCAGCCCTGTTACTGAACATGATAATGGTGCTGCTTTACCGACCGGGGAGGGGGTGAAGCCTTCCGTGGAAGCGATGCCCGTAATTTCTCGCGGTAAACCCCAGGGAGTCTCCGAGAAATCGAGCCGGGTGTTCGCTGGGACTAATGGGCCGCCGTATCCGTGGACGAACAACATGCTCTCATGGCAGCGGACGGGCTTTCATTTTCAGCCGGAGAAGAACTGGATGAACGGTAAGTGCGGTGTGATCCTTATGAATGACGAGGATGTGACTAAGCTATTTTGCTGGAGGCTCTGATCTGAAGTTGTCGTGATTTCTCTCCCTCTCTCTCTTTTTTTTCTCTTTTCTAATTTATGGGAAGGAACTGAAAGGTGTTTAGCTTTTCTTGGGGATCATCACTGTCGTGTTCGTGCATGGCGGAATCTCTTCCGTGAATCAGAAACCGACACATTTCAGTGTCCCCACACAGCCTCGTTCAAAGTCAAACTCTGCACATAAAGCATTCAAATTCAATAATCAATTAGCTTCAACTTTTCTCCCCGTTAGCTTAATGGTATAAAATTTACAGTCACACGGTTCTCGCAGTTGGGCAAATCATCTGTTTGAAATGTGTCATATAGACCAGAGCGTTGAAGGACAATCGATTCCTTGATGAAATCATGACATATGAATTTCATGTGGAATTGTTGGATGAAAATATTTTTTACAATTATTAGATCAATATTTATTACTGTAAAATTTTTATTAAAATATCGACATTCCATATAATGGGATAAAAAATAACACGGCTATTTTCTTTATGGCTATAAAATATTGGCAGGTAATTTTTTTTTCGTCACTTTAATTCAATGTCTCTAAAAAGGTGTTGAACTTTTTGCCTCTGTAAACTTAATGATTAATTAATAATTGTAGTTTAAGGTAATTCAACGAAAAAAAAAGAAATTATAGTTTAAAGTGAATTCGATAAAGCTTGGCTATATATATATATATATATATATAAACCTCATCATTTGATAGGGATTAACAGCCCATAAATGGCAAATAAAACGTCATTTATTTGAAAAACTAATATCATTATTATTACTTTATTTCATAAATAGTATAGTTGATTTTTTTGTAATTATTTTAATTATTTACTGATTTATGCTCTCCCCCTTGTCCGGCGCATCGAATCTTCGCCACCACCGACACGGACACATGTGGTTTCATCTGCTCCATCAGATCCTAATGGTAAGCTTTCGCTGCCGTCACTTGTCTTCGCTCTTTGTTGTGATCACATATGTTGAACTTTGGATCGGTCTCCAGCAATGTAATCCAAAAGATCAATGATGAGTCGTCGAATCTAGGCCTGGCCGGTTGGGCTGGAAATCCATATGAGCCTGCTGCTTCAGACCGAGGGATGTGTCATATAAAGACCTTCTATTTGGGTCAAGAGATGTTTGTTGACGGCCGATAATGGATGTCATTCGCAGGTCCGATGTACTACCAGGGTTTCTACCACTTCTTCTACCAGTACAGCCCCGACGGGGCGACTAGGGGCAACAGGAAAGTATGGGGCCACGCCGTGTCAGAGGACTTCGTCCACTGGACCCACCTCCCCCTGGCGATGGTGGCGGACCGGTGGTACGACGAGAATGGCGTCTGGAGCGGCTCAGCCACGATCCTCCCAGACGGCCAGGTCATCCTTCTCTACACTGGCTCATCCAATGAGTCGGCCCAGCTCCAGAACCTAGCCTACCCTGCGAACCTCTCTGACCCGCTACTCGTCGACTGGGTCAAGTATCCAAGGAACCCTGTCATTGGCCCGCCACTAGGCATCCACAAGAAGGATTTCCGGGACCCGACCACTGCCTGGCACACCTCCCGGGGCAAGTGGCGCATTACGATCGGCTCGAAGGCCGGGAGAACTGGGATGGCCTTTGTCTATGAGACTGAGGACTTCAAGACCTACAGGCTCTTGCCAGGGGTCCTGCACTCGGTTCCCGGGACTGGGATGTGGGAGTGCGTCGACTTCTTCCCAGTCTCTGTCAACTCCGAGAATGGACTCGATACATCAACCAATTGGAAAGGGGTTAAACACGTCATGAAGGTGAGCCTCGACGATGATCGGCACGATTACTATGCCATTGGGACGTACAATGAAGCAGCTAATACATGGACGCCAGACAACCCTGAGATTGACGTGGGTATTGGGATTCGGTATGATTACGGTGTGTTCTATGCTTCCAAGACATTCTATGACCAGAACAAGAGGAGGAGGATCCTCTGGGGTTGGATCAGTGAATCAGACAGTGAAAGTGCTGATGTTCTCAAGGGCTGGGCTTCTGTTCAGGTGGTTCTTCTTTGCCGAAATGCTTTCTATCCGAAAGCTTCGCATTTCATTTTGCAACTTCGATGTGATTCTAGCTCATCTCTGATGAAATCTGTGATAGGGCATTCCGAGAACGTTGGTACTGGACCAGAAGACCAGTACTCATCTGCTCCAGTGGCCGGTGGAGGAGATAGAGAGCTTGAGACTTAACAGCAAAGAGTTCAACAACATAAAGGTCAGGGCAGGTTCAGTGATTCCTCTAGAAGTCAAATCGGCCTCGCAGGTAATTGGATGTAGTTCCATAAGGTGTAAGGAGATAAATGAGTTGTAATAAGGAGATAAATTTTAGCTCGCTGACACTGTAGATTGTTGATAGGCTGATGTAGTTGCGGAGTTTGAAGTCGATAAGGCGGCCTTGGAGGCAGCAGAAGTGGTCAATGAGGAATTTAACTGTGCTAATAGTGGTGGAGCTGCTCGGCGTGGCTCTCTGGGGCCTTTTGGGCTTCTTGTTCTCGCCGATCCGAGCCGGTTAGAGCAAACCTCCGTGCATTTCTACATCACCAAGGCAAGCGACGGAAGCCTCAAGACCTCTTTCTGCACCGATCAATCGAGGTAACGATCATTTGCTGCAGTGATCAATTTGGGATTCTATGGATCCAATGCATTCATCAATTTCTTTATGGGAAATTCTTCCCTATAAATGGGGCCGGGGTCGTCAAAGAATTCACAAATTCAGAACGGTGCAACAGCTGTGACGAACATTATCTCGTAAATTTGCATTGCAGGTCTTCCCAGGCGAGTGATGTGAACAAGCAAATCTACGGGAGCTTTGTTCCTGTACTGGAAGGAGAGAAGTTGTCCATGAGGATCCTGGTGAGCTTCTCGAAATTCTTCCTTCCATAAAACCGAAAACGCTTGCCAGAATCTTGTGATTTGGCCTGGACTCTGAGATTAGTACTGAATGAATGAATGGATGCGAAATCTCCTTTCTAGGTGGATCACTCGATAGTAGAAGGCTTTGCTCAAGGCGGGAGGACCTGCATCACTTCCCGGGTCTACCCGACCAGGGCAATCTACCGGAACGCCCGGATCTTCTTGTTCAATAATGCCACTGATGCCAACGTTGTGGCCTCAGTCAAGATATGGCCGGTGAACTCGACCTCCATCCATCCGAACTCTGAGTAGGACTCCTGCATCTATGACCTGATGCCAATAAACCATACTCGAACCACATAGCACCAAATCCATGTTCCGGATCACCAGAATCAGAGGGGAGAATCCATACTGGTCGAAAAGGTGAAAGTAACCGCAGCTATACAATCTTCGGGACATAGAATGTTTTACAGATCACTGTCAATTGGTGCAGCTCACTAAACGATGGTATAAGCGTTCGGAACGTCGGAATGTAATCATTCTTCGTCAAAATAGTCCGTCATGTGCTTAGTTGATTTTTGAGCCAGCTAGATTGGTGCTTAAACTCAGTAGGATTGGTAAAACTCGATCGATTTTCTAAATAATTGTTAAATACAATATTAATGAAAATGACCATTTTAACTAAAATACGAGTCTAATTGAGTGATCTGAACTGGTTATATATTCATTGATTACATTATATTTATTTTTGTAAGAAGTAGCTAAGCGGTTACTCAACTGCAAAAATCATTTCGGCATGGTTCGATTATTTTGGGGCGAAATAAATATGATTCCAACTTAAAACCTCGAATTAAATAATCGAATGCGACACTTAGTTCGGTTCCATTAAAAAAAAACACCAATTTTTAAAACAAATTGAACCATGTACATATCAAGAGGCTTCGTGAAGGAAAAGAGTGACAGACAGCCTTCATCTTTTGGGCCATTTGGCCTTTTCTCTTGCCCCAATGTTTTGGGCCATTTCGAATATCAATGTGTATTGCAGCACAAGCACCTTGGATTTGAGCCCTACACTTAACCCTCCAAATTATGAATTGAAGTCCTCCTATTAAGGCTGAAGAGAGAATGCAAAACAAATTTAATTTTAAGCTCGATGAAGTCAGTGTCCATTGGAAAATGAATGGGATATTTAGTGCATTAGCACCACACTAATAAGTTAATAATAAGCAGTAAATCTGGTTTATGATATAGGATGCCGAGTTTCTCTAGACAAGAGAGGACAAATTTGCAGCTACATACCCTTCATTTGCATTATTGCATGACAATTTGATCATGTAATTACTAGCAAAACTGTGCCTTCAAATACCTTCATTTTCACTATTACAGATTCCCATGGACTTCGTACATAGAACCCGGACTAGATCTATATGATCTCGCTCTCATGGTTTTTACAAGTTATTTATGAACTTACAATTACGAATCTCATTAGCAATTTCAGTACCCTTGGACAATATATCCTCTTCAAGAGATTCTTTTACACAGACAATAACTCGTGGAAGCAACTGGGCAAATCAGAGAGGGCTTTTCCATGCCTTCGAGCAATGACCTGTACAGCCACTTGTGCAAGTTTAACAAAATTGGGAAGGGGATTTTGGTATAGTTTTCACACAATTAATGTCATATAATATAATACTAAAAGATTTTAAATTCAAAATTTATTTTCTTATATTCTTTTTGTAATTGAAAAAGGGAAACTTACGAATGGGACCAATGGAATGGGCATCTTTTCTTGTGGATAGCCGGCACAAGGCGCGGGTAAACAATCATTAGAACAATTTCTTAGGTTAAGGGGTCTTGAGTGATAGCAATAATTGATGTGGTTCGATGGATCGTTCTCTTTTAAGTAGGATATTTAATTCAAGTATTATAAATAAGAAGAATTGACATATAGAGAGTTTTTATTTTAAGTGAACTGATTCAATTCGAATGTAAATTAATTATACTGTAATCATTCAATATATATATATATATATATAAATAAGAAGTTAGGTGCCATATGCACAGGCTAACCATGATTTCGTCCAAATCAAAACAAACAATCTCGGTCTCGCATTATCTAGTCAGTTTTCTAGGGGGAGAAAATGGCCGACATTATTAACCTTTGCTAACACAGCTTATTAAAGTCGATGATGCTTCACAGAGAAGGAATATAATCTGTTAACTCCATTGACATCATGTCATATTCCCCTCGTCATAGCCGTGGGGGAATAGAGGCAATTGCTGCTGGATTTGCGGCAACTGCCATGGCAATCTTGTCCATGTCGAGACCAACCCACAGAAGAAATTGAGGTCACTTCGTACTTATCCACATTGACAGGAGCCGTGTCCAATATGGACTCCCGATATCCGACCCTGAAGTCGAGCGAGGACCGAGTACACAAACGTACATGAGCCCGAGGGTACTCCCGAGTTTGTAAGCGTTCAATGCCGCGGAGCCAACAGAATTTATTGCAATCATTGTCGTGGATATCGTATGGACTTTGAGTTCCCTAAGAATCGTGTGTAGAGACAACCATGCAAGGCTGGTTTGGTCCACGATGTCCCTCAATTCAAACCTCTCCTAGGCAAAGTTTGTGCACAATTACGTGCCCTAATGGTGGAATCCCACCTTTCGGTGGACCGACTGGGCATCCAACTACAGAGTGTGGGCCGCGCATGTATGTGCGGGTCTCATATATTCAAGTTTGAACGTGGCATTGCTCGAATCTTAATTTAGAAGATCGTATGTGAAAGAAAAATATCGAATGCACCTTTTAATCTTAGAATTTTATTCGATAATTTGTTGCATTTTTTTCAAAAAACTTTTATTATATGTTTTATTTGGTAGGAACTTTTATTATATGTTATAAAGTGGATCAACAAATGAGACATGTAATGCTTCTTGCCCTTTTATCCAAATTTGTGACTCTTTTCGTTTGCCACGCTCATAAAATGTATTACTATTCGCACTGTATTTGAGGGTTAGTTCACCTGTAAACTTAGGTTTAAAACTCTTTAAAAGTAAGTGATTAATGATATATTTCAAATTATATAATATATTATTCGATAAATCAGTTAATTATTATAGTACTGTATACTATTTATATATATAATTATTGCTACATCCAACTAAAGGCTTCAAATTCACACGTGAAAAAAAATATTAAAAAAATAAACTCACTCAATTAATTTATATGTGATTCACATTAGCCAAGAATGAAAATGGATTAAAAACTTATAAGGAATTTCACTATTATGAAACTCAATTTTTTATCATATATTTTTCAATATTTTCTTTCTTAAAAATTTACGGGTAAGTGAGCGATTAATTTTACACGGATGCAACCATAAGAGACTAAGCTAGCTACCACTAGTTAGTATTTGTATGTATTTACCATTGTAGAAGAAATTTATAAACCTAGAGGTTAAGAGATGAAAGGAAGCGGAGGAGAATAGAGGGTCATGGTCCACAGGACATTTTCACTTCTCGATCCCTGGACGGGTTGATGTGGCTGCATTTCTTTATGGTTATTCCAAGATTAATAATTATTGACATGTGCCATCGAGAAGTATAAGAGAGGTTTCTATAATTAAATAATAATTTGATTTTCATTATGAACATAAGAAAAAAAAACCTCCAGCGAGAAGAAAGAACAATGGTCAAGAAGATCATTATTTATGACATTGCATCCCATGTAAGATTTTGCATGTCATAATAAAAATAAAAATAATAATAGTATACTCTATTTTCCGTATTTTCCACTGTGTTCAAACCATCGTACCAGCATAGTTATAATTAATTTATATTTAAATTAAATTAATATAGCAAAAAAGTATATTTTTTTAATAGTGAATTTTCTGCCCGGCAAGAGAAATCGAGCAGTTGAGGACGGTTGTTGTGTCAGTGTTACCTATGTAGTTTTAGAAAATCTGAGCTGGCCCTAGGCTGTCAACTCTTTTCCCTCCCTCTACTTCTTCCTCCTCCTCTCCCCTGTTTTTCTCTCCCTCTCCTCTTCCCTCTCTCTTGCACACTGTCAACTCTCTGTTTTCTTTCCCCTTTCGTTTTTTCGTTTCTTTTCTCGGCCCAAGAAACCTGCCCTTCTCACCCCTCAGGAGTCAGTACACACTGACACCCATAGGAAAAGGTGAAAAGGGAGAGCCATTTTCGTCTTAGTAGCAGCTCAGCTCCTTTTCCATTCTCCTCCTCCACCTCCTCCTGCTGCTGCTGATAATGTAGTGCGG
This sequence comes from Sonneratia alba, assembly GCA_900174645.1. Taxonomy (NCBI): domain Eukaryota; kingdom Viridiplantae; phylum Streptophyta; class Magnoliopsida; order Myrtales; family Lythraceae; genus Sonneratia; species Sonneratia alba. The sequence goes on from FWPY01000041.1 coordinate 1,246,424, forward strand.
GAGAGTTGGTCCTCAGAGAAGCAAGCAAAGAAGAGAAGTAGCAGGCTTATCAAAAGGGTCGATCTCTTCTCGACTTTTGGGAGCAAAGAACTTGTCTCTCTTTCTCGTGTCAGACAATGTCCCTGAGTCGGTTATGGGCTGTCGGCCTTTGTCTCATTGGCCTGCTCATCGGCCTATGCTCTGCTGACGATCCCTTCGTCTTCTACGCTTTCAAGGTCTCATACATCACCGCCTCTCCTCTGGGTGTTACTCAGCAGGTCTACTTCTAGATCTCTCCCTCTCTCCCTACCTCCCTCCCTCTCTGTACAAACCACTGATAGTAGTTGTTTGCTGCTGGATTCTTTTCCCCTCTTTGGTTTTCTCAGAGCTCATAAATTTCAGGTGGGTTTTTGCTAAATTTCCAAAAATAGTCTTGCCTTGGCTGCAGGCCTGTGACTGCTGGCAAAGTTCTGATGCTCTCAGCTGGGTTTCTTATTAGCCATTTTCACATTTTGGATCTCCACTTTCCCCCTCAAAGTTCTTACCATATTGATCGCTTGACTCTCCACTTAAGCAAAGTGTTTAGATTCTTGCAGCGGAACATGAGGTTCTGAAGATCTCTAATCTGGTTAAATTGAAGATATCAACTTGCCCTTTTGGGGCTTCGTAGCTATAGTTGGCGTTGATACTTCTCTCATAGATGTACATTGTAGTTGTTTGACTTCAAATGTAGTGGGTCGTAAGGTTTGAACTTTGACCTCACCACCTTGCTGGTGCATCATTATATCTTTTATTATATGCCGATGCTGTGAAATGCTAGTATACCCTGATACTGTCCCTCTTTCCATGCCAAAATCATAGCTGGTTTTGAACTTGAGGTACATTATTTGTGCTACTTCCTACAATCTTTAAGCTTACACGAGCGACTGCATCTCATACGGTGTTCCTTTGTCAGGTTATTGCTATCAATGACAAGTTCCCAGGTCCCACCATCAACGTGACCACCAACAACAATGTCGTCATCAACGTCCACAATAAGTTGGACGAGGGTCTTCTCATGCACTGGTAAGATCATTTATTTCCACTCTTAAACATCATTTTGTATCGCAGGCTTTCCCTTTTGTCTTGTTAGAATATTACAGATTGCAACTCGAGAGCTGACAATGGCTTGGAATAGGTCGGGAATTCAACAGCGTCGTAGCTCATGGCAAGATGGGGTTCTTGGCACCAACTGCCCGATCCCTCCAAAATGGAACTGGACGTACCAATTTCAGGTGAAGGACCAAATTGGGAGTTTCTTCTACTTCCCATCCATCAATTTCCAGAGAGCAGCTGGTGGCTGCGGTGGATTCATCATCAACAACAGGCCCATAATTCCAATTCCTTTTCCAACTCCAGACGGTGATATAGTGATTCTGATTGGTGATTGGTACATCCGCAATCACACGGTAAGTAATTATTCAAAGTTACCCAAGCTTCTTTGGTAATGGAGATATTAGACATTGCGTGCATATTGCTTGTCTCCATTTCTTTCAGGACTTGAGGAAGTCCCTAAATGGAGGGAAAGCTCTTGGTATGCCAGATGGGGTTCTTATAAATGGCAAAGGACCTTATCGATATAATACTACGTTTGTTCCTGATGGTATTGACTATGAAACAATTACAGTCCACCCAGGTGAGACTCTGACTGGCTTTGGAAAATGGTTTCCAAAATCTATGCTTTATTTTGTGACGAGTCAATTTTACTTCTTATAAATCATAGACAAGGTCTTATATTCTCAGCATTAAGCTCATATCCTATGACTGTTGTCACTATATTACTGATTTTCTGCTGAAATTTCTGGTAGGGAAAACTTATCGCATTCGTGTGCACAATGTTGGCATATCTACAAGCTTGAATTTCAGGATCCAGAATCACAACCTTCTGTTAGCAGAATCTGAGGGTTCATATACGGTTCAGCAGAACTATACAAGTTTGGACATTCATGTGGGCCAGTCTTATTCTTTCCTTGTGACCATGGATCAGAACGCAAGCTCTGATTATTACATTGTAGCAAGCGCAAGGCAAGTGAATGAATCACTCTGGCAGAGAGTTACCGGAGTAGGGATCTTGCACTATACAAACTCCAAAGGGAAGGCCTTGGGCCCTCTTCCAGATGCCCCAAATGATGAGTATGACAAAACCTTTTCCATGAATCAAGCTAGATCAATCAGGTTAGTCTGCAGGCAGCTTCTAATCTAGGCCACCTTCTTTTAATCCACAAGATAAATATCAGATTCTGCTCTAAAATTTCGTTCTTATTGAGGTTGTCATTTCCTTTTCTTTTATTCCCCGCAGCAAATGGGAAGTAATCGCACTTAATGGTTCTATAGATAAGTGAGAACAGCTTAATTTCATTAGTCTGGGGATTGTCTTGTTTTCCTTTTCTCTTGGCCGATGAAGGAAATATGAAATACAGTTGAATGTATTTTAGATGTTTGTGATGCCAGTCGTCTGTTAAAATTGTGTTGAAGGAAAAGGTAATGTCAGGGTATGAGTCCCACATGTGAGAGTTGGATCTGGGACCTTCGGATGCAGGTCGAGGACAATTCTATTTATTGCACTAACGCCCTTTTTCTTCCATAAAAAAGTGTCTACATACATTAAGTTCCGTGAGGTATGACTATCCTCCAGTTTCTATTTCTGAAATTTTTTCCTCCACATTATTGATCAGGTGGAATGTGACTGCCAGTGGAGCCCGTCCAAACCCACAGGGTTCTTTTCGGTATGGCTCGATCAACGTTACCGAAGTATATGTCCTGAGAAACACACCTCCTGTCACAATTAATGGGAAGCGGAGAGCTACTCTTAATGGCATCTCCTATGTCAATCCTTCAACTCCTATTAGGCTTGCGGACCAGTATAAACTGAAGGGGATATACAAACTTGATTTTCCGAATAAACCTCTGACAATCCCACCTAAGATGGAGGCTTCTGTCATCAACGGGACATATAGAGGATTCATGGAAGTCATTTTACAGAACAATGACACAAAAATGCAGTCCTACCATATGAGTGGCTATGCTTTCTTTGTTGTTGGGTATGTATATTATAATTTGTTACTCTTGCGATTTGTGCAGCTCTTGTCCAATTGCTCTGTCGGTTTTTGAGAGAATACGCAGAACCTTGTGAGCAACAATCAACAGTTGTCCACATGGTTTTCCAGCTGAGGATCTTTAATCTATAGAGCATCTTATTTGAGTTTTTCTTTATATAGCTCATTTTCGTTGCTTTGTTTGCAGTATGGATTATGGGGAGTGGACTGAAAACAGCAGAGGCACATATAATAAATGGGATGGGATTGCCCGTTCCACAGTTCAGGTATCATTCTTTTGCAAGAAATGTGGTTTTCCTTCGAAATTTCCCTTTGATTCTTCATTTTTATTCAGTATTCATTAAAAAAGAAAACGAGGACAGCTCTCCATACTTCCATCAGAAAATGCACATCAATGAATCTTTCCTGAATAATTTTTCAAGAGAAGAGAAGGGCCAACCTGATTGATCCTGATAATATTCTTGCATGGACTCATGTTTTCAGGTCTATCCTGGGGCTTGGACAGCGATTCTGATCTCTCTTGACAATGTTGGTGTTTGGAACCTCAGGACAGAAAATCTTGACTCATGGTACCTTGGACAAGAAACCTATGTCAGGATTGTTAATCCTGAGGCTACCAACAAGACTGAGCTTCCAATTCCTGACAATGCTCTCTTCTGTGGTCAACTTAAATACTTGCAGAAGTATGTGACATTGGGATCCCTCTTGGATTCCTTCTACTGCTGAGCTATTGAAAAATTACTAATGGACTCCTTTCTCTTTATGTCAGGCCTCAAGACATATCTTCTGCGACTATACTCAAAGGCGATCAGCTGAGCCTTGTGCTTACCCTGCTAATGATGCTCTATGCCCTTGTTCCCAGTTTCAATTGCTAAAATGCGAGCTGTTTCGTGTCCTGTTTGTGACAGTGATGATCATAGCATCTCATCCCCCTTGGTTTTTCTCTCTCATTTTGGGTCAAATTATTGCTGTGTTTTTAGGAGTGCAATTCTAATTCTTGCCTGCACGAAGTCTTCTGTGGTTTTCCAGCATGGCATTCTTTTCTCTCGTCATTTGCAAATCCTGTAGATTTGACTGCTACGGGGGGTTTCATGTTTCATTCATTTATTGAGATTTCTCATTCTTTTCATATCTGCAGCTTCTTTCTCTTACAGAAATATAACCGTAAATTGTCTTTTGTCACGGTACTCCATTCCTTTTCCTTATCCGACCCTAAAACACAGTATGGTCAATCGGATACCAAGATGATTGGCGGTTTCGGGAATAGTGTGGGGGAAGTCTTAGCCCCTTTCAAGTCCATAAAATTGGTTGTTAAATTTGGACTCATGGTACCATATTCTCATGTCCGTCAATGACTGGATGTCGTATCTCTCGGAGTCAACAACCAATTCCTGTCGAGGAAAAAAAGTCGACTTCAGCGATATGAGAAAACGAATTAGCCACTCCATAGAGCCTTCCGACCACCTCTTCCTCTATCGAGTCATCTGCTTCAAACAGTTCCACCATCCTCAGCCATGGCGGCTCTCTCTTCCACCGCCACTCTGTCCTTCAAATCCATGGCCATTTCTTATCAACCTCAGAAGCTTCCAAATCTCACTCTGGAACCTGCTTGCGATGCCGCCTAGACTCCTCGTTGGACGAAGTACAAACCCCACGAGATGTCATATCTGTCCCTATGTGACTTCTTCGGATAGATAATAGATGGGCCATAGATGTAGTGCACTGCTATGTTCTGGCCACTTGATTGAAACAAAGCTCGACTTTTCCACACGTTATGAAGTGCTATTTCTCGGCGAGATTATTTTCCGTGAGAATTTCTTCTACAAGGTTGTGATTCCAGATATACTTGCTGGACAGAAAACAATTAAAGGATCTTTTTATCCTTCCTTTTTCCCTGGAAGAATTCTGTAGTTAGTGAAGCTACAAGCCAATATCTCCATGGTGGTAATATCTGATCACCTGGTGGTAATATCTCCATGATTTCTCGGTATTTTGCTTTCTTCCTGCAAGTAACCATATCTTGAGTTTCGTTTTCGCTCAGTACATGGATCTGATCACAGGGTCAACACAAGGAGGAGTCTAGGATGTGGAAATGTTTGACAAAATTCTTTTGGCTGGCCTTCATCTTCGCCTTGTCTCTGCTCCTCAGTGTCCCACCTAAGATGCTGCTTGATCAGCATGGGTCTGCAACTCCAGCACTGGTCCATTTGATGCAACTCAGAGGACCAAACCTGTGCAAGAGAAGCTACGAGAAAATCTTTTCTAACTCTGTATATAAGAGAGATATTTCCAGAGTGCACCTGTTTTTTGTATGTGTTGACCTTATGGCAGCAAATGTTCGGGAGAACAGAGCAGGTGACTGCGGACTTGATATGATCGGGCACTTGAACTGAATATTTTCTGTCATCCTGTTTCGGGGTTTGACACCTATAGTGGTGAAATCATTTTCTGTATCAAGAAAGTTACATACATTATCTCCACAGCACAGAAGGAGGAGGTAACTGGATGCTCATTTTGCCAAGAACCATCCAGTAGACAAGATCCTAAGAGTATATTAAATACCGAGAGTCATATTACAATCATGTAAGATTGTTCGATCTGCATTACCATTACATTACACTTCAGTTACGTTATTGTCAAATCCCAATTCAAACGATTTGAAATCTACCCCTTCGGGAACATTTCCTGCTCCTTTTTGGACTCGGAATGGGGGTTCATATACCTGGTTGCAATCTGTAAGTTCTCTTTGGTGATTAAAACAGTGAGGAATTATGTTCGGATAAAGATGAGGAGGAGCATGTGTGGAGAAGCATAAATTTGACTTTCGAGCATGAATTAGGGGGTGGGGATGGGGTGGAGGGGGGCAGCAAAAGGACTTCGCAAGTTGAGGAATCTCATGAATGAGCAAAAAGCTTCGAAAGGAATCCAGGAAGAGCATATCCTAAGCGAAGTAAGGGCCCTCTCTCCCTCAATATACTTTTGCTTGGGCTTTACTTCTCCATGTACCTTTACCTTTATTTCCACCGGTAACCTTGTCTGAAATGTTTTAACTAATTTAAATTTGAATTCGATTAGTTTATTAAAAAGTAAAACCCTTATATAGTATTTTTTTATTTATAATACTAAAATTTATCATCTAATTATTTAATGGATAAGATGTAAAGTTACATGAATTACATCATGAAGTTTTGCACTTACCTTCGAAGGACCAAGAGAACCAATAATACGCATGTCACCTAAAGCACCCATCAATGATCAATCAACACGGAAGGAACCGGCTGTCTCCTTGGTGGATAATACTCTCCATAATTCCCAATCAAAATGTGCCCTCTGAGCCTGTCAAGGTCTTTCCTACCCATTGGTTTCCATGTGTGTCACAGTTAAGAACTCATAAATATGGACTTGGCAGCTGTGCCCAGATCTTCGACAGCTATTAATTGATAAGCCAACGTTGTATTCTCTTCTTTCTTTGAGATGAAGGTTCGATGTAATTCCGTGTTTGCATGTCTCTCCATGTGCAAAAATACGGTGTACGTGTATATAATCTATCTCATTTACTCTCAAGGATTGGACCTATTCCATGATATTCATGTGCGAGATGCAGAGATGTCTCGATATCTTCACCAAGGTCGTACATACGAGGAGAGTTCAAATAAAACACGTCATATAATGGTATCAAACAAGTATATGCATGTCGTACGTGCTTCAATTAATGTGTTGTCTTGTTCAAACGATGTTGGCTACTTAATTGAAGAATCAATCCTCAGGTAAAAAGGGTCATCAAGTGCTCCCTCCTATATAAAGATATACTTCGATTGAATATATGCATCAATTAAAAATACGTTTCACACGTGAATACAACATATATAACAATAACCTTTCATCAGGTGTACTTGTACGAGAGGTACATTTACCTGTACCATATAGGCATGATCTCCGCAAACAGACAGAGAGACAGGCACAACTCTGAACTCCGAGGTATATCGAGGCATCGTATAGAGATGATGATGCTCCACATGGGTTTGTTTCCCATTTGCTCAATGAACAAGATGATGCATCTCAACCCTCAGATAACGTAAACTAACCAAGATTATAATTATCAGTTAAATATAGGCTAAAGTGTTACATAAATATTACCATTCATTATAGATGATTAACATCGATTTTATCATAATTGATCTGAAACGGAGAACTTCACTCATGTTTTGCGGTCCTACCTTCAAGTCAGGAAAAACAAAAGGGCGACATACAGACAAACATTTGACTTTATTCTCCTCTTGTACATGGATGAGCATGAGAGAGCACCGGCACGCCCGATGATTGTGTCTCTCATCTACATTTTACAGGGATTCTCATGCTTGACTTTGGAACAAATTGCCCCAAAAGCTTCAACTCGTGGCTCCTGTTCTATCACATTTCATCCCAAAAAGAATACTTATTTATATGTTCATGCGTAAGCAGACAATTTGTCTTCAGTTCTTTCCACCCATCTATAACCAGGAAACCTGAACTTCGTTTTCCTTGGTTATCTGTGTGTGGAAACGAGACAGTGTGGGTCTTTCCGAACCCATAATATATATACAGAATATATATACCCAGCACACAAGCATTTATATAGATTTATATATGCAGAGCCTTGTTTCAGTCAAAGGTTGCCTGAGGATATGCAGGTTCAAGCATAAGTTCCAGCTGCTTTATATGCTCTTCTGACCCTCGTCGTAGCGTTCTCTTAGTGGTAAGTTATCTCCTTTCCCTCTAACACTGACAGAAATCCCGTTCTTGAGTTTCTCTAGAATTATTCGGATCTCAAGGAAGCATATAAGATCGTAGTTACATTGTGCCCTCGAACACTTCAATAATGTGATCCGTGCTGCATCATGGGGGCGCACTCTGAAGTGGTTGCATAGGCCTGAGCCTTTGTGTAGGTGCTTTGCCTAGAAGCACTCATTCGCTTGAAGCTATTCTTATGAGATTATTAATGAAATCTCATCAAATAGAATACATATATATATGTATATATATATATATATCTCCACACCGACATAAGATTATATAGGGTCGGATAATCTCTGCAGTGATGAAAGCTCTCAACTTCCGTATCACTCGATAATTGCCGCTACTGTTTCTGAGAAGTAAGTTGGAAAAGGCAACCTGTTATCAGTCATTTGAAGTAGCAATTGATCATCCCTGGAATTCCACAACAAAATGGACTAATAGAACCCTCCTAGATATTGTTAGGTCTACCCCAGCACAAGTTAACTTGCATCTTTTCTATTGGGAAATGCAAAATTGATTGTTACCTATATATTTAATTCGTGTGCTCTCCAAATTAATTCCTACGACCCTGTTTGAGTTATGAGTTAGCAAAAAGCTTGATTGAGGTGATTTGCATGTCACCATTTTAATAGTTTTATCACGATTCAAAATTTTGTTCGAGTATATAGAAAACACATATTAATAAGAGAATATATAGGTGTATTTTGAATGTTTGGTGCAAACCTTTATATATATATGTATATATATATACTTGAAAGAAAAGCATAAAAGGTCGATAATATTGACCTTCAAGGTTCTTCTTCAGGGTGAACTCGTCCTTAATGTTGGTGACCCCGAACCTCTTACATGTTGGTTAGGCTACTCATCATCCTACACTGGGCCTTTGCGCACACATTCTCTCCCTTTTCAAACTTCTCAGAGGTTGGTTCTTGCATGACAACTTATCCACGTTATGTTCATTACCTGATGATCGGATCTTTCTTCGCTTATATATGACAGGAATGTCATGGTTGATATGTTTAGAATAGATCAAAGATGCTTCAGAATGATGAATGCTTCCGTACCCCAAAAAAATTGACCATAACAAATTCAATTATGATATTCAAGGAGGATCACACGATGCTATTATCAAAGCAAGCAGCTAATAATTAACCGTGCATATCCATATATGCTCGCATATATTGTGCAAGAAGATCAAATTTATCTTTGAACTGGCGTTTTCCCTCTTGTTTGTTTATGTCGGCGAGTATACCTTGGTAATGGTTTTACCAAGGAAATGTAGTATGTTAAGTGACTCGACAAAGAGAAGAAAGCAACCTTGTCACTTCGGTCAGTATATGGCAAGAATCAATTTCTGTCAAAAGAAAATTTTAAGCTAGATATGGATGGCAAGGAGACCGCGATCAAACCTTCCATACATATTACATAATGTTTGATCAAGAAATTAAGAATACACTCAGTTATCAATGAGTCACTCCCAATATCACTCGATGATAGATAAAGTCCACCGAGATACATTTAGTAACTTTTGTCATATATCTGTGGTCATCTCACCTAGCTCACGTCCAATATAAGCCAAAGAAGCAAAACCATTTTCATTTTATTATGTACACACCAACATGGACGAAGGTTTGTTTGTCTTCCACCGGCCTGTCGAAGTGCTCTAGGATCAATATCAGATTTCATAAGCTCAGGTTCACATCCGCCTTTACTTCCATAGCTCGATTTGGCACCTGGAACTAGAAGCCAAAACGTATCCCTGAGAAACTGATGGCTTCTTGGGCTCCATGCGATCCATTTGGTTCCCCACATGATAAGCAGCTGGATTAGAATAATCCTCTGGGTTACCAGCATTATCATTGCTCAGTTGAGATGCGACGAATTTGTCCAGGAGTCGCCAGTCAGTCACTTGATCCTGTGCCTGCTCATTCGGACTTACATGAACTGATGCACTCAGACTCTGATGATGGACTTGCTGCATGTGCTCCTCTTCCGTGAGGGTCGAAGTTTGAAAGTTGCTCCCGGCACTGTTGTTCCTTTCATAGACATAGGGAGCCACTGAATTAGGGCTTTCAAGTTGAGGCAGTTGAAGGAATAAGGCGTCATGGTGTGGCATGTTGTTGTATTGAAGCTCGAGTTCTTGCTTGCACGGACGCTGGTGACGATATGCTGAAGCATATTGCTGCAAAACCTGCCGCGGAGAATCGAGTTCTGGCATAAATCCAACCTGGTCATCGTACCAACATGGAGAATCGTACTCTCCCATTTTACGTACGGCAGTCATCCGCTTCTTGAAAACTCGACAAACGACCCATCCTTCCTCCTGAGTGAAGCACAATAAGATTAGTGTTAAACCTGAAAAGGTGAATGTAGAAAGAAATCCTACCATCAGAATACAACTCATCGGCTTACCATGTCTGCAGCTGAGAAAACAAAAACAACAAATGCAAAGAGACAAGATGACACAAAATACACAACTTCTGAACTTCGAATTTTCAGTCTGAAAACATACTTCACCACTCAATTGAAATATCAAAATATAGTCATACTATATCATTTCATCTGCTAGGAGTGATTTGTTCTACTCGGATTAGATGAATTTCACCATTCATCACTTATTAAACCATTTATTGTATATACGTGGAACGGATATATCCAAAGACAATTCTTGCTTGCCTGAGGGGCTCCATTCTCATTCGTCTCTAGCCGATACTCATGCATGATCCAGTCAGACTTCTGTCCATTCGGAGCTCGGCCTTTATAAAACACCAGTGTCTTTCTCATGCCGATTAGATTGTGCTTGGAGTAAATAGCCTTATCCCTTCCCGTGGCCTTCCAAAATCCAGCTTTTGTGGCTCTGTTAGTGCGAGTTCCTGTCGGATATTTCTTATCCTTGTGACTGAAAAAGTACCAGTCATTTTGCTCTTCGGTCCCGATGTTGCACAACTCTGTCCAAATGAAAAGCATTTAACCAATGGAGCATTTGTATTAGCAAAGTAGAGTACCTATCATTGTTTGTTTTCCTTGATGATTAGTACCTTGCAGATCCCATGGCTCAATTTTATAAAGATCAACATCTCTGATAACATCCAGATCAATCCGCTTGGAAGCAACCTTTTTCCTCAGGTAGTAATCGATGAGCTCTTCATCTGTGGGGTGAAACCGGAAGCCCGGAGGAACATATGAAAAGGAATTCATAATCTCTTGATGTCACAAAATGGCCTGCCAAAGTAAGATAAGAAAAATTAGCTCGACACAATAAAAAGGTATTGACAGCACTGATTTCTGGTAAATATGCGGCAGGCAGATCATTTTTTATCGTCCGATGCCACTTGCAGTAAAGAACATAATTTATGTCTGCAAGACTGCAACCGGGCATGCATAAAGTGATCTGTCCAAACGATCATGTCTCCCATTTCACGTTTATAGTTCGTATGTAGCAGCGTTCATTAATATGTGAAAAGTTAGACTAAAGCAGCAGTGTGTAATGTCCGATGAAGAACCCGAGAAAGGGTCAAAAAGTATATCCAATTGTTGATAGCATGACGTACTCCTTCATGTTGCGCTCTCAAAATGCGAAAAGCACATTCTTTCGCCTTAGGGCGTGACAAAAACATGAACTTTGGTTGTGTTCTGAAGATTTAAAATACGAGCTCTTTAAAATTGATCGTGGCACAATTCCATTAGCCCCCACTTTATATTAAAAAATTTAGGGATTTGCGATAACCCAAAAGATTTATTCGCCCATTAAGGACAAGACTCTTGTAATCATGGATCACATATCTTAATCTTACTGAAGGGGAAACGTACATAACCTATTTTCAGCATACTAGGATTGGTACTTTTGGTTTTAGTTAAAAAAACGTCCACAGGTATCTGCAACTCATAATTAGAATTATAAGAGGAGGAGGAGGAGGAGCGTTTGACATTCAACTATGCCCCATGCATCGCTTATTTGATAATACTCTTTTGAACACTTAAATTTCTTGATCATCTTTGAGCCTCTAATAAAGATTTTACTGCATAGTAGAGGAGAAGAAGTAAATCAAACCAAAGGAGGAAAGAGGAGTCGTCGTTCTTACTAGACAAGGAAAAATGGATTGCATGTCAGATCGATTATTAGTTTCCCTGTCATTAAGAGTAGATTATACATATAATATGTTAAGTGAAGAACCAATGTCCACGAATTTGGTCGCATTTCGAGACAATCATACGGTGCGAACAAAATAGTTAAAATTTTTTCCAATAAGAAAAACGAGCAGAAGGCCCAAATAGAAAATAACAGACTATATGAAACGAAGACGAGGTATTGTAACCTCTACAATATTATTAAATAATAAAAACTATAATCCTGAAAGGTATATGTCTAACATGATGAATTATTTTGGGGTGGAATTAGTTAACATAAATGTAATAAATAGCCACAGCCTATCGTATTCATTAGATCAATAGAATGAAAGTGGACAGTGTTACCAGGTTAATGTAGAACTATAAACTAGATGAGAACCCAGATGATTGTTTATCCGAGGTACGATAATTCATATGAAACAATCCGTCGGAAAGGTGCTGCTTCACTCAATTAAGTAAAGCGTACATATGATAGATATAAATAGAGGAATCAGATCATATCAATAACCATGCTTGCTTGGAAAACAAAATAACGAAAAATTACAATTTTTTCCTCGTAGTGTAATGTTTTCATTGTGGAAATGAACCCATCAAATTGTAAATTCATGACTAATATTTGCTTACCTCATTTCGTGAGAAATTTAAAAAATCATTTTCTTTTCATGATTCCTATTAAAAATTAATGAGCACATAACATATTGTTGCAACGCTTGAGAGAGAATGCAATAACCTATTTGAAATATATGCTTTAGTCGATTGAGATTTTATTATTATGAACAGAAAAAAATGATATTAAAAGGGTTTTTCCTTAAGTGAGTAATTTGGTTTGAACCTATATTAGTTCATCACTAAAAATATAAAATTACTAAATCTTGAACATCAAGATTGTCTAGAGAGAACAATAGCTTTTGGAGACCGGTCATTTATACCATATATATATATATACATACATACAGAAAAGAGGAGGACCATCAAAATCTTCAAAGCAACATGAGCTGAAACAATTCAAAAGGGAAAAATCAAGCTTGTGTATGGTGAAAAGCACGCCTAGCTAATTGAATGATGCATTGGACAATAAATAATTAGTGATTACGTTATTTCTTGGTGGAAAATGCAAGAACCAAGCTAATAACTATAACTACTGAGCTTAGCATCTCAAATTATAAAAGGAGGCAGGTGAACGAGAAGATCAAGTCGTCATACTAGATGGCTACTAAGATCATTAATTATTTGCTTAATGTAGTTCTTGCCTGAGATTCATCGTTGATACTTGTAGAGAGATATCTCCCCATTATAGTCTATTTGAAGCATGCCCTGGATTGGATCTCTTTAACGGTTGATGTTCAAGGGCAAAGCAATCCGGACTTTAGATCTCTCTTCTTTATGGCGGGAGGCATTCTTTCATTTAGTTTTCATTCGTACAGTATTCGATCGAATAGCAGCCAAGATGGCAGAAACGAAAGAAGAGTATAATAGAAGATGATCGAGGACGAGAACAAAGATAGAAGAGCTTACGGAATCGTTAATGCAGAAACAACCCTTTCACCTTCACCTACAGATCGAAGGGAATGGAACCACGGACTGCGGATCACCTCGAGTCTCTTGACTTTTGAAGTTGCTGCTAGGTAATCCTCAGACAGTCTCCGGCAACCTTTTTCAAGGATAAAGCAGACAGAGAGACACAGGAGGGAGGGAGGGAGAGAGAGAGTAAAAGCTGAAAAGGTTTCTCCTCGTGAATCGAACTCGTACACAGGAAAAGAAGAACAGTCCCGTGTTCTTGTCTTGTCGAGAGATCGGATCCCGAGGAGCCACCAGTGGTTAAGAGGAGAGAGGATACGGCAGAAAAGGGGTGGGAGGACATGGAAAGGTTTGACGGACGGGAGAAGCTGAGAGGAGAAGAAGACGATCATGTATAGGGTTCTCTGTATGTAACAAGAGAGAGAGAGAGAGAGACATGGGCACTAAGTTCTCACACACACAAGCTCATTTATAATTACATGCCCTAGCAATGAATCCATCGCCCGCTATCGATCATCAACTTCCCCTCTCTTTCTCTCTCCTTATCTTCTACAGATTGCTTGATTGCTGTAAAAGCTATGAAAGAGTGAGAGGGAAACACCCGGGGAAGAAAGAGAGATAGAGAGAGATGAGCACGGTGACCTCTCTGAGAGAGAGAGAGAGAGATAGAGAGAGTTTTTAGGCCACCAGAAACTGATGGAGACCCTGCAGAAGAGTGGAGAGGAGATGGAAGAAGGAACGCTTTTGTTTAGCCTTTCACTGTCGGGAAGAGAGAGAGAGAGGGATAGAGAGTGAGGGAGTGATGTGAGCATTTGATGAAATGAGGTGAGCTTCTTGAAGACTACACAGCCCTCACAGCACCGAAAAGTAGTGCACTTCCTTGATAATAAAAGATACCCATAGAGTCACACATCTCTCTCCACATCCCATATTGTACAGCGCATGGTGATGAGGATAGTATTGACAATGTCAATTAGACACTAAACTCATCATTCGTCGACCAAAGAAAGTGCACTCCTTGCCATCCTTTAGTTACATCTCTTTCATCAACTTAATATATATATATATATATATGGAACATTGATGTTCAATGCACATATGCTCTCTCCCTAGCTAGAGCAGTAATAAGACTGATTAGAGATGGATCTCCTTTCGAGTAAACAGGGAGGTTTAATGGATATAAGATAATATGGGAAAAATAAGTAAAACCCATGAAATTTGTACGAGATTCTACAAGTTTTCCCATGTAAATCCAACCCTAAGAACAATGCCACATCAATTCATCTGCATGCACCAGCCGGCACAACAAGCATGCATAGGTATATGGAGGATGCTGGGTGCATCCATGAACATATTTTAGTAAGTAGCCCTAAATCCACACTTTTCCAATAAGTCCATGTAAAGTACGCGAATAGATGCATGAACTGGATTATATATGTGTCATGCTTAGATTCATTGCTTCAACACTGAAGTGGCAATAGTGTGTGCTTAAATCTTGTCAAATTTCCGGAACGAGGATAGACAAAAGAACTCGTCCATCCATGATTCTAAAGTAGGTCAAGAAATAATAAATAATACAAATAAATTCATTGATGATAATTAAATTCACAATATATTAAATATGCAAATTTGCAATAGTTGCTAATATCTACTGGACCGAGTCAAATTTCTTGTAGTAAAGCTAGAACCGAACTTTTCCATATTAAAATTTTAGTTTCCCAAATGCATCAACGGAGCCGTGTGGACCACCTGCCCATTTATAGACGACACATCCTACCCAAAATAAAAAAAAAAAACAAGAATATATTCTACCGAATTTTTAAAATATATAATATAAAAACAAGGCGTACACTTTGGTCTGCAAAATAAAATAAAATAAATAAAATAATTGCAATAAATACATGGAAATGCACCTTTAGGGTTACCCTTTAAAAGCTTTCAAGTCAGTATATTGACGTTTACCTCTCAAGTCCTCAACAGCAGTAGCACGCGGCCTCTCGTTGGTCGGCCGGCTATTTCCTTATAATTTTTTCATGTCCATATCCAAAACTGATTTAAATTTGAATTAATTTTACCGACTAAGAATATGAAATTTTAATAATAAATTATTTTTATTTATAATATTTTAATTTTTAAATTAAAAATAATATTATTACACTAATTCCTTTTATCTCATTTTTAATATTCAGTTAACTCTGTCGGTAATTTTTTTCTATTTCAAATACCATTTATTTATTTCGAATAAAGACTGCCCAAGATGGGGCCGACGGACCGAGCTGGGCAAGTGAACGGCGACCTCTCCCCATATGTTGTGTGTTTTTCTTTTCCCTTAATCGGCTCGGCCTGTGGAGTGGACCGGCTGGCTCCGTTCGTAGAGAAGTGAGGACCTCCCGGTGGTGGAGAGTGGGTCCCAGTTGGACTTGGGACTCGAATTTTGGCGGCTGATGGTCCGGCGTGGGTGAGCCCGCGATCATTAGCGTTAAGATCTGGGCGCAGGCCGGTATCCCCAGCGGGGCCCACTCCGTTATACCCCCACGTTTTTGGGCTCACTCATGCTTCGGGGAAAATATTATAATCACTCCCCGTTCTTGGTATCTTTATCTCATTTTAGTCCGAAAGGGTGTACCCGGCCGCATCGAGGATTAGTCTCACATCAGAATCTCAGTAATAAAATTTTAGAAATATGTAACAGTTGAACTATACCATTTGTCCGGCTTCATTTTTGGATTGACATCCGAATAACGAGAGTGTGTGCAGGGATCGATCGCATCGACGGTGAGCAATTAACAGAGGGACTACGATGGACTGGCTGACAAAGTAGATGGAGTTATCCGGGAATATTTTCTCCCGGGAAGGAGTCTGTTGGTGGAAGCGTGTCGCAATCTGATTAGGTGGTTTGTGCGTGCGTGCGCCTAAGTTAGAAAAACCCTTTCGCCACTTTCCCGGAGTTTCGGGCCGGTTCGTTGCCGCCCCGGTCCGGTGGGGCCTTTGGAGTGAAGGCTGGACGAAGATCGTAATTACCGGTAGCCCCATTCCTTTTTGTCTATGGATTCCTCCCCCCACACACTACTACCCCTCCTTGTGCAGATCTACTCTCACTTGCTATCAGTAGATCTATAAGAGCGCTGGTTCCAATAGATCAATCGGTTATCAATCATCTCTAGAGTTTATTCATATCCACCGGTGCTTGTTAGCTTTAACTCTGTCTATGGGTCAAATGTAGAAGAAAGAACTGACTACCCATTGTGACCCTAAATTTGATCCGATAAGATGGTTAGCTATTTCCGTTCGTGTAACCGAGATACTCTTTCTACTTCGGATTTTACGATCTTCATATTCATTATTATGTATTTTTTTATGTGTTATTTTATTATTATATGGATACCCTTTTTTTGTGGGAAACAAGTATAGAAGTGAAGCAAAAGTCTCATACGTTATCCAAGTGTCATCATGTAGTGCCCCCACTTCGCTGACTTGGCAATTGACTAGTAGTGCTTCAATTACATATATATATATATATATATAAAAGTCAACTTTTTTGTCCCTCAAAACACACCTTATACAAATTTGAAAATCAATAATACATTGAAATTTTCAAATTCAAGTTATATCGATTAACTAATAAACAATTCTCTATTTTCTCTATTCACTGTATATGAGTTTATTTTTCAATCTCATGGTGATTTGGTCATTGGCCTTGAGACATGACTCATGCATGGAACCCTTTTTCATCATGAAGTGCACGAACTGCTCTTCATACTTTATGTTGTGAATCAAAGATATGTGTCATTTATGAGTATAAATTTGGAATTGCAAATTTGTAATCGAATGCAGTAGAGTCAAATCATGATGGACAATTTCCCGAGTTACAAAATCAATTCTAGGAACAACAGTAATCTTTTATAAATATATATATATATATATATACATGTTGACGAAATGCCCCCACAGTCACCCCTTCTCATTTAGGGTTCGAATAATGTCATCTTACACATTTAATAGCATGTGCAAGATACCAAGCTCTCGTTTATTAATTCTCCACAATGTTTTCCAATAATATCCGATGTGAACGTGTTCATATTAGCCAGCAAAATGCATCGACCACGGAGGCAAAACATGACAATTAGAGATCAAGCTGTGGTAATTTGTACTCGAGGTAATGCTACTTTTTGCTGGGTTGCTCTTGGATATTCTGTTAATTGCTCGAGGCACTCGCATCAGCAAAAACTTGAACACATGTACATGCATATACGTGCATATATCCTATATATACGCAAAACATGACAGGAACAAGGTCGAAGAGCAATAACAGTTTCGAGAGTAATTCCATAATTTAACCTTCATTGTTTGTTCTTCTTCCATTGATTAAATTGATACCCGGTGCACTTATCAAAGTCGTATATGAAACCAACTGCATGCTCTCCTCCAATAAAATCGTACTCTGAGAAACACAAGTGGATGGGCGGGGCCCGTGTTTAATGATTGCTGAAATCAAGCCATTATGCACTCGGTTCCCCACGTCTACCAAAGAGACAGAGAGGCAGTGAGACAGAGTGTGTGTGGGGGGGCCGAAGTGCAAACTTCATCAGAGATATATGTGCCCCATTGAGATTTGGAGAGGCTAGCTTCTTGTCTTGCAGATGATGTTCCTCTTGATCTCCTGGTTGTTCCTTTCATACACTTGGGAAATCGAATAGAAGTTTAACCAAGTGAGGGCCCCACTCTGCTTGGTGAGTTCTCATTGGCTAACTACGTCATACTGTGATCTATAATAAAACAAACTAAAACCTTGCCTTTAAATAAGTCAATTGAATTCAAATTTTTATTAGTTAGAATTCTTAAATTTCTAAATATTATATAGTAGATGTGGAAAAACTTATCATTTTGATGCCACCAAGCAAAGATATATTGCCCAATAAGTTTCGTTATATATATATACATATGTGTATTTTTGGGCATGATTTGTTTATCATGGTATATTCTAACAAATTCGGATTGATTTGAAGTGATTTGATTTTTTATTTTCTTAAATAAGATTTCATGATGAAAATTTACAAATATATAAAGTACAATATTTGGAGAGTTTTATTTCTTAAAAAGTTGATCATACTTAAATCTGAATTAGTTATGATTCGTTCAACTTATAAATGTCATATGATGTATATTAAAAAGGTCCACAATACTTTAACATGTTAAATCATTAAGTAGATGTACTAAAAATTGTGATCACTTAATTTGGTCTTGAGAAAAATTAATTGATTCAAAATAGCGTTTGTAATTGATTTTATGTAAACACATATGTAATATTACATGTATAAATACATATTCTATTTTGGGGCCAAGTCATCTCTGGAAAGGTATAGAGAGAGTATGTATGTATGTACCTGCCAAAAGGGTATATGGAGTAAAGTTGGGGCATAATCAGTGTAAAGTAGGCCATACGTTATGAAATCCTACCCCGAACATAACTAATATAATATTCGACACTATCGTCGATTGATTGGCGCAGATCAGAAATCGTGATTGCTCACCTGCAGCCTAATGACCACATAGAGTCTGAAGGGTTGTGGATATGGACTATCATATATAGGTCGATGAGGAAGTCTTCCTTTAGAGTTCGATATGTATGACTGTCATAGGTTGACCTGTACACCATGTTTTGATCTCACCAGAAAACAAACCGGACTGTGAACAAGTGTACGATGTGTATAGAATGGGGGGGAAAAAAAGGGTGGGAGAAGAAATGAAGAATCGACGTGAAGATTTGATCAGATCCCGTCACCGGATTGGGTATTTTCATGACTCATAATTATAGGCCTAATGGAATGGTAATTTAGTGAGAGGAGAAAAAGAAATTCTTCCATTCTCTTTCCTTTATGTAATTTGTTTATCAGTTCTTTTCTTAGATATTTTTGATATAATATATATATATGGTGTGTTCCTTATCATAGGAGTGAGCTAACTTGGTGACGAGATCTCTGCAGAAGGTTCACTTTCCTGATGGATCCTGGCGCAGCCATGTTACTTGCAAGGAAGCCAAACCGGGCGGGATTACCGAGATGGCTATCCAATGTCTTAGTTAGTGAAGTATGGAATAAGTCAGGTGTTGAAAGAGTACAAGTACGGAGTTTTAAATTATCAGTGAATTTATATATTTTTCATAAAATAAGATATTTATAATAATCTAAAGAGTATATTCACTAGTGTAATTCTCGCTCGCTTGCTTGCTTGCTGGAGCCGATCATATTGATTTCACTAAGGATGTCCAATGTTCGTATGACGTACTGGGTTGGCCGACTTGGTGGTGATCGTTCAAAGTTTGGCCGGCTAATGGGGGTAGTGAGGTTGTCTGATCATGTGACTGGGCGTAGTCAAGTATAGTCAGACCAGGTAGATTTAAGTGGTCTCCCAACCAATATATATTGATTTTTTAATAATGAAGACATATTTATGAATTTAAAATAGTGCAAAAAAATAAAGGGAAACATAGGGATATGAGAATTATATAATATTTAAAAGTTTAATTGAACTTAATTAATTTAAATTTAAGTGATATTCACCTATTAATAAGAATTGAATTTTAATATCTTTATTACTAATAAAATCTATACCATATTTTCTTTTTCTCTATAATACTCGAGCTTTTAGGAGCCGAAAGACAAAACCCTAAATGGAGTTAAATTACCTTAGAACATGATGGGTGCGCGCAGTAGTTGCCTTTTTACATTATTGTCATTATAAATATCTGCTAACTTCGTGGCAATCTCCCCGTGGTGGGCTATTAAGCTTCAGGCGATTCTCGTATTATTTCTGGCAGTGATCGGAATACATGCGTGGAGGAGGAGACATCGACACACACAAAGACACACCTAAGACGATCAATTGCTAATTGCACCATTTTCGGCACGTGATCATTTGTTCTCCACGCACAGAGACGCACTGTGAAAGCCTCGATCGTTGCCGTTTTTCTCTCCAAAACGAAATCTCAGATTCCCTTTTTCTCTGAACCCCGTCATCCCATGGCTCGGTCCCACTCAAGGTCCTGCGAGATCGATGATGGGCAAATGGAGAATGGATTATAAATCCTTGGACCCGACGAAATCATCCTGTGATTTTCCAGGCAAGCCGACCCGTCAACTCCCTCGTCTTCCTTGGCACAAAAACACAAGCACACGGTCCACGATGTCCTCAGTTGCTTCGGTCCACTTAACTCTTGATGGCATAACGGCAAATATAATTAACTCCCTCCCTCTAATGAATTTATTTCCTCATCTATGGAAATTTGCCCTTTTTATGGAGCGTTTAGGTGATATAGAGGAACAAAAAGAGTAAGACAATAATGTCGACAGCAACAGAGAGAATGATTGATTGCATTTCGGTTAATATGTCCCCTTCGATATGATAATCCCAAATATAATAATATATAATATAAGGGTGTGGGTCACTCACTCTTCCTATAAATTCAAAAGAAATTATAAAATATTTCCTTTTGTCCACATATATATATATATGTTAAGTATCTTGTATAATCAAGCTCTATGTGAGGAGTATTGGTGTACAAACCGTTTAATGGAGAACATGCATCAGGTTATGGTACGTTGAATCAGTGCATTGGGATCCGAGGGCACAGAAGATAAATATAGGAGAGTTTTACTAATAAAAATCGAATATAATATTATTTAATTTCATGTAGTCGATGATAATATCAATTGCTACCATAGTAAACTCGGTTTTCTTTGTATTATTTTATTATTTAGCACAATAAAATTATTGGTTACAACTAATAAATCTGGAAATGCTATACTGCTGGAAAAGGTGCACATTAGATAAATATAACGAGTGGAGCTTCTTCCACATGTTTTAGTTTATGGGGTCAACGTGGGGGGAGATATTTTGATGCATTCATAAAGATCCAACATCAGTCATCATACACAGACCAACATAATCAAGTTCTTGAGCTCAAATCTTATCATCGAAAATTATTTATATTAAAAGAGTTTTACCATTAAATGAACGGAACGGCTTATACTGGATTGGTCATGATCAAATAACTTCTAAATGTTATATATATAAAAGTGGGGAGCAGCATCTCTTAGTCAAAATGTACTATAACTACTTTTTTGATATCTATCACATGATATCAAAAAATTTAATACGACGTGACTAATTCATGTTTAGATTTAATTATGCATCCTATTAAATGATAAAATTCTCATGATATGAATTTCTCTCTCGCATTACTTGAATCGAGACCTACATCGAACCACCTCATCGAACTCATGTTGATATGGTTTCTTGATCATCAATGAGCCGTAGGCTAGAGCTACTGGGTTGATGTCCCAGTTGATTTAGTCTAAAAATATCTCCATTCTTGGGTGGATGATTAGCTGTGACGTCGCTCAGGAATATCTGGAGACAGATCAAATTCAGCGGATCCATCTCAACATGATGTGCGTAGCGGAGTGAGCCAGCGCTTTGTCTTCATGCATACAAGGGAATATCTCCTCGCCATGTTTGGTCCATAATTAAGATGGCCCATGGATCTTAGCATGGTAAAATTAAATGAATAAGAAGTCATATGAAGAAAATGTACCCAAAATAATAATAATAATAATAATAAGTCAGGAGATTTTAAGAGGATTGGATTTGGACTATACCACCATCCTCGTCATCTGGCTTATCGGCTAAGTTTGGGCCACCTCGTCGGCAATTCGTGGGCCTCGCCTTGAAGATCTGTTCGTGGGCTAAATTTGGGCCACCGGCCTCTCCTGTTGACCCTAATAAAGTTAGGGCTTGGAATTAGCGGAAATGGCTTTTTGGTCCATTTGATTCAGACCCAGGCAACAGATTCCATGAACTAAGTCGATAATTAATAGTGGGTCGAATTGAAAGTGGTCGCTAACAAATCTCGAGGACCGAAGATCGCGCCAACGATTACGGTTTTGGGTCGGTTTTGTGCCGGGTCCATGAGGTAAACGGGGCATGCTATTCTATTTCCTCAACCTGACACAGAACTGACCCTCAACCCATACAAGACCGGTTTTCGTGTCCCTACGGTCTGGTTCCGGTTAAAATCTCGACCCAAATGACCTTTTTAGGTTGAGATTATTCACCTTTTCTATTTTTGGCTTATGGAAGAGCCAAAGCTTACCCAACCAGTTGACGGTCTAAGTATAACGAAGTATGACAACGGTGTCAAGCCTATGCCAATGAAATGCTAATCCCTTTGATTCCGGTTTGAAGAACTTCATTTCCTCCATTATCCCATACAATCTCTCAAAATTCCCTCAAAGATTTTATCGAATCATAATTAATTCAAATTTGAGTGAGACCGACTCAGTAAAAAGTATGCATTTTCTCCATCAATGTGAACCAAGCCCAAGATCATAGTTAGAGAGAAGATGCATGCATAACATGAATGCCGGGAATCTATTCACTCAACCAAACGACAAGGAATCATGTTCGGCTCTGACCAAACGTGAATGCGCCCCCCAAAAGAGAAAAAAAAGAAAAACCTCAAGATATGGTTGCGCACGTGTTTAATGATTCTAAGATCAATTCCTCATCATGTCACTCAACACTATGTTTTTTTTTTTTGGGTGACAAGAGATTCTTTACAGAGGGGCTAGAAACAACGAAGAGTGGGGGTAATGCAGCGGCGGAAGAATTTCAATAATTAATAAATTCACATTCACTAATTTTTTTTTTACTAATAGTTATATTATATCAACATATCATATAATATTACTATTATATAAAATACATTCTTTTCTATGCATTGGATTTCACTTATCGTAATTAAATCTACGTTTCATAGTCTAAGTTGAGAATGGTGATAGTACATTGAATTAATACTTAAATTTGGATTTTTATAATATTTTTTTCCATCGTTAAGGATTCATAGGTGTAAAAGAAATACGGGATATCTCCAGATATGGCAAAAATATTCTTCACTCCCAACAGTCATGACTGTTCATCGAACCGGTCTCTGTTCATCGGTTTGCCATTCTCACTTCATTTTTGTTTCCCGTTTTCAGTTTGTTATCTTTTTTACCAGAGTCATCACTTCGATCCCTACTGTGTCCTCTTAATTACAAATGTGTGATCTTCCACGTTCCTGTTCATAATAGATCCCTTCATCTTCCTCGCGCCCGCCCTCTCCGGCGTCTCCGTTTCATCGTTGCTCTGGTTTCATTGTCTCCGAAGATCTTTACTTCCGTCCGTCTTGTGATTCCTTCTGCCGATAGCAAAAGGGAATCCCTAACCCCTACATACCCAAGAGCTGCATCGAGGTCTTCTCAGGGCGATGTTAGGTAGGAAGAGAGGATTCAGGATTGGGAGGAAGCTGGTGAAGGTCCTACGGTGGCTGACTCGACCGAGGAGGAGCCGGAACAGGAACAGCCCCTGCCGCCGAAGCCTCCGCGGCTCTAGGATCCTCCGCCTGGGCAGCTACCTCACTCGCAGAGCCAAGACACTGTGCAGCTTCCGCCCTGCAGGAGGCGGATACGTCCGGGCGGGCCGGGGGAACCCTGTCGCCGGGAACGATATCCCGAAGGGGCACCTAGCGGTGTACGTGGGCCAGTCGGCGGAGGAGAGTTACAGGGTCATCGTGCCGGTGATATACATCAATCATCCGCTGTTCGGGGAGCTCCTGAGGGAGGCCGAGAATGTTCGCGGGCACGATCACCCGGGGGGGATCACGCTGCCGTGTGGGATCTCGGAACTCGAGAGGGTCCAGACGAGGATTGCCGAGGGCTGCCGCTGCAGCCAGCGGGATGGCTGTAGGGGCCGCCGATGGAGAGACTGATCGAGGTGTGGTGGCGTCAGCGACGTACGTTGCTCACCAAGTCAATTATTCGTACGTATATTAGATTTGTTTGCTGTAACCTGGCATGTATGGATATTCCGTAATAATATATATATATATATATTTTTAACAAAGCCATTGATAAAGTTTGATAAGGTAGAGATCTTAATAAGATGAAATTTAATAATATGTCAGTAAAAATTTATGGGGTTTTATTTAATTTTACAACACGAATAAATGAATTTAAAAATAATTGAGGGAATAATAAAATATGGATATTATTATTATTATTATTATTTGAGTAAGTAGGATTCTGGATTTTTTTTCCCTAGCTTTGAATCACAATTTGATTCTCATTAAGGTTCATCTCACTGCCAATGTCATGGGACACCCACCAAAAGACTCATCTCACTCTACCAGTAGAGTCCAAATTCGCCTGTCCGTCAAAAATTGGTCCGGGTTCTATACTAACAGCACAGGGAGATCTATCTGAAGCTCGAAAATCTCTCACCTCATACCTCAATGTGGCTGTAAATGTCGCCTCCACCTTTCCCTAGTACGGACTCTTAGGTTGTCAGATGCATATCTATGTTTTGGAGCTAATAACCTTCACGATTCTTCACTCCGTCATGAAAGTCTAAGGCTCACAAGATTCTGATCATGCTCCATCCCAGTGAGGTTTCCATCTATAGAGAAACCAATTTCATGTGAAGAGACTAAATTTAGATTGAGATATATTCGTCAATCTTATTCACTCAAGCACAACATCCACAACTTGTCCAGGGAAGACAGAGATAAAGCTGGTGGGACACTATTGAAAGGATCAGATTGCTTAAGGAGCCCAACAAGACAAAATCTGCAAGTTTCCATAATCTAATTCAAGGCCAAATTCCATCCACAACATCTGCGTACAAATCGAATTGAGGTAGTGAGACATGTGCCAGATTTTTATCTTATCTCATCTGGACAATTCCAGCGCTGACCAACTTCTGTATCTTGTTCATCACCATGGGGTTCTTCATGTGATCCTGCGCATCCTTGGGGTTCTCCTGGAAGTCGACCAAGACCTACCAGCCACAAGCCAGAACCAGCCATCAGCATCAGCCTTTCCCAGTTGCAAAAAGAAACCAATATTACACCACCAGGGATATCTTTCTTTCATTACCTGTCTCATGACTGGGTCGGTGAGAATGTTTTGGATCTCCGGGTCCTGCATTGCCCTTGCCTGCAACATTTCCATTAAAAAAAATTACGTATTCAGCAATCCATCTGCAGTTATCATCACCGTCTCAACATATAAATAACCAACCAGAACCGGGTCACAGTAAAACTATCCCCAGTACATTAGTTCACCAATTGCAGGTTTTTATTATTCTTTTTTTTGCGTGGGGTGTGTGGGTGGTGGTGTGGTGTGGAGGGGTTGGTTGGTTGTGTGGGGTGCGAGGAGGGTGGCGTGTGGGTGGTGTTAACAGCTATTATAATTGGTTGTTTTGGGTCTCAAAAAAGGAATGATTTTCCTAAATATGGATACCTGTCTTTCCTTCAATTCTTCTGGGGTCAAATCACCACGATTAGCTTTGTTTATCTGTTCCACGCATCTGCAATTAGGGAAACAAACCATCATTACAGCGCCATGGATGACAGATAGCAAGATCAACACTTACAAAAGGATTCAGAAATTGTTGGAAAAGATACCTCCTTATACCATCGAGCAATTCCTGGTTGTTTCGGTCATGTTTCAGGCCTTCTTGGTATGTCTCCAGAGCCTTGTCATATTCCTTCATGAAGAATTGAACAGCACCTTTTCTTGTGTAGCCCTTGGAGAAGGTGGGATCCAATTCAATGCACTTCTCCGCATCCTTCAGCCCCTCGGGTAGTGCACCAAGTTTTGTGTAGCATGCTGCCCTGTTACTGTAAGCCTGAAATGCAGTAAGCAAATGTTATAGAACATTCAATCAATGAAAAGAAACAGGAAAAGAAACTATTATCGGAAAATCCCACATTCAGAGAAGACTAAGCTGTTACCTTTGGATCTTTTGGATTCCTTCTCAAGGATTCTGAGTAATGCTTTACAGCTTCAGGATACTTTTGCTGCTTGAAGCATTCATTACCTTCACAAGTCAGATAAGAAAAAGCTAAGCATTGAACCAAAGTCGATAATCTCCCAAAATAGAATTACTTTTGCATAGATATATTAATTGATACTCCACAACAGAGAAAAATAGAAAAACAAGCTGTCAGAATACCTTTCTCACGCTCCTCATCAGCAATTTTGGGATCAAAGTACTCTTGCTGCTCCAGGTCTTTCTTGGCTTTCTCAGCATCATTCAGCTTCTTCAAGGTGTCTGGGTTGCGATGTTCTGTAAGGGCTTTCTGGAATGTCTCAATAGCAGGTTCAAAATCTTTTGAGCATTTAGCCATTTTGACCAGGGCAGTCCCCTTCCTGGTCAAAGCTCTAGCGATCATCTTGAAGTCTGATCGAAGTTCTCTTCCCCGTTCAACAGCCTTCTCACAATCTTTAACACACTCTTCATACTGAAAAAGGAAAGCACATAATCATCCAAGGAGGTCCATGATTAGGATAATCCAAAAGCAAACAGGCATGTTACATAAAGTGAAAACATGAGTTGTACAGAGGCAGAAAGGAAAGGACTGAACCATTCGACAACTAAGACCACAACAAGGCATACACTTGATAGTTTGGGACATCAAATTCAAGGCAGTTGATACCGCCTACAATATTAGTTCAATCTTTCCAAAACAAATATCTTCTGATCCAGGAGAACATTAGCCAATTATAAATCTTTGTTGAATACAACCGTCTCTGATGGAACAGCCTTGCCTATGCTCATTTTCACTGGCCTAAGCACAGCCGATGGTACCCACCACTCCCTGTATCAAGAGACCACTCAAAAAGGCATCACCTTTGAAACTTCTGCATTCCTTTTTATACTCAGCCAATGACGATTAATTTAATGAAGCAGCAATAACATTGCAGACCAAAAATCATCACTAACCTCAGCCAATGGTTCTGTCCACCTAATGATTACGAGGCATACTTGGATAAGCATCTAACGGCCCAGAATATGAAACCCAAAGAATCACATACTAATATTTCATATCCTAGCGAATTCACTATCACATTAACCTGGTTCCTCCGTCTTTTTTTTTTTTTTTTACCTCCAACTGTTGTCCGTAAAACATTGTTACCAAGAATCCACAGACATGTAAAATCATACTTAACAGCCAAAACTGAAAGAATTATCAATGTGTCACATCACAAGTTGGCCAGGGAAAAAATGAAGATTGCTGAGAGTTATTGGATAACAAGGCATAAATCTCAATAACAAGAAGTAGTTTACCTTTCCCATCTCCAAATACACGGCAGCCCTGTTTGTTAAAAACGAGATGTCTTCATCATCGAGCTCAATGGCTTTCGTGTAGTGCTGAATAGCAGTCTCAAAATCCTTTTTCTTGTAAGCTGCATTGCCCCCTTCTTTCTCCTTCAGAGCCTGAGCCTTTCTCTCCTTCGCTTCTTTCTCCTCTTCTGATATTTCCATGGGCTCTGGCTCTGGTTCAGGCTGAGCTTGAGGCTCGGGCTTCTTTTGAGGCCGTGGGGGCGGGACAGCCGATTCAGCCTCCGGCATATCTCTGTCCTCCTGACTGGGCGCATGGAACTTCACATTCAGCAAAACCCCGAGCGCCTGCATCACCCTCTGATCCTTCAAGTACAGATTCAGGTTGCTGGGATTCTTCTGAATGTCTTGCATCATCCTCAGAAAGTCCGGCTGCTGCATAAAGGCTCTGGTCGACGGGTCAGCAGTCAGCTTCGTCCACATCTCCGGACCCTGGAACACGTCCCCAAACGGATTCGAGGCAGCTCGGCTCCGAGAAGTGGCAGCCTGGGCATCAGCGAGGCCGGACTTGAGGGCCTCATTGTTGGGATCTATCTCAAGGCCCTTCTTGTAAGCTGAGATAGCCTCATCGGGGAGGCCAAGTCCGAGGTGGGCAGCGCCGAGGCGGCTGTAGCCCTTGGACCAATCGGGCTTCAGCTCGACGGTCTTCTTGGCGTCGTCAAGGGCCTCAGAGTAACGTGAAAGGGAGGCGTACGCGGCGGATCGGTTAGAGTAGAGGACGTGGTTGGTGGGGGCTAGGGCTATGGCGTCGGAGAAGTGGCGGACGGCGGACTCGAAGTCGCCCGCGGAGAAGGCGGCGTTACCCTTGGCTTTCGCTTCGTCGGCCATCAAACAGATCTAGAAGAATCAGTGTGAGAGAGAGAGAGAGAGAGAGGGAGAGAAGCGTTTATATCAATGGTGGATGATTTATTGGGAGAGAATATTTAAGGGGAAAAAGAAGGAGACGAGAGAGTTCCGGTTAGTGTTCGATGGGTTCTGGAATGTTCTGTTCGTCATACCCTCAATTGACTGCCAAGATGACTTGGGCGGCCTGTTCCATCCCTTTCCTACCACAATACAATTTTGATTCGTTATTTCCTCTCTCGGTGAAAGGTCGTAAATTTGAGCCCAGCTGGACTTTGGATGTCATTCTAACCGGAATCATGACAACTGGCGTGATTACTGACTCAGCAGCCTGGGTAAATTTTTGCTACTAACCGGAAAATGTACTATAATTTTCCCGGTACCATAGATGCAAGAATTTATACACGATGGACTACATCAAAACATTATATTTCGAGAATTTGCTATACTGAGTTGTGACATTTTATTAGTATTTGCTGGCAGTTATTCCTCCATTGGTATGATGCCCATGGAAGACAAAAGGGATACAAGTAGTCTGATTGACCCTACCCAACGGGCAACCGGCGATGCTGTTCGAGTCAAGAGCAAACAAATGATTCATATAACCAAGTTCATGGATTGGTCTAATTGGATTTCACCGTGACATAAATCAATCGACGACTTGCAATGTTTATTCGCAAGAAGACGGAACCAAATCTAAGAACTCAAGAACCTTGACACGGGAGAAGACCTTCAGTAAGCATATAAAACCAGATGTGTCAAGTAATTCTAAGGGATCATAAAACAGTAACTTCAGGCTGCTCCATGAAGATATTGATACAGACTAACGTTTTCTTTTGAATTTCAAAGATATCATCGCTAGTGCAACCGTGGATCAATTCTTAGCACAGATCAACATAACAAGCATGAAATAGAGGTGACAACTCGTTATAGCATTTTTTTTCCCCCTGTTGATAAATCTCTCTACTGGAAAGAGACCCTAAACTCACCAAGAATTCCTCATTGGGACTGACTATGGTACATGCTGCGACATAAATTAAACTGTCATGTACTTAAGGATGGCTGCACGGACCTTTTCCATGAATCCAGCTGCTTGCTTCTGCAAGTTTATCAACACATGTCACTTCGACCAGGTCAAGAATGACGTCATAAAAATTACCATGCAAAACACAATCCATAAGCAGGGAAGAAAGGATGTGGAAACAATTGAGTCATTTAGCATCTGTGCTAAAGCTTCCTAGGATCAAGAAATCATTCCTGGGAGCTTGTTCTCAGAAATAATTTCGGATAATGGCTTTATGGTTCTCAAGGACAAAACTACCTTCACCAATTCTGTTACTAGCTAACTCCCCTAGCCTTGCCCATCACCCATCGACTATGGCATCCAGTTGCAGTTCATGATCATTAGAGCCTATTGTAGATTGCAGTCACCGAGGTTGGCTGTCAGAAAATAATTTGAAATACTATTTGCAGAAATGATTAATAATAAGAGGAGTTTGTGGAAAACTTTTCATTGCCTGCCCTCTTACGTTTCTAAGGAGAATTATTAAGGTCAGCAATGATAAGGATACCTCCCCTCCAACAAGTTCTTGGAATGTTAACAGCCAGGCTTGATCCCCCAGTGTTTTGGGTCAACTAAGAAAGATAAGGATCCTTAAACACATGCTTATCACAGTCTACTACATACTAGAATTGGAGTTTCTCACTTCTCTTTCACATCAAGTTTGTCGCAATGGCATTGAATGCCAAATTTCAAACACCATGTAAAATTGGACCATCTTGCAGGGTGATCTCATTCCAGCCTCTTGTATTTCATCATATGAAATATTGCCTTACTCCATGATATCATGCAAAATTAACTTTTCATCTTTTTATGATGTTACACCACCCATGTCATAAAGGTCCATCCAGTATACAGCTGCATCGGATGGTTAAGATCAGGTTTTTGGCATACCAACAAAGTGAGGACGCTGCTTTAAGATAGTTTTCAACATAACATAACAAACCAATGACAGGTTCTGCAAAAGCAATAAAGGATGAGCTTTCATGGGAAATACTTTTACCTGGTTGCCAATATGAGCATTAGCTATATTTTCATCAAGAAGTGCCAACAGTGATCTGTTAAGCTCATTCTTCTCCACCATCTCCAACAACTGCACAGGGAAACAGTTTGGTTGAGCGACAAAAGTCTCACACTGAGAGCCCAATTACTAGAGTATTAGCACGTACGGTAGATTTGACATTCTTCGATGTCAAAATCTTCGTCA
Source organism: Sonneratia alba (assembly GCA_900174645.1). Taxonomy (NCBI): domain Eukaryota; kingdom Viridiplantae; phylum Streptophyta; class Magnoliopsida; order Myrtales; family Lythraceae; genus Sonneratia; species Sonneratia alba. The sequence continues at coordinate 1,277,253 of FWPY01000041.1, forward strand.
GGTTTTCTTTAGCTGTTACTAATTCAGTCTGCATCTTGTCATATGCTTCTGTAATTAAAAATATGGCACAAGAAGTATCAACAGCCATTGATAGATTGGCAAGACTGAAATCTCTGGATTGATTGACGACCAGTGGAGTTTGGAAGAACTAGCAGACCTATTCCTTCGAGCAAAGCTTTCTGAAGTGCTTCCAGCTCAATCAATCTGTCTTCCACATCCTATAAAATCATTGGAATTTTATAGCATGGTAACTCAAATGATAAAAATGCAAAGAACTTGCGAGACATTTGTTGATTTTGAGATGAACCTTGGTTTTTGAGACAGCAAATCGAAGCTGACCCAATTCCATTTGTAAGTGAGAAGAGAAGTCTTCATCCAGTCTGCAAATCCATTGGAATAGAGTGGCCTAACATCCATCAGAAGCAATGAAGAAGCAACTGAAAATTTATTTTAAAAAACAGCTTCTCCTTTCAAGAAATCCTGACGAAATAACAATTATCGTCTGGCAATTGATTAGTGGCAGTATCAGATGATCACTCTCAATGTGGGCGACATCAAGCATAATTTAGCAAGCAAAACACAAAAGCACCGAGATCAAGATATTGGATTTCTGGATGAATCTGCGGTGGAACTATCAATTCACAATTGTTTTTGTTAATGAACCAAAGAGCAGAAACAGCCAAGATTAGAAACTCAAACAGTAGCCTATAAATCACCAATGCTCGTAGCATTGCTGTGTTATTTATTCACAGATAAATTATAGGAGCTTAATAGTTGAAACTTGAACCTCGGCCTCATTCGTGCAATCTCAAACTCAATATCTTGGGCTTCCGTGTCAAGAAAGTACTCGACCATCTCTGCTGGAGTAACCGGCACCGAACGGGACTGACAGAGACACGCAAAATCAAGCAGTTCAGCTAATCTCTCACTCGGCTAGCCGTAAACCACCTTAACGAAATTCAGTGATGGAGATCGAACGCCAACTTACTTCACGAAGAGCCCTGCGGCGCTCCTTCTCCTCCTGGACCTGGCGCTCGAAGGCCTCGCGGGCCTCGGCATCCTTCTCAAGCCGCCTCTTGAACTCGAGCCGGGTGATGTGGCCTGTATCCGGCGGCCCGAACAAGCCTTCAGGATCCTTCCTTCCAACAAATAAAAATAAAAAAACTGTTCAATCAGCTCCTTAGCTAAGGAAGGGCGAGGCGAGCTATCAGTGGGAGCACTTCAAACAGTTCATTTCAAGGTTCTGTTGGGAGGAACTGAGGGGATACCCAACCGATGCAGAGTATTTTGGGCCGGAGGCGAACAGTCCCGGACCTTGAGCTGCCGGTTGTGGAAGGAAATGTGACGGCTATGCCGATCGAGAGTGCGGCCATTGGAGGGCCTCGCCGGACTCAGGCTCGCTTGGCGATGTCTTATCCGTTTGTATCTGGTGGAGGAATCGTGGTCGCCGCTCGGTCTCCTTTTTCCTTTGCATTTTTTTGTTTTACTTTAAATAAAAAAGATTTTTCCTGAATAATTTTTTTTATCTATCAAAATCCCCTTTTTTAGCGTGGGATTGAATTTTCCGATTATTCATGCACTTCTCGTAAATCCTAGCATACGATCGTGTGAATTATTTTAATTTATAAATTTTTTTTATTAATATAATTTAATGGAGATAATTTAATATTTTTATTTTTATAAAAAATATATCAAATTTAAGTTTGTAAATGGATAAAAAAATTTATATTAATAATTTATACCAAATAAAGTTTCACTAATTCCATAAAAAAGTAATTTCAGTAGAGCTGATAATTTCTTAATATTAATATCTCAATATAATGATGACATAGGATTCATACTTACCTGTCTTCGAGATTTCTCTTATTCCTATAATTTCAGTTAAGTGATACATTGATTGGTCAGAATATATAATAAAAAATTACATTCATTCAACGAAAATATATATGATTTTTTCAGGGGTAATAGGTAAATTATTATTATTATTATTTTAAAATTAGCAATTCCACCGCTTATAAGCTGAAAGGTAGGGTAGGTATTCAGCGGCCACTGCCCAGTAGAAGCTGAGAGACCCTAAGAGCCAGGGACAGCTAAGAGAGCGAGTGGATCGTGAGTCTGACCTGGAACATGGTTTCTGTCAATCTGGTGATCGTGGCGGTGGTCGTGGTGGCTCAGGCGGCCGCCGTGGCGGAGGGACAATCGACGTCCAGCTGCGTGCAGAAGCTGACGCCGTGCGCGCTGTACCTGAACGGGACGTCGACGCCGCCAGACACGTGCTGCAGCCCGCTGAAGGAGGCGGTGGCGAACGAGAAGGACTGCCTCTGCGCCGTGTACAAGAGCCCCGGCCTCCTCCCTTCCTTGGGCGTCAATTCCACTCAGGTCGCCGCCCTCGCCAAGTCCTGCGGCGTCAACGCCGACGCCAGCACAATCTGCTCCGGTACACACACGCACGCTGGATCTCTGCTCTTTCACCTTGTTCTCCCAACGAAGGGAAGCATAAAATCGTACCATCTCTCTTCGAGTCATGCCAATAATTTTCTCAATAGACGAATCGGAAGATTTTCTGTCCAGTTGATCTACAAAATGATCGTCATGGTTACTTTATCTTTCATGGGGGCTTATCTTTTCATAGCGACTAACTGTCAACGAATGTATCTGTGCAGCAGCAAGCGCTCCCGCTCCCTCTCCCGCGGTACCACCAGCAGGTAATGTCTTCTTCCCCCTTCAATTTCAGAGCGTCAATTTCTTATTCCAAAAACGGCCACCATAGCAGAACAGATTGAAATCGAAACAGAACGATGCAATTTCACAATGTCAGAAACTCGCTCTCTTCATTCACCGAGGCCATACACATTGGATTCAAATGCTAAATACTAAATTTCGAACTAGACGAGGTAAAATAAATATTTTTTTTGGCTATATATTTCAAATGTTCGTCATCACCGTCCATTTCCTTACGCGGTTTTGCGGATGAAATGGTCAGGTATATGCCCTGAATTAGATCCAGTGCTCGAAATAATTTCATCATTTGACTGAGTTTAGGAAAATTGGCATTAGTGGGCAGGTTGTGGAAATAATAATACAGCATTTATAAGGTCAACACTTAATCGATGATCACCATTTCAATGCTTTTGGAACTATTTCCTACTCCTAGTGCCCCATTTAGATTCGAACAAAATGCATAGTGGCCAATATGGTAAAGATAATTTGATACAGTGATGTCGCGTTAAAAATGTTGGATGGAGTTCTATCCTCATCAATGATACCTACTTGTGTAGTAGGATTTTTTAGTCATATTCGGGGACGATATTACTGTGATGAACTCTAGTTTCAAGAATTCGAATAAACTATATGCTAATTATATGTTTATTGTAGCACCAGAGAATTTAGTTTGCATTAGTAGTGGTTGATGATTATGACAGCTTACAGCTCGTGCGTTTGATGGGTTCAACCATCTCCATCGATAACCATGTCCGACATATCTATCTCTCGCGTGCATACGTTTTCCATGTGTGTGCGGTGCTGGATGCATTCTGAATTTCGGGTTTCATTTTTCAATATACCACAGCGACACCCGGGGGGGAAAACGGTGCTTCGAGCCGGATAATGGGAATCGGGATCCCGACGAGCCTGCTCTTGCTGTGGGCTTTGGCTGATCCTGTGCTGAGGATCGCCTGAATGGAAGTCGGAAGAGAATTGGGTCGAGAACCCGACGAATGCTCTCGACGCCCCCTCTGTGTACTCCGCTTGCGCTTTCTCTTTGCTACTGATGAGGTTGATCTGAATAAAAGCTTTTTGCTATTGTACTTTCTTCCATCATATGCATCGCACATGCTGGAAAAAGTTTACCGGCCCCTTGAGAGAATATTCTCGATATCCTCCGTCCATCGATTCAAAGTCAATAGTCGTTAATAAATGTTAATGTGTCACACTGCCTCAACAACTTGAAAACACACCAGCATGCCGTATTAGCAAAATTTTATCACATCATATGCCACGCTAGCACTTGGTTATATATAAGCATGCTATGTCGATAATTTGATTACATATAAGCATGCCGCATCAATGGATGATTTCTATTTCAGCACTTCTTTATGGAGATTAATAGCATTTGATTTAAATAACTTAATATTATAATAGTTGTGGACTTTTACGATTAAATGAGACACTTCTAAATTTTTAGAATTGGCCCGTAAAATAGAATAAACTTTTAGTGCTACTTGTAAAATTGGACAAGTTTTTAAGATTTCCATTATAATTATCTCAATATTAACTTATTAGTGCCGTCCAAGTGACAATATCATGATAGATGGAGGATAAGAGTGATAAAATTTTAAGTATGAAGTGTAAGAGTTAAAGGCGTGATAAGGTGGGGTTTGAAACTTTAAACTGCCGTTTTTCCTGCACCGAACTTAAAATTGAAGGAAGGGAACAGGACGATAATCGAAAAGCAGGTAAAGTTTCAGGACCGAAGCTATATTTCGCTAAAGGCTTCTTGAATTAGGGCGGGTGGGGGACATTTGCTGACGTGGATAAGGAATCGGCGACGTGTCCCCTTATCCAATAAGAAGCTACTAGAAGGACTTCCATTCCTTTCCTTCAGTCAAGGCTCAAGCCGCTCAGCTTGATTGATACGAGCTGATACGAAGTCTCCACTCTTTCTCGTCAAACCACCGGTTTTACAGAACCAGCGGGCACTGTGGTCTCAGAACTCTTCTCCATACACAACAGAGTTACAGAGCTCTCTGCTGCCGGCGACCGTTGTCATGGATCCGTCGAAGGTGAACCAGCTGAAGCATTTCGTCGAAATGTGCAAGTCCAATCCGTCCATCCTCGCCGATCCTTCTCTCTCCTTCTTCCGCGACTACCTCGAGAGGTGAGTCAGTCTCCAACGTAACTTCCGTCTATGTTGAATGCTGTCTGCATCTTAACCGTTTCGCTGAATCTCTTCTGTTGTTCGAGCGATTTTGAGCAGCCTCGGCGCAAAGCTCACTGCCTCGGCTTACGGCGACGACTTCAAATCGGTATTCCCTGCGCTCTGTTTCTATTTCCAGAGGAGTCAATTTGTTCAAACTTCTGATTCTTTGGGTTTCGGTTCAACTTAATTTGATTGGCCATTCTGCATTTATAAGCTCATGGATGGTATCCTAGTGTATACTTGATTGGCTCGAAATGGTGTGTATGCGTTGCTTGCGTTTTTTTATTATCTCTTATTCTTTGTACAATTGATTGGATTTAGAGTTTTCTATTTTGCAGATTATGTAGTTATTTAAGTGACTCAAGTAGTTCTTTTTAGAAATATGCGATTTTAGTTTTGGCTAATTAATTTTAGTAATGTCATACTTAAATTGGAAAATGGAACTTTGGAATGTAGAAGGGCCATGTAGTGGAGGAAAGCGATGAGGACATGGCTGACACAGAAGGAGGGATGAAAGTAGAAGAGGAAGAGGAGGATGAGATTATTGAGTCAGATATTGAGTTTGAAGGTGAGACTGTCGAGCCAGATAATGATCCTCATCAGAAGGTACCCCTCCTATTGTTTTCCATGTAAAGCATTTGTTAGTTTGTGTCTGTCATGTTATGATTCTGTCAATTGGCTGAATTCAATTCTTCAGATGGGAGACCCGTCCATTGAGGTTACTGAGGAGAACCGTGATGCATCTCAAGCAGCCAAGGCACAAGCTGTGGAAGCTCTTTCTGATGGTACGTTACAGACCTATATTGAATCTGTATGGTCTGCACCAACACAGGCTTAGCTGTCTGCAGAAGTTTATCCCACTTGTGAATTAATGGTTTTAATTTGCAGGTAACTTGGAGAAGGCAATTGAGCACCTCACAGAGGCAATTACCTTGAATCCTACCTCTGCAATTATGTATGCAACTAGAGGTGAGAGATTTATATTTTTGCCTTTTCCAGACTCTTTGTTTGCAGGTGGTGTTATTTTTTAAGTCATCTTGTTCTGCATTCATATATGCCCTGTGAATATTTTCAGCTAGCATGTATATTAAGATGAAGAAGCCAAATGCTGCTATAAGGGATGCCAATGCTGCACTGGAGGTTATTTTCATTTTTTTTAATTTTTCATAATTTTTGTTATGTTTTTTAATTAACTATTTTTTCATAATGGTTTCAAATATATACAAACGCTGAGTAGCATTAAATTTGTGAACAAGTTATTCTGAATTAACACTCGTGTGAACACAAACATTCAGCTAATGTCAAACTTACTGAGGATATGGTTCTCTGTCCAGTATGTACTTAGGAGTTAGGACTGCAGTTCTTATTGAAGACACATGATTAATTTGATTTTTCTACAATCGGATCTTCGAGCTTCTTGGGCGGTATCACGGGATGCCCTTTTGAATTAAGTTGATGTTCAACCAGATTAATCCAGACTCTGCAAAGGGCTACAAGTCCCGGGGGATGGCCCGAGCAATGCTGGGTCAGTGGGAAGATGCAGCAAAGGATCTACATTTGGCATCAAAATTGGACTATGATGAAGAAATAAACGCTGTCCTTAAAAAGGTCTTTATTTCTCCTGTTTCAGCTATTACCTCATTATGTTGTATGTCATTACATTTTTCCAAAATGTACCTAGCCTTTCCTCTTTATTGTGAATTTTGTTCTTCATGCATGTTATTCTTTCATGTAAGGTCGTATGAGTTGTGTAAGAAGTGGATATGATAGCTGGGATGAGACAAAAGTAGTCTGGTTGGATGAGTTTGCTGAATAATTTTTTGTAATTATCTCTCATGAGTCACATGTGCACTTTATTAAATGCTCTTAGCAAATCATGTTTTTTATGTTTCAAACAACTGTTACTATTATTTAGCATTGAAACCATGCTAGATTATCCTTCTAGTTGCTGTTCTCTTAATGTCTCTTCTACCAGTAGGCATTTAGAACGATGCAAAACTATGTATTGGTCGTTGATGTGAGCGTCAGATTGTTTTATTAACTTGGAGAACTTATGAAGAGCTGCCATATTATTTTCTTGCTTGTGAGTGCAGGTTACTATATCCTGTGTGAGGGTTTCAGGCAGTTATGGGACTTAATAGATAATTATTCTGGAGTCATGATCTCCATTTTTTTTTTATTTCTTTAATCATGCAAAGGTTGTTTGTATTCCACAGGTTGAACCAAATGCTCACAAAATTGAGGAACACCATCGTAAGTATGACAGGATGCGCAAAGAGAGGGAAGAAAGGAAGCTTGAGCGTGAGAGACAGCGCCGTCGAGCTGAAGCTCAGGTAGTTAGATAAGAACTGGTTCCATTTTCTTGTATATTGCATGCTGTTTCCAGCTTAAATGAAGTGATATAATGCTTTGTTGTGCTCCTTAGGCTGCGTATGAGAAGGCAAAAAAACAAGAGCAATCTTCTTCCAGTAGAAAGCCAAGTGGCATGCCTGGTGGATTCCCCGGGGGGATGCCTGGGGGCTTTCCTGGGGGGATGCCTGGGGGCTTTCCTGGGGGAATGCCTGGAGGCTTTCCTGGGAGCATGCCTGGAGGGATGCCGGGAAATGTTGATTTTAGTAAAATATTGAATGTAAGTTTGCTAGTATATAAACTTATCTATTCTTCTCAAATTTGCATGGACAATCCAAGGTTGTATTGAAGAAAAATTGATCACAAATTTCAAGCGTTCATTATTGCTGATGACTCTGCTACTTCATGAATATAATGAGGTGTAGGATCTGATATTTTGGCTGACATGCATCCATTACCCTGGAACAGGATCCTGATCTGCTGGCTGCTTTCAAAGACCCAGAGATCATGGCTGCTCTTCAAGATGGTACTCTCTGTCACAAAACTGTGATTTTGCTTGTATTCATGTTTTTTCCTGCTCAATTGATGCCATTGACCTAAGGTTGCCCTAATTAGCTCATCTTTGCGATTATTGGTTTGGTTTGGTGAATACCTGTATCAGTGCTTCATATGCACTTTTTTTTTGGGTAGGAAGTGCTTTGTATGCACTACTTCTTAGGTACTTATGGCAATCATTACTTAGTGGATATCATACTAATGATCCAATTGACCAAAGGAAATCTAATACCTTTCTGCAAAGAAGGCAATAAATGGAGTATCTTATACTGTAATCGTAAAGATATTAGCTGGCACCTGTCACCTGCTTTCTATACGTTCTGATGAGGCTTCTTCACCACTGAATTTCACCAAACCTGTGCCTGCATTCTTCAAATGAGCCTTTTTATAACCCTGTTCATAATGAATGTGATGCCTGATGTCTTTGTTTCCGCACGCTAATGGCTATGCAGTAATGAAGAACCCTGCTGATCTCACCAAGTATCAAGCGAATCCTAAGGTAGCTCCCATAATTGCCAAAATGATGAGCAAATTTTCAGGAGCCCAATGAGAGACTCAGCAACAACTGCCTTGAATTCCATGGCGAAGTGTTTCCACTGGTGAGCAAGAGTACGGCTTTTTAGCAGCTCTACTGATGAACTTGCTGCTGTTCCCTGACTCTTTATCCGTGATAACTTCGTGTCAAGATTTTTATTTCATCAACGGAATAATCAACAAGCTCTGAGTTGACCCAGTGTGCTTTTTACAATAGACAGACTGTAGAAGTGCATCCTTTTTGGAAACATCCTCTGTTGGTCTGGTCTAAATGTTTGCCATGGGGTTGTAACTTGTTTGGATTGCTACTCTTGGAGGTTTAAGCTGGTTCTTGTTTGGTTTCCATGTCATGCGCAAGATTTCTCCACTGATACCGGCTAGTCATTTTCACGTCTTTTGCCTCGGACCATTGGCCCGTGCAGCATTAGCATATTAGAGTCACTTTTTGCAATTTATTTTTTGAACCGATCATTATTTGTTCGTCTATTGTGTTTATATTCTTTTGCTAGAAGAAAAAAGATATCCACTGTGTTACATGTCGTCCAGCCGTCTCGTCCTGTCCAGTTATTCCTCACGGCTCATTGATCACCGAGCAAACCGGGTGTGTGGACTCTTTCAATTTGAATGCGGCGAATGGTGATTCGATTCGGTTCATAAGTCCAAGCCAGCCCGTGTGGCACTGGAGCATGAAGCTTATCTCGTGCCGTGGGAATCGAATCTCTCATCTGCTTTGAAGTGGCAATTTTTTTTCTGTATTAATGGTCACCAAGTCGATTAATTATCTGCGAGTACAGCCATGGCTTTGCACACAGCAACTTAATGGGTGATGGCTCCACTGACATGGGTTAATTCTTCCATTTTATCGCAAGTCGGCACCCGAAATATGCAGCTCATTACAATCGATGTGTCACATATAGCTGTTTTTTTTTTTGTTAATTTATTTGATAGTTTTGGCGTCTCCAAGACGCATGTTCTTACGATTTTCTTTAAAAAAAGAAGAAGAAGATATCATATATTAAATTATTTGAAAATTCTATCGACCTGTAAGCCATTTTTTATGATTAATGAATTCCGGGTCACGTCTTTGGATGAATCCTCCTTCCCATTGTGGTGCGGGGGAAGAGCGCATCGATCAGTGGAGTTACAATTTAACCCCGAAAATCTATGCGACCGGAAAAAAAAAATCCTTCCGACATTGCACTTGACCCCGTGAGCAGCACGGCCATGGAGGAAGAGATCACCCGCCATCAATTCATGGCAGAGATTAATTAGGGCCCAGCCGCTCGATTAGAGTCAGTTCGACCTAACGATTAGCATCGAGAGCGTTTAAACAATGTCGGGGAGAAGATTTCAAAAAAGTTAAAAAGAGGAACGGTGGTTGGACTATGGCGAATGGCAACTGCTGAGAGTCGTCCATACGCTTCTTCTCCGAGTCTAAAAGCCACGGAAGGTGTCGTCCCCGGCTTCATGTCAAGAGACCTCAGGTCCCAATTCTCAGTGACGGGGAATTAAAGTACCCTTTTATCCAATCTTCCTCCTCCAATTTACTTTTGGGTCTAACATCACCCCCCGTGACTCTTGGTGGAGAGGGGGAATGAAAGAGGCTGCCCTCTGAACTTAATTCACAGTGACGACTGCATTACAGGGTGATTACGCAATTTAAGAGTAATTAATTAATTAATTGAATAGAGAATGTCATTAATGGAGCCTCTTTTCTTTCTTTCTTGCTTTCTTTCCTCCTTTCTTCGGAGGCAATGAATAGTGCTGTTGGGGAGGAGCATTTAGGTAGAAAAGGGGAAGAGAGGGGGGGTGCTTTGACTAACTCCAAAATTCGGTAGCTCAAGCGTCGCTGTTGATGATTGCAATTGCCCGGAGGGCCGAGCGTGGAGGGGGGTGGGGAGGCTCGGCTTTCTTGGTTGATTGATGCCAACTGATGATATTCCTCTTTCTCTCTCTCTCTCTCTCTCTCTCTCCCCCATCATCTCCATTGCAAGTGGGATCTGAGACCTCAGTGACGCAAACTTTGTGTACTGAGCTCGGCGGGCATGAAGAAGAACACGGCCCAATCGGAACCACTCAAATCCCCCACCCCACCCCACCCTGAATCTGGAGATAGAAAAATTAAGTGAACGTGAATATATCGTAACAAGGAGAAGTTGGGTGCACTGGCACTCGTCATCCACCCGATCCGAGAAGCCGGAATACTCAATAATTACGCTTCCCGTACTTAATAACGAGATTCTCTCGGCTTTCTACGGTCTCTCGGATACTAAATATTTTGACCGACCATTAAATGCTTTAGCGGTTTATAAAAGAACCAAAATCAGGTTGGTATACACCATAAAATCCGAACTGATAGGAGAGGTGTTGTCCAAACCAATCTTCGTGCCACCGGTTATATGCACCATAAAAATCTAACGGGCGAGTCTTATATGTTTGTCTCTGTTACACTCTGAAGTCCATTCCGTCAATATGGACTTGACGGTGTTAAGTTCCGCCCACGAGTCACTCGGCAACATTGAACACGTAAGCCGACACGCTGGCAGAATGTAATGCCACCGTGTCCACGTTGGCACTTCCGTCACGACAAGCAACGAAACGGACTTCAACATTAAAACTTGGACGACTTACTTATTATAATTTCAAAGTACATAGCTCACTCCCCGACAGTTTTATCATGTTATTTTATACTATGCATGAGTTTCTGCAGAGCTATGATCGGTCGAGGAAAAAAAAGAAAAGAAAAGAAAATAAATGGAAGCCTGCTCCGAAGCAGTAAAGCACATGTCATTTCCGAGATCTAATTAAAGGGATTTTGTCACATGATCTGCTTAATTAAGGTGACTAATCATTCAAATAGAGCATGATAACGCGTCTCTTCACACCTGATCCCTCGACTGATATAGCAAGATCATATGTCAGTATACGCCAAAAATCATCGAGTAGTTTGTCCAACCGAAGAAACGGCTCACCCTGACTGTACGTCATCATATCAATTCTCAGTGGAGTAGACCCACCTCACAAATAAATAAATAAATAAATTTCGAGCTTCATCAAGAAATAGCTGACTCGACCTATATACACCGCCGGGTCAACTTCAATTATATAAATCCACTCAAAAAAAATGTTATCCTAAGATTGGTCGGCATGCTCAATGACAAAGTAGCCCGTTGGTAAATTAAAAGCATGCAGTAAGTCATATTTAAAATTCGAAACTCTCGTAGGGTCGGTGTCTAAGTATTAATGGTGGATCCAATCTATATAATATATGATCCGATAAATTAGTCAATTATTATAACTCTAATCACGATCGACATGAAAAAAAAAAAGACTAGTCAAGGAATCTCTCCCTCTCTATGGAGAAAATGGATGCCTTTACATGGAATACTTATAGTTATGATATATAACATTTATAGATAATAAAGTGAATGACTGAATGTAAGAAAAGAACAGTTCGTGTCTTGATTTAATCAATTGAAATCTCAAGGTGGGGGGGAAAAATAAAGTAGAAGGGTCGGGAAATTACCTAATCATCCCACGAAGTCAAAAAGGCGGGCACTACGTCCCGTATATTAGCCGTTAATTAAAAAAAATTAACGTAATTAATATTCATTATATTTTGTGGAAGAAAATAAGTATACATCGTGCATACTTAGATAAATATCAGAGATCATGTGCATCTCAAGAAAAGCGGGAAAGATTATGAGTTTTATTTAGTCAATTTCACCGGATCTTTTATCGAGGAAACCTTCGACGATTTTTTACCTTACAAATGAATGTTGAGAGGCACTAGTGACATTAATTAATGTAATCGACGAAGGGCATTCTCGAGGAGAGCAACAAAGGCTGTGATCTGACTAACTTGGAGCTCGAAAATAGAATTCTAACCCACGACAGAACTAACTGTGCATGTGTGGTGTACAGGCAGGAAGTTGGTGGCGACAAAATTGTCATACGAAGATGAAACCGTCGTCGACATAAACCCCGCTCGGACATAGACACAGACAGATCCAATACCTTGCAAGCAATGCCATTTACGCCACCTTCACGATTAATCGTAGATAAAAACACGTAAGACCAAGCCTCGTTCTTGCTGAACCATTACTCACTCCATTATGTCCCACCTAAAAATGTTTGTGTTTTTTTTTTTCTTTGGGTGGGGGTGGGGGTAAATTACGAAGCTTGGTATCGATTAATTATGTATAAATTTTGGGCTATTTTGTCGTGAAGAAAAATATCTATCTTGCTTGATCGTGGTCACTTGTGCTCACTTGGTTTGGGAAATAAGCCGAGTACGTGGCCGAATCTGCTGGGATCTGTGATGATCATCTGTCCTTTTACATATATATATATATATATATTATATACTAGGGCACGTAAGTGAGGCTTCCCCTTCAGTTTTGTCTTTCCTTACGGGGAAGGCAGACATGTCTGTCTGTCTTCTGGAGCACTACAAGAAAACGTTGTGCATAAATATACACGTGTACTTACACATACGCAATAGCTGTCCGATACATATGTAGATGAATAAAGAGAGACGTGTGATGATCAGGAAAGGTAATAAACAAATGTGACGTAAGAAGCATTGCTAGCTCCCTCCACTCCACGTATTCATTTGCTTGCCCCACGTGGCAAAAGGAAGAGCCAGCATTCGATCTGGCTTGTATTGACTTAGTTCCCTCACTGAATATAATTCGACGGTTGAACTATATGTATATATATATATATATATGTGCATGTAATTCTAAATGGTTGATTAAAGATATTAGATTGGGAGAGTATAAAAGCTAGCTGCCTATCCAAATTCAAGAGAAGCGGGCTTTGGATCGATAAATTATGTATGGTGTGTTTACAGTTCGAGATCGGTGTACATGGCAGCCCGCACCTGTGTTATCACTAGCACCTCCGGACTAGCTAGGATTAATTTACGAAGCAATTACGATTTAAAAAAGGAAAGAATGTTTGCGACGAGGAAGTTATTGACGATCCAAGTAGACGAGACCGACAAGTTTCCTAGAAGATGCTGTGTCTCATGGTGGGCACCTAATGAAGTGCGAAGGTGGGCAAAACCAAGGAGAAGAGAAGTGAGAAAGGACCCAAATTTTTTAAGATCTGTGGTCAGAGGAGGAGGTCGGGGGATCCCAAGTCAAAGAGCCAGCCAGTTGGATCCAAATATTAATATTTGTCATCATATGTTCATGAAATTGACATATATATACACTTCGAGGGAAAACCCAAAGTTTTCAATGGTCAGGTGGTCTTCCTCGAGTCACGCTTTGACGTGGCTGCCTTCGGGCCGACACCTGTCTTGGGTGAGCAACATGAGTTCCCGCGTGTTTTCCTTGTACGGTTATCGGATAGTGTCTTCTAAATAAGCAGAGGAACAGCTTAGAGTGACGGTCACTTCATGTATTTCGCATCGAATTTCATAGGTGTATGTTATCTCTTTAGGTTTGGCAAATAGTCGCTTGATGGTGTAACGCGGACAATTTCAGCACCTTTCGGTCTTCATAAATCCGGAAAAAAAATTTGATTAATTCATATTTGAATCAGATCGATTTATTAATGACGTAAAACTCTCTACTTACGTGTAACTCGATCTATCTAGACACCATACATACATAGTTCGTTGATGAAGAGCCAGCTTTGGATCTATCTGATGCACACGTGGTTCATCAATGGAAGAAAAGCGGAGATCATGCAAGACAAGACAAGTTCCCCGGGCCTCAAACATTGAGATATGGATATCTTATTTATATTCCATGTGATCACGTACACATCTAAGATCAAGAAAACGTGTGCTTGACTAGGTGGACCCATCAAATGCTTCTTCTTCTTCTTCTTCTTCTTTGTTATCTTGTTCATTGATAGATAAACCTAGAGTGCTTCTTTCTTCGATCGGATGCAATGGAGATACCCTTGATTAGTTTAGGAGGAGGAAGAAAGACGGGTGTAGAGGGCCGGCTGTGAGCCATTCAACTAGAAGATTATAACTGATCACGACCCCTTGATACCAGTAATTTGAAGGAGATGATATGGGGTGACCCGATTCTTGGGACAACGGTGGTCTCCTCAAAACCCTGGGAAATATTATATAAGATCGGCACAGTATACTGCCATGTGTCGGATCGTACATATTCGAACGGAAACGTGTCGGATTTGGCAGATAGACATGTCTCTTTAAAGGAGCAAAAAAATGAAGCTCATCCTAATATAATAAACGGGATTCTTACTTTAAACATTGTATATATGATTTACCAAACGAATGCCACATTTTTATATATCAATCAATATATATATAAATATATATATGTAGAAAAATTTCCACCCAAAAGAAAGAAGGAGAGATGAGATGGTGATGGCTGACATGAGCCTCCATAGCTCCTGGTCTCCCTCGAATCGAAGGCTCGATTAGGAAAAGCAGTAGCCCCGTACCAACCCTCAACCAGTCCCGATCCATCTCGGACTAATCCGAGAAGCCGGGGTGACGAGCGAAGGAGAGCACCCGATGGGATGCTGCAGGGGGTGGGGGGAGACGGTCACGTAAACTTAGTGATGACGAAATGGGTGATGGAATGGTTGAGTAAGATTGCATTCAAGGCTTTGTGCAGCAACAACAAAATCTTCTGTCTGCTTACATGTCACAATCCCATTGGTTCACTTTCACCATTCCCCTGTGTCGTCCCCCACACCAGAAAACAGCCTCCCCCGGTCGAGCCATCAGTTGCGACGTCGTTTTCCCTGTTGCCCCCACACCACTGGACCCTCGAGGAATCTCTGCATCCCTCTCCCCACACCATCCGTTTTGATCCATCCCCCAAGGTCCTATTCTCAATTATGGGAAAAAAAAAAACAAAAACAAACCCCTGGAGGCAAACCCGTTTAAAGAAAATTCGAGTTCGGTTGACAAAATCAATCACAATTCAACCACAAATTTAGTTGCCTTGCCGGTTCATTCCCTCATTTTACCGTGCGGGTAATATTCCTGATGGTGGAGAAACGGATAGGCATCGGAGATTTGACTGGATTAGAGGTAGATCGACAACCGAAGGTAATAGATATGGTAGAAAAAAACCAAGGTTCAATCTTGTCGAGGCACGTTATTGCTATTCTGAGATCATATTATTTGGTATAAGAAACCATGCGGCAACTGTTAACTATGTCTCATAATAAATTTGATTGTCACATCGAATTTACGCTATTCGAGTTTAAAAAAAATTCCATGGGCATAACAAATAAGAGAAGAGAGGATGACAGGATACATAAGATTTTATATGCAGAAATTCAACAAGAAATCTCTCAATTTATGAAGAGTACAGGTGGATTTATGACGGTTTTCATCTAATTATATATAATCGTAAACATTCGAATTTGTTAAGGTGGTTCGATTTCTCTTTTATCTTGAGTGATTGCCTAAGGTTCAAATCCTCTTAAGGGAAGATCACCCATAGCTGCCAGTATCTTATTCTTAGTAGACCAATATAGCTCGAATTTGCATTAATTAAGGTATTAGCTTAGACATATGCTTGTACAATGTAAATTTATTTATACATGTGAAAGACTTGGAAAGCTAGGGGGGACATTCTATATAAAGGTGGGTGGGGTGTGGGGCTTTCGGGTCTTCACAGCTAGTCTTCGACAGACCTAATTAGAGTGTTTTGGTGGAGAAAGACAAGACATTATTCGAAAGAATCATAGCTTTGGTGGGATAGCTTTCAACTAATCGGAGGTGGTAGCAGTGATGGGCAGACAACCTTGCTGCGACAAACTTGGGGTGAAGAAAGGGCCGTGGACGGCCGAGGAAGACAAGAAGCTCATCAGCTTCATCCTCACCAACGGCCACTGCTGCTGGCGAGCCGTCCCCAAGCTTGCCGGCCTCCGCCGCTGCGGGAAGAGTTGCCGCCTCCGCTGGACCAACTACCTCCGCCCCGACCTCAAGAGAGGCCTCCTGACAGATGCAGAGGAGCAGCTGGTCATCGACCTCCACGCTCGTCTCGGCAACAGGTTCATATCGACTCATTAATAATTACCCACATATATTCTCCTCGATCCAGTTCCTATCGTTTCATTCAAGTTTGAAACCGTAAGCGGAATATTTCCGGAGGAGCGTGACAGGAAACTCGGAGCTGAAATGAACAACTTTGTGGGTTCATCGAGATGTTATCGGGTATTCCGGACATTTCTCGATGTCAGGATGTTATCGGCAGTGAGAAATGCCTATACATACATATATATATATGAGTAAATGATCGGCTTATTACGTACAAGAAATTGATGCATCTTCGTCGATTTTCTTTATCCGGCGAGATCAAGGATATTTAATGTGTCACTCACGACTTGTTTCATGTTCTTCTCATGAATGTATATTCGTATCACTTGCTTGCAAGACATATGATATAGTTTCCTTCGGTCTGCGGATGTAACACTTTCAAACTCTTGAATTTTCCGAATCACTTCAAAGGCAAGCTGTCCATATGTCCCATTATCGAGTTAGACTACAGCCAAAGACGTACGAAAATGTGGAAGTTAAAGTTATGGTTTAGGATCTGCAATCCAAGTCTCCCTAACTACTTTGAACATTTCTACTGCTTCTGTCATCAGGTGGTCCAAGATCGCCGCAAGATTACCGGGAAGAACCGACAACGAGATAAAGAATCATTGGAACACTCATATCAAGAAAAAGCTTATAAAGATGGGCATCGATCCCGTCACTCACGAGCCCATCAACAAATCTCACGAGGAAGATCAGTCTACGTCATCACTGACCTGCCAGAAGAACTTGCCCCGCTGATCATCTATCTTGCAATAACAACCAGACCGACGGTCCTGTGAATACCAAATCTGATCATAACTCATCCACATCGCTGACCGATAACTGCTCGAGCACAGACAACCCGACCAACTTGCTGGACAGCAGCGTCTGCGGCGGCAACGAGTTCTTGATGAACAGCTTGTGGGTGGAGGAAGCCGATCCAACCATCGACGTCTCCTGGGGCAGCCAGGTACCAGGTCACTCGATGAACAATTTTCTGAGTAATGACGCAGGGTTTCCATCCAGCTGGGACGAGAACTGCTCGTGGCTAATGGGCTGCGAAGACTTTGGGGTTCATGATTTCGGTTTCGACTGCTTCAGCGACAATATGGAAGTGAAGACAGTGGAATCGTCGACCATGGAGGCGGGCAACAAGCTGTAGCAACCGCCGCCCCAGGTCTTACTACTCATATACAGTAACCGATCGGCTCTACCGAACCGAATGGAAATCGCAAGAAGTTCTCTTGTCGAGTACGCCTGTACGTACATCCCAGTACCGACAAGTTCATATGGTTCAGTAGCTCCGATCGGATTATACGAAATCGTAAGAAATCGTTATGCGTGTATTGTAAAATGGATATTGGTCAATCGTGGCTGATATAAACAGGAGAATACGTAGCGTAAACTAGTCCACAACGGTGCAGATGTTTTTAAAATAAGTATGATGTCTGCTTCAGCTTTAGGTTGTTTTATTAATTAGTTAACCATAAAGTATTCATGGAGGGTGAATATGGGGAGATCACGATTGCTGGGTTGTGGCATCGGTGCCCTCTCTTTCAACACCACAAGACAGTGACACGACACCCAGAGGATTATTGAGATGTCATACCTTTTTTGTCTCTGTTTTTTTTTTTTTCTGCGCACGCTACAATGATCTTACCTTACGTTTGATAATAATCCTACCATCCTTTCTTTTGAGAGATTATTCGTGAGATCTCCTCACTCTGACCTATCCGAAGAATTGGGCGACTCCGCCAGAAGAGGAATTCTCTATTTAGTGAATGATGAGGTTTTGTGAAACGTCTCCTTTAAAGGGTTGTTGAATTGAACCTCTGTTGTGGTTGATATATTATCATATGCAAAATTTGAATGTCGTAAACCCATTATACATTTAACAGTGTTTGACAGCCGAACGAGGGCTTCACTTCATGATTGCTTCGATCCCCTTCCTCCTCAACAACAACAACAACAACAACAACAACACGCGCGACGACCGGAAAAGTCCACCGCCCGAACTCTCTAGAGTATTGCAATGAATGGATAAAATGGTCTATATTAATTATGTTGGCCGACTAAATAGTAGACGGGATTAATCAGACTGGCAGCTGTGGTGCAACGCGTAGTTTGAACAGCTCTGGTCTTGTGACTTCACGATTTTTCTAAATCGTGGAATTCCACGCGTGTTACTGTGTACATATTATAGAACTGCGGAATGAATGCTGGGATTGCTCCGGTGGTGGGCGCGTCTTAGTACCTCCGATTACATCCGCCATACGATTTGCGCATCGACCGTACGTCATCATTATCCGAGACGATAGCTGTGTCGTCGATCATGGCTACCGGATCCCGATGGGAGGATCAGTCAATAATCGGGATCGTGCGGTTTTCATTTGAGGTGTATTCCAATCTATATATATATATATATGTTGTTGGGTCCATAACTTCAATCATCAGGTTCTATGACTACATATGCGAGGCAAGTGCAAACATTTTTCCTTGGGCTTAAAATAAGATAAATTAACAGGAAATAAGTAAAATTCATATAATATTTTTACGAACTTTCTCGGCTATAACATTGATAACTTCTTCCACCGCACCCCCTTAAATTTCATCGTTCCCGAAAGTGGGATAGTACTTGTGTCTACCATGCTCGATGACAGGGATTCAACGGTGCTAATTGATTGGTCTTGATAAACCCATAAACTGGAAAATAGAAAGCTTTTGCTGGTAATTCACCGGGGTGTTGACACCGCGACGAACGTTTTAAAACCCACATAATTAAATTCGAGAGATTCCGGAAGAGCACCAACCTACAAGAAAAAAAAAAAGGTTATAATATAGAATTTAACCATTTGGTCCGATATTCACTTTCAATTTATAAGAGAGATTCTCAAAAAGAATAAAATAAACAGTTATGGTTCAAATTGATGACTTATTAATCATAAATTGAAGATAATGTTATTGTACGGATTAATGATAATAAATTTGCAGATGTAGACGGCAATAGAATGGAAAAAAAAAATGAAGGGTTGAAAGAATTTGGCAAACGTGAAATCTTTTGATCCAAACCAAGAACCACACACACACATATATATATATATATAGAATCTTCTATATAGTTCAGTTACCTTATACTTTGGGAAGTTGACGGGGAAGGGGAATACACTACACATACATACACGTATTGTGTGCATAGTTTTTTTTTGGGTTAAGTTGTGAGTCAAAGCACTAATTAATGCTGATTGCACTTCAAGCAAAAAAAAAAAAAAGCATATCTTTAATATCCTCTTAGTCAAAAGCTAACATATTAACAGAAAGAAAATTTGGTATAATAATATAATTATTTATCTATCAATTAAGATATTATATATTTAATTTTTATTATAAGACTCTTTATATTTTTTTATTTCCCTCACTTATATCTTATTTTAGAATCATGAACTCCTTCTATAATCGAAAAAAAATAATATATTACATATCCAAATTACATTCTTGTGTCTAAGTCTAGAGGCTCGATCCATGATCCAAATTAATTATAACTTTTGACCGCGGGAGCAATAGAAAGCCCATGATGCCACACCATTTATTAACCCAACAATTAGGGAGTGATCGTAAAAATCCACTGAGATCAGCATTATTTGCCACATTAGGATGAGCTATGTAGTTGTTGTGCATGTGCTTCTGCTGTTCGATGGAAAAACTAATTTTTTTAAAAAAAGGACTAATAATATAATGTTTTGGAGTGCACGTTATCCTCAATTATAACTCGAATTAAGTTCAAAGACCTTGAAACATCGATATATAACTTGATGGTGTATATGGGCATCCCATGCCACATCTAGGTAGACCAATCTTTGTTCCCCCCTCTATCTTACTGTTCATAAATTCCGGATCATAAAAGATGTTTATAGGTGCAGAATTGGACATAATAATAAATATATCATAACAATATAATATATACTAAAAAATCACCTGACACTGAATACAACTACTGTATTCAACTCTTATTTTACCTCTTGACAGACGGCTCAGCGGACAAGAAGAGAGAGAGAGAGAGAGAGAGAGAGAAAAGAGAGGGGACATAATTGTCTAATTATTTTGCCAAGTCTTGATTTGGGTGGAGAAAATAATAACCCCCGATCAGACGCCGCTGCATTCAAAGGAAAAAATTATTTGATTTGATATCTCGATGTTGATTAGGCGATGACAAGGAATTCCACAATTCCCAATATTTGAAATTTCTTATGGAATTTTTTTGGACTTCGGAAGAGGGCGAAAGTGAATGCTCGGGACAAGACTTGTTACGTAGATAGACATCACCCGTAGTAGCCGTATACGTAGGAAATGTACGGCCCACGTAGATCATTTTGCGCGACATGATGATTTCTAGCATTGGTTGTAGAAGAAATTTTCCTTCCTCGCTGTTCATCGGCTGGTTGCGCCGACATATTATGCCGACGCAGGAACGCTCCGTATGGCTCGGACCCGGAGAAAATAATTAGGTGGTTATTGATATAAGCCACCCGTTTAATTCAAACACCGAATTTCACTGGTACTCGATACGGTCAATTAGTGTATTTGCATGAGTGGGTATTTTATAGCCTATATTTTCCATTTCGAGAAATTTACTTTCTCGCGAACGTGTGAGGTTGACTGAATAGGTAGATTTGGGCAAATTCATGTGCAAATACCCCTTTATAGGTAATTTGTCAAGGACGATGCAGTGAACGGCTTATAATATAACGTGTGTGTATATGTTTATACATATATGTGTGTGTGTGTGTGTGTATTATCCAGTGGAGTTTACAACAACTGAGTTGATATTTTTCACTCGTCCGTCAGATTATTATTCGTCTTTTTTAATGATTTTCTATTGAGGCAAGTATGACATCATCATCATCATCATCATCATCAAGGAGTAATAGCAGCCACTTCTCCAATAAATAATTATTGAACATAAAAAAAAAATGGAGGAAGTCTTCTAAAATTCTCGGGATAATTGTGAAAAATGCAGCCTAGATTCCACCTAAAGCGTGGAAGGGGCAACGAGACTTGTCAAAACCCATTAAGAACCACAAGTTTTCTCAGGCTGAGATGATGATAGTGTGTTTCAGTCCTGTGCCACTGCAAAAAAATGGCTGCTACTTTGCTTGAGTGGGATTTATATTTATTAAAAATTTATGAATTTAAAATGATATAAAAAAAATAAAAAATAAATAAGTACATTAAATTTAATGTCTTGTTCTTGTGATGACGACACGGCTTCGCATTAGAGTCGGTTTCATGGCTTGGCTTTAATTTGAACTCACACAAAGTCACCTTCAGTGCCCAATATATATAAGCTGTGCCATAACTTTCACTATGTTCTGTTCTCATACGGAGCTCTTTCAACCAGTGAAAATCAATAAATAGTTTCTTTCTTTTTTTTTTTTGGAACGAAAATTTGTCTGGAGTGAAGGCTATACCTTATTATATTCAAGCAAAAATGACGTTGAGGAAAAACGGGGGAACCCAACAGTGGACTTGTGCTTTAGACGTGGATGTCTATTTTATGGGATATCGAGAATATGCTGGCCCGCCATACTTTAATATTGACTAAAAAATTCCATTGGAATGTTATTGTGTAAGACAAATATCTCAAGATCACCGTTATTCTTCAATATGCAACCACACAAACCCCGAGCATGAGCATCGATGGCCTGCTTTCGACTCACCCGAAGGGATCGATTAGTTGAAGTGCATTGGATAAGTGATCCAAAAGGGGAATCCCTTGGTCAGGGAAAAGATTAGACCATTAAACCGAGCCGGCCCAACTATCAAAAGCCCATCTACTGCGTTTTGTCATGGGCCTACGTCCAACTTGCTCTCTCCACCCTTCGACACTTTCTAGGCCCAAGTGATCCTTCTCGCCGGCTATGGCTTTCTGATCTCCTCGTCTCACTTCTCGTTCCTCCCGAAGCCTGTCTGCTCTGCTCGGTGCTCGCTCCTTCTTGCTGCTCGGTGGCTGCAGATCGCGAGCCTCGTCTCTGACCACCCGCCGCCGAAGCTTCAGCGTCGTTCTTAAGCTAAAGTCAAAGAGGTGGAAGTTTTCATTTAGGCTTTTGTTATTCGTTGAATTCTTGTCCAATCAAGGAATAGATAGATCTGGTTTCGGATTGATAGGATAAAAATGCTTGATATTGTTAGAGTTCAGTGTCTGCTCCAACCGCTTTAACTTTGTGCATCTGTGGTCGCCTGAGTCGATGGAGATTGAACACATTTGCTTGTTTCTGACAATTACTTTCTTCATTTCTTTCTTCCGTTGGGAGCTCGCATGAGTGGATGGAGAATTAATCTACGATGAGTTCAGCTGTTCCTTTTGGATTGAACGATTGTATCCCCTTTTTTTCTTTATGTGAATTCAGCTTTTGATTGTAGAGGTTGGTATTTTCATGGAGGGTCCGAGTGCAGTGAGGACGTTCTCTGGTCATTCTGCTGTCCCTCGTGTGTGATGCTTCGGTGCCGTAGGGTCTTAGTTGACATAGTTCCCATGTTGTCTTATTCCAGTAGCGGATCAATTGATTTGATATAAGGAACCTAATCTCACTTGTCCATCTACTGGAGCGGAAGTAGTTAGGTTCCTTCCCGTTCATCTGGGCTTTCGAGCACATCAAGTCAGACTATAGATGAAATTGCTGGATTTTATATTATGTTGTAACCTCAAAAAAGGAAAATGGTTGAGAATATCAGTCCGTTTTTCTTGTACATCCGTATTTACCCGTCCATGTTGGGTGGAATGAAGTTGTGCTGCTACCTTTTTGGACCAAGGTGGAATCTTTATTTCTGGCTTAACTCTTGCCTACTTCCCTCGTATTTTCAGGTTGCTTGTTTTGACTTAGCCGTGGCATGGGTGATTTTACAGTCCAAATCAGTAATGAACTTGTGGATCGGCTTCTGGACAGAAGTGAGAGTAAGAAGATGAAAAAGAAACCCAGGAAAGTCAAACCGAAGGTGCCAAAAGGGCCTCAGGGGGCGTTTTCTGAGGTTGATCCAACATCAATATCTGCAGGGCCTGAAGTCTTCAAGGCACCTGCCACTGGGTGGCCGGTCCAGCCTCCCCTATTCCACCCAGCTGGGGCTCCTGTGTTTTCTTCCATTGCTGAGTTAGATGCAATTCGATCTCTTCTACAAGAGAGCGAAGGAATTGTCGAAAAGCTGCAGAAGCAGGAAGAGAGCATCGTCCAGGAGGTTACCCAGAGAGCAAAGGATCTAAGAGATAAGGAGTTCAAACTCCCATATCAGAAACCTATGCCCTGTTCAGCCGAAAGCAATGCGTGCTTAGAGTGCTACAAGGAACACTCCAAAGACCCCCTGAAATGCTCCCATCTAGTGAGGAATTTTGCGGATTGTGCTCAAAGGGCGAGGCAGCAAGCGAGTTCCACAGATAAGTGAATCTCTCTACCAAATCTTTTTGGCCACTTTCATGATGTGAGCTGTTCATCAGCATGAGGAGAGTCTTGATTTCTTAGCTAGCCAATAAACAAAGACGATGTCCACTGTAACTGTACTTAGAGCCTGGGCCGATGAACCGTTGGATTGTTTTGCCCATGTCTTGATTCGATCCATGATGCGGAACAGTATCACAATCATCAAGTAAGTCTGTCTTAATTACATAGTTAAGATTAAGCACATCATCATCACTAGGCAAAGATAGCCCTGATCAAACCCAGTCAGAACACAGAAATACATCCGGACTCCACGCAGTTTTTTCTCGACCTTTTCACTCTCTGAGGTACAAATTTACATATATACCAATAGTGAAGTCCATTCCTAGGAGGAAACAGAGAGGGAGCAATTGGGAAGGTCCTTCTCGAAGACGGGCCCAATCCTAAGAATTGGATTCTGCTCGAAGAGGTTGACAGGATACAGCTTGAAGCTCGACGACACGATCGGCATTACTGCATTGGACTTGATTGTCCTCTTGCACTCCTCGTCCGGCCGAACCAACCACGGGAGGACGGGAAGCAAGTGATGTAAGCCAAGGGCAGGCCTCGAGCGAAGACTGACTCGTTGAACTCAGCGCTTGTGAATGGGATACATGTTGTGGCCGACAAGCCATCTCTGGTGGGCGTCGGATAGCCTGACGAGTGAAGCACACATAGTGTGACTAGACCCAGCCCGAGACCAAGTCCACTATCAGCCGGTAGGCCTTGCCGGCATGCAGGGCGATGACAGAGGCCTTTCCTGAGGCCGGGTTGCCCTTGTCCAGCCGAGGGCGAAGGGTTTCTTGGGCTCATCGAGTGAAATGGAACGGATAGGAGGAAAAGAGGGGCGAAATGGAGGGAAAGAATAAGAGGGGAGGATTGAGGAGACCCTTAAGACCTCTTGGTAAGTTAGGGGTCGTCTAATGGATGGTGAGGTGTCTCGGTCAGGGAATCGGGTTTCAAATTCGTGATTTCTGCATTCTGCGAAAACCGAGCATATTCCTTAGCCCCTCGAACTTCCAAGGTTCAGTTTCCATTTGGAGCAGTTGTGGAGCTCAGCTTTAGTCAGAGGGACACCATGAGCTGACGATGAGGCCGAAGAGGATAACGGATGACGAGGTTGAAGTTCCCATTGGCATGAGAGGAGAAAATAGAGGAAGACGAGGATGAGCGGGGGGAAGAACAGGCGGTGGAGTGGCCATTATGTATGCTGGGGGTCGAGCACATGCATTGAAGATATATGGTACAAACCATCAATTTTCGCCCAACATTATCGATTTTCGCTAACTTGAAGGACATGCATAAAACATTGCATGCGAGAAAGCATGAGTTCACACATTGACTTTAACGTTTACTTTTTCTTACACTTGTACAAATTTGCAGAAGGTTCTTAAGAATGTTATCCAAACTATCATTTTTTTTTTTTGGGGCTGATATTGTTGTCAGTTTAAAGCCTGTGGCGAGACGGCCAGTGTGCCCCGAAGGGATTTTTACGATATGAATGTGGGACACGACGGGCAATAGTTCTTCGAAGAAAACCAATGCTAGTGTGATACAAGGCATGGGGGAATTCTTCGCCAAGACGCTGGAAAATCATTCCTTTTAGACTGGCTTAATCCCAACGATTGATAAACACTAGTTCACTGACCCGATTGAAATGAACCTCTATGTCAAGCAAGAGTATTCCCCCAAGGCATTGAAAGGAAGCAAGATGCGCTATAACATTAATAGCCCAAGTCGGACTCTTTATGCTCTTGATCCCGATTCACCCAGTCCTCTTCTGAATAAGAATTTCAACTATTCTGGATCTGGAGCTCATATGGTGATAAAGCAACAATGGAAAAAGGAGCACAAACCTGGAAATGAGCCAGTACATAGAAAAAATTTTCATTTCATAGATGAAACAAGAAACTGATCCGCACAAGACAAAAGTGCTGTTACGGTCATCCTAACTTGAATATAGATAGCATCATAGACAATCCTCATCTCAACTGCAAAAAATGTTCCTTCATTATTTGCACTCACATCATTTGAAATAACAAGAATAGATAGAAACCAGAACTTGACGAGCATCTTCAAGTTTGTGTAGAGCCTGAGCTTCCATCAAGCAACGAGGGTGCTAGCAGTGGTCGACTCACTGCAAGAAAGAGCATGGGAAATTCATGAATCATGTCGCAGAGAGCTGAATAACATCTAACAATTCGATCATATTGGTTTATTAATTAATATATGCTTACATAAATTCTCTAACCCCGTTGCTTGCATAATGGATGAAACAAAATAAAAAGTTTCGTCCGCATTGGCATAATCTCAATCAGCCACCTATATAATTTCATGTGCAGCAACTCCAATTGAATGAAGGGCCACACATTTGCACCTGATTTCCTGATCTATAACAACGTTGATGCAGTAACAAGAGCATCTAAGAATAAGATTTCACAATAAGCTAGAAGTTTGGCCTGCCAGCACAAAAACTAGAATCATCCTAATCCAGAAACCACTCACAGGTAGGCTAAGCCAGTCTTAGTATGACAAGACCCTGAGAGAGATCCATAAAACAGTTGCAAACATGTCTATCAAGAGTAGAAGAGTAACCTCAGTAGTTTATGGACATAGGTACTCCTACAACTAGATCACTTAGCAGCTTAACAGATGGAATACCATTTTATAGAACAGCATCCCAACAAATTCAGCCCCAAAATCAATTTTTTAACAGTTCCACTGATTAAAGGGACAGGTGGAACTCGAGATAAGAGCACATAAAGAAACCCACCTTGAAATCTTTATCAATTCCTAATTTTGCCCAGCATTTATAAAACTGTGTCTAGTTCTGCACGTCCTCCTACAAGATGAAGGTGAAAAATGCAACTTTACCATCAATCGCTAGGTGCAGCACCTCCATTTCCCAAGCTACATTTGTCACATGAGACAGTCTCATGATTCAGAGGACAATGCCAGACGCAATGTGCCAGACGAAATCATGACATTGTCTGATTTTTCCACGTACATTACACCACAAGTTTGACCAAATGTAACGCAGAAATCACATAATAGTAAGAAAAAGAACTCACTATTTCCAGACTGGGGGGAGCTTCTTAGTCTTCTTGTAATAGCGAGCGAGCCTGTGAATTCTGCTCTCCACCAGGATCAGCCTGAACTTGGAATCCTTGTCCTTCCTGTTCCTCTCAAGGTGCTTGCGAATAGAGACCGCCTTCTTGATCAAGTGGTAAAGATCCTCAGGAATCTCCGGAGCGAGCCCTGAAGCCAATAACAGTGCCTCAAAAGTCACTCTTGGGATCCTGCGGCTCGAATTCCCATGAACATAAAGTGCAGATTACTGAATGAATATACCATGAGCCTTGAGGATCCGGAGAATCTTGCTGCCAGTGACGCTCTTGACCTGAGCAATGCCATGAGAGTCACGAAGAATAACGCCGATCTGAGATGGCGCCAAACCCTTCTTCGCGAACTTGCAGATATTCTCCTCCACCTGAACCAACAGAGTACCTTGAATTAGGACACTCAGACCAACAACGAACACCGTCGATGAAGTAACCGATGAAATGGTTCCAACTAAGAAACTCACATCTTGACTAGAGATCTTGAGCCAACTCGGTGGTGTCCTCTTGTAGGGCAACGCGGAGGCCGATATACCCTTGCTGTGAGCAAAAAACTATAATCAGTCAGTCGCTTGCCACAACTTACGTATACGCACATGTCAACAGAGAAGCAGAACACGAAGAGAAGGAAGAAGAAACAGACCCCCGACTGTGCATGCGACCCATGGCTAAGCGCTTCTAACGTTCTGCCTCGAAAATCACTGGGGCGCCGACGGATTTGTAGCTTCAGGGATCGCTGCTCCAGCACAAGAGGGGAAACCCTAGACGAGAAGATCAGGTTTATATGCGGAACGGCCCGAAGAAGCGGAACGAAGCCGTCGTAGACATGGGCCATGGGCCGGCCCATTTTGAGCGCCCAACGAGATTTTCACCCACATGTTTATCGGGTCGGTTCGGGTCGGGTCATGTTAGCTTATCGTATTACATATCAGTCTGAGGTTGCCATGGCTCGATTTTGATGGTGGCCTGAGGGTCCAATTTGGCGTGTCAGCCTGGAGACTAGTTTTGGCTGCTTGGTCGGTCTTGGAGGGTCAGGTCGGGTGGGCTCTCATGGTGGTGACCATCGGAATCAATACCCACAAGAAAGTCAGCAAATCGATATAATGCTTAATTAAGAAACTACCCAATGTAGTTATGGCTTTTTTTTTCCCCGAAATTATTAATAAAAAACATATAAATGAGTTTTGTTCTGAGCAATTGATATCGATGCAGGTGTTTTGCAGGTGGTGAGACTCATCGTGCATACCTCAGGAGACGAGATCTGCCATGGCCAACTGCTCCATGACTGGAAAACAAAGAAAGAAAGCTGGAATGTCTATCACACAGACGTCAGATTCTTCACATCAAAACTATTCCTCACATACTCAAAAGCCCACATCAGATGCCGGCAGAAGCCAGGTCATGTTCAAATTATGACAGCTCTATAGGCCGAAGATATGATTTTTTAACCTGACAAATTTAGTCAACTAAAGCCCAAACAAATTCAAACCCGTGCTGCCTACTGGAAGAACTGGAGGGTGCACCTGTAGGCGCCTAACTCACATGACAACAGGGAATCATCGAAAGCTCTATATCATCAAACCATAGAATTCTTTTAAGGATTCAACAGACGAGGCACTTATTTAGAAACAAAAACTAAGCAGATAAGATCCCTGATAAACAAGACTAAGCAATTAGGAGTAAACTCCACAGGCACCTGAAAGCCTAAGATTGAAGCCATATATTAGTCTACTTGCAAGTAAGCTTCCACACCCTTCAGCTGAACTAAGGGACTTTATGCCCAAATCGAGCTATATTTTCATCACAAGGAGTTTACAGTCCAGCACATTTTGCCCAAATAGCAAGGCTCTCAGAGAGTCAGAGCCTTGAAGTCAACTGCTCTATCCGTATGGCATGGCATGCATTCAAATTTAAACCAGGGTAACTTGATACTCCAATTTCACCGCAGTTTCAATCCCCGCTCAGAAATACAATCTAAAATTTTGCATCAACCCTGCGAGGGGCTTGACACCTCGATAAACATGATCCTTCCCCATCTTAAATCAGCCAAAAACGGCTACAGTTATCGGACAATGTAAGACAAATTATACGCGCCAATGAAATAAGCAAGACTAATTATACTAAACCATCCCCCATAGGCTTGAAAATGGTTCAGTGTCAGATGCCATATGTTCATCATTTCCTTATTGAGAGCTCAATCCTATGAACCGAAAGCGCCTACGTTAATTCTACCCAGAAAGGCAGTTTGACGAGAATCATGGAAATATCAAGGGATGTTATCAACACGGAATAGCATAACTCTGAGATACATCATTGGCAGGCAGCTTGCTCGATAATTAACAACATCTCTCTTCCGCCAAGGCGGGAGTATTAGCACAATCAGAAATATAACTGCATTGCATTAGCAGGAGGAAGAGATCAAATTCATAGGAGAATTAAATGAGTCGCATCCATTGAACAAATGAACACAAAGAGAAGACTCATATCCAACATCAGATTAAATTTAAGTCACACCCGAAATCCAAGAATGAGAGCTAGCAGATGACACCTCCAGCGGAAATAAAAATGAAAACGGAAATGGTTCTATAAAGGATCGGAGCTACCGCGACAGATGAGGACGGTCGAGGTCTCACTTGGCGACCATTCTGGCGATGAAGTCCTCGTAACGGATCCTGCCGTCGGAGCCGACGTCGACCTCGCGGATCCACTCGTCGAACTCGGCGGGCTCGAGCTTCTCGCCGATGGATGTGAGGATGTGGCGGAGATCGGCGACGGAGACGAAGCCGGTGGACTCCTTGTCGAGGACCTTGAAGGCGTCGCGGAGCTGGCGGTCGAAGGGCTCGGCCTTGAGGTGCTTGGACATGACGTCGAGGAAGCGGGGGAAGTCGAAGGGGGAGGTGAGGTTCTCCTCGGTGACGATGGACTTGAGCAGGGCCTGGGTGGGGTTGCCGCCGAGGGAGCGCATGAGGATGCCGAGCTCCGAGGGGGCGATACGGCCGTCGCCGTCGGTGTCGAAGAGGGTGAAGGCCTCCTTCATGGAGGAGATTTGGTCGTCGCTCAGATCCTTGCCCATGGTCGCGTCTCGATTCTCTCGGCGGTGGAAGGAGGGGAGCAATACTAGAAAGCTGACGATCGTTCGGGTCTCTGAAATTGAAAATGTCTGCCTTTTGAATTTTCAAGGAGACGTCAGCCAGCAAAGACAGGATGAACCAATGAAGCCCACAAATACAATTAAAACTAAATTATGTGAAATGAAAATAAATGAGTCATAAAATGGCCAGTTTACCACTAAAATTTAATCCTAATTAGTTATTTACTGGTCATAAGGCAACCGGTGGGCCCCGGTTTGACCAATACCACTTCTGACTGCCGATGCGGCGTCGTTTTCGCTTTTTGGGTTTTGGGCTGAGAAGTGTGCGTCCAATCAATTATTTCCACATGTGAAGGTGTCGGGCTTTCGGGAAATGGGCTTTGGAATGTTTGGTTTGAGGATTTCTATTTTCTTATGTTATTTTGTATATTAATAAATTTTATTTATAACCGAAAAAATTCTGGCATGGCATGGCATGGCATGGTGCTGCCGGGTCACTCGGTGGAATCTTGATGGTGCTCGTTGATCCACTGCCATCTTTGTCCACTCGAGAAAAAGACTAAAAACACCCAACACGAGGAGACTTCGAATCATGACCTTGAATGTGTGCGCGTGTGTGTGTCATGTAAACACACGCCCGCCCGCTTGGTCGTGCTCGGTCTTAACTCGGCAGTGACCCAGCTGCAAGATCGACGAAAATCACCCCGGGCCCTGGGGGGACCCGTGGAAACGGCCACCCACTAGCTTTTGCCAATCCTCCCTCATTTTATAATTGCCAATGGGTCCCGATCTCAGAAGACCGCCGATTAGTTGGCCGACGCGTGTTGTGATTGAGAGCTTTCATGTCGATCGGTCCATAAGATAAGCCACGTTCATTGTACCTCTTGCATAGAATGGTTGGGTTCTGTCGGGCCAACTTGGCGATGATTTTAGGGTGGGTTTTCCAAGTGGGACATAAAAGAAACATCAGGAGGAAATCGAATCTATGGGCCTTTGGAGAAGTTCTGCTTCGCTGTTTTCCCTGAAGCAAGTCTCAAAAAATGGAGTCAAGTCATGGCCATGCGGCGTGTAACACGCCCACCCCTTATTATATTGAAGCCTCTTAAGTTTTATATATTAATTCATCGTGACAGTGCGCGAGAAGTTTCTCGAGGCATGAATAGTGCCGCTGTGGATAGGCACGAGCGGCCAACCGGCCGAGATTGACCAGTTCCGCGTTGGACAGACAATTATATATCTTGCCATAGAAAGAAAATTAGTGGGCGTGGAATAGGACCGGAAGAAAATAGAAATAAAAGGGATATAATTTCATTCCACTTATGACAATTAAATTTATAACCTCCAAACCTCACATTAATAATTAATTATGTCACTATATCTTATATTTATTTCAATGTACATCAACCTATGGGTCCATTGCAAGATTAGGATCCATATCTCATTTACCTATGTTGCCAAGGATGCCTCATCATTTTTAGTTTCGCATTTTACTAATTTTGTATTAAGAAAATTCAGTTCGTGTGCGAGCAGCTACCTTTAATCAAACCCCATTAAGACAGACATATATCATATACAACATGGGATGTCGCCGAATAATACTGCATGCATGTGTGGGTATGTTGTGGTTTTGGTACCATCTGGGCTTCCTCAAAATGTCAAATTTATTGTATCACAGCCTATTATAATCGAGTATACATGTATTTTTATTATCCTTGCTCTGTACTTTATATAGGCAAAATATCACTTCATCTAATTATGAATGAAAGATTATTTTCATAGGAAAGTTATGTGGGTTAAATTCATATAGGAAATTGGTTTGAGTCTTTATAAATTAAGAACTATAGAAGCTTATGGGAAAAAAATTCATGAAACTTACATAATGTAAGAAAAAGTTATTCGCACGTTGGTGAAAAAAAGATGGTTTAAACCTCTTTATATATAAAGAGATACTTATGAAGAAACAAGCAATCTATAGATATATTATACGATACATGCCTACCTTGCACCCTTACGTAGGGGTACAATTGACGGTCCGAACAGTTAAACTTATGTTTTCAAGTGACTTGCATACATTAATAGTATCATGAATTTTATATTCCTTTATATATAAATATTTTTTTCCTGAAGTCAAGAATGAATTTTCAAATTCCTTTACCATTTGAGTGAGTCATTTTAGTAAGGGATCTATTGTTAATTGATAAATTAATGGTTATTTTTTATTAATAACGTTCACTGCTCCAATTAAATACTATTTTAACCCATTGGAATGCCCTTACCTTCTTCTTCTTCTTCTTATATTAAGCAGTTTGCTTAACAAAAGAGACAGTCTTCCCATCATTTCCTTCTTTGTTTTTCAATCCGTTAGTTCACCTCTAAGTTCAATGTACAATGCTATCCTCGGCTTACCTTATTCTTTATTTTTCTATTAATTTTCTCTCACTATATTACAACTCTGCATTTCTATGATGTAATCTAAACTTATTTTGATATTGAGATAAATTAACGTTTCTAACACTTTATTTTATTTAATTTTTCTAATTACTTTGGCTTATATTAGTACGGATACTGATCTAGTGTGGATTTGCATATGAAAATCGACCAAACTTTTGACAGGACTGATACGGCGCTTGGATTGTCAGCTCAGCTCCACGTATCAATTGTCCTTTTACTTTTTAGCGGACTTTTTAAATATTAGTGGCATAATATCGTAACAATATATTAATTCACTTATCAATATATTGTATAACTTAGAGTCCATTAATTAAGCTCAAAATATAGATTCTTACGAATTTTGAACTATAAATTTAATTTACTACATATTACTAACTTACGAATAAACTATCATTCTTAAAATTACATTTTACTTCACACGTATACTTCTTCTTCCCTAATAATTCTTGTTTTTTTATTTACTTGTTTATTTGATACTTCTTCAGCCCTTTGCCGGCGGTTTCCGACAAACCAGTCAGTCCATCAAATGGCTTAATCTTCAATCTTGATCCTGATCTTCATCTCGACACGTTGGATTTACGCGGATCACTTCGTCTCGTCAACTGCCTTCCTTCCCCGTGGATTCCATCCCCTCTCTCCTCGGCAGTCTCTCTCTCTCTTCTCCTACGCGCTCTCTCCCTCTCTGTCCCCCAAATAAATACACGCCCGTCGCCGTTAACTGACATCTCTCCGGTCTGTAATTGCTCTCTTTCATTTCCTGCACTACTTGAAGATAAACACAGAATAAGGAAGGAGGAAGACGACGACTACAACGAAGAAGAAGAAGGAGAAGGAGAAATGAAGCTAGTTTGGTCCCCTGAGACAGCGTCGGCGGCCTACATAGATACTGTCAAATTTGTAAGCAAAACCCCCTCTCTTCTCAGCGTATTAACTGTCTAAGTTGCTCTGGTTGTTGGGAATTTTGTTATTTCGTAGCTTCAACTTCTTGAAATATGGAGAATCCTTTTGGGAGTCAATCATGTTTTCGGGCGAAAGTCGTCATCTTTTCTGCAAGAGTTGATCTGGTTTATGATCTGGAATATTTCGAGCTTATGTCGCCACGGGTGAGCTCATGTGCCCCCCCGTTGGGTTTTTGTTTTTCTTTTTCAGTGTGAAAACCACCAGGAATCGGGAGTAGCAGAGCTGGTCTCAGCCATGGCAGCGGGGTGGAACGCGAGGCTCATCGTGGAGACGTGGTCCTCGGGCGGTGTCGTGGCGATGAGCATCGGGCTCGCGGTGGCTGCCCGTCACACGGGAGGCAGGCACGTCTGCATAGTACCGGACGAGCAGTCCAGGTCGGAGTACCTCGGGGCAACCGACGGCTTGGCGGAGGAGGTGATCGTCGGGGACCCGGAGGAGGCCCTCGACGGGTTGGCGGGGATAGACTTCATGGTGGTGAACTGCCGGCGGAGCGACTTCGCCAGGACACTGAGGCTGGCCAAGCTGAGCGACCGCGGGGCGGTGCTGGTGTGCAAGAACGCGAGCTCGAGAGCGGCCCCGGAGGAGGCGTTCCGGTGGCGGAGCGTTCTCGATGGCGAGTCCCGACGGTTGGTGCGATCGGTGTTCTTGCCTGTGGGCAAGGGGCTGGACATCGCACACGTGTCGGCCAGCGGCAGCGGAGGCTGCGCGGTGAAGGGAAAGCACAGCCGTTGGATCAAGCACGTCGATCGTCGATCAGGAGAAGAGACGGTCATCCGGAAGTAGCTACATGCGTGTCTTGTACATTTGACCCTTTTATTTTTTCCTTGGAGTTTTCTATCTCCCTTTTTTTTTGGTAGAGATTTTCCCCTGGAATTTTCGTGTAACCTTGGACTAACTCTTTTAACTTAAACAGAGAAGGCTCCCTCTAACAGGAGCAGTAATTTTTGCCTTGTATTCCTGCTAATGAATCGAAAAAATCTTATACAGTTTTACCAAAAAAGTGGCAATTTCCCATTTTCCATACATTGACATGTAAGATTTTCTTGATAAGCATTTTTGCAGTGGCCAGCTACCTCAACTAATACTATAACAATAAAATCCTCACATTGGGCATTTTACTCCATAATTCACACCCTAATTTATCTACGGCGACCGTATAAGCTATTGAAGAACTAACTTGTCTAAATTCTTTGGTTTAGCCATCACAACGATGCGTTATTTATACCAGGCAATTCGGTTCAGCTAATCCCATCATAAGAATATGATTCAAAAGATTCAGCAACACCGACACTTTCGATTACTAGAAACAAAGTACTAGAACGCCAATTCCATCCCCACCGATGAAGTTGTATTTGTGAACGTACATGGCTCATAGGCAGCCCTGCTAAAGGTGGGAGAGGATGGATTGCCAGAGACACCAAACATATAAGGTCCAGGGGAGGGGGAGGTGAAAAAAAGAACTATTCGGACATGAGACTTGATGTAGGGAGAGCCTTCGATACATGCAGTCTAGTGAGACTTTCAAATATAGATCAGCAAGGTAGAATCTTCTTCATCACTGGCCTCCAGATTTCCCTCGAGGCCGAGGGCCCTTTCCACTCGTCTCTGCCTTCATCTTTGCTGAGGGATGCAGTTGAGATGGCCCTGCAGCATTGCTGACATGGGGGCCCACCATCGGAGAGGATCGCTCTGTTGATGGAAGAGCCCAAGCACCCCTACTGCCGCTGGATCCTGAATACACGGAAATTGATTTCGTGATCAGAACCAAAGGGTCTGTCGCACAGCTCCCATGTTCGGCTAAAGTCCATATATAAAAGGAAATAAAATCAACACCAAAGTGGCAGAAAAGACGGCACCATGACTAATGGAGCTCCTAGGATGATCAGTCCAGCCAGGTAAATGCTTTCTGGCTTTTCCTTTCCAAGCTTCCTCAAATCCCCCCAGCTCATCTGCAGATTTACCAATACTTTGATTGGTTCAATGAACTATGTTGTCCATTATCATGAATATATTAAGCATTCACACACCTTGATTAAGATTATGCAGGGTCTCCATTGTCTCCACCCTACCATCAGAATTAAGCTTCCTTGTCATCGAATGGCCCTGAAAAGGGGTACAAAAAGAAACCCTTCAGCAAAGAAAGAGTGAGAACTTTAACTCCTTTAAACTTAAGGCCGCCGAAATGAAGAGCAAACCAAATTTATGAATGTTCAGCACATACCTTTTTCTCAATTCCACGAGAAATCCTGTGAGTTGCCTGCATGGTAGAGCTGTCAGCCTCTTTGCGCTCTTCAAAAGTCACCTATATTACAAGAGGGCTCCATGAGTAACATCAATGAAATGCAGAAAGACAGATATTTCTAGAAGCAGAAGACACAAATTGATACTACATTCTGGCGCACTTACCCCATCACTTCCTGTCCTTCTTGTTGTAGATGAGGAATAATGAGCACCATTAGCACCACCATACGACACAGTAGAGCTTTTAAATGTGAAACTATGCCCACGTGGCTGAGAAATCCCTTGACTCTGCCCGTTTCTGTAGTTATCCCAAGACTGCAACTGACTGGTCGCCCTCCCTGTATGAGAGAGAAACAATTAATCACATTTCCTTTTGGTCAAACACAATGATATCACAATGTAACACCCTTCTTAATAAAAAAATATCATCTAATCGCCATATATATGGCAGTGTGAGGGAGGGTGCAATGCACCTTCATATTCCTCACTTGGATCCTGAATATAAGAGCCATTGCTTGACCTAGCATGTTTCCTGTGATTTCCTTCTCCGCCCTGATCAGCTTCTTGCTCATCATCGGAGTTCAATTCTTCAATAATTGGGCCTCTTGACCTCTTAGCCTGTGGAGCTGGAGGATGATGCTCAATAAATCCAGCAGGATGCATCTCCATGAAAGGACTTGGCATGGAACCAAAGACGTTTGACCCCAGCATGCCACCAAATGGCTGAGTAAAGAAAGGGTCATCAAATGGATCCCTTCCACCAAAGAAACTTGAAATCAAACTCCTGCGACCACCAAAGCCACCAAAGGGACCACCAAAATCCATAAATGGATCACGACCACCTCTGTTGCCCTGCATCCTGCGAACAACCCTACAAAGCATAGAAAGACTATGAATAAAGACACATCTCAACTTCGAGTAGCAGAATCACACGGCAAAAGCTCTTCTAACATTCCACAACAATTCAATTTCTCCAAAGGAACCAGTTCAGTAGCACTTGTCCCAAACAAAAATAATCATGACAGAGCAAAATCATATGCAGAAAACATGAAAAACTCAACAAAAAATATGTAAGAACAAAACCGAATCACATATTGGGTGATTGAAAGCATTCACACAGTCCCCCGTGAGAGTTAAGTTGTATGCCAGCGAAAGGGGCAAGCACCTGCTCCCAACAAATGAACCTTCCTTCATCTATAGCACTGATTAAGGTCTTCATCCAAAAACTAGGAAACGGAGATCAAATTTTAACATGTTTAAGGCACAGAGAGATGGAGAAAAAGTATAGAGGTCTAAGATCCAGAAAAGCAAGTCAATCGACAAAGTAAAAGGAAATCCGGGAGTTTCAAGGATATGCGAGCCTGATGCATCAGTACAACAGACAACGCAGAACTCTAAAGGATCGCATGCTAAGAACAACATCCGAAAACCAAAATCAGGGAACTCGAACAGCAGAAAGACAAAATTGAATAGGAAGACAGAACACCGGGTGGTTTGCTTACCAAATTGAAGCGACTCACGGTGCGGACGGGCGCAGGAATCGGCAAGGATTGTCGATCAGATTTCTTCCCAACCCTAACCTGCTAAAATTGGGAGGAGACGAGAAGTATCTGGATCGATCGAGGTTCGAGAAGCGGAAATACTCTGGTCGGAGAGCGATCTACGCATTAAATGAGATCAGACCGAACCCGATATGAACCGGGAACGAACCACTTGCATATTGACACGTGTAAAATTAAGAAGTGACTAAAATTTAAAAGCCAAAAATATGCATCTTTACTTTTCCGTTACTCAAGTCCCTCAACTTGGCAATCCTATTTGTGTTAAATTCGTTGTGATTCTCTTTAT
Source organism: Sonneratia alba (assembly GCA_900174645.1). Taxonomy (NCBI): domain Eukaryota; kingdom Viridiplantae; phylum Streptophyta; class Magnoliopsida; order Myrtales; family Lythraceae; genus Sonneratia; species Sonneratia alba. The sequence continues at coordinate 1,314,814 of FWPY01000041.1, forward strand.
TTAATCGATATAAAATTGTATATTTTAACACTCATTTTTACATGATAATATGGTTTACTTTATCACATGTCATTAAATATCAATTCTCAACAACTATCTATGAGTCAAATACTCTTTTTTCGGTTTTGGACGAGAGAAACAACTGGCCACAGTCGGGCAATTTTTTTCCGTACTTGAACTTATATTAACTGACTACGAGTTAGGCTTCTGAACTTAGGTCAGGCGAGGTGCGAGTTCACTGGTTCTAATACAATGTTAAATTTGTGAGCCCACAATGAATGGATCTATTTGCACTTAGAAGTTCAAGCTGATAAATTACGGCACCAAACTTTTTTATAAGCTCACAACATTTTCTTTATTTAATCGATATAATATCGTATATCTCAATACTTTGCTCCTACTCTTCGTCTCTGACTCTCTAGCCCGCTTTGCTTCGTCTCCCAGTCTTATGCAATTCATGAATAGGGGAATTTTTTGTTTGCTTAAATTGACTTTGTTCTAAATTCTAACTCTCCCGATCCGACCATCTGATAATAAAAGCCCTGAATCCCAAACCATCTTCCTCAACTTCACTTCACCCACCGAAAACCAACCCCAGAAACCTTCATGAAATAAAACAAAACCAAATTCACAGTATGAACTCCCACCAAAAGCCCTCCCAGAACATGGACGAGACAGATGTGGGCGTCTCCCGGGCCGCAGTGTTTGGAAAATATGTAGCAGTGGCCGAGCAAGTGGAAGCAGTAGAGATGCATGCCTCCAACGAAGGTATCTCGGGCTCTATCTCTCTAACTCCGGTCCCTAACCCACACTCGAGCCACTGCAACCGAAGACCTTACTACCGAACCTGACGAGGGCATGGAAAAAATGAGAAGAGGGGTCAAAGATGCGAACACGAGGGTCTTATTTAGCCACCGTGCCTGAGTAAAACTCACTGAACATCTGCTCGCAGACATAATGTTGAGCAAAGCTCTTATGTTCCTCCTGCGTTCCTGCCTTAAACAGAGTTTTCTCCCTCCAACAATGTCCCAAATTTTCCACTCGATTCGTGCAACTTAACTTGCTTCATCATCGGGAGCTCGCGAGGAAGAAAAGTCGGACAAAAGCAAAAGCGAAGGAGAAACTCTTGAATTAGGAAGAATAGGCAGAGCAAGCTCTAATCATACTATACTATAATGATGCTCCTCAACCCGATGAGAAGTTCGGGAGCTTCCAGTCAGGATCATATTTTACACTTGTGGGATTCGAAAAGTTTGCTCATGACTTTAAATAGTCCTGTTCGAAACGAAGGAATATGCAGTGGAAAAGGGTTTTCGGTGGGAGCCCTGTGAGGACGAGATTGCCGTCGGAGCATTGGCAGATCATTGAGGAACCGATCGATGTAGGGGATGTACGAATTCCAATTTTATGGGCTGTTTTTACACTGCAATTTTTCACAGATGTGTACGCTATTGGATCTGACATGAGAAGGAGAACTTTTGGGACTTCAAAGTTTTAGACGTCTTATTTAAGCTCTCTTGCAGGTCCTGTTGGGCTGCCCTATTTGGGCCTGCTGCGTAATGGGCCCTGTTTCAATGGGCCTCTCCTCCCGGCCCACAGGAGAGTAGTGCCCCCGACTCAACGCAGTGGACTAACTGGATCATAATCGATTCGACTCTGACGAGTCATTTTCCATTCGCCACCGACTAGGCTCGGGTCGTGGAATAATCAGTCTTCCCTTTTCAGCTATCTCCACCCACAGATCCAACATCTTGGACCAGTAACGAGGCCCAGAAAGAAGAGCAATGGGACACACTGACCAGTCAACTGTATCTCAATGGCTCACTTTTTGACCTTTTTTTTTTTTTTTTACACTTATCGAACCGAATTGAACGATAAAAAAAGTTTTTTTCTAAAATTTTCAATATTATCAGGAAGCCACCTAACTCGTGGGTTCCATATAATCATAATTTATAGAGAGGTTCCACAGTGATTAGACAATAAGATTGATGAACTTTTTATACTGCAGTGCCTATTTAATACAGTTCCCAAAACCATGTGCTGGACTGCCCAATTTTTATATGTATATAATTCATAGGATTTTTGTATTTTAGGCTTACCATGTGTTGGGATAATTTAAAAAAGAAGGAAAGAAAGAAAGAAAGCAATTATTTCTTTTGTCTCAAGCGACCCGATGAGCTTGGGCTTTTTCATGCCCAACAACTACAACAACCTCGGAGTAGTACCATATATTAAGAAGAACGAGCCTTCCACATGAGATGTCTCTAATCTAATATTGTCTAAACAATGTCCACATTAACAAAGGTCGTTGCCTTGAAACCTCGGCAGGTGCAAATTCAAGTTTTTTTCTTTTTTAACATCTCTTCCGATTGAATCTGTATGTGGGTCCGTAACATATTAAACGTGCACCATTGAAACGTCTAAACTGATACGTGATAACACACAATCTTGCTATAGATTTAGAACCACGGTCTATTTTGTATTTTTTTTACATGCTTGGGTCTGATACATTATTGAATTTGTTAGTAGATTTGTAAGAGATTGAATATGAATCCACCAAAAAATATAAGCCGACAAGCACGCAGTTTTTTCTATAAATTTACAACTTTATTCCTATATGCTTCAATGGGAAATCACTTTATTAACATTTTTCTTAACTATGAGTTTTTGGATTTCTATTAATGGAAAAAATTCATATTTAAGATACTTGTCTTTTCGATTTCAAAGGAACCCATAAATTTAAAGTGACATAATAAGAATATAAGAATAAATTGATATAAGAAATTTCACCATTAAAAATTGAACCTCAAATCTCTTAGTTTAACATGAGTCCATTCATTTTGAGGATTTCCTCGAACAATTAAGAGATATTGAGTATCTTGCCAGTTATGAGAGGTTTGAAATTCATTCCCCTTCACGTGTAGATCTTGGCGAGATCATCTACACACGTGCACACATGAATTTCACAAGCATATAGATTGACGAAATGCTTATGAATTTATGAAGAATAAATCGTATCACACGTTCTCTCTACTGTCTTCCGTCTAATTGTTCACCAAAGAAATGATACATTCCATCGTCTCTCTCTCGAAACTCTTGGCATTAGCGAGGGAAAAAACCCAACATCCCCAGATGATTTAATTTTTATTTACAGATTTGACCGAAATTATGCCAGCGAGAAGCTTTTTTTTTTTTACAAAAATAAAAATTATGCATTTTCAATTCACTTAATCTGAATCTGACATTTTTTTTCTTATTTTTATTTTTTTTTTTCAATTTTTATCTATTGATTTTTGAAATTCTACCATCTTTTACCTTTTCGTTTTTAAAGATTATATTTATTTTATTTTATTTCTTTTAAGTTATTGCGATTTTCAATTTGTTCCCCCTTGAAATTTTGCTTCTCCCAGAGACCAAGATGAACAGTGTAACACCTTTAAATCCCCGACCGCGTCACCATCAACTTGAAATCTCCCCCTAAAATCGGAGTAAGTGTACCGGTCGATTATTTTTCTCGTAACTTTCCCGTCCCGTTACTATTTTTGCAAATACGACAAGCCAACGCCCGTGGCAGAATTCGATGCTCCGTTGTCCTATATGAACTAGCGTGACACTATAATATCAGTAAAATATAACCCAGCTGGCTATTCCTTCGTGACCAAGTTGAATCCATAAAATAAGATGTGGATACATGGCCAGTGTTCATCGGGGGAGCGCAAGTTGTAACCGAGCTGTACATTCCTCGAAATGAGAGGAGAAAAAGGGTCCATTTCGTTAGTACTGAAGGTAGAACATTTTTAATCAGTAATTAATTATTTCAATAAAATATTAATTTCCCTTAATTAATGACATTTAATTAAAATGTGACCTAATTTACACCTACCCTCCACGGCTCCATCCCAACCATCAACTACCTTTACTTTCAAGGTGTAGAAAATAGGGATACCCAGTTACCCACGGACGTTCATCACTAATCATAGTTTATTAGCTAATTATTTGCTAATTGTCCTTTTTCCATCATAAAACCGAGTTATGAATTTAGGTTGATATAATACATAAAAAAATTATTTAAAAAATAATATCTCCCTTAAAGATATTTTTAAGAATTTTAAAATTTTAATATCTCATTTTATACGAGTATTATCTCTTTTTTTAAAACATTATATAACAAATTTGCTGTAATATTACAAGGTTAGTATTTGCACATCGTGGAGGACATCTAGCCATAGACTAGGCCAATTGGGCCATGTGACGTCACCAGCCGGGGGCTTTTGTCACGTCACAAGTGTACGGACAATACGGCATCCTATGACACAATCGAATGGCATGTGACCACGTCGCAAATATCCGGGCCAGTCAGTGCCATGTCAGCATCGGTCAAAGGGCAATTTCATCAGACCGTGTCTGGGCCTCCCTGACTTCCGGTCAGTTGCTCCCCGCTCGTGTCTGTGAGTATTTTTTTTTTAAAAGAAAATTGCTTACGTGAGATTTTCTTCTCCGGTCACTGCATCGGATTTAAATTTTATTAAGAAAAAATTACATTCTAGGAGATTTTATCCATTCTTTATTGTATTTCATTTGTCCGATATTACTATATATTTCACAACCCAACCCTCCTTGCAGACGTTTGAAAGTGGAAAAAAAATCCATTGATGGCAATGTTTATAATAGAGTTGAAAATTATGGTAATTGTTTGGTCTAAAATATTAATTTTATTATATAATGACATAATTTTTATTATTTATTATATTTTATTTGTCTAACACTCTCCGCACATATGTGCGGCAATAGTTTTTAAGGAATTATCCGTGGAATTAATTAAATGAAGGACATGGGTGCACCGTTGGTCAAATCTATGATAAATTTTAAAAAATAAGATACAGAGAGGAGAGTGAAAATAATAGAAGGTATGTAACCGTAAAAAGGCCTAAACCATAGGATTTTTATTATGATTGACTTAAGAAAATATAAAGATAATTTACCTATTTATAAGTCAGGTAAATCAACTATGTAAATAAATATATTAAATAATCTCAAAATATATAAATAATATCACAACAAAATATTACATAATCACAAAAATATGATTATAACAAGTTAATTGTTATAATTAAGTAAATATGTGAATTAATTACGTATATATATTAGGATCAATATTAACCTCGATTTCATGGGCTCAAATTGAATGATTGTGTCAGCAATCCAAGATATACGTTGGGGGCCATGTTTGATGTTTAAAAAAGAAAGAAAGAGAAAAGCATAGCATAGCATATAACCATCTTATAAAGAAATGATTATGTCAATGGACCATAAATGGGACACGTGCCTCGATCAGTTAACACCGTTTAATTTCCACAGCATAATTATTATAAAGGACAACCTACCAGCTAGCCACCTTGATAATTAATTAATCTATGTTATCGCATGAGCGGTTCTCCCCTATTTGTTCTCATTTTTATTTTGTTTTCAAAAATTATTCCGTGGCAATTTCTAATACTCGTTACATGGATAAAGCGGAATTAGGATATAAAAACAAGAGGTATGATCGTAGGTTCACTAATTATGCAATTATTATTTGTTAATCCTTTTAAAAAATTTTATTTCATCTATCGAATTTGCATCCCATTTAAATCCCGACGAAATCACGGTCTCAAAACCATTGATCTCAATTATTAGCCAATCTTTTATTCTTCATGCCATTTCTTAAAGAAAGGCTATGGAAGCCTATTGTAATTGTGTCCGGCCGCCGATGATCGAGTGGTTCGGCAGCGTAAGTAGGCCTTCAAATGATGCCGGAATCGACTTCTCGATCTTTCATGGGGGAGAAATTCACCGTGTCTGAGTTACTCCACTTTCATAATTGGGGTGGGGGGGGGCTCAAAAGCCCACAGAACCCCTTTTTCTTCTCATACTTTTCGAAATTTTAAAAAGCCATCAAAAAGTGGGCATCTGCAGAAATAGTGAATCCATCATACGCTCACCTTTCCTTTCACCCTGCAGCAATTGACTTAGTCACATTTATACATGTCTTCAACCTTAAGACATCTCTATAAGCCCCTACGAACAGACATTTGTATATGTGTACGTGTGTCTGTGTGTGTATAATGAGAAGGGAGTTCAGAATCCTAGATTGTAATGTTCAGTTACAAATTACGTGTCACCGTAGCATTTATTTCCCCGGAAAATTCAATATGCTCATTGAGCACAATAGTTTTACACACACTTCCATTTATAGACCGGGAAAAGAGATTGGGGGCATAATTTATTTATAAGATGTAATTCAACGTGAGCAATGACATGGGCTGCCTTTTGATCGGTCTCCGTGAACTATAGATCTAATTGAAACTCTTGTGCCCAGCACACATCTGTCTCCTAATTCTTGGTACGACAGGGAAATGATACCAAATATCATGTCCCCTTTTACATTTTAAATACAAAAGTGATGGAAACAAGCACAGGATTGAATGGGGTCATGTGTAATTATTGATTATAATGCTTTATGATAAGTAAGTAGCTAAGAAAAGAGATCGGTATGTGCAGTGGTTAGCAAGGTGGTTGAATGTTGGAATGGCAGCGATCGGGAGAATTTCGCTTTCCTCGCCTTCCCTTTAGACGAATCACGAGACGGAGCTTGCCTCCTCCGTAGTTAACACCAAAAATATTAGGTGAATTGGCCAGGCACACGAATAATCAGTACAGTCATGGAGGGCACATGGTACATGCACAGGGAGAAGGAGAAGAAGTATGTGCGCATGCGATTAGCCTAATTAATGTCGACAATTTCTTTCGGGGTAATTGAAATGACAGGATTATAAAGGATACCAGGGGTATGATGAGAAGTAATTAGGACATACGCACAAAAGCAAAGTTTTGGTGGTTAGGTGATTGAACATAAAGTAGCTAGGTCCTTTTTCTCTGTGTAGCAATTTGGGAGAGAGAGAGAGAGAGAGAGAGAGAGAGAGAGAGAGAGAGGGGAACTTCCCTAGCTTAATTAATTAGGGCCAAAGGAGAATAATTTGCACTGTGCAAGCGGTTTAACAGTTCGATTCGCATCATGCACATTGAAGTTCATCCCTTTCCGAATCATTACTACATGTATGATTTGTACGAACACAATTCACAGCCCGTTTCGGTTAAACGGGTTGTAAAATAACCTCGAAACCTGTGCGAGGGCTCGGGATGAGAGACCGTCGATGAACAACAAGTCAAGTCGTCGTCTGTCACGACCCCGGTTGAGAGTTTTTTCCGCGAAAGGCGTATGGGGATTAATTTATATGCAAGAGAACAAAGGAGAAGAAGGAAACCCTAGCTGCTATAATGAGAAGTAGATGGCAATTAACATGTGAGCAAGGGAGGGTAAGATTCTTTGTATTCAGTGGGAGATCATTGTCGTCCGATACACGCTGATGATCCATTATTTTCTCATCTCAACCCTTTACACCATCTCCGACCAGACTCTTCCTAGATAAGATCACAAAGTATTCTCATATCACTGTCCACGACCGATCCCACCTCAACCATCAGATATTTCCAATTCGCCTCGAATCTTTATACTATAATACAAATATGGTTGGTCCACATGGAGTACGATTTTTTTGACAACGGTGGTATGATGGTGAATTTCTACGCCCAAGAGAGAAATAAAGTTGGGGGGAAAAGGGGAGTGGTTGGTGAGGAGTCACGTATTGGGTTTGTAATATAAGGCCATTTGCCGACAAGAATTCCTGTCTCTCCACTAATGCGTATAACTTTCCACTAATTTGTACCCCACAGCTTCTCTCTACCTTTTCTTTTTCCTTCCTACTCGATTGTTAATTAAAGGAGTGGGGGAGGAGTATGATTTATATTGATTTGTCACCTTTTATTTACTGTTTTTTGCCCGGAATATTTACTCCGATTCGATCACGGAACATGAACACCCACCCATTCATTGATCAGATAATTCGAGGATTATATTTATCAGGTAATGTTTCATTTTAGATCATGTGGGTGAAAACGATTTGTAATCATGTAAATGATCTCCACTAATAGACTCCATGTGAATTAGTAAGATTATATTGAATTTATGAACACCGAATTCCGAAACTAGAGAGATTTGATGATGAAACTTAGGATTGGGAAGAGATCGAGAGGGAGAGAGAATGATGAGCTTATAGAAGCTTATCATTCTTTCACGAGCTTGCATGATGAAGGTAGCAAGCAATCGATGCATAGCCTTCGAGAAAATGGTTCATCATATGTTGTTTTTGTGCCAAGAACCCTAAAATTGACTTAGTTTTACCGATAAAAGACGGATTAATCAAGTTTCACACCACATTTTTCCTATATAATGTTGAATCTTATAAATAAATAAAAATTTACCATCTAAAGAGTTTTATACTTTGACAACCTGATATATTTCAAATCTAAGTCAATTATAATTCATTAGACTTTTGGGTATATGAGAAGTGAAATTTTGACTTGATTTTCTTTTTATTAGATGGACCATTCGACCTGACTAATTAACACACCTGCAAACCTAATGATGATATCATATATCTGATATAAAACATATATATTTGTATAAAAAGAACGTTGTTTGTGTAGGAAATTCATTAGTTGCAAACGTGTAGCTAGATCCGGTTAGGTAAAACGATAAAAATTCTGCGCGGTGGTTGATACCGACAGTGCTTTCCCTTGCAATCATGGGAGCAGCCATTGCCAATTGACCCTTCTGCATGGATGTCACGAGCCAATTTCTCAATTTTAGAGGGAGAAGTTAACCCTCTGCAAGCCAATAAGCTGAATTCTCCGACGAAACCCACTTCACAGGAAGTCGGTATGATGCTTTTGTGTGCACTAGCTGGGACGGTTCATTAAATGCGCTGGATGTTAATGGTACGTATCTGCCAACCAGTAGCTATGCGTGCCCGCTTGAAGCCAATTTTCAAGGAGCTAAGATCGGCTCGAAGGATTGAAGTCCAGTACCGTGAAGCGGCTCGATGCACACGACTCGACCGAGCGACTCTGTATCCCGGCGGATTTTACGGGGAGGACATGCGCATGCCCGCTTCCGATCAGTCTGTGATCAACACAATCATTATCTAGCAACTGTGTGATTTCCCTGTGAAAATTTTGAGAGTGAAGGAACAGGGAGGAGTAAAGATGAATTGACATGGGCAGCCCTACTAGCAAAGTTCATGCACAAATCGGGTCCCTTCTACACCCGCGGCCTTTTTCCATAAAGACAGCACTCCTCTCGGAACCTTGGACGCGCACTCTGGCATTTATGGTCGCGGTCGGAGGACATTCAACGACCGGATCATCGTCTTCTCATTTGGTGCCCCTCTTCCACTGCCAACAAGATCTTTGTCGTAAATAACCATCATGGCCCTCTTAAACTCTCAAGAACCCTAAAAATTCGTATAAATTTTATGTTGTGTTTATCTAAATTTGTCACATAGTTGTAAGACCTTTATATTTACTTCTTCTTTTTCTTTTTTTTTTTTTAAATATAAATATCTTAATATTTAAAAATTCGATACACCATGACTAACTTGAATTTAAACTACAAGTTAATTTACTAAAAGCTAAAACTATATAGATCATAAATTGCCCTCCTCATAAATCTAAAATGTTAGATTAAGATGAAGAAATATTGAATTCAATTAAATCAAATTAAACAGTGTGTTATAACCTTTTTATTTTTTCTATCGAGAGGATTTTCCACACATAGCACAAAGAATCATCACATCTTGAGCAATTATTTTGGTGGCCCAACATCACGTCCAATCGAGCTCGAGGAGGGAATTTCCTCTCGTCAGATCAATTTACTCCATCTAACTTTACTGGCTTTTAAGTCTTAATAGAGAACGTCTTAAGTAGATAGGCTCCGTTCTTAACCTTCTCAGCGGCTCAGCCTTCTAGTTGGGGAAGGTTAAGACCGTGAGCTGGAATGCAGTGGCAATGAGAAACCGTGAACTGGTTGGAGAGAAGCAGTGAGCCGAGCTCGCTCTCCTGCAGTCTATATCGACATGTAAGGAGTTTATTATCGAAGTAACCCACCCAAGGACATAAGCAGTAGGGTTGCATTTTGCTAGTTAAGACGAAAAAATTCAGCTGGAGAGTATAATGATAGGGATACCTATATGGTCGCGTCTTTTTTACTGTATTTGTCACCGACAGAGAGACACGATGAGAGACTACAATAGCTCGATGACAGCCACCTTCACCTAGTCAGATCGCCGACAGACCGAGAGACAGACGGTGATCTTGCATGAGCCGGAGCCAGCCGGTGCAAGCTCACCAGCCCCCCCTCACAGTTCTCTGAATCGATCGCACGAACTTTGTAGATATGTTAGCCACACATCTGCCCGAGGAATCAATCCAACTGGATCACAAGCTGACTTCAGATTGTCCCGTTGACTTTCGGGTACCTCTTATCCGCATAGACGATGGAGCACGCACTGATGGATTATGATTCACCGGTTTTAGATAAATAATACAATGTTAGAATTAATTGAAGTGAAAAACAGTATTTTTACAATCCGTGTATCACTACTTAGATCAATTCTCCGTGAGCAACAGTGTACGATTCACCCAATAATTTATCCAAAGGTTCTGGCTTTGGATGCCCACTTTACCAATGGAACGAGGGACCAATTCGAATTGAGCAACTGCGGGAGAAAAATCTGAACCCTTAATTAATATAAAACATGAATAATTTTAATCTAAGCCCAGATAACTGGAAATTTACAGAAAACCCATCCCCTTTGTCCTACGAATTTTAATGTCCTCTCTTCATTCCCTGCAAGAGACTAATTTGGATGAACAATCCATTCAAGGCTTCACAGGAGAGACCCCTCAGAAAATCCCCTAATCGACTAAGACAGCTGCACAATAACAGTGGAGGGAAATTAAAAAAAAAAAAAAAAAGAGCAAAGAATTCAATTAATAAATCCTAGTAAATTCAGAAGTGACGTATTCTCATGGAGTTGTCCAGACAGGGAAGGGGAAAATTTTTTGATACTCTCGGTCACTGGGATGCATCCACCAGGACGTCGTTCAGCACGTCGTCCTCGCCGTTCGATAAGCCAAAGAGATCCGCGTCCTTGCCCTCGTCGCCGAAGGAATCCCTCCTCTCAAGCTTGGAGTGTGCCGCGACGAATATCAGCTTCTGGCCACGCTCGAGGCCAGCGGGGCCGTGCGCTGCCGTGGCCCACCTCGCATAGGACAGGGAGCCGAGGCGGAACCCGCACGAGGCCGCCCGGAGGAAGATGAGCCGGACGGCGACCTTCCCGAGGGTCTTGAACTCGCTGAGGTGGGTCTCCCACACGAGCCGGCGGCTCTGCGGGTTCACGATCCTCAGCTTGCCCGTGGCGGGGTCCCGCTCCTTCATCTGGACGGCCCGTGCGTACACCGGGTCGAGGCCCGTGGTTCGCCACTTCATGAGCTCCATCAGGGCAATGTGGGCCTCGTCCCTCGAGACGAGTCGGGTGATGAGCCGGTCGACGTCCTTCTCCTGATCGGTTGTCAGGCACTTGAACGGCGGGAGGTATGAGTTGCCACTATTATCTCGGACCAGGTAGAGTGGGTCGAGGACGAAGGCCGCCGCCCATGCGGGGTGGTAGTTCTTCCGGAACCGTCTCTCAACGGCCTTCTCAACCGGTCCCTCTGATATCCGGAACTTTGCGCACCACTCCTTGACCTTATTCCGAAGCTCCTCCCATAGCTGAAGGCACTGACCTACTAACGGTCGCTCTGCCTCGATCTCTTGCGTCGTGTCCTTGATCAGCTTGATGAGCGAGTGAACCGCCTCAAGCTCGTTCCAGAATCCCACGTCCCGGACCATCTCGGAGACCTCTCCGGCAGCCTGATCTTCAGTGAACACCACCTTGTTCGACTCGTCCAGCAGTGCCAACTGCACCGCCTGAGCAGACCCCAGAACATCCTCGAATGTCGCAAACGCCGGTGGCTCGGAGTCCACATTCAACCCAGTCTGGTTACTAATCTCATTGCGTGGAGGAAGCCTGAGCAACCCGGAACCGTGGCCGTACTCCTGCAGCTGGTACTTGTGGAAGCTCTTTCGAATTCGGGAAGTCTCGTTCACGAACCTCGCGAGCTTGAAGCAGTTCTTCGTTACAGACTCAAAAAGAGGAAGCTCCTTATTGAAGTCCTTGATCAAACTTCTGACACCCTGAAGCTGACAGGAAAGATTGACCATCCAAGGGTTCCGGTCCTCTAAATTTCTCAAAGCCTTGCCCTTGAACTTGTCAGCTACTATCCCTACGCACCGCTGAGGAGAATTCCCGCAAATGCCCACAATCGAGTCCCACAAAACGTCCTCAGCATAGTTGGAACTCACCGAACCGGTGACAAAAGCTGCCTTCCGGTACAGGCTGGTTCCATTGGGGAGGTTCACAGTGACATTTACTAGACCGTCCTCGCCCTTCCACCCCTCGGATGCGATCTGAAAGAACATGGCTTCTCTTATTCGGGCCTCCGACTCGAGCTTTGCCTCTTCGTACTTCGCGTCCAGTCGGGGACCGGCGAAGTCCCGCTTGGAGACTGGGGGAAGCCCGACTTGATTGAGGAATGACCGGAACTTGGGGTGCTCGAGGCTCGAGATGGAGACTGACCCGCCGGAGTCGAAGACCCAATCGGTTAGGTAGTCAAGGGCGAAGTCAACCTGGGCCTTGGTGAGGGCCGGAGCGGGCGGCGGGGAGGGTATCTTGGGGCTCTTGAGCTTCTTCACGCTGTCCTCCAGCAGGGCGAGGGCACCGAGATCGTCCTTCCCGCCGGAGAGGACCAATTGGTGGTGGTGGTGGTGGTGCGGCAGCGGCGCAGCCTGTGATACTGCTGCAGCCTCGAGGGGTGGAGCCGGGAAAGAATGAGACCGGACGGATCCTACGCTGCTGCGCTTGCGGGGATGGTGCTGCTGGTGACCCTGTCGGTTGGGCTGCTGGGGAGGAACAGGAGAGACCGCAGAGATGGGGTTGGGGGAGGAGGCGAAGTTGGGGCAGGTCCCGCGCTTGAGGTGCTCGGAGGCCGTGCGGGAGGGGTTAGAGGCGGAGAAGACCGATTCGCAGAGGGAGCACCGGAGCTTCACTGCCTTGGGGAGGCCGGTGTCGGTGGAGTGGACAAGGACGGGCTCAAGATGGGCCCAGTACCAGGCGCCTTTCCCCCTTATGGCCTTTGTACGCACCATGACGAGGCCCTCGTACCGCTTGTTAGCGGCCTTTGCGGTAAGCTCGTCAGGCGAGATTGAGTCCAAGGGAGCAGCCGGAGGTGGGGGCGGCGCCTGCGACGTTGGGCTGGCTGTGTTAGAAGCTGGAGCTGCCATTCGGATCTGAATTCTGGGGTCTGTATGCTTCCTCGAGTGGCTGCAGAGCTGCACTTATCTCAGACAGCAAGCAGCGGTGACGGCTGCCGGATGACGAGTTCCCAGCGGGTCCTTTCCGTCATGGTAGCCCGACCGGGCGAGCTTGAAAGAGAGGTAGGGAGCTGTGCGAGCTAATTGGTCAGTCAATCAATGTATTGAAATGTTTTAGAGAGCGAGCGAATTGGGTGGGGAGAAAATGAGGCAGACATGAGAGAGGTAGAGAGAGAAGAGGGAGGAGAGCTTGAAGGTCCCGATCGAGGGACTAATACTGCCCGAGCGACGACAGAGTCCAACGTACGGAAACAAAAGCGGCAGCGGCTTTTCGCCCACTTGCTGGGAACTGGTAGGTGACGTGCACGCGCGATCAGTGGAACTGCTGTTTGTGCACGTCTTTCACGCTTCCCCCTCATTCGTATATGTCCCTTTTTTTCCCCCATTTATTATTGTCGTTGCCTTTCTTTTTCTTATTTAAAATATGTGTACGAACAAAGCAACTTAGCTCAATACCGTCCTGATTTAAATGAATAATACCTTAAATTCATACCCTAGTCTCTCCGATTTCCCCCAATCGGCCCACTCTTTATTCTCCCCTGCTCCATATTCCTCGATGGCGATCTCTTCTAATATGGGGGGGAAAATAAAAACAAAGACAAGTAGCCATCCGCTTCAATAGGATTCGGAATCGCCCGATCATATTTAATAAGGGTTCGTAATTTCTAGGAAGCACATGTACGTCAATCTTGGGTGGCTGGTATAGTTGCTTAACGGGAGTACTGTATAGTCCAATAATGGTTATATGATACAATTTAACATTACTGTTTGTTAAAATAATAAATATATCGAATCCAAATAATGGAGAATTCATGTGGTAGTTCCCTTTCGCGGGTTTGTCGTCCGTGTGGCTGTGCTCAGGCTCAGGCTGTGGTCCTGTGGACATCAATGTAGAAACCTAGGAAATTGAATTTATTCATATTCCAGCTCCACTCTCCCAGTTAGGGCAGTTCTCTCAAATTAAATATCCGACCACCATCACCCCTTTACTCTAGATAAATCGCCACTCGATCGGAACCGATTGATTTAGATGGAGATAAGCGGTTGGCTCACCGTGATATCGGTTCCCCATCTGAAAAAAAAAAAATCTAACAACTCTTATTTATCTGCAATGGACAAATAACACTCTTTCCGAGCATCTCTCTCGCGTTGAGCTGTTGACCTCTGCAAATTTTTACAAAACAAAAAAAAAAAAAGCAAGAGGGGAATTTCCTGCCAATATTGATATGTGCATTCAAGGCTCGCTGCTGCAGATCCTCAGCTTCGAGTGTCAGTCCACACTCAACAACCATACAGAATTTCCACATCAATTAGAATAATCGATCCCCGGGCTCGTTTGTTTCGATTGCAGAGTAGCCGCCCAACAGAGGATCGGTGATCGAGTCATAATACTTCCGTCTCGCCGCATCATTACCGTATACAAATATAATCCATGGAAAAGGGATCGGAGGATGTTCGTAATGATCAATCCCGCTGTCGGGCATTTTTTGATGCATAAAATTATTTTCTCCAAATACGCGAGTATATATATATATATATATACATACATACATATATTATACAGAAGCTTTGCATATTTTCATCATCCTTCAGGGACAGTAGCGGTGAACATCGTAAGAAAGGGACACCTTGATTTACGAGTAGGGTGGAAAAGGACATCACTTAAGGTTAGGAATTATGAATTGGACCGCTTTTATATATACCTAAACGTCACTGTGGCCAGCTAATACACTACTGCCTCCCACTTGGTCTCTTTTCCCTCCCCCGCAGTTCTTTTTTACTACTTTGCCATTCTACTGTTTAACTCCTAATTATCTCTGCCATTTGTGCATCTACTTTAATTGAATAATATGCCCAACAGTAATAATCAACGAGATTTAAACGGACTCTTAGATTTGTAAAAATATTGTCTCTTAGTGGTTCGATCCAAATCAAATTTTATGACTAGCCAATACTTGTTAGTGTTCATGGATATTGTATGGTGCATACAGAAAATAAAAATAGATGCTGTGGTGATCCGATGACCCCTATTATGCCATACTCGAATTTTTTTTATGTTGAACTGTAAACATATCGGGCAAACCAAATAATTATCGACCTTGTTAGGCCATGCTGCACTAATGTCATCGATGTAGCATCACCATATGTCTAGGCATGACTCAAAAAGTTGGCGTTCCTCCTGGTCCAAACACACAAAAACATGCTTTCCGCATTTAAGGAATCAGTCTTGGACTATTATACAATCGTCTTTACGGATGGATAGGTAAATGATGATCTAAATAAGGTAAATAAGATGAGTTTAACATTGGCGTATTGGTTCATGTGATTCGACTTACTTTCCTCACACGAATTCAAAACTTATAAGCGAATATAAATGGGATATTTTTACTTCGAGAAAACTATCAAAATCGTCCTGCAATTTTTTGCCAGTCATCATTTCAATCCTCTAATTTTTTTAGCCATCATTTTAGTTCTCTAATTTTTGACTAGCCACCATATCAATCCTCAAATTTTTATAGCCACCATTTTAATCCAACATTTACCAAATCCCCATCAAAATGGTTTAGCCATCGATGGCGTTATCTTCCCGTTCACGAAAATGTGACATGACCACATTAAAAGTGTGGTTCGGGCCGATTCAAAATGGGCCTGGAACCGTTTGACCCAGTTATGGTTTGGCCTATTAAGCAAATGGGTCGATCCGATTACGGGTCATGATTCAGGTAAATATGAACCGGCTCGGAACCGTTTATAAACAAGCTCGTAATTTTTAAAACCGGACCGGGCCGGGAACCGATGTAGGCATGGGTTCATGGGTCGGACCGGGGGTTCAATGAGTTGAACTGCATGTTTAATAAATAATATTACTAATAAATTTACATAATATCATAATTTGAATATGATTTATAACAAAAGTTATTAATATAAACATTATATTAAACAAAAGTTTAATATAAAATATAAATATAAGTATAGTAAATAAAATAGGTACATTATAATAGGTTTTTATTTTAATTTTTAATTTTAAGTCGGCCGGTTTTCTCACGAGTTCAATTAGATTCACTGGTCAGACCAGGAACCGGCCGATTCAATTGAAAATTTTCTCTTTGAATGTGCAATTGGATTTTTTGTAGGAATCGGACCGGGTGAGTGGCCGGTTCCCAGTCGAACCGGCTGGCCCGGTCCGGTTTTTAAAACTATGAACGAGCTAGTTAACGGTTTGTGTCGATTTGGCCCGTGAACCGTCCATCTTTTTTAATTTTAAAAAAATCTTAAATTGGTACGACAAAATTTGACAATTGATTTGTAGAATTTTGGAGGTTTGGGCCGATTTTCAACGATTCCGAGCCGGTTCAGCAGGGGTAACGATCTGTGCCAATTATGGCTCAACGGGTCCATATTTTTGAACTTGCCTGTAACTACCCCCAACCCAATGACAACGGTTTCATGCCAGGCTAGCAGTGGTCCGAGCTGATTCCAAGTTTGGATGGTCCAATTATGGGCCATTCCAATTCATTTAACATTTCTAATTTGAGAAGAGGTGGAGACCAGTAGTAAGAAATAATTCTTTTTTTTTTATCTCTCATGACCATTTTATTTGACACGTATAAATAAAAAATATTTTTATTGTCATATAATATAACATCCAGCCATCTGATGGTCGTGTCATATTTTCATAAAGCGACATATAATGTCGTTGATGGCCAAACGATTTTGATGGGGATTTGACAAATGTTGGATTAAAATGGTGACCAGAAAAATTGGATGACTGACATGGTGGTCGGTCAAAAATTGGAGGACTGACATAGTGACTAGAAAAATTAGAGAATTGCAATGATGGTTGACAAAAAATTACAATACAATTTTGATAATTTTCTCTTTTACTTTTTAATGGATCAATCCTACTCGAATGCATCTAGCATCCTTTCAAATGACAAGCCGTGTAAATGGGAGAAATAAAAAAGAAAGAAAGAAAGAAAGATTAAAATGAAGAGTTCAGTGAGGGATGGGTAAACAGTCAAAATCCGCAGGTGTGTGGGTGCAGTTAATGCTCTCTCATTGGGGGAATGATATTCAACACAGAAAATGTCACTCTCCCAGGCTCTGATTTTTTACCATAAAGGAAGCCCAGAAAGGACAGCGTTGTACAGATAGAATAGAACCCCTCTTGCTGTTGAAAACTGCATCACAGCTGTTGGCCAAATGCTTCTTCCTCTCCCAGCGGCAGATCCCTAACTCTTCTTAGCTCCCTAGGGCACATGTAGGATTCTCACCCCAGTAGCTGTAGCTATGAGTTTGATGAAAGCATGCAATGTGTCCCCGGCTTTCCCGATCCTCCCCAAAGGCGGCAACAGGAACTCGATAAGGTCCTTGTCTGTGTTCCCTTGATGTGTACATGGGCTAGCACAAGCTTCTCTCTAGGTGTTGATGCTCTCCGAGTGCCCTTTTCATGTACCTTGTGGTGTACGTGCTTTGCTTATCGATCGTGGAGTGGAGTGGATTGGAGTGCTTGATCGTGATCTGGGGGAGCTCTGTGACGCGGCTTCCCGGATTCTCCTATGGGGCTCCGAAGCCTAAGACCATTAAGTATATACATATGCCTTGTACTGATACGCATTGCATACGTATTGTGATCTAGCTTTGGATTGAAGTAATTAGTCGTCCTTCTTTACCCCTTCTAATCGGGAGGGAATTTTGGATGTTAACACCCTGCTCTTCATTACTTGGTCATGGAGTAGAATGGGTTATCTTGATATGAACATCATATTTAAAAATCAAATGGATTCTAACTAATTCAAAGTCAATCGAGCCACTAAATTCACTAAAATGATAAAAACTCTTATAACATAAATAAGCACCCCCCATTCACAAGATCGAATCCTAATTTTTACTTTAAGAAAGAAACGCTAAATCATATTAGCCAATTTTATTCTGGTTGGGATTGCTTCATGTAACATGTATTATGTTGGATCTAATTTAGTGAATTAGTATATTGAGTAATTTTAACCGGAGAAAAAACCCTTAAAAATCATATGATATAAAAATACATAATACAATAGTATCGTCCGTCCTCACTAAGAAAATGAGAATTTAAATCTCATCATTACCCTTAGTCTCTTATGCATATTTATATTTTACATTATACTTTACTGTCATAGAGGTTTTGTAAATATTCTTCCTAATGGAAAAATAAAATAAAAACCATGCAATCGGCAGGTAAGAAACATCATTGTCTTCTCTTATGGCAACAAAAGTCAAAGTATGAAAAATACAGCCTAAGGGAAAAAAAACCACTGCCCTATTTCTTGACACCCAATTGTCGGCACACACACATACACACACACATTATATTTACCTTACATTAATTTCTAATTAATTTATTTATCTAATATACACTAAAAATGCTCATACTTGTCGATCCCTCATCATAAATGCAAATTGTCGCCAAATCCAATATCATCATGACAGTCTGTCCGCCACCATTGGAAATCATACATACACTGGATTTGTTGGTGGGGTGAAAAACGTCACGTGCATAAACCCAAAAAGAAAACAACCAAACCACTTGCATTATTCACAATCCATCGCTTAGGTATCCTTTCTTCAGTTGTATCAACCGATGCCCAGAAACCAACTAGCCCCGACCGAATTGGATTCCAAATTGGGTCCGTCCATTGAATACTATAATTGTCCCCCTCTCTCTCTCTCCCGATTACTTATGTTCTTTATTCACAATATTCAAATATGAGACTCCCTTATATTATTATGACTACACGAACATGAGTTTCACTTATGGCACAAGAATACTTTTATGGGTATGATATGATTATTAGAGAATAAATATATATATGTATGTATGTAGGACAAGACGTCGGTCGGCTCGTCTATCATGATAATTCACATGCCCTGATTATTTTTTTTCCACTTTTATTTTATCATAGTGAAAATATGTAGCGATGATGGCGGCAAGCAAACTTTCCACAAGTGGCAACGACCGCAGAATTGTGGATTGGATGCGGTACGTTTTCCCCATTCTTTTGACTTAGGACTTCACAATTTCGATCTTGCAAAGAGAAAAACGGCTTTTTTCCAAATTTTATATGCATGTGGAATATTATCAAGATCTCTACGTATGTCTCTATACACACACCTTTTTTTTGGCCCCATAGGACCTTGCTGAAATTTTATTTTTTTTTTAATTTTTATGATCCCATTTACAGCAACTAGTAATATTCTTGATCGAATTCTTGGGGAAATAAGCCGTCGTTAAAGGAGCAAATTATTTTGATCGAAGGGCAGGAAAATGTGGCACGTGGGGGGGAAAGGGGGAAAACTGGAAAACGAAAAATGGTTTCCGGGTCTTTCTTTTATTTCCTCCACTTTTTCTTTTTTTTTTAAAAAAAATGTGAGGACCATTTTGATAGTCTTATGCTGGGCCTCATTATATGGGCCGATTGAATGAACTTGAAGGCCCAAGACGCAAGCATGAGGGGTGTTGCCCGGACCAACAAAGCTCAACATTTTTTTTTTTTTGGAAAATATCATAGTAAATTGTAATCCCGACAAAACCAGCAACACCAATATGGTCATGAAGTGGTCGATTTGAGACGGTTTGGTACAATTTTTTTTTCCTAGGGTTTTAATCTGACGAAGGGAGGAAATTCGTGATTGCTAGACAGACCCACGTGAAAGTAAGAATCGCGACCGAGAATGGTCGTGAATTTAAAACTAAACAGCTACACAAGACGGGAAGCACGACGAGTAGTGCGATCGAGAATATCAATTACCACATCATTAAAATAAATACTTTTTTTAAAAAAAATTTAATTTTCATTCATTCGGCAAGGGGAAAAGAAAATCGGACCATTGAGAGCAGAGCAGAACTTCAGGCCTTCAGTCGATTTTTCCTTTTCCTTTTTTTTTTAAAAATTAGGCCCAAAGGCAATAGTTAGGCCCACGACATAAAAAATTGCCTAAATAACTTCTAATAAAATTAAAAAAAACTGATGCTGCGCCCACCGTGGGGCTCGAACCCACGACCACAAGGTTAAGAGCCTTGCGCTCTACCGACTGAGCTAGACGGGCCTTGACTCTCGTCAAGAGAGGTTCTACATAGGATCAGACTCATCAACGGGTCGATGACAAATTCCATTTACAGAAAATTTCAAAAATCAGATGCCTCAGCTTCCAATTGATGGGAGCGTGGGGCTCCTTCTAAACTTGCTCTTCCCTTTGAACAAGCGATGATGGTTCTCGATTCCGTCCCCTTAGAAAGTGTCAGGTAGGTGGCAGCTCCACCATCGATAAGATAAACAGCCATTTCCGTGAGCAACATGTCAGTACAGTTTGCACGACACATATGCTCCATCCTCGTGGTTGAATTTCTAGCATAAATTGGCTTCATATTGCCTTTTGTCGGTTGAATTATGTTGGACCAAATCGGCCAGCCCTGTCCTTATTGGTACGTACAAAGGATCTGTCTTTACCTTCCATTCCAGTTCTTCTTTTTGTTGGGATAACCACAGAATATACATGGCTGAAAATTGTCCATGGAACATAGAGACACAATGACATCAAGATGAGAAATTGTATGGAAGCCAAGATTCGGTGAAATTTATATATAAAAATTCACGTGTTTCTTCTTCAAGTTTAAGAGGTGACTGCATCACATGCCCTCTGAATCCATCCCTAAATGACGTGTCTTTCCCAACTTTCCATGTCAAAGCGTAACTATTCTCACATGAAAGAAGGGTTGACATGTTAACGTTATGCCAAACCGTTTACACACCAGCATCTGTGTAAAAGGCTTTTATATTGGGTTCAGACATGAACCCGATAATTGAATCGATTTAATGCTGACATAGAGGGCTGAAATCTACGAATCAATAATTGAATCGATTCAATGCTGACATCAAACACATAGGGTTCAGACATAAAATTGACAACTCCAACAGAGTCCCACGACACAAACTCACCCAATCCCGAAGTTGCAAGTTCAACATCTCCCCGTCCAAGCTCTACCAAAATTCACATTTTGAGGAAAAAGACCAAGATTGGATCTTCACCGAACTACCTCTGCTTTAGTATATAACACTTGAGATGCTGCTGACCTGGATTCACATGTAAGGAGCTGTCTCATGTGAACTCAATGAAAGAGCTGCCTGAAGAGGTCCTGAAACAGTCATTCCAGCTAATCCTGACTAGATCTGTCGTATGTTCAGCTCCTGCTCACCACATTTTCTTGGACTCTTCTCCCTTCATCTATGCCAGCTGAAGAAAATTTAGCATTCAAGAGAAGGAGCACTAAACGAAAAGCAGCATTGAAGAATGTTGAAGGGAAATTGAGCACCCGATGGATATTTTTGATAACGAGGAGTTAATTCTCCCCAGGCCCATGATAACTGTTTACGGATGTTGTGTTTCTATTTACCTAAAGCAGTACTAACACTGCAAAATTAAGCACAAGAAGGATAGATCATTGCACTTTACCTTTGCAAGCAGTTTCTTCTGATAACGGTAACCCTGGCCAAAACCAACCAGATAAAATAAGCAAATCAACTTTCTTTATGTATGAATACGAAGTTACATGAATAGTATAAAAGCTTACCTTGTCAGTTCCATATATAAAGTCACAGTAGGTGAAGACTGAAGCAAAGTTGCTGTGGCTCTGCCCTCCAACATAATGGTGGTAATCATGATGATCTGCACCCCCATAGAATGGAATGTACTTTGTGGGACTCCATGGCAAATCATACCTGTGTTATAGCAAATGTGGCAAACATCAGTCCACGGACTATTACAGACAGCAGCTAAGAGCACATTAGACTCCATAAGTTGCTGATTGATCATATGAATGACTAAATAACAAGTTCCTTGACATTTGAAGCTCCACAGACCGAAAGGATTCTCACATCTATTGTCCTTCGAATTCCTCAGTTGCCTCTAATTGCCAATCAAGCTTGTTTCAGCTTAGTCCAATCACCTAATAACACCTTTCTTCCTGTTCTATTTAAGTGCCACAATACCGAAGGAGAATCTAAAGTAGCTTCCTTCTAGTCATCCACAATAATCTTTACTTCAATATTTCCAGTCCTGATACACACTTGCCATCACCAAGGACTTCTCATATTAAAAACATACTTCCTCCCTAGTCCATAAACAAATTATACTTTCACAAGGCAGATAAAATCCAGGAACAGGTACAATCTTCCAATTGAGAGGTGGTGTAAAAGCACAATCGCAAAGATATGTTTGTAGGGCCCTTTTTATCAACCAGAAATACCATTACCACATGTTCCCTACACAAAATTAGTCTGATGATGATTAACTAATTCCAAGTTAATCTACAAAAAGCTCTTTGATAGTGAGAGAAGCTTTCTTCTTGAGGACATAAAAAGAGAGACGATAAGGAACATATATATATATATATATAGATATATAAGGGAGGCCATGGAGATCCTACTATTCCACCGGGAAAGAGAAGATCCACTATTGTGGACTTGTCAAATCTCATGAGCTGTATGTGAGTGGAAGCAAAGCAGTTCCAAATACAGCAGAAAAGCAAAAAGGACATAAGCACGTACAAGTTTAAAAAGAAAACCAAGCTAATGCCTACCCGCTATGAGTCTCAATGGCCTCAATCTGCCTCAAAGCGATCCATAGCCAAAAGGTAATCATGTGCCCGGGAGCGATCACAGGCCCAAGAAAAGACGGGATCCCTAGAATCAGAACCTCGGCCCAATGCGCATAGGGTGCTGCAAAGCCAATCGGGGCGGTGTACTCATGGTGAACACGGTGAATTTTCTCGTAACCCCACTTACCGTGCAACAATCTGTGGATCCAGTAGTTGGTATAGTCCTCAATCATAAAGTACACCAACAACTGCAGAAAGATCTCCGAACATGAAGGTAAAGGTAGCCCTGTCCGGATCCCAATCATCTAGACCACAAAACAGTCATCAATTGCAATCGTGACATGGAAAAGGAGGATCAAAAAGCATAACAGTAATTCAGGAATTATGATTAGTCATCAAAGTCATATCGAGACAGAATTGGGCGAACCACGACTAGCAGAAATTGAAATTAAACTCAATTATTTCATTTATCCGGACAAGGCGAAGCGAAAACGAGGCTAATTTCAGGGCCAAGAGGAAAACTTTGGTGAAAACAAATGCGTATTCTAAACCTATGACTCCAAAATTCAGGACAGAAACCGTAGGAATCTGACAGATTCGGGGTACCTTGACGGTGGGATAGGAGACGAGTTGAAGGGGGCCCACGACGAAGAAGAACATCCACATGACGTCCTTGTAGCAGCGGAACATCTCGGGGAAAGAAAGGCGGACGCGGGGCTGGATCTTGTACTTGTCGAAGCCGGCGGATCGGGAGAGCTCCAAGAGGACCAGGGGGAGAGGGACGAGGGAGAAGATGAGGAAGAGGAAGAGGATGTTGTGGCAGTAGAGGCAGTAGTCGGACTTGGTGGCCGAGTAGTTGAACCAGAGGGTCTCGGCGAAGGTCAGGCCGCGGCCGAGGACAGCCTCCGCCTCCTCGATCGAGCCGTACGGCAGCATTGCTGTCGCCTCGCCGGAACCCTAGCGAGAGACACAGAGAGAGATGGTGGGGGGCTGAAGGGATGGAGAGAAATGGAAACACGAAGCGGGAAGAGAGAGAGAGAGAGAGAGAGGATTACTATAACTGGAGATGATGATGCAGTGGAGGCCTGGACGGCTGTTAAAATATGCGGGAAAGTTCAAAAATGTGGGCCCCGCGATCCCCTCAGCCCCATGTTCTTCGATCATACGAAGCGGACAACACGACGGCTCCCCTCGATCGTCCCTGGCTTAGTCAATGACGCCACTGCCCTCATGTGCCCCCCTGCTCCCGCCGCATCTCCACTCCACATTTCTCTCTCTCTCTCTCTCTGTTTATTTTTTTTCCACTTTCAGTTATATTATTAAATTACATGAAAGTTGAAATTATGAGAAAAAAGTGTAAAAGTTATTGTTATATTTGGTAGATTTGTAATACGCGATATAATTCCACCCTACACCCAACCAAATGCCACATTCTTTCCTTCCATCAAATATGCAAATATTATTATTTCGAGATTTGGTACAATAGTATATCTATTAGTTTAATAATTAAGATATTATAAAATTGAATATTATTGTGAAATTTCTCGTATCTATTTATTTCTTCCGCTTCTGCTATCCCACTTTATATCCATGAGTTTTTCATATAATCGAAAAAAATATACATATTATTCAAAAATAAAATCAACTACGATGAATTCAATTTCAAAAATATCTAGTTATCAAAATATATGATCATTTCAAACAAAAATTTCTTTATTCCGGATCTTAGTGAATGGACAACATGGCTAACTCATATAAACCAATCTGTGTCCGGATGTCTTCTCTTGTGATTCTTGTTTACATATTGATGATTTTTCCTTTGCGGATATTTTCTAGTGCGTAATTTTTTTTTGAAAAAAATTGTTAGTCTACGAAATGCTATTATTTTGGTTGATACTTTAGAAAAATAAGCAGCCAAAATGGACATTCATTCATGATATGGGAACATATTATATTATTGTTGGAGAGCACACATTATCAAATTACTGCGCCGGTTGATGTATCCTCGATCACAGCCCAAGGGACCAAAGCATCGAGTTCTCGATCAACTATGCCACGGATTTTTGCGGAGATCTCCAACTCAACATTCTCTGCAAAATCGATATTATTGTATCCCTGTTAACTACTTCCAAGTCCCAACTACATGAGCTATGATAATCTCATCGATTTTCATGAGCATTTTGTTATGTGTGTGTGCATCATGAGATGCAATGGCGTACTTAGTATATAGCCGAAAAAAAAATATTAGAAAAAAAATGAAGGCAAAGTACCAGAGGAACAGATAAATTCATCTGCCTAAGACTAACTAATTGTGTGCCAACCAACCAATTCTTCCTTATGCATTCAGCCGCCGGCTGACCAGCTGACGAAAGCGATCATTAGCCAATTTTATAGAGTTGAATATATACACGTGCCCTTTAATTTGTGCTTCGCACCGAGTTCTAGCATGGGTTCCCAACTTGTGATGTGGAGAGGAAAAACATGGCTTTTCAATAGCCCTCTTAAAAAAACATATGTAAGTAGGCCGTCATAATATAATGCATAATAAACAACATTCAATCGCATTCGACTCCAATCGAATAGAACGTACGTATAATCTATGAATAATTTACGAGTATCTTAATTTAACTCTTCCTTACCGTACCTAATTTTTAGTGATGTCATCCACAATATGTTTACACATAAATTTAATTACCTAGATCCATTGGGTTATGGGGTGTTTATGGACTAGGGATAGAGATGTTAAATGGATCCAATTTGAAACCGGATGGTGGACAGTTCCAATCTCGACATGGTACTGCTGGCCCGTTTATATGACCTTTGAAAGGTTTTTGTGGGTTTTAAAATTTTAAAAATTGTAAATTTTGACCAAAAAAATGGGTCATGATCGTTTTGTCACGTTTACCAAGTAGTAGAGTTGTTAAATGAGGCGGGCTAGCCCGGAACTGGCTGGGACAGCCCCTAACCCGGCCCGTAACTACTCTTATTGGATTGAGAGGTGGTTACGAGCTAGGTTAGCAATATATGCCCGTTGAATCATAATAGACTTGGACTGTTAACTTACTAAACTGTCCCGGAACCATTACGAAATCATACCACACCGGGCCAGACCGTAAACTATAACCCTCCGCCCACAAAGTGTCGCAATATCCTATAATTTGTTGAAAAATCAACGCTAACAAATGAGCAGCCATCCAATCAAAGCACTATTTATTCAATCCCATCAGACTTAATCAAAATACTGTCAATCAAAACACTGTTTATAATCTAGCAATCAAAATATTGTTTACCCCCATTAAATTTGAAAATAATTGTATTTTTTAAATTAAAAATATGGACGGTTTACGAGCTAAATCGGCTTGAACTATTAATCGACTTATTTATAAACGGTCTGAGTTGGTTCATATTCGCATGAATTATGACCCATAACCGGATCGGTTTGTTTGCTTAACGGACTGAACCATAACCAGATCTAATAGTCTAGACCTGTTTTGAACCTGTTCGAAATTGGCCTGGATCACACTTTTAATAACACTACCGTGCAATCCGAGAGTTCTTAAACCATGAAGTGGGCCCAGTCCATTAAGTTCAATGAATCAAACTAGCCGGAATTGCCTCATTCTATGTCACTACTGGAGAATAAACTCCTTATATATGTGTGTGTGTATAAAAGACATGCAATTGCAATTGTTCACGTACGAGGTTACGGCCAATGAAAATATGTTTCATTTTCAGCCAGTCACGAATTGAAGAGAAAATGGAATCGAAAATAAAGATGACAATCAGTACAATTGCATGGATAAGACCATAATAAAAAGAGTGTCTGCCCCATGTTCGATTGGGAAACTTATTATCTTGGCGATTCAGGCCAATCCAGCTGACACAATAAACAACTGATCTGAGTACGTGCGTGGCCATGGCGTGCAACTTTTTAGGTCGAACAACAGCGTCTCGTCAAAATGCGTAGGACAAGTGGGGTACCCCCAGACAGCACGTGATGCCATGAGGATACGTGGTTTGTGGACGCCCTCACATGGACTGACAGCACCTACCATTAATTTATACATTAGGGACCAAAAAAAGGTTGCTGTATAACATATGACATGAAGGATATTTTAAGTTAATAGTATCATAAATATATACATATGCATGTATATATATCTGCATGGCATGCCACTCGGGTCACGTGTTTCCCTCCGATTAAATAATAAACGGGCATGCAGGGATACACGAGAGCGTCCAATAACAGGGGGAACCAACAAGTTGAGTTATTAATGGTCTGGACGTTTTCTATAAAGCAATTCTTGCCTTACTAATGTAGCTGTTTGTCTTGTCCCGAGCTCAGACGGAGGCAAAAGGAGAGAGGAGGCCTTGGGCGGGCCGAGATTAGTCCAATTAGGCCGAGACACGGGCGATGAGAGAGCCCGTCCTGGGTTTATTAGTGTGAGATCGCCAGAAACTTAACAAAAAATGCAGGAGAGGAAACCGTACAAAGCTTGCTGTTGACCGGTTCTGTGTAGAGGGCCGAGCCCTAGAGATGGATTGTGATTCTGCATTGGCTTTCGAGTCGCGATACAATACTCCTAATTCAGCCACCAAATGCTTTCGGCTTTCGGCTTTCGGGTTGTTTCAGTTTTTCCTTCTGTCGATATTCATCACAAGACCTGTCATTTAGGAGACCGACTGGACTACCAAGCTAATGATTAGCACATTAACCAGAGAAGACAAGTTCGTTTTGGTGACATGAAGCTGATAGAAGTGTGTGTGGTGGAACTTCGTAGAATCTCCATGAAACAATCGGTCGACCAGTTCTGTGAAAAATACGAATGCACTTGCTTAACACACATGTGATCTGCAATTCGGAGATAAGCTGATCCCATGATCGCTGTGTTCATTCTGATACATCGCTCTGATCTCGAAGTCACAATGGTTAAACAGGTTTGGACAGGTTTGAAGTTATGACGAAACTTAGAAGCAGGCACGTCTATTATATATACTCCTTTTCCGATCTCTCCATTTCCCTCAATCCAAATGTACTATGAGTCCAACCCACTGTCCAAAAGAAATGAAAATCTGCCAAACCAAAAGGAGAAAGTAAGAAGAAAAGGAGCAATAGCTAAGTGAACACGGTGAACTACTCCATGAAGAACTTTGCATAAAAACGCATGGGCAATACTCACCCCGGCGTATGAAGAACTCCCTCCATTTTGGGTTTGCTATCCTGCGGCCCGCCCTCTCTCCCTCTCCCTCTCCCCCTCCCCCTCCCTGGCCTCTGCGATTGCGTCGGAGTACTGCACTGAGTCAATTGAAGTACAAGCCGAGGGAGAAGAGAGGACGCCATATATTGCAAGGAGGAAGCGGAGGCGTGTGGGATTTCTTCTCATGGCTCATCTCTTTCTTCTTCATCGTGGCTCTTCTCGTGATCATCGTCTCAACCATATTTTTCAGTCTCTACGTCATACTTCGCTCTCAGACTCAAGAAAATATCACTTCTTTAGTACAGCATTTGCGATGTTGAAGCTCTAATCTCAGCTGTGAGCCCGAAAGTTAGGATTTTTCTTTTCTCTTTTTCTTTTGGTGGTAGGAATGCAAAGCTCAAGATAACGCTATGTAATATACGAAAACGATGCATTAGGCTTCGTGCTATGATACGTCAAATTAATGAATCACTGTTTTACGCTGAAAAGCAAGAATCTGATTGATAATTTGGTCGACCCTGCAATTTTAGCGGATTTCCATATTTGTTATGGACAAAAGTAGCCGCGCTCACAATTTTGTAGCACTTTGAGTTTCGTAGGTGCTTCTAGGATTGTGTTTGTTTGATTGTCAATTCCAGTAAATGGTAGTTACCAGCTACTCTTGAGGTGGATTGTGCTGATATAGGATAATTCTTTACCTGCTCTAAAAATGGGGTTTTGTGTGCAATGAGATTTAGCTGTAGAAGGTTTCTTGCAGCTCATGTGTTTGGCTGATCTGGAGTTCGACTATATAAACCCTTATGATTCCTCATCACGCATAAAAGGAGTCGTGTTGCCGGAGTTCATCATACTAGGCACACTGTGCTGCTTCTACCTTTTGACAGGGCACTGGATCATGTCCCTGTTATCTGTTCTATCCCTCTACCACAACGCGAATTTGTAAGTCTTCTTGCATCTAGTTATTCTGCACAGTGAACTAAGCAGGATCTGGTGTAGATGAATTTTCCCTATCCTAATTAGCTGGCTACTCCAATTGATCTGCCATTGATTTAATTGCCAACATGGAGTTTCTGTAACAGTGTTTGCTTGGAATGGGATTTGATTAGTGCAAGTAATTGTGGGGTATCTTATCTGAAATGGTTTCTATAACTTTAGGCTATAATGAAGCTGTCATGCACATATTTCTTCTGAGTTTTATCTTTGACTAGGTAGCTGATTCCTCGTGACAATGTATGCGACTGTTCTTGATTTTGCTGCTCTTTACTTGAGATTTACAGTCAGTAATGCGTTTCGATCTTAACCGTCGGAGATGGAGATTTTGTGCGACTCCTTTTCTTAGGCCTGATATTACACTCGGCCATTATATGTCCAGATTTCTAATGTAGCTGTTTCTTGAAAGATTGACATTTTACCTTTTAATTTCGTGATATTCCGGTTTTAATCATCTGGTGAGTGGCTCTGACTTGTTCGTCCTAATCATAGGTACATGTGAAGGCAACATCTCGTCGATGTAACTAAGATATACAACATGCTCAAATGGGAAAAGAAACAGAGGCTGTTCAAACTTCCCTACCTCACACTGCTTCTCTTACTCACCATAATTTGGTACTCGTCACCAACTCCACCCATTACCCCTTAAGCTGGTTTTAGTTTCCGAACCGTTGGAAAGGCAGAAATCTAATTCTTGCTTTGCTCTTTTTAGGATGATTGTGGCCGGTCTGGATGAACGGGGCGATAGGTGATTCTGGGCCAGCCAGTTGCTTCCCAAACTGTTGGGCCCAGCTTGTTTGTGATCTTCCTGTCTGGATTGTAAGATCTGAGGGGAGGAGGTTTGCTTTATCTGCACTTTTGTCGTTCTTCTCTCCTCTCTGGCCCTGGAATGCCATTGTTTATACACCCAATTTTCAGGTGGATGGAGCTGTTTTTCCCTGAAGAGCTGTGTCGTTCGTGTCTTATATGGCACGTACTTCGCCTGATTTCTCGAGAAAACAATTTCTTGTTTTCCCATTCCCTTGACCGAGCCTATAGTCTTGCTCCATTCATCTCCAATCCTATGTACACCAGAGAACTAATATGTGAATACTGCACCATGATAACAATATCTTGGTTTCTTTCGAAACTTAAAACATAAAGAAAGAGGCTTCAAGCAACCTGCGATGGAGGGAAGATGTAAATCTCGACATTTCTAGGATCCTTTAATCTCCTAAGGAGTTGGGCTTGGCTTGGCATGGTACGGAACTTATTTGAGGGAAGCTATCTCTGGGGCGCCATAATTAAGCCCATTAGGGTATATATCATGTGATATTATGTCACAAAATATGACCGTTATAAAGAGCTTCCCGTGAAACCTCGAGAGCCCCCTTTAAACCGTGGGACTGACGTGAAGGTGAACTGCACGTGCCTTATTGCAGGGGCCAATGATAGGGGAAAATTTTGCCCGGTACCGATGGATTGAAGTTTGGGCTGGGCTAGAAAAATGTTTCCAACTTTGGGCTTGCATTGAGCCCATTGTAGATTTCAAGCCCGGCCCATTTTCTGCACGCCTTCCTCCCGTCGTCGACCGGCTTCTCTATTACATTACCTTCGGCGATGTCTGATCTGCGACGTTATTCCGGCCTCTGAGCGGCTAAGAGGTGAGATTCTCTTCTTAGGGTTTTGTAATTTGTGGTTTTCTTGGCTTAGCTAGTGATTTGATTGGTTTGCAATTGTTGGCTGATGGTCCAATCAGGAGAGAAATGCTGGCTACTGTTCCAATTTAGCAGCGGGCTGTCTTCATATTCTCCATTTCATGTCGGTCTCCGTTCCTTTCGATACTTCGTTGAGTGCTTCTGTGGTTGCACGCCCTGAGGTTTCGTAGTCCGTGTATTCACTTGTTTGTGCAGCCTGTGTATCGAAAATTGAGCTGTAGAGGGTTCTGCTATTTCTGGGGTCTAAGTACTTAGGCACAAAGAGCTTAGGGCAGAGACTGTAACCCCTGAAACTGTACTGTGATTTCATCTTGATGGTGTCGGAATTGAAATTCCTTTTAGATCTAGGGCTAATCCAATGCAGGCCCTGCTAGATTCATGCCCACGTTATTGTCAAGAATGTTTTCCACCCTGAGTCTCTTTTAGTCCATTCCTGCTCTCGTTTCCACTAGCAATTACTGGGCAAGTATAATTCAATTTGTTGAACTAACCCTTCTCTGTATGCAAGCGCCAGTTATTTTCACAGGGCTTGTTTGGCCGTTCATTTTTGGTCTCAAAATGCTTGATTTAGAGATTTGAGATCCCTGAATGTACAAAATGTAGCTTTGCATGACCAGGTCCATGTTTAGAAAAAGAGAGGTTGAGCTTTAATCTGATCCCATAGGAACTAGAACTCCTGAGTGTAATTGTTAAATTCCTTCCATCTCTCTCTTAAAAATTGTCATAACAAACTTATCATAGAAAGGCATGGTGATAGGTCTCTTATCTGAACTACTGCACCTTTTTTGACCCCTCATAAAAAGTATGACTTCCAGTCTCTCCTCTGAAGAACTTCATCAATGGCTTTTGTATTTGGTGCTGATTGATTTGGTTTTTCCTCGACAAATCAGAGTCTGATTTTCTTGCACACAATGGTCAATGCCACAAAGGGCCTGTTCATCTCATGGTAAGTAAGTAGTTTTCGTTCTTGTAACACAACCCTATTCAAAGTTCTGTCCTTTTCAGCCCGTCTGATTGAAGTGCTTCCTCCTCCCCCTTTTTTGGTTTAAAAATAACTATTACATAACTTCAGATTATTTGCTGTCCAGGAATTCTTAACGACTTTCTGCAAGTTCATGTTCTTTTTAGTGATGGTGAAGTATCCTCTTCTGTTTTGCAGTGATATTCCCATGGCTCAGTTCATCATCAACTATAACGCCTCGTTGCCTGCATCACAGAAATTCATCATACGTGTCCTTGACAGCACTCACCTGTTTGTGCAGCCCCATGTGGCCGATTTGATTAAGAATGCCTTATCAGAGTTCAGGGAGCAGAACTCTTATGAGAAGCCCACTTGATCAATTTCCAAGAGCAGTGCATCTTGTAGAAATTTTAAATTCTTGAAAATTTACTGGGATTTAGTTTGTGAACAATGAGCAACTCAGAGATGATGGATTTGTGGGGCTGAAAGATGAATATCAAATTTTCTTCATGATAATTTCGTCTTCTCTTAATCACGACGGTTTGGTAATCGCGAAGCACACACATCTCATAGTTGTCACGAGGCGAACTTCGCCGGCTTGTCCTCGGCAGTTCTCACCTGCATCGTATCGGCTGCACTTTCCATGAGATGATCTCGACATTATCAATCGGGTCATAAGAACCCAAATGGTTAAAAAATTGATGATTTAAATGATATTAATGTTTACTAATACAGGTTAATTAAGGCAGTTTAATATGTATTCCCGTGGAATATGGCATCAATAAAAAAAAAAATCAAACTTGTAATCTTTACGAGTTCTCATAGGCAATCAATTAATTATTCTGGTTAATTGTATAAATTCCGCATTCTTTTCTGAGGACATAAAACAGTGAAAGAAAATTAGAAGAGCTATCCCTGATCGCCACCACGGCTTTAGTATCGCATCTGCCTAAGCAGAGCTTCATTCTGCCCTTCGCAGCCAACATGGTAGTCTCTCTTCACTGTCAGCCGCGGATTCACGGGCCTTCTCCCAGGTTCCCCTTCCTTTTGAACCCTATCCACTTTCACTTGATTTTGATTGATATAACATGGAGTTGACATTAAATTTCAATGGCGGGTCCATGCGTACTTGCAGCTGTGCGACCAAGCTTTACTCGGGTCTGAAGCTTCTATCTGCAAGTTTGTTAATTTTTCTTCCACTTATGCTGAATTTCTATTTTTTTTAGTGACCCGTCTTCGCAGATTTGGTTCTTTTTTTTTTTTTATCTTGTTTGGGAATTTTCAGGCCCGTTTGCAACTGCAAAACCTAATTCGACAGTGGAATTTTACGGAAAAGTTCAGAAGAGCCTCCATTGCAGGTAATTCATGCCGCTTTTTGGCGCTTATTTGCTAAATTTTTCTCTTCACTGGACATGATGGCAGGTTCTTCGTTAGAATGTGATGTTAGAGGGCACAGCTGCATGCCCTTGAAGCTTTGTTTTATTGGGGGATGACATATATGGTGCTTGGTGAATTTTGAAAAAAAAAAAGAAGGAACCCTTTTTGCGCTTCAGTTTGATCTTGGCAAGACATATTTAAGCCCCCACCCAAAAAAAGAAAAGAAAAGAAAAGAAAAACAACAATAGGAATAAGAAGAAGAAACAGAGACGTGAGATTTATGAGATATAATTGTCATCTAATGTCTGAAGCTGAAATTTAAATGAATTATCTTCGGCAGACAGCCATATCTATGCCGGTTAAAATTCTTCCTTTAGTTTAGATGCTTAAGTCTAGACATACTGCTTTAGCTGTGCCCTTATGCCATCAAAAAGCAGGTATTATTAACCTAAAATAGTTGTGTTGACACTAGGCTTTGAAGACGATGCTGAAATTTGTAAGATGCCACCTAAAAAATCCCTATTTTCTCTTCAGCTAGACTTGGATTATTTCTTCTTATTTCTGGTGCTGTCAGATTGACATAATTCCTGACCCCGGTGAAGTGGGATGTATCTGCTTTCAGCAGTTTGCCTTTTTCTTTTTCTCCTTTGCACTCCATTGGATTTTCTATCCACCGAAGTTGGCATTTTATGATTTATCTGCTTCCCACTCCGTATTTGAATTACAAAAGGTCCTCACATTGTGCACTCTATTATGGTCAGAAACTGAATGAATAATCCCTGCCCATTGTACATTTCGATAAAAAACTCTATCTTTGCAGGAACCAGAAACCAGTTAGTGCTCAGGTCAAGATGATGCCAATAGGAACCCCTAGGGTTCCCTACAGAACACCTGGTGAGGGAACTTGGCAGTGGGTTGATTTGTGGAATGCCCTTGTAAGTCATTGCATCTATAGTTATTCTATGGTTTTGTTAATGTTAATTGGTTGTGGAGTTTGTGGTTAACTTTTATGAGCAATCCAAAATGTCTGTTATGTGATACTTTGATGCATTTTAGTTCCTTGCTAACCTGTTTATTCGAATTTTGGGGTCCATTAGGTAAATTTATTTACTTCGATCAGTTTAGATCATTCAATTCTTGAAACTCATATTTTGTTTTTCCAGTATAGAGAACGAGTCATTTTCATTGGCCAGAACATTGATGAAGAGTTTAGCAATCAAATATTGGCGACTATGCTGTATCTCGATAGCATTGATGATGGGAAGAGGCTATACTTTTACATCAATGGCCCTGGTGGAGATGTACGTTTATATAATTTGCAAATCCAACTCTCCTCTTTTGGCTGATTTCGGATTTCTCTGTCCACAGCTTACTCCTAGCTTGGCAATCTATGACACAATGCAAAGTTTGAAGAGTCCTGTTGGAACCCATTGTGTAGGTTATGCCTATAATTTGGCAGGTTTCCTTCTCGCAGCTGGAGAGAAGGTAATTTGTTCTTTGCTGTGAAAAAAAATGACTGTATTGTACAAGTAGTTACAATAAAGTAGATTTTCTAGGTACATCCTGTGACATAGAACTCACTGATGGGTACTGCAACTGGATTCTTCTGTCAGTCTTATATCTTATCTTACGGGACATCCTAGGGTTATTCCAGCCTGATATCAATTATGCATTAATCTTATATTCACTTATGTATTGCTGAGTATAGGGTCAACGATTTGCAATGCCACTTTCAAGAGTAGCTCTGCAATCTCCTGCAGGTTCAGCCCGTGGTCAGGTAGTCAGGCCTAAACCCCATATAATGAATTCCTTCTTAATGTGTCTCTTCTCTTTCTGGTGATAAAATCCATGCATCTGTTCTTGCAGGCTGATGACATCCGTAATGAGGCAGATGAGCTTCTTAGAATAAGAGAATACCTTTTCAATGAGTTGGCAAAGAAAACAGGTCAGCCTGTTGAGAGGGTAAGTCTTCTGGACAACAGTTTTCATACTGGACGATTCAATATCAAATGCTGAGATCCTGTTATGATTATTGAAATCAAATGCACGTGAATGCATTTCCTATGCAATGTTTATGCAGATCTACAAGGATCTGAGTCGGGTGAAACGGTTCAATGCTCAAGAAGCCCTTGAATATGGGCTTATTGATCGGATTGTGAGGCCCCCACGATTAAAGGCTGATGCACCTCGAAAAGATAATGGAACAGGTCTAGGATAGAATATGGGGTGAGAACCTTGCCTTTTCATTCATTTGTATCACAGGAGTGTCTCTTGTTAGCATTTTGACAGATTTCAGCCCGATTTCTGCAGAACATTACCCTTGCCGTCTGCTTGCCTATAGGAAACCGCAACTGTTTTTCTATTTTTATTAACTGCACCGGGTACCAGAAAATCTTCACATAAGATTAGATTTTCTTTCATCTTTTTCTTCAATCTTCTATTTGTTTCTCCAAATCGTCAGGGCCTTCTTCACCTCTCTTCCCATCCTTTCTCAATATCACATGCACTGTCATCATTGTCCTCCTCATAGACGTCACATTTTGTTGTGACCATCATCGTTGGTGTCATCATCATTGGCAGCACCATCGTCTCCACCAGAATTTGCCCTTGGACTTTTTTCCATCACATTCATAAGCTTCCTCTTTACCCAAGGGAAGGATGATTTACCGTTCCATATGAACCTGGGCTACCTCTCAGCAGGACAGCTAAAACATTCATGCTGAAAACTGAAAACACGAAGGGAGGACAAGATGCTGATGCTTTGTTTAGATGCCAACTCTTACCATCCGAGGCTCATCTCAAGTTCACAAGAAAATAAGGAACTGATGCTTCTTCCAGGTTCAATCAGACTATATTGACAAGGCAAGAGGACAGAGGACTAAAACTTATCTTAAAATTGCACAGTAGAAGCAACAAAATAAAGGCAGCAATAATGACTGTTCGAAGGAAATCCATCACTCTCGAGAGATAAAACTCCGGGGCGAAGACATTGTGCATCACAACAACATAAGTAGCAACAATCCTATGAGAACAAACACGAACAGCATCAGCAAACACAAATCTGTGCTACATCTTCCTACCTTATGATGACTTAAAAGGACAATCCTAAAAGATTTGCTCAGTTGCAATTGATCGTTAAGATTACAGACAACATGACAAGGTAATGTGGGATCGGCATGGGGACTTGGAGAAGGTTTTCTCAACCATCAGATGTTAGTTGTTCCCGTCCAGGAAGGAAATGTTAATGTCAGTTGGCTTACTTCTCGAGTCCGAAGGCAGGGAAGACCAGTTATCCCCCAGGCAAGATGGTGAGGTCGAGATGTTCCCCTTAACTTCGGCAGTTGAAATCGGGACTGCAGCAGTGGGTGTGGCAGTTGAAACGGGGTCGTCTTTTGGTTTCTTCTTCTGCTCATGTTGGTTCCCAGAAAGAAAACTGCCCACAACCACCTGATGATTCCAATTAATGCGAGTCAAAATACCATCGCTTTATGAGTGCCATAATAAGTATGAGATCAGTTTTCTTCTTAGTTTCTTCCATTTTCCAAAAAGCAGGTTCCTACCTCAAGTCAAAACATCATTATCTAACGCTTGGTACCTATGTCAATTGTCACATCAGTAATTCCCAACGGTGCCAGCCGAAAGTTGACTGTTTGTATGCTTTCTTACGTTTTCAAAAGGTTCTGTAGTCACATGTAGCAAAAATAGTTTTTCTACCAAATGAAAACTATTTTCGATGCAAAAGTGATTTTTCTAAAAAAATAGTTTTGAACCAAATACGTAATTTACCCAGCAAGAGATATGAAAAGGGAAATCATTTTGGTAAAATTTCCCAGAGAAATTGGAAAACAGAAAAATCTTCTAGCACAAAAGAACCTCATACCACAGTTTTTTTTTTGGGTACATATTATTTGATTTTACGCATCACAGCATATCAACTTTGAGGAACACAAAGCATGCAGAGGAAGAGAACCTCGTACCTGCACAGGACTTGCTGCTACCAGTAGTCCAGCAACTCCTCCACCAACAACACGACCATCGGGGCTAGCCAGAGAAACGCTCATTCCACCTGACCTGCTCCGTGTTCCTCCGGTCTCACCGGGCATGAATGAGCCAGACAGGGACAATATCTCAAAACGACCCTGTCCCAGAACACTGCAGCCATTAGGAGAAGTCTACTCATAATTGCTCACTCTTCTTTTATTTCTTTTATTTTCTTGGCATGGACATTCTTAGGCCTAAACAAGCTCGTGGATCAAGGTAAAATCTTCGACCTCATGCATAAACCCCTTATGTGGGGCGACACGCCATAATATGAACCCGCCAGGTTGAACAAGAGACGTGTCACCACCTCTAACCAGTCAATCAACTCCGTACAGAGTTGAAGGGCTTCCCAGACGTCTTGAAAAGGGATGATACATGAAACAAGAATGACATTCAAAGCCGAAATATATATGGATGATGAAAAAAATTACTGTGGTACCTCGTATGTCAATGTACCCCCAGAAGAGTCAGGTTGACGAAGCGTAACACTCGATATGACACCATTTGCAGAAAGAATGCATATTGCTCGGGGTCCTTGTTGTGAAAATGATATAATCTTCATGGTGACATCCTATGGTCGAGAGCAAGTAATAAATCATATACCTTCTAAAACTCTTGAGTGTAACAAAAAAGGACTTTAAAAGAGCAAAGACTTTATTTTGGAGAAAATGGAATTGCTTAGATTTCTGGACAGCTGCTTCAAAAAATTTCTATGTCAAAAGCACTGGATAGGTTCCCAACTATGAATTGGGTAGAAATCCACTTGTATGTTGTACGCTGTTAAGAAAGCTATCGGTTTCATTAAAAACTTACCTCACCGGCATTGACTGTAATTATGTGGGGAGTGAAATTCGCCCCAACAGAGGATGCAACCCATTCACCTGCAAAACATGTCAAAGATTGAAAGGTGTAAGACTAGGCCCTAATCTTCAAATAGGTATTCAACGGTAGACAAATCAATGTACCAAGACTAGTCTTTCAGTGAACTTTAAAATAAAGAAATTGCTGATGGACACAAATCTTGAAATGTAGAAGCAGAGGTTCTAGTGATACAAAGAGCAAATAAGTTGATCACAGGAAAATGAGGCATAAGCAAAGTGAGACTGCAGAAAGGAACTAATTAACATTCTTGAATAATACCTAAATCTACAGCATTATACCAGAAATACTGGAACCGTATGAAAGACACAAAAAAGAAGAGAGCAAAGCATCTTTTGATACTTCTTCAGCCCACTTGCCAGAGGACTTGAAATAAATATGGAACATATATACACATGTATAGTTAATATGTAAATCTGAAGAACCCATATGGCCCAACCTCTACTGTTCTTCCAACAGGCAAAAACTCTATACTCGAGATTGGATTGGCACTACATAAACTAAGATCTCTAATCTTAAGCTCTTCACAGATATTCGCAGAATCTGCTGATTACAGAATTTTCCTACTGAAAAGGTAGGGAGTGCCAAATGGGTGCGAAATTGGAAGATTCCCTCGTCCCAGCACCAAGCTCACAGATAACAAACACAACTGTCTGAGTACCCTCAACAAGCATTATATGCAAAAGATTTCCACACGGGGGAACCATTCAGAGGTCCCACATCTAACCACCAGACACCTGAGGACACCATTCAAATAGATCTGCTGCTCAACCAGAAGATGGCCCATC
This sequence comes from Sonneratia alba, assembly GCA_900174645.1. Lineage (NCBI taxonomy): Eukaryota > Viridiplantae > Streptophyta > Magnoliopsida > Myrtales > Lythraceae > Sonneratia > Sonneratia alba. The sequence goes on from FWPY01000041.1 coordinate 1,353,790, forward strand.
TCACCGATTGCAGAACTATATTGTTCACCTTCCGGTTCTAAGCAAGGAACAATACTTAACTGCTAACGTCAAAACATTCAGCTACATATCAATCTAAATCGTCGAATAGTGGATCAGTATCAACGAAAACTCAACCGTTGCAGGCCGTTGAAAGGGGTATCTGATGATACGGCATATGAGCTCACAACTCTCAGCAAAGAGAAAAAGGAGCTCAAACCTTTGTCTTCAAAGGAAAAAAAAAAAAAACAAACAAGAACCAAATATTTAGGCTCTTGAAATTACCCAAGTTTTCCACCTCAAACTTGGGCTTGCTCACCGATCCAGCACTCTTCACCTTTCCCCGCTTCTGGGCTGAGAAGTCGATCAGGGGTGGCGGGGCCGACGAGGATATCGGCCTTGGGGACAGTGCCGCCGCGATCGAGCCATCGGGACCATACTTCCTTGGCCGCCCCCTCTTCTTTTTCACCGGCATCCCGGCCACCGCCAGCCCCAGGCCCACCGGCTGCCCCGACGCTGGAGACTGATCCGATCCAGGCGTCGGGGTCGGGTTCTCGGATCTCGGAGCCACATGGTAGTCCGATGGAGCGTCTGATCCCACAACTGTAACTCCTCCACTGCTACTCACAACTCCATCTCTTCCCTCCATACTTAAAAATCTAAAAAAATTTAAAACTTCATGAACCATACATAAAAAAAAATACCATCCCTATTACACACTCACATAACCCAAAAACAATCCCAATTTTGAAATGAAAAATACACCAGAAAAAAAACCAGACAAACCCACGAACAAAGGACCAGAAAAAAATGCTTGTTACATCCACGAAAAACTATGAAAGCTCGAGAAGGTTTTTCTGGGAGTGAGATTTTACTGCAAAAAAAAGCACAGTGATTACGGAGGAACAGGGCTTTAGCTCAGCCTAATTTTTGGAGGGCAGATAAAAAGCAAGATTAGTATTTCAGAGAAAAAGATGAACAGGAGCTCTCCTTGTCGTTGAAGGGAGAAATGATTTCATTTTCAGTAAAAAAAAAAAGAAATTGTAAATGACAAAAATTATTTAAAAAATAGAGGGAGACAATGTGACATGCTATTTGCTTCCTAACTTTCCTAATACTGTCCGAATCAAAGATCAATAAAATATTTAATGGGAAAAGGAAAATACAAATTGATGGATATAATTAATTAAAAATATAAAAATAATTTAATCTCCAGCCAAGGGATAATAAGAAAACACTAATTTATGGATATGTATTTGGTTTGGACCCTTTTGAGAAGCAATAAAAAAATCAACAATTAAAGTGGCCATTAGGAGTTTTTAAAATTTCCCTTTTCATTTTCCAATTAAAAAAAGAGAGTGCATGTTCTAAAAGGAAAGAGTAAGAAAAGGACAGAATATATATATAATCTCACTTATAATAATTAAATTTATGATTTCATTTACCATTGTTGAGATATTACTAATTTGAAATATATTTTATCATCTTTATATATATATATATATAGAGAGAGAGAGAGAGAGAGGGGGAGGGAGGAGAGAAGATGGGCTTGATTAATGCACAATTTAAAGCTTTATATATAAATATATATATATATAAAGAAAGATGTTGAAGTAAGTCTTGAGAGAGAGGTTGCCAAAGAGGAGAAGAAATTATCAAGAAATGGAAAAAGGAAGGTTGGACAAGCAAGCATCTACTTTTGATTAGGGTTCCTGCAAGCAATACCCAATACAAGCAAACATGATAATTACTTATGGACTTTAAGAAGAAAGTGGAAATGGAAAATGTAATATTTTCAAAATAATAACTATAATAATAAGTGTGTCTGAAAAATAATAAGGCCAGCAATTGTCTACAATAAACCATGTGGTCATATTTGAAATCGAGATTAAGCTGTCTTGTGCAACAGTTATTGACATAATTGATATAATTGTTCAACAAAATTTTGATAAATGTTAATTTTTTAATGACTATTTTTTTAAAAAAAAAATTATTAATGAACCATAAACATGCAACTATTAGATTAAAATGATAAAAATGTGTGGACACTATGTAACTGTCATATAAAATATCCTCTCATAAAGGGGAATTAGGATAAAATCCAGAAAAAAAAATCAAGATTGAGCATCAAAAGGTTACCTTTTGTCTATCTTATATGTCAACATGGTCCATGTGGTGAAGTGTTCCCCAGTTGGGCATGGGGTGTAGTGTCATTTAACAATTTACCCTTACAATTTCCCATTTAACTTTTGGAGAACTTTTGGAATTTCCCCAAAAAAAATCCTTGAAACGAAATTTTATTTAAAAATAATCCTTTTAAAGAAAATTTCCCTTCTTATCTGTTCGTACGTATACTTTTTTTAACTTTTAACTTTTCCTTTAATTAATTTTAATTTTTTGTTTTAATAATCATTTTTCACAATTCACTTTATAGTTTTCTATCAGTCGCGTAGGTAGGAGACAATTGTTTTTGCATCAGTAAACAAATTTTTTTACTTTTTAATTACATATTTTTTTAAAAAAAAAAAGAAGAGAGAATAAAAATAAAGAAAAAGGTTGAATTTTTATTTTATTTTTCCAAAAGTAAACATGCCGTTGAATTCTACTTCAATTATCTATAGAATAGCAAGAGGGAATTTTAAAATAAATTAATAAATAATAAATAAGAGAGCCCGGATCAAATTGATGTTGGGAAAAAAACATTTTTAGAAAATGCTTTACAGCTGTGAGAAGATAAAAAAGAAGGAATATTTAATTTGAATTAATAAATAACTTCATATATATATTTATTTATTTATGTGAACATGTTCAGATAAAAATCAAAAGGCTTGACGATAATGAATCAGTAGGCCTTCAAACTTCTAAACAATAATTGGCACTTAAGAACTAATGAGGAGCTACTGAGTTCTTCTCCTATGGGTTTGGTTTACTTATAATAATATGCGTCATCTTATATCTAAAAATTCGATGAGCCAACAATCCCAATTCATGTTGAAGGTGATGAGAATATTGGGATTGTAGTTATTTTGTGCGGAGATCATCGTGAGGACCATGTGGAGATAGAACTTGACCTAACCATGTGTCCAAATGAGTATGCCCCTAGTGTTAGTGAAATGCACATGGCTTAACCCCCTCATCATTATCTCCTTCTTCTTCTTCTTCTTCTTTTTAATTACATTCTTCATTGGTGGAGAAAATCTATTGAATTTGCATACACATAAAAAAGTGTGATATATATCTCTTAAAAATTAGTTAATTTTTGGGAAATTTTATATATTTATCCGTTATATTTTGACCAGCTTCTATTATTTATAAGATAAAAATATTGTGATTGTAAAAAGAAAAATATTATCAAGAAAATAAGTTAAATGGGGCCACGCTGATTCTTAAGTTATCTAATATGTTCATGATAGAATGTGAAAATCTGAACATTATGTAAATAATCGAATATTATACTCAGGCATATGGATACATACATAGGATACGTATATGACGATAGATTTTAATAGAACCGCAAATATTGACCAATAAAAATGATTTAATTAAAAAACAATTTCAAATTTCGATCAAAGGGTATCTTATATATATATATATAATATTGATGAAATAAATACATAAAATAATAATTAGGAGAGAAAAAGGAGCAGATGACAGCGAAAACCCCATTTCTTAATTGCTCTTTTTTTTCCCTTAATAAGAATAAATTCACGGCGATAAGTCCAATGTGCATTAGCTTCCACAATCTATAAACAATTCTTTTACATGCTTTCATCTTCTTTGACATGCCTAATCTAGTTAGTTAATAGGACTTTAATCAATCCAAATTCAAATTAAATCTGTAAATGGGTAAATCTTGTTGAGAATAGAATTTTCTTCTTTTTTTTTTTGTTTACATCGTGCGCAGTATCGTATGACCAACTAAAACGCACATCGAAACAGTATGCAGTTGGGTCGGGATTCCTAGAAAAGTTACCGTCAACTCTCCCAACCTGGAATTCAATTCTTGGATCGCCCATTTAAGAGGCTAATGAGAGAACCACTGATCCAACCCCAAGTTGGTAAGCATAAAATTTTCTCTGTTTACGGTGTTGGAGCTCAGTATATTTACATATGAATCATCTTAACCTACTAATGTCGATTGGCTTTTTTCCTCATTAAACAAACATAGAGCATATTCATATGATAAGATTTAGACAATTTTTTTTTGTCTGGTCGGTTACCCAATCAAACTTAAATTGCATTTCAATCCTTAATTAATATATCCATTTGGAGATCCAATTAATTTTAAGAATATAAATAAACACATTCACTCAACTCGATAGTGGAGATTAGTGACTTAATAATCGCCCCAATCAATGCCAACACGCTGCTCTATCATGATGAAGGGGGATGACTTCATTGGCAATTTTAATTGTTATTTGTCATTACTCGCGTGACACAGTTACTTTAAATAAATCATTGGCAGTTTTGGGCTCATTTTCGCTTCCCAAATTTATCCTTTAAACAAATTTATTTTATAATACATATTATGGACTTTATAGTCATTTTCTTTTTTTCGGCTATAATATATATTATCATTTTTTTTTACAATTCTCTCAACTAATTAAATCTATCTATAATTCTAATATTTCAGTCAATGATATCCATTTTCTCTCATTTCAATTCGACTTAATCTTGTCATGGATACTATTGATTTTACGAATTATGATGCTTACTTTTCTCATTTTCAACTGATGATATCTGCCGTGCTCGTCAACTAGTGTGTATATATATATATATATGTATAATACGTCATTGATTGTCATCTTCTCCTCTAGTTGCTTGCGCTACCAAGAGAACGGATTACATACATCTGAAATAAATAAATATCATTGGCCTGCAAGAGCAAAGATTTAGAGATGAAACTTGATTGTCTTACTTAATTAACCATTCTTGAAATATTTTTAGGCAGTTTTTTCCATCATGGGCATCCAAAAATTTAGCCGATAGGTCGATTTGTTTAGATTTAAACTCGATCAACCTGATAAAGGATAGAAATGTATATTACATATGAATTTTTTCCATCACTAATACTTAGACCCTGCAGCTTAATTAAAACAAACAAATATCGAGTGACCCTCATGAATATTCATGTTGGTCTATCTATATACCCTTCTCAATTGTGATGGACAGCTTGTGAACGATACACGGTATGGCAAAAGTTGTTCATAACTTGCACATCCTCGATCGATATTCTTAGCAGGGGAAGAAGTGAATGACTGAACTTGACGAAGAAGCTTAGCTAATATGATAAGGATCTGATAGAAATATATTACAATTAGGTATTCGATAAGTAATCAATTATTTAATATGTCGATCGACTGCCACGCAAGGAAATCGCGAAGATTCCACGAAACTCCCATGGCAAAGATTCGAAACTGCCGAAAGGGAGTGGTCGAAGCTCGGCGTGCAAGGTCAAATGTTGCAGACACCAAATTTCCGAAACTGCAAAATTGGGTCTTGCTGCATTAATGTTGCCTCCGAGATAATATCAATAGATCATATATGTAATTTTACGATTAAAAATTCATGTACCCTTTATTTTTCTATCTCCCTTACCATTTTAGATTACTTTATTTAGTAAAGAGAAAAAAAATGATTTTGCCTGACCAGATGGAGTCAAGATTAGATGCCCCCTTGGTCAAAAAGGGGCTCTCCACATTTTTATAACCAAATGCTTTTTTCTTGCCTGACCATAATTGTATACTGTAAAAATTCAGTATTTTTTAGAATATATATATAACACCACCCTTGCTTCCTCTCGCAATTGTATTATTATTTTACCTTCTCCACCTGTCCCAGCACTCTCAGCATCGTTTGCCAACCACACCTACCCTGATTTTCTCAAAGGGTTCAATGGACAACGGATAGAAATGCACAGATGGAAGACCTTCTGGTGAATTTGTTGATGCTGTTCTTGTTATTAAAGGAATCACAAAGCTTTTATATATAAGAACTATCAATGAAGATTTTGTTATTAATTGAAAAAAAAAATTACTAAGGAATAAAGATTGTTGGGTTGAACTGGGTTGCCTTCAGTAGCATGACTTTCCTTATTATTAGTTCCTCTCTTCCTCCTATCTCTTACAGATCCAACGGCCTTTCTTGTTTTAGAAATATTGGTATAGTCCTGAAGGGAAAAGTGCAAGCATTTGTTCGACTATTTACTCGTTTAGTCACAGCTACTGGATTCAGATAAACAGGCAGCAAGATACGTGAAAGGGCGCGAGAGCATCGGGAAAGTCCCCAGTAATGAGAATCGAGCTCGTCAAAAGTGCTCGTCGCGAGATCTCTTATCATCTAGCTGTGAGTCACAGAACCCAATATTTCACTCTCCCAAACCTGCAATCCTTGCCACGGCTCCTCGTAACAGATTTATTGGATGCTCGGCCCAACAATCATCCCGTCGGCCGTGGTCACGCCCAGGATACTCGGTCAGACCCAGTAGTGATGTTGGGCCAACGCGACCGAACCAACGAGTTCAAATTCATGTCTTTGGAATGTTTGGACGAGTCGCAGTACTGAGTGATGATGATTTTGGAAATAAACAGAAAAATAAAAATAAAAATCTTTAAAATTCAAAGAGAGAAAAAAAGGCTGAAGACTTGTGCGAAATAAATTCAGGTTGGAAGCCGGCAAGTCATAATGCCATTATACATTTTATACCGGAATGTGCAAATGAAAGGGAAAACGTCAGTTGGAGCTATAGCTATCAGAAGTCTCCATTGCACTGTTCACTTGCGTCGCATCGAAGCTATCAGGTGAGGGTGGCTCGTCTGTGTAAGCACGAACAAGTGCTTTGTAAGGTTTGATCCCTCTAAACCGAAAGCATCCCACCCGCCCCTGAATATTCTCTTCGATTTCACACGGAGTGGAATCGAGGGGAGTAGAGCGGAACATCGTGGAGGAAAACACGGAGAATTCGGCAACGACAGATTCCATGGTCCATTATTGCGTGCTGCCTTTGCATCAGATCTTGTCTAGTGAGTTAAGTTCGTATAATTTCTTAAGGCTCTCTGCCCATCTCGTATACCCCATGCGGCATATCTTCGTGCTATTCCCTAGTGGGTAGAATAGGGGATGAACAAATAGATTCAAAGTGAATGCGGTGGACTGTCCCGATGCACGCACCCCTCGACTTGGTGACTGTTGAGGATGAGGGCTGCATCCTTCTTGGTGTGCCCTTTAGCTTAGGGAATACGACAACTATGTTAAGCTTGGAACAAATATAAAGAGCTTATTAGGAAGATACCCATGCCTGCACTTGTAATTATGGGTGTAAACGCGTCCTTCCTCTCGAGAACAAACCAACGGCTCCAAAGTTTTGTCTCCCGACATTGGGTGCCTAAGTGGTATCCCCACGTGATGCTCACTCCTGCATTCAACAGATGAGGTGAATGGTCCAGGAGGATTTTAGATATTCAAAAGTTAAATCAATTCATAATCAATTTAGATTTAAGTGTATTAATAAAATTTTCCATAATTTACTATTGGGAACTCGGAATCTTTCCTCGGAAAGAAGAGACACAGAACCTCAAACTGACCCCTATTAACGAGGGTACCTCTCGGCTTTGCTGTGTGACCTGTCAACGGCTCAAAGGGAAGAGGATCTTGCGATGCAAGGCATTGGACGGGACTCCACCCCGAGTGGGAGTGGCTTTTGCTGTCTCGTCGTCGTACGGACTCCCTTTATTATTATTATTATTTTTTTTTTTTTGGGCAAGGCGTTTGCACCGGGGGCGGGGCTACGGAGAATCCCTCGAAGGGATCTCAAGTGCTCATCACACGTTAAGATAATACGCAGGAGGGAATCAATAAAAGGAAGAAGCGTACTGTCATTTCATCGTGTGGAAACGATCATATTCTTGGCTTCTGGAGGGGGCATCTTCATGGGAAAAAGAGGGGCCGTGCGATCGATGTGTATGTTCAGAGTGAGGGTTCATATTCTCGTATCGGTATCGCGAGGTTGACATTCCCACCTAAATCTGCCTTCAGGAATAAACGCAATTCGCGAAGGTTGAAGACGGAGGGAAGGGAATAAATCAATAACAATTAAAATAGAGCAGTGAATTCAACAAACCCTAGCCAGATGAAATTGGCCCTTCGTGCTGTGAGGGGATTTTTCGGTTCTGGTTGATGTAAATCTATTTAACTTATCGTGTTTATTAGTCGAGAAGTGGGAGAAGGTTTACTCGCTGTCATTAAACAATATTTCTTACTCTTACTCTTACGTCGGATGTACATAGGTAAAAAACTAAAATATAATAAGATGAGGAGATTATAGATAAAATAATTATGTTGTGATTAAAAGATTAAAATTACGAGAGTATCATTATGATATTTGAATTTAAAAAATACATATGATAACTCATTTATTTATAAGTTTAAAAAATTAATTAAATAAAAAATTTATAAAATTAAGATATGTAATTTATTTAAATGAGATATTATACAATTATAATATATTAATTAATATAAATAATATATATTATTTTATTTATAAATATGTAATTTTTTAATATAATAAATATTATTTCTAATATATACATATTCATATTTGCTGACCACGGCTCAGAGTTTAGAGACCTAATTCAATTGCACTTGAAGAACAATGATGGAGTTGGTACAAGTAGCATAACTGTTGATTAGTAATGCTAACGGCATGTCAAGCGGTAAATCGGCACATGATTTGGAGATGAAAAGAAGTTATGGCTGATCAAAGAACGTTTAGCGATGATGATTTTCTAATTACCCTCCTAATTAATTGTAATGATGACGGGGACCGTGGAGTCAAAACGACAATAGGACAAAGAAGTCAGCGGAGGACTGGCCTTTTTTGGAGCCCCTAACCAATCAGAATCGAGCGGCTGTGACGCCTCCCATGTGCTGCTCCGTAGCGGATTACGAGACGGCCGAAGTCAGAAAACAAGAGAAGAAAAAAGACGATGTGGAAAACCGAGCCGTCCGGACGGACGCGAGGCCGTCCCAGTCCACGTGACTGGTCTTCGTGGCCTTCGATTCGTTCCTTTCCGCACGTGGCCAGCTCAGCAACATCCGCCTGAACCGGCGTAATCGCCGGCCGAAACCAGCGGCTGCCCGAGTCCATATGCTTTTTATTCTGGCGACGATCAGCCCATGTGCACATTCACCTGTCATAATCCAATGCCATAAGCCTCCAGGAGTCGGTTTATCCACGACTACGAGTCTCAGCATCATCACAATGATTGATGAAACTGGGTTGTCCCGTAGATGTGCATGCACAAACGGTCCTTTTGCCGATTCTCGGAGAATAAGTCGGTTCGAGCAAGCTTGTTTCAGCTAGCCCTTTGACTGAGTCCATATGCGGTGAGTGATTGCTTGGCTAATTGATCAGACTAAAGCTGTCGAGTACTTGGGTAAGAATTATGATCCAAGCTGGCCAGATGTCCACGGGGCTCCCAAGTCAAGATTTTTAGCTGTCACCCACCAACCCTCACCTACATTCTTACCAACAGCACCCAGAAAATGATACCGTAGCCCATCACACGTATCAATAAGGAAGTATCGAGCTCTATTGTTGTCAATAAAATTACTCGTATTTATTTAATATCATTATCATTTTAGATATAAGGCTTTTATTTCTAATGAAAAAAGTTTAATTTAAGAGTGCTTTTGAAAATTCTATAATCGTTTGCTTGGTCAGATGTCTTGTGCACATCATTGATCAAGATAAAATCGTAATCCTTCATTGTGCGTTGACCATTTTCAAATGCCATTCCCAGAAGCATGATTCCTTTATCTACGTGATTGAGATGCGCTCAGTTGGGACATCTCTAGCTTCTAAGTGGGAAGCATCCAACTGTGATTTTTCATTAAAATATCGGTTCATTCTCCGTAACATTAAGCCATCTAAAATTCATAATACGTTTATGAGGAATCTCAAGTGACAGAATTTCCTGGATCAACTTTCAAAAGAAGCAACAACGATTTCTTTCCAACCACCCCCGATCGATACCCAAAAATGCCACCCCCTTGTCTGATCCGGGTCAGTATAAAAAGAGTATCTATGGCTATTTTTATATTTATAATATTTGAATGTAAAATATTATTAAAGAGGAATAGTAATGGAAATGATTGTCTTACGCGGCTTCACGAAATTGAGCAGGTCAGATTTTGCCAGGGCATTGCCCGGTCGCCTAATACCTATCATCCCAAATTTGAACGTCTTGCCTCGTTGAATGAACTACGTGGTCACTTGGCATTAGATTGGTCTTGATCAAAGAGCGCAAATCAACAATTCATTTAGAGACAATCCAATTATACTTAAAAAATTGGGTGATCGAATAGAATATTTGCCGAACTTTATAGGTCGATATCTTAATGCCTATGAATATTCATATCGAAAGATTTCGCAATAATTTATTCTCCAAAAAATCAAAGGAAACGGGACTAAAGTTTGAAGGGGAAGTGAGAAGAAGAATAAGCATGCGGAAAAGTCAGGTCAACCATTTAAGAACGAAGAACTAGGTGGTAATATGTACAAAAACCATGTGCTGTATCGAACAGATCCCTTTTGTTGCCTTTTCCTCTTAAGGCTACATCATCTTCCTCCTTTCTGCTTACCAGCGAATCTGTGAACATTTATACACAGTGACTGATTCAACTCCAAATCTCTCACTGAGACCTTTGGACCCAAACCGTACAGCTAGCTACCTATTTACACAAAACCCGAATAACTTTCTTATGTACAGCTGCCTCGCCTTCCACAGCCAATCGCAGCTCCGAGTTTCATCTGGGATCGTTCCCTTTCAGTGATTATGTACATTGCACCCCAGAATTGAAGGGAAGAACACGGTGCGACCGTGTCCCAAGGGGCGCCCTCCTTTACGCTTTCCTTTTGTCACCTTAGGAGCAGGACTTGATGAGCCCCAGGTGGTACAAATTCCTCTTCACTAGGCTGCCGATAGATAACAGAACAGCCCCGGCACCCCCGGCAGTCTCCTTGTCCTTAATCGCTGGCTCCTCATGATACGGCAGAGGGAGCTCCTTGACTTTAAGGATACTCAACCCGATCTTGCGCCTCACTTCCTCGATGAGATTCGGGTCTGGCTGATTCCCGAGCGCATCTGTAACATAGAACACGTTCATGGCCGTATTCATTGTGGTCGATATCTCTGCCCTTGTGACATTTAGAGCGTTCTCCCTGAACGTTCTTGTGACATCGGCAAGAAGACCCTGTCTATCTGATGTGCACAATTCTAACCTCACCCCCTGTAAAATCAAGAACACAAGTAGAACAATCGCTTGAGAACAAAGTCAGATTAAAAGTTCTGGTAGAGTCCAGATTGATGAACCTATATCAGATATACGGACTGTACCTTCGATGCTCTTCTTTCCACTGCAGCTTGGAGGCATTGGATCACACGCTGTCTCTCAGCTTCAGAGCTAATTGGTGTCCCATCCGAGTGCTTAATGTAGAATTCCTGAAACATGACCGGAGAAACTAATCTCAGTAAAACTTGCTATAGCAGGGAGTCGAACACCACACTTATGTCACTAACAGTGAACACTGCCTACCATAGAAGCAGCATCAGCCGCTGTTTTCACTGTCCCATGAAATACAACATACTCCATGTCCGTCAACGTGCAGACAACATCAAACAGAAGCTTTGACCTGTCCTTGCACTGAACATTCACAACCGAGTATCCCCACTCGACCCAATTCTGCACAGTTACAGTCGGAGAGGAATCAGGAACTAGCTGCAGGATTGGCTTCCTCTCATAGTCCCTGTCAGCAAGCATCATCTGATGTAGCCTCCTCCCGGTGTGCGTAACTGCCAAAGACACCGATGTTCTCGCACTCTTGATATCATTGTCGCCCTTGAGAACGTTTCTTAACCTCCCTTCAATTTGATTAATGCGCTGTGAGTCCTCGATCGGAAAGCCAGAGTTGCAGTCCTTCATGTAGATGAGGGATGCGATTCTCCCATTATGGGTCCACACCTTGGCCTCCACCACACTGCACTGCAAGTCTGCAAGAACCGCAAAAACCTCCGATAATAGGCCGACACGGTCTGCTCCCGTTAACTCAAGTGCTGTAAGACCGTTGCAGAAATTGGTCCTCCCGTGGTGAATAGCGGTGCCAAGGGACTGTTGGCAAACAAAATCAATTGGCCTGATTAGTCCAAATAAGGACTAACGCTACTAATTACGTGCATTTGCGCGGAGGAATCCGTCAGTTACCTGCTCCATGTAGCTAATCACTTTCTCGTCCGCCAGTTTGTTGCCTAGTTCATCCGTCACATGGAAAACTGCAGCAGCAGATGCATCCAAAGAAAGAAGGGTCAGAGAAGTTTCTCCACACAGTCGAACTCATAAAAGGCCACTAACTAACGTGAAGGATAAAAATTCCGACCAAGAATAGAAATTAATGGAGATTAATAAATTAATGACAAAATTTTTAACGTTTTTTTTTTGGTGGGAAGAAATTAGAAAGCTCACCGTCCATGAACCATTTGCCATCGAAGGAGATGTACGCCTTCTTTATGGAGAGGTTTAGATCTGTGAGGACCTGCACAGCCTCTAGAAGGATACGGTGTTTTCGGGCACTGTCAACCTTCAGGCAGAAATTCGCAGAGACTCGGTCAAATTTTGGTGTCATGAAAATAGAACAAAATATTCGGTGAAAAATACGGATTTCGGAACCCTTTTGGTGAAGAGGAGGAGCTTTTCGTCAGGGAGGCCTACCTTCACGACGGTGGAAGTGGAGCAAACGCCGTTGTCGATGACGACCCTGCCGGAGGAAGAGTGTACGGTCAGATTCACAGAGAAATTACTCTTGTAAAGGGCGTTTTCTTCTGTAATAAGCCCCAAATTATGGAGGAGAGCTGATGAAAATTTCAGACGAAGCAGACGACTGTGAACATGATCTTCCGGAAAATTCATTTCGAAATTGTTTGAATGATTGAAGGTTTTAACAAAATAGGTGAGGCTGAAGATGGAATCGACAAATCAACCGAAGTTTTCCAGAAAGATTTCTCCTCAACTCAAATTCCACAAGAAAACGATACAGAAGGTCCGTGGGTTCCCAAAAATGGCGTAAAAGGAACGAGTCAATTAGAGATTAAGAAAGATCACAGAGAAGAGAATGTTGCGAGGTAATGGAAACACGTAGAAGAGATCTAAGGAAAAACCAAAAGGAAGAGGGAGCGCGACGGTCAGATCACGACCTCGGAGTGTTGAGCCGGAACACAAGCTTCTCATACTCATCGGAACAAGCAGGCCAGTCCATCTCCGCCTCTGCCTCTCTAGCTACGGGACTCCTCAGCCTAGTGAGAGAGACTGGTAGAAAAGCTCTTCTTGGCCTTTTATCGTCTTCCCCAAGGCAAGCACTGCTCAAGCTCGATTCTCTCCCTCCCTCCCTCCCCCCTCGCTCTCTTAAGTACAGCTCCATTCAGTACTCAGTAGAACTCCGCAGGAGTCAGAGATTTTTTTTAATATTTACTTTTTTTATACGGTAATACTAACCTAATTCACCAAATAAAATATTATTTAATCTAAACTCAGTTTATGGTATATTGTTAGAAATGTTTAGGATAATAATATTATTTTTAGATTTTCTTAAAAAATTAATTTAATTTATTCTTTAATATTTTAAAAAATAGTTTTTTAATGAAATTTAGAAGCATTAAAGTATAGTAACACATAATCCGCTCTCCATGCAATCAACTTCGTCCTCCTCGAGAAAGAAGCTTCTGCTTGCCGGTCTTACGAGTACCGCTCTCAGTGGAATTGCTATGCCCTCATCGCTCCAGTTCCATACTGTCGTCTTCGCTCAGCGGCTTCTTCTCGTATGAATCGCAGAGGCACAACTTGGAGCCGTCCGGCCGAGAGGCAGCCCGACTAATAAATATCAGCCCGTAGTGGAATTATTGGTTTGACATATTCTTAAATTGTTTTGCTAGGCGTGGTGTTAATATTTCGTAATTTTCTACTGACTGATATTACTTGCCTGATAAAATAATATATTACGATTAATTTAAATTTGGCTCAAATTAATGGCCCAAGTGAGCAGTTAACCACTGCACGTGCCAGTCGATCATTCCTATCGGTGGATGAGCTCCAGCTAGGCCAACACGTGCGTCACCCCCACAGGGCAGCCCGGGTGCTTTCCAACCCGGAGGAATTTATTAGATTTTTCATCGAACGGTTGGGGAGACGCCACGTGTTAGTCATCGGGCAACTGACGCATCCAGGGGAACCTTCGATGCTAAGCCGTGGTTCACGGCTCGCAGCTGGGGATCATGACGTGAGCACATGACGACAGCGCGCCGCACACTCTCGGACCGGCTTTTTCTCCCACCTCGCATCGGGCTGGTTCTCTGCTATCTTTCCGGCTCGAAGCCATTACTCCTCTATTATATGGCTCTATCAGTCCATAAATAGTATCAGAATTGAATTTTAAATATCTTAATTTGATATTGAGAATAATATCATATCACATGATCGAATTTTATTCCATCCCATTTACATGGGTGTATCTGTCAAATTGATGCGATTCTTAGGGTATTCTACTATGGTGGCTGGCGCTTTATTAATTTAAAATAAAAACAATGATTCAATGTTAAGAAATCTACGTGATAAAAAGGAATCCATTAATTTGTGCTGTTTGTTCGAGAACCCAACCATATCCTTCTTCCCGATATTCGTGGAGGATGAACGGCTCCGCAGACATCGAAAGGGCCCGACGGACCCCATAAGCAACTCTCCTGTTCACCATGGAACATGTGGATATAAAAATCTATGGGTATTTACAATGTGAAAAATATATTTATTTATTTTTTAATCACTTAAATTTTACATATTTTAAAATAATTATTTTAATATTATATATTTAATTTTATAATATATTAAATATTAATTTTAACTATGTACTGATGTGATCGTTATTTACTAATGTAATATAATAATATATTAATAAGTTGAAGACATGACATGCCAACTTAACAAAATGCAAAAGGCGTGGTGAACATTTTATTGACATGTCATGTCATATGACTCGTTAAATATCACATTAATGAACCGTTAAAATTATGATTTAAGTATATAAAATTAAAATAATTAGTGTAAAAGTTTATATGTTTATATGAAAAATCGAGATACTCATTGATTCCGACTCAGTTACCTTGCATGGAATATGGGCAAAAAACAAAAAACAAAAAAAAACAAAACCAAGAGTTTGGGGTATGACGGCATAATTAAGAAGGGAAACAGATCTGTATGAACTTCGGTTAATTATTCAAAAAATTAGGAAACTGCAGAGACTTAGTAACTAATATCGGGTTGGGTATTTATCTTTGGACCTGACATCTAGTGAGGTGTGAATGCGTATATTCATGTAAAATGTTTCGTTGAATTTAGAAAAATTACCGTTCATAATATAATCTTAGATTAAAGTAAATAGATAATAATACCAACAATTTCTTATAGTACAAATTCTTCCCTACTAAAATATGTGAAAATTTTCGATTATTTCTAACTTTATAATTAATTTCACCAAACAGACTCTTAATCTCCACGACGGCGCCGAAGCAAGCTTGGGGTTCAACGGAGGCATGACCAGTGCCCACCGCCACTGGCGGAGCAGCCAATGATACTGGGCGGTGCTTTTCCCACGTGCGACGACGGTAGCAGGAAGGAAGCCTCCGTCATTTCATCGTCCGCACGAAGATGTCAGTCAAGCGTAGACGTGAAGGCAAAGCAAAGCAAAGCGAATCAAACCAAACGGTTTTTTTTTTGCCTTCCGTGCCTTGCCTAGCTTGCCTTGCCTTGGAAGGGTTGATTTTTCGCTTGCACAAAAGTTCGTTCAATTCTATAATTGACTCGTAGGAAGCAGTCGATTACCAAAGGAAAGAAAAGGAGCCTAAGTTACGATTGGATCATGCAGCTTAGCCCCAAATTTACGGATTCGACGGGATAACATGGTATCTGGGCAAGATATCAGTTTAATGGGGGCAGCTGGAAAATCGATCGATCGATCGAGCAAAAATCTTCAATTCTCTGTCGTTCTCCGACCGGTGACCGGTAATTCTAGCTGACGATAGAGGGAGGAGTGGGTGGTGGTAACCCTACCGGATGGTCCACTTGGGTTGATCATCATCGTGTGAAAAGAGAGAAGGCACCTCGTGGGATGTCGACATGTCCATGAAGACAAATACAGATGCCTATGTAAAGACGTGTTCTCTCATCATTTCATCAGTTTATTAAGTCGTAGAAATGAGCGGTCATGGGGGTTGCCATAAGATGGCCACGTGTACATGGAGCGGCTGTATATGGTTGAACAAGTTTATGATACCTCGACCATTAAAATCATTTAAAAAATACGAAAAAAAACTGGTATTTTTTCTTGTCGGATCAGCTGAGCATTTAATACAGTCCTGAGAGATCAAGTCGATAGAGACCCGTTGTGACACTTTCTTGAGTGTGTTTTCCACGTCGCTGTCCCTCTCACTGCACATTGTAAGCTTCAATTGACAGCGCCAACGCCTCTCGTGTGCGCGCGTCTCTATCCCTACAAATGGTGTCACAGATTAAGGAAGATTTGACTGACTCTCACAGCGGGACGAGCTGTCAACCCGGATGCTCTTCTGATCACAGGAATATGTCAATTTGCAGATGTACTTACTCGGTGTAGAAACTTTGATCAACCGCACTGTGAAAATTGTGAGTCATGCCAGTGCTGCTGTGAAGTTCGGATTTGGGCTCAGCCGCATCAGTTCTAGCCCATGAGATCAGCAATCGGATCGAGGGCCCAAGTGGGTCTGATCTCACCGTCCCAGATTCATTACTACCACGGGAGACTGATCCGAGTGACCCGAGGACTAAGGTGCTGCTAGAATGACCTACTTCTTCATTCGGTGAAGACGGTACTAACGTGATCTGATGCTCACGATTTGTTTAGACAAGGGGTTCCGACATCAGCCTCGTAGGCGGATTGACGAAGGAAATATCACATGGAAATTGACCTCGTCGACTGCCCAAAAATCCCCCGATAACGAGACTCGTGAGCGAGCATTATTTTTTTTTCGATTTAAAGTGAGAAAAAAAAAGATGAAGGGACTCGGGAACGTACGATCGACGGCCTTGTTGATTACTTTCAGACGAAGGAGCTGAGTGATGATAAAAGATTCCAAGTCGACGTTTCCGTAGGTCATGTGGGTTTACCCTAAGTTTATCGCTTTGATTATCAATCTAATCCATTTCCAGTAATATGGGCATTCACAATAATTCAGAATTGAGAAACCCGCATGAGCAAACAAGGGGTTGATCAAATTGTAACTCTACATTAAATTCGGTCTTAGCGTAAAATCAAAAGATTATGAATCCAAAATTTTCGGTGGACATAATAATCCGCAAAAAAAGTAAAAAAAAACTAATAAATTGAGTCACCGTTCGAGAAAGGCAGAGAATGAGGGAGGAGATGGAGTGGGCCTCTCCTATCAAATTTATTCTTTCAAATTGGGATTAATTAATAAGATTTTATTGACCCAATCTTTATAATAAAAATATATATATTATGTGATCATATATGGCCCAATTTTTATATTTAAATTTTATATATTTCAAAATAATTCTTTTAATTATATATATTTAGTTTTATAATATACTTGACTTATAATTTTACCAGTGCGTTAATGCAACAGTTATTTGCTTATATGATAGCTCATATCACATGACATGTCAAATATATAAGATTGAAAGAGTTATCTTGAAATATATAGGATTTAAATGTGAAAAATAATAAATATATAGGATTCCTGCCATAATTCTTTCCAAAAATAAATAACGAAAATTATCTAAGTCCAAGTGTGTAGTATTACCATGAGATTAATCTTTCAATTTTAGTCTATTCTGATTAATTGTTAATTACTCATAAATTTAGACGATAATTCCAAGAGTTGGATACTAGAAAAGGGGGAGGGAGCACGGTGCCAAGTCTGAGGCTAGTTAGGTGACTTCCACATGGGGAGGGCCTTTGATTAATACTTTGTATTAGATTATCACCCCCCCCCCCTTAGTCTTACTCATTAAGAAAAGGCTCCTCCTATGGACTTTGCTTCGAGACATACAATTATTTTTCCTGTCTAAAATACTTAAAATCTAAAATTATAACTAAACCTTAATAAATTCAATCACGTTGGTGAAATTAGCCGTTATTAACGCCGAACATTACGTAAATTTTAATTCATCATATTCACATCGTCACTTCCCCATATGGCTCGGTGGAATAGGATGATCGAAAATTTTGTCAAATTAGCCGGAGCTAGGATCGCGTGGCCCGTATAATTTCCTCCCACGTGGTGGGGTTGAACTTTGCTTTTTCAAAAGTACACATTGATTAACACTATTACTTCCTTTCTTGTAATTGATTAGCTACAACCCAATCGCATGCTGGGGTAGGAGAAATGGCATGTTCTCGCAACAAGAACGAAACCCTAATCATCATAAGACGTCGAAGGGAATGATGATATCCCCGAACTGATGGTCCAGGGTCAATTCATTGGGGACGGACCCGCATGCAAGAAAGCTAAGGGCGACGCATACATTTCTATCCCAATTAATCGATCCGACCGTGAGTGTCGGGGTTTCTCGGTTTGAAGTTCAGTTCCCTTTCTCGATCAATATTCCAAATATATATAGGTCAATCTACATTGATCCGAATCGCACCCTCATAGCTTCCTTCTATTCCAATCCTACCGTGAAAGTGTTCTATCGTCACCCTAGATTTCACATTCTAGCTAAGCCGACACCTATATTCCCGTGGTACATTGTCGCAGTGCGCGGTATAGCTGCATGCAACGCCCGATGGCTCCTGTGAAATGAATTCATATTACTGAAGTAATAATCATTGGTATTGAGCCTGACATTTTCCCCTTTGCCTCGTTCGTTCTCCTGTATTGCTAATCAGTTTCTGTTTTTCATGATGAAGAAAATACTCATCCTTGATTGATCAAAAGAGAGCTGGCGTAGCGTACACAACTTTTATGCATGCGCAGCCGATGGTTTGGCTGTGTTTGATTGTTCATGAAAGGGTAGATGTCTTCCGCGATTCCTATCCACAGAACTGGAAAATAAATAAAAGGAAAAGGTGAAAATGCCCCTCGAATCAATTGACATGATTGGCCAGACATGACGGCCGGAATTCGAAGCAGCACCGAGACGGAAGTACAGTTGGGAAATGGACCCGCAAGTCGAGGGGGCTGCGACACGTGGCACCCAGGACTAAAAGTACCATCATTTTAACTCCACTTTGAGAGCGTGTGTGTGTGTGTTAGTGCGTGTGAGAGAGAGAGAGAGAGAGAGAGGTGAAGGGATAAAATTTGCAGGACAGCCATGGCGCCAGTTGGTCATAATTAAACTTAGACGACGACGACGAATAGTTTGGGCAAATTATACAAAAGAGCATGTGCTTTTAAAGTTTTTCAAAAAAAAGCCATAAGGTTTCATTTTTAAAATGTAAAGGCATGACATTTCAAAACTTTCCCAAATCAATCCAAATTGCCCAAAGAAATTCCTAAAACAAGCCAACATGTTATCTCCGCCGTTAACTGGTGGACGTGGCATGTCCTATGTGGCTCTATTGCGACACGGCACTACATAATTGGTTTTTAAAAATAAAAAGAAAAATAGAAACACAAAAATGTGATGCAATGGCCGACAATTTTGACTCCACATATCAAAAATGTTCTGGCAGCCAAAGCACGCGACCCCTGGCTCCTTCCCTGAAAACATCATCTCCGACCGGAGGGGAGGTCTCTACCAGATCAGCTCCTCAACCAATGCCTGCTTTACTTTTCCTTTTTAAATTTTTTTTTTTACATCTAACCAACAATTTAATGTCGCAAAACAAACCACCCTCCACGTCAGCATTTTAACGGAATCCCCGATCTAATTTTGTCTACTATGACATGGGTAACGGAATACTTATGTGGTGAGTACCTGAATTTTTATCCCCATTTTGACCATGGTGCTCTGTTATTGGTGTACTTCACAATGTCGTACTTGGGTGTCGGGGATCCAACTGTCTTGGGGAAGAGAAACCTTGATAAGAGAGAAATATAGCATTGATCAAAATCTATCCGAATTAAGTGGTATAATATCTTTTTTTTTATTAAAATAAGATTTTGAAATTAAATCTCGTAAATAAAGGATGTGCAGCTGGAAGAAGAGTGAATGATTCAGCTAGAATTATAGTTAAGCCAATTGAAATCTGGTCAATTATAGGTAGCAGGTGACGCGAAAATCTGTGATATGCGGGCACGGAGTAAAATCTAACTGGGTGTTCATTCATGCACCTCGCCTCACCCCCACTCAATCTGTCGATCACACACTGCCAAATAGAAAAGAGATTAGAGAACACGGGTTACTAGAGTTCACACATGAGAGGGAGAGAGAGAGAGAGAGAGAGAGAGAGAGAGAGATTATTATAAACATAGTTGGTGTCTCACGCATTTGCTGATCAATCTCTATGGCAAAATTTACTCTCTTAAATATTAGATGATTTTACAGAAAGAATTGCCATTCATGGGCCACTGAATTCAACAATCGTTTACTAAGGACTCAACAAACGTGCTAGAAAAAGATTGGAACACGGTTCACGAATCGTGGGTTATGAATCTTACAACCAACACGTTCGATAGAAATAAACCTGTGCACTACCAACGACGAAGAGTGTTCCGTGTCGGTCGACGATTAATTGGTTGTCGTGAGCACTTGTAACCAGCGTAATTATAAGATTAGGGTTTGTTCGTAGGTCAGCTTCACTGTCACACGGCGGAGCGTGCGCTTTGTTCTCTCTGAGTGCGCCGACGAGGGGAGGTGGAGGAGTGAAACAGGGGAAAGGGACACGTGGGCCCCACTCACCGCCCATTCTTATCTTATCAGAGCTAAACCAAGCCGCTGACCATGAGAAAGGTTGGGCAATTGAGAAGGCTCCCCCATACAGTGTGAATCACCTCAGCTCAGCTTATTGAGATATTATAGTTGAATTTTTATTATTAAAATTCATAAAATCTCTTAATTTCTTCTTATTTTATATTACATTTACAAATTTCTTTTAGAATCTAAAGAGGAATAAGCCACTGAAACATATGCTCTTCTTGTTCATCTGGCCCTAACCTTAAAAAATCTCGCCCTCCAATTCCGTGAGTCTCATCTCATCTCATCTCTCCCACAGAAGATGACAAGATACCACTCTCTTTCCCTTTCCCTTGTTCAATTTCCCTTTCCCCTCCTTTACCCAACCAGTGCACTCCTGCGATTTCTGGTCTGTTGCAGCTAGCGCTAGGTTAGATATAGGATAGATAAAATTCCGCTCAGATTCCATTTTGTCGACCGCGAACCTAATAGTCTCACAACATCACCATCGCCTTTCCCCTTCTCCTGCTCCTTTTTCTTGGTGAAGAGGAGCTGGCCAGTTAGCAGAAAGGGAGCAGCAAAGGGGAACCCTAAACTCTTTTCCTCTTGATCACTTTCACAGCCGCAAAAAGTTTCGGTCTTCGGCTTTTTTTCAATTAAAAAAGGGAAATTCATTGTGGGGTTTGCTTATAGATCTGTTTAGGTGGGGAAGGAGCAAAGAGGCTAAAAGATGGATCCAGTTTCGGCTCACGGTGGGCGCTCTCTGCCGCCTCCTTTCAACACAAGGGACTTCCAGCTCCACCAGCCTCACTTCGGCCTCCACCTGCAGCACAACCCCGAGGATGACCGGAGTGGCGGCGCCCTCAACCCCGGCCAGAAGCGGGAGCGCGACGAGATGAGCGACAGCAGTGGGAAGGGCGGCGGTGACGGCAGCAATGGTCACGGCAACAAGGAACTCATGGACGCCCCCGGCAGAGGAGGAGAGGGTGAGATCACGAGGAGGCCCCGGGGCCGCCCTGCCGGCTCCAAGAACAAGCCGAAGCCCCCGATAATAATCACCCGGGAGAGCGCCAACGCCCTGCGGACCCACGTCATGGAGGTGGCAGACGGCTGTGACGTCATGGAGAGCGTGGCGACCTTCGCCCGGCGCCGCCAGCGGGGTGTCTGCATCCTCAGCGGGACCGGGGCCGTCACCAATGTGACCCTGCGCCAGCCTGCCTCCCAAGGGTCGGTGGTGACGCTGCACGGCCGGTTCGAGATCCTGTCCTTGGCGGGCTCCTTCCTGCCTCCACCAGCCCCACCTGCAGCCTCGGGGTTGACCATCTACTTGGCCGGCGGACAGGGCCAGGTGGTCGGTGGGAGCGTGGTGGGGGATCTCATGGCCTCGGGCCCCGTGGTGATTATGGCAGCCTCTTTCAGCAACGCGGCATATGAGAGGCTCCCGCTGGAGGAGGAGGAGCCAGGGATGCCGATCCAAGGTGCAAACCTAGGGTCTCCTGGCAGTGGAGGAGGCGGAGGAGGAGGGCAGCAACCTCCATCGGCATCACATCAGCAGCTCTTGGGAGATCAACAAAATGCGGCTCTATTTCAAGGATTGCCACCAAATCTGCTCAACTCCATACAACTGCCATCTGAAGCCTACTGGCCGGTCGGACGGCCGCCATACTGATTAAATATCGGGAAGTTCTTCAGATACACGGCCGTTCCCCACTCTTCCAATTCATTTCGTCTAAGATGAGATCACATTAATCTGACATCTTCTTAGCTAGCTAGCCAGAGATCAGTGGAGTTGAATTGGGTTAAGTCGAGTAGCATTCAAGAGGTTTCTGATCATGATTTTGCTTTTGCTTTTTCTAGGTTTGTTTCCAACTTAATTTGGTGAGCTATGCTTCTTCTTCTTTTTTTCCCCCCTCATGTTTTCAGCAAAGGACCTGTCTGTAAATTCTTAGCTCATTTTTGTGGAAGCTTGTCTGCCTTGCTTGTGATTAGCTCATTTCATGCTACATTGTTGTACATTGTGGTTGTGGTTTCTATTTGACTATCTAATTTTCTGCAATTGATTAGATAATGAAGCCTTTCTCATGTACAAATAAATAAATAAATATATATATATACACGTATTCACATTTGCCCTTTTGCAATCTACAAACAAATGAACGAATCGACAAATCAAGACCAGATGCAAATACGTCTCTTACTTCCATTTTCAGGCATATTGATGAGTGCACTTCCAAAATTTAGGATGAACTGTCACCACATGGGGAATCACTTTCAAAGATAGGGTTTCCGATACAGGTGGTGTGGAACACGCAAGATCGAAGCCGATGGGGCTGGGAAAGAACCGGAACGCGTGCTGTAACGGGCAGAACAGACTACAAGTTAATAGACTGTTCTGCCCGTTACTGAGGTTGCTGTGAAACTCATGTGGGAGGTCAAGTTTTCCATGCACAAGCTGGCATGTCCCGCGCCCTAGCTAAGAGGGAAGATTGACCACTCTTTTATCCCTATTAAGTTGCTGACGACATATATTGCCGGCGTTCTTCTTCTCATGCACGGTCCGTCCATCACGGTATACTCATCGTTTACGGTAACGGCCGTTCATGCTTAGCCCATTCAATTCTAATCGCTATCCATTTTGAGGCAATTTGACCCCTGACTAATTCCGTCTACCTACAAGTACAAGGTATTTCATTAGCTCGATCGAAGCAGCATTTAGCTGGGTTAGATTTAAGAGAGGACCCCAGCGGTGCTAGCTGCTATAGGTTCTTATTTTGTCATCGTGATGAAAATGAAAGTCCACAAGCTTGCTAAATTTGTAGAAACACGTGGAAACTCGGAACTATAGTTTGATCCAATAAATAATTTGCTAGCATTATTGTATATCGACAGCATCATCTATTACTTGTAAGTTGTAGCTACTGAATTACCTTAGCCTTTTTCTCCTTTTTATTATAAGAGAGATCTCCGTGAATTCAAAGGGAGTGGAAGAATATGATTAAAAATGAATCCAGCATCCCCCTCTCCCTCTTTTTTTTTTTTTAATTTTATATTATATAAGATGCTCATGTGTATAAAATAAAATAAGAGAATAAGAGAATAAAAGGATATGGAGAATTCTATGATGAAAATCAAATTTACAACTTCTTAGTTGTTAAGCTAATGAGATTGTCACTGCACATATACCCATTATTCTTAGATTAGTACCTTAGTTAACTAGATTCTTTTGGGTAAATTAAGTGGGTAAATGCCCAATATAACCAAAAAAAGGAAATACTAAGTTAGAGTAACGTCCCCCATACATGATCTTACGACTTTGCGAGATCGAAGCATAATGATCATACGTATGTGATGCACTGTATGTCCCATAATAAGTTTCATTCATCTACCTGATCCCGGGAGTCGATGACTATTGATAAAAGATAGTTAGTGGAACGTTGAAAAATGTCAACACCGAATGATCAAAGTAATTACTACTTCCTCCATCGACCAATCCTCACAAGCATCCGGTTCTTGTTAATGATGTCTCGCTTTCAATGACCTGCTCCTTAATTCAGTTTGCATACACGAGATCCTGACTGATTAACTAACTGGGGATTTTAATTTGTTCATATTTATGAGGTCTTTCGAGAAGGACAAGGAAAGGGGCGGGGAGTTCATCGATGTCGGGAAGAGAGGTGGGGGTGATAAGCTGTATTTATGACAGGGAGCATTGAGGCATGGAAGAACCTTAATTTTGAGCAGCAAAAGGCAAACAGCTAGCTAGGGTTTTCTTTTATATATCTATATATGTATGTATGTATGTATGTATGTATGTATATATAGCGAACACGAGAAGAGAGGAGGGCAGAGAGACATGAAAAATATAATTTCGTGAATTGCGGTTGCACGTGCACTGCTCTGATAAATTCTGCACCTTCTCGAGGCAACCAAAACTGAATAAATAATGGTAAAAAATTAAAATATTATTATTATTTAGATCGAAAAGTTACAAAAATATTTTATTAGAAATATGTAAGCAAAGTAATATACAAAATAATAATAATGATAATGATAATGATAGACTGTGAGTCTCTTCGTGTCCGATGGGATGATCAAAAGTGGGCTGTCCCTCTCAACTCTCGGGGGACGAGGCGGCTAAATGCATGGTCCCATGCAGTGATATATATATATATATATATATATTCAGTGTCATACGCAACGACAAATTCGATGGATTAAAACCAATTAGATAGATGGTGACGTGTAGTGATGTTCAGGATTCTTTCTTTATTCTTTAGTTTTTTCTTTAAATTTTTAAAAAATTGCACACGATAATTTGTGGGCGGCATTTACATAATGGATTCATTATGTCATGCCCACTAAATATTCACCCGACCTCATGTAAAAAGTTTCTTATATTTCAAATCTTATCTAATGGAAAGTTTAATTTATTTATTATCTTCCTTCTGTAAGTAAGTATTGTTTCTAATTTCATCTAAAGAGACCAAGGGGATAAGAGCTCAGATTTATTACGATCAATGACGTCTAAGTATGTACACTGTCTGATGATCAATCTAACAGGAACTTGATCCCGACAGTGAGGAAATTGGAGTACGCGATCTAACACAGAAGAGACGATGTTAAATTTTAATAGCACTCCCCAAATTCCCAATTCAATACGATAACATCACCCTTGAATTTAGCCCGTCCGAATTGTCTTCCCCAACAACACAAATTTCCAAGAAGGAAAAAGAAAAGCTGCCCTGTAGGAAGCCCAAGTCAAACACCGCGGCACGACGAAGGTGGGGAGGGATAATGGGGCCCACTCAGAAACGCTCCACCTTGTCGGCCTTCACCAACGGGTTGGCCCTGGCTATGGCTTCTCGGCCGGCCCCCTTGAAGTCGAACGTGCAGTTGTGGCTCTCCGGGTGCCGGTGGGATCCGCAGAACATCGCCCCGCACCTGCACCTGAACGCAGTCAGCCCCACCTTCTTGTTGCACCCCCCGCACCGGTTCACCGACTTCGACTCCGGCTTCGGCAGATCCGACCCCGACCCCGATCCCTCCGGAGCCACAACGACCTCCGCTGCCGCGGCCACGTCATGGGCCGATTCAGCCACAGCGGTGGAGGGGTAGGTGTCAACCTTGTCTTGGACTGAGGCGGCGGCCGCGGCGGTGGCAGGATCGGCCTCGAGTGAGATCTTGACAGCAGCCTTGGCTGTTGCGGCGCGCTGCTCATTGAGGCAGAAGTCCTTGTAGCACTTGGAGCAGAGGTTCATCGTGGCGGCGTTGCCCCAGAAGCCGCAGTTGTTGGCGCAGAGCTTCGGCTCTGAGCAGGGCACGCTCGTCCCTTCATTCTGCTCGGAACCCATCACTAATCGATCCTCTCTTCGCCCGGCTCTTCTTCTGAACCAGCAAGAAATCAACCAAAGTATTAAGATCTTCGGCAGAGAAATCCGATATCTTCTCCGACACCGATGATGTCTGATGTCTCAGAGTTTTCCTGGCCCGGTTCTTATACAGCAACTCGAGCCGACTTAGGAGAATGAATAACAAGTTTCCGTTGATGACCAAGGACTTCTTTTGACTTATTCGCCCCCCCGCAGAGTCGGTGGGCCGCTACTGAACTCTCCCACCGAATTAGCGTCGGAATTATAGTCAAATCAGTTGAGGGGCAAGAAAGGAAGAAACAACACAGACACGAAGGTGCCAGAGAATTCCATTGAAGCATGGCAAAGTTATCGTATTGATCCACAATTGGTACTGCCACAGTAGGAAATTTTCTAGCCAAATCTTCCTTCTAAATTAAAAAAACAAATCTCGTGGACATAATTTCCTAAAACCTCCCTTTTTTATTCGCTAAAAAAGTGCACAAAAAGCTGAATTTCTGAGTTTTGTCTTAACAAAACCAAAAATCTTAATTCTGAAAATTTGAGGCTAACAGAAAAAAATTTCAAACCCAGTTAAAGTGTTGTAATCTTACATGTCACCGTTATTATAGTGAATAATTCATGATCGGTTGATAAATAAAAAAAAAAGTAAAACTAGGAGGAGGAGGGGGAGGAGGAGGAAGGAGAAGATGAATTGGGTGTGCAGCTGATTGATGTGACCCTCTGGCGGTCCTTGCCGGGAGGGATTTCCGCTCGGCGTAGCCTCCACCTCCCCACAGCCCACCACACAGACTCTGTTATTTAAAATTTTGATTTTGATTACCCGACAAATCACCGTTGTGACTCGTATAAACTTTTGTATCTTGCGATTTTTTTTAATGTCAGAAAGGTTAAACCTTTTGACTTTTTTTTAGCGATTGACCTTATCAAAACTACGCCTTTCCAATCGAGAGAATAAAATCATGCAATCCATAAGCTCGGGAAGAAGGAAGAAAAAGTTATCGCAAGCAGGGAATTCTATTCATAATTGGCTGATTTTCTTAATCCTTTTTCGTCTCTCGATTTCCAGCAGCCGAAGACGATCCTCGAGAATAAACAAATAACGGAGGAGAAATCCTCAGTCGCGTAACCACAGATCAAGATCAACAGCACAAGACGAGAAATTCAATGGATTCTGCAGGGAAAAAGGGGTAAACGAGAAGAAAAAAATGAAAGTGAGCGGAATTCGCCCCCTCACCTGATGTCTTATCTGACGATCGGAGCTCTGGAGCCCCCCGCTTTTCTCCCTGGGTCGCTGAATCAATCCGCGGGATCGGTAAGCTGATCGGAGGTGGGAGGAACCCGCCTCGCCCCTGCTCGACAAAACCTCCCAATTGAGGGAAATCCTGGGGAACGGAGAGGCTATAGAAATGGAGGAGAAGGGAGAAGAATTAGGGTCGAAGATATAGACAAATGGGAGCTTGATTTTTTTTATGATGACGACGACGACCATTATTTAATTAATTATTTGGTGATGAAAAATCAAAAGCCACCACCGTACGAGTCATGGCTCCAATAATTAAAGCCACTCCCAACCAATAATTAACATCTCGTCTAATATTATGGAGAAATTACCGTGTACATGTCAAATGGTTCATCCATTTGCCTGTTGAACGGATCCACCCTCGGTCTCACGCGGCACACGGTGTTTATGTGCGTGTGCAATGCTATTGCTAGTGGTCCGATTGGGGCAACGGTCTGGCTTGGCGGGATGGCTCTCGAATCTGACTGACGGTCAATCGGTTGTCTGTACCGGGGAGCATAGTTTTAAAAACCGGACCGGGCCAGCCGGTTCGACTGAGAACCAGCCACTCACCCAGTTCGGTTCTCATAAATACTATAATTATACTTTAAATTGAATCGGCATGTTCCTGAACAAATCAGTAAACCTAATTAAATCGGTGAAAAATCGGCCAACTTAAAATAAAAAATAAAAAATTATTATAACGTACTTATTTTATTTTATTAGATTTATATTCATATTTTATATTAAATTTGAGACTAATATAATCATTATATTAATACTTTTATTATAAATTATAGTTAAATTATAATATTATACGATTTATTGGTAATATTATATTATTAATATTATTTATTAAATATATATTTTGATGTATTAAACTTCCAGTCCAATTTATGAATGCATAACTCATATATTGACTGATTTTTAGTTCGATCCGAATTTAAAAGCTATGATGAGGGAATGTGCGGAGTTCAGTAGCTGATGAAAAACAATGAGACGTTGCTTTCGGGAAAAGTCAAGTGTCATGCGCCCGGTGCATGTAAAATTGCGTAATCGAGGAGTAGCAAGCGGGGCCCACTTTGTCAGACACATGGCATCTCGACTACTCTCTCTCTCTTTCTGGTCCCGACGCACGATGAAGCGCGTAGGACACACGCCACGACAACACATTCCTTCTGGAGCCGATGAAATGGAAGAACCCGGTTTATGGACCTTCCGTCCGTCATTCTGGTCCTTGGATAAGGATGTCCGGTTCAAGCCGCCGGGCTGGTGGCCGGGACAACCCGTGATCGATAGAGCCATGGCATTTGGATGGGAACGAGGCGATATTTCAATGCATCAGTGGATTTATTTTCTCTTTTTAAAAAAAGGGGAGCCGTCCCAACTAATCTCTGGTGGGATCCTTTTGTGCAAAATCGACGAATATTTAATCTCTGGTGGGATTCCGGTGAAGGCCACTTGTGCTGACTTGCCAAGTCTCAACTTCTAATTAAGTTGCCATGTTCGTCAGTTGGAGGCAATCATCCTCGATCAATTGGCTAGCTCCAGATAATGGCGGGCTCTTGGTCGGGAAGCCTGATCCATTTGGGCACTGCTGATATTCTCTGGGACTCCCTGGGTGTAATTATTTGTCTATCTTCTTCCTGCCCGAGCATCAGAGACTCTAATTTGGCCGAACTGCTGGCTATATGTATGGAAATCTCTCCAAGTTTCCACTCATCGCTCTTCCTTCGGTTCCTCCATATCTAAGCCGGAATTCGGTCAGGGCTCTGATCTTGAAGTGCCGAGCCGAGGTAATTTTCTTTTGCTTTCTGCTACATGTGTTCGCTTCTCTTCTTTGCCAAGACTTTGCCCAAAACTTTCTGCTATCGGGCTTCTATCAGCCCATCTTACTAGCTCGAATCCGGGCGATTACGGTCGGTCTTCACGTGAATGACCCGCTTGAACTGATCGGCAAAGGATAGCTTCCAGTCAACGCTGGATCACCCCACCTAAAGTTTGCAAGTAAATTGAGTGATTCAGATGGTAGATTTGCCTGGACACTTTGGAAATAAGTCCAACAAGGATGTGACCCGCTCACAGTAGATGCAAACTCGGGTCGGTTGCCTGGACATTTTGGGTTCGATCACGTGCGGAAAATTCCCCAAATATTAATTGTAAGTCAAGGAAATTTTTATATTCTAAATTTTCGAGTAATAAAAAATCCTCAAAATCCAAACAAAAAAAAGTTTAAAATAAAATTCTAAATTTCAATAATAATAAGAATTAGATTATGAAGAGGCAAGAGATATTATCTTATTTATAATAGAAAAAATAACATTATAATATAAAATTATATTAGTTATATATATTATAATTTTTTAATATTATATATTTATTTATATATTTAATTTTTTATTATAATATATAAATAAATAAAATTTTATATTCTTCTAAAACAATAATAAATTATAAATTCTCTAGAATTTGATTATATTATCATCACAAATTATTATTATTTTTACACTATTTTTTATATTATTTTAAATTTGTATAAAAGGACTTATAAGGATTTTAAGATTGTTTAAATTTATTTTTTTTAAAGATTATGTTCATAATTATAAATATCATATTTGATAATAAAAAATTAGTTAGATGTGAATTATTTTTAAAATGAAATAAATAATAAATTTGAATTAATTAATTGAATGATCATTAATCATATGAAATAAGTAATGGCATTGGTGAGAAAGAAAAATCCCTTTTGACTATTATACCATCAAATTACATAAATTTTATAATAAAAAACTATAATTTACACTAACTAACAAACATGTTGGGAAACAAATGAAGGAGCAAGCGACGGGAACGTGAACGCCGTGACGGTGAAGTCGCGACAAAAGACTCCCAGCGTGGGGTCCTCTTGACCATCTGTACGTCAAAGCAAACACCGGGTTGCCACGCGTCGGCCGACTATTCGCTGGTATTATAGGCAATCTCGTAATCTCACACTCACTCCAAACAGAAATACCCAAAGAGTAACGGGTTATTACCCTTGCACCCTGTACGCCTTTAATCAATGGCTGCCTTCACCTTGTAAGCTTCCACTTCTTTCTCATTCTTGATTAAAGCCCTGTCATCTGCCGGTCTGTCCTCTGCAATCGAATCGGAATCTCAAAAAGGAAGCGTCCCGCCCTTCCTCTTCGGTTCCGTTAATCGGAGCTATCCCGGCATTGGCGTTTTAGGGTTCTCTCTGGTTTTCTCCGGGCGGCGAAACGGGGAATCACGGGAACCCTAGAGTGCCCGGAATCCGTGATCGTCAATGACTTACCATGAGGAAGGCGGGGCAATCCCCGAGCTGAGGCTGATGCTTGGCGAGGATAGCCACGGCGGGAAGGGAGATTATCTGAATTTGGGGGAGTGCGAGGCGGAGGAATTGGCCCTGTCTCCTAGGAGGAGGTGGAGAGGTTTCGTGTGGTATTGGGTGAAGTTGGCTCTGTTGTTCTCTTGCCTGGGCTTGTTAGCTGGGGTTTGCCTCAAATGGGTATGGCCGTATCTCATGGACAAGGTCGGTAATTGACGCTTGACGCTCTTTTGTTCGTCGAGTTTTTGCGGATAGAATAATTCATGCATGTAATCAGCAATGCAGATTCTTGATGCTGTTTATTTTTTCCTTACTGGCTTGAGATTTTAGAGTTACCTTCGCCGTGAACTAATGGCGAGAATTTTGTTTGAGGGAGATTCTGTAATATAAAGTGAAAGCAATGGATATTGCTTATGATGCCATCGATCATTTTTCTGTACTGTTCGTTTCTCGTGTGGCAAAAATTATTTGAATTAACTTGTCTATAGTTATAATGCACTTTCTAGTTCCCAAAAAAGAAAACTTATAGTGCACGTCAAACCTAGTTTCCATTGTTGTTGTTATTGCATTGTTTTACTGTGGCATTCATCTTTTATTCCTCGTTCATCAATGGTACAGGTTGTTTGTGATAATATTTGTAAGATGTATACTTATACCATCAGTAGTGATATTCATTTTTTTCATAATAAGCAAGTGTTTGAATCCTTTACCCACAAATAGATAAGAGGGTAGGTGGTCATGATGCAAATTATGTTCTCCATTCCTCTTTTTTCCCATTCTCTAGAAGCATAGCAAGTGGGCTAGATTTCAGTCTGTTTAAAACTTTTGGTGTAAGCTGTGTTTATTGTTATTTTTATTCTGCATTAATCATGATTCGTATGTCAATCACAATTCATCATGTTACCATGTTGTTTTGGAGTGCTGACATGTTTCTCCTTGTCATTTTCTAATTGGTACTTGCTGTTTTGCAGGAAATTATACCGATCATAAATTGGGAGACAACAACATTTAGTCGTCCTGTCCTTGCAGTTCTCGTCTTTGTGACAGTCGCACTATTTCCCACTCTTCTCTTTCCGTCAACCCCTTCCATGTGGGTTGCCGGAATGACCTTTGGATATGGTTATGGCTTTCTGCTCATTTTTTCTGGAGTAGCCATCGGTGTGTCTCTTCCTTACTTCATAGGGTCTCGATTCCATTGCAAAATTCAGGTTTCCAATAATCCATTAATCATTTCTCTCTAGCAGAAGTTCTCATTAGCATTTGCTTGGTACAGTTGAATGACATTCTGTTGGGTCACAGGGGTGGTTGGAAAAATACCCCAAGAAAGCTTCATTACTAAGATCAGCTGGAGCAGGAAATTGGATTCACCAAGTTCGAGCAGTGACTTTAATCAGGATATCTCCCTTCCCTTATATCCTTTATAATTATTGTGTTGTGGCAACAAATGTCAAGTATATACCTTATATCTTAGGGTCATTGATTGGGGTGATACCTGAAATCTTTGTCGCAATCTATACGTAAGTTCTCTCCTATTCTTGCTAGACCTCATTAATTTCTGATTCTGCTCTCTTTTGTGTATTCTGCTTAAGTGTGTTATGCATGCTCTAGATGCTGGATATACCAGTTGACATTATGTTATTTATTTGTTCTTCCTTAAATCATGCCAAATATGCATCATTGCTACATTTCATTCTGGATTGATATTTTAAGAACCCTAGTTGTACAACATGCATGTGATCAGAGGTCTTGGTTTAGATTCCAAGTAAACCTCTATTCGACTTTGATTTACTCTTCCTGTTTCTGCTCTTCATCATCATTCCAATTGCAGTTTGTGTTTATCAAGTTTGATTTGAGCGTCAGGTAATGTTAGGTTCAGTTGATTCACAATCATGTATATCTTTCCCTAACGTTGAAGCTTTGCTGAAAATAATGTTTGTCGCTTCTGACCAAGGAAAAAAAATATGGTTCACTTGACAATTCTGAAATGCTACCATCATTTTGTGGTTCATCTTTTGATTTTGACCTCTTTATCACAGAGGCATTTTTATAAAGACTCTAGCAGATGCTTCCTACGATCGGCACACCTTGTCGGCTCCGCAGATCATCTTCAATATCCTTGGTTTCTTGGGAACGATTGCCACTACAATTATCTTCACTATCTACGCGAAAAGGCGGCTCAAGATACTGAGGAGCGAGGAGGAGCCACTCCTTGAGTGAGCTTCTCCAGGGGTTTCACATGGCCCTTTGTGGTTGCAACAAAGATTGTGGTTGGGATGAAGTTTCATTTATGAAGAAACTTCACCTGTGGAAGTACTAACAGTCCGAGAAAGGTGGTATTCTAAAGTGTTGAAAGTTAAGAACATCTAACCTGATTGACACGATTCTAAAGATAGGCTCAGTATTCTCATGCAAATCTATGGCCTTGGGTCATGTGTATGATGTGTCACATTCCAGGCACCATAGATCGGGCATGAATTTGTAATGGCCTAGTTCTGAAGTTGGTCCTCTCTTGTATATGGTCGGAGCGCCTAGTTTGGAAGGTCGTACTGGATTCGTTGTATTCATGCATGTAAATAGAACTGGAATTGTTCTCCTCGAACAAGATCGCTCTGATTATGGTCATCACTGTTTATCTAATATTTGTATCTGCCTTATCACTCTTGGCCACTTTGATAATGGTAGACTAAGAAGCTAAGAACCATTTACTCGACATTGTTGTACTCCATTTCAAGGAAACGGGGCACGCTGATGAGTTGATGAACAGCAATTTACGAGTTCAGGAAACCAAGTTTCCTCTCCGGTAAACCTGACTCTTTTCTACATCTTTTTAATATTGCTAGTAGGATGATTTACTCTTGAGACTCGGGCGTCAAGATAAGAAAAGGGGGAGAGATTCTCTTTGAGAGACAAGAACAAACGAGTGTTGGCAATAAATAAGGTCAGAGCAGAAAGGGATAAAGTGGAAGGTGAAAGGCAACATCTACTTGCCCTTTAACATTTAATGACCCTACCTCCAGTGGCAGAGGGAGCAGCAGCAGCAGAAACAACACGTCAACGATCACCATTGTTCATATGTTACGAACATCATGTGTTACTATGTATGTTGGGCACCTAGCACTGCATTATTCAGCCGAACACGCTGTGATGCAGCATGCTAGAAACATTGTTTTATCGAATCTCGATACAAAGATTCATCTTCGATGGAGGGCCACACGGGTGTTCGCCGGAATCAAGCTTGCACCGCCCACTGAAGTGATTTTGCATGCTGCAGGTCATTCTTTTACTTTACACATCTTTGCCTTAAAAAGTGGTCTCCCGACCGCTGCTTTTGGCCTGGGGACAGTGTTGGAAGTATGGAGAATGACTCATCAAAAGAAGACGACTGCGATGTGCCACTGTGAATCAGGACCACCACCAGTACAGCCAAAATAAATGCCGTTTTGCTTTCGACGCCTTCATCCCGAGCTGGCGAGAAACCATTTCAGGTCGCATTCGGTAAAGATGACAGCCGTCCATGAACTAATATCCCGCGTACGAAGGCGATCATCTGGTTTGAGAGCGACTGAATGAGATGCAATTTACTCGGAATTAATCTATGGAGATGGAGAGGAGACTTTGTAATGTGGACAACTTTGAATAAAGCATCAAGCTGATTACCTTTTATAAAAAAAAATTCAATGAAATATAATTAATTTACATTCAAATCTAACTACCTCATATTAAAAAAAGATGTGAAAAAAATTATCAAAATAATCGGTTATTAATTTAGTTTTCAAATTATTTTAGCTACCATTTTAATTCATTAAATACCAATTTATTATTTATATAATATACTTATATATGTGATACTTATTATTAATAATAGTCCATATCATATTTCTATTACTATTAATTAATATTTAGTCTATTTCGATGATAGAATGATGAATGAATGAATGTTGGAAGAGATCGAGGTGTCCAGAAGATTAATGGATTGATTTGGTGGCGGATTTTGACAGTTTTTCGGGTGGGGAAATGAAGCCAAGAGGGCTACGTGGCACGAGCGAATGTTTTCCCACTAAATCCGTCATGTCTGAGCTGGAGTGGAGAGCGCCCCGTTGGGGTGGCGCATTATTATGATACGGAAAAATATTTTTTTAAAAAACATTATACGAATATTTTAAAAGTTGAAAAAAATTAAAATTTTATTTTATAAATCACCAATTTTTAGTTCGATTTTGTTCAACTGATTAATTCGAATCGTTCTGGGTCAACTCATTTAAGGGATTAAAACCTCCCCGCCGCAGGTGAAACTCGAACTCGAGTTTTCATATTATAATAATAACTGTCGAATCACTCTACCACATCCATGTGGGTGAAAAATTAGACTTTTCTTCTCTTATTTATATTTATGGAAGTATTATGGAATGAATTAAAAAATGGGGAGGTCTCATGTCATTAACTTTAGTTTAATTTTTGAGAATGATATTTAATAGATCAAATTTAAGATTAAAAATTTTTAAAAGTCATTAATGAGAAAGTTTAAATTAGATAATAGACTATTTATAGAATAATTAATTATTATGATATATATATATATATATAACTTCAGTTTAATTCCATAATTGAAAAGATTCAACGAATACATCTCCATCTAGGAGCCTATCCCGTCATTGGACCGTTGACCCACAGCTCCACCGCCTTCCAATGGCAAGATCCCGGACTCGGAATTGGGAACCGGATAATCTCTCCGTCTTCTTAAATTCTGTCCATATTTAGCGAAATTGAGACTGTACGAGCAGATCGTGAGAAATCGAAATGTGTTAGTTGACCGATCCAGAATATTTCGTCTGAGTAAGACATCTGTTCGAAGATGTAATCGGAATGCAGTCTTGCTTTAGTATACCAATCTATCTTTAATTTGGATTTATAACATTTTCCCGTTAATAAAAATTGTGTGGAAAAAGGTTTGCATATGGAAATTGCAGAAAAGGGGGGAACGGTGAAGGGGCGCGGTCAACAGGAACACGTTACATGAGACAAGACAGACCAGGACCCTCCCCTGCAAGTTTTCCCATGAATGAAAAATTATTATTATTATTATTATATACGCTGAATTCTCAGTGGAACAGCTAATTTTGAAATTAAAAAAATGGAACAGCTGAGATGTGATGTGATGTGATGCGGGATCGGAACAAGGAGAGCCAAGAATCCGTGGAAACGGAACAGGAGAAGATAAGCAAATGAAACTGAGAACAGAGATCTATAATTTCTGCATATCTGATCTTGCCGGAATTGATGATGAACATTAAATCCTCAGGTTACTTAGATGTTAAAAATCAGAGTGTTGTATGTTTCTATTAAGCATTCATCCGTCATCATGGGTTGGAGTAACGTGATTCTTTCGGATAAGAGTTGGGTTTCGAACAGTTTTTATTACTAGAGAATGCAAGATTGGATGTGGGTCCCGTGCGTGGGATCCATCTCCTGTTTGGGTCGTGAATGAGTAATAAATGGAGACGAAGAAGCAACTTTCTGTTCAATTGGCCGCTACGAAGACCCATAATGGAGACCGGAGAGTTTATGGCGATGATGCTCTGCTCAGCTGGAGAGGTTGGTGGGGCAGAATAAATGCTCTCGTCTTCCCTCTCTCTCAGCCGGAGGGGGCCTACACACACAGTGGCCATTGGAAGAAGGAAAGGAAGAAGATGAAGCTCTCTCTCCTCTGTGTTCTCTCTCTTGATAACCCATTTCCGCCATTGAGCCAATTACCAAGAAACAGAGGGATGTAGGAAGACAACAGAGAAGATGAGCTCATGCACGTGCTTCCCCCCTCTGCTCGTTGCCTCCACTTGATATAAAAATTACACCTTTTCTTTCTCTTTTTCCTTTTTGTTTTTGTCTACCCTCAACTTTCTTTGTCATTCATTCTTGACCATCTCTCTCTCACGCGCTCTCTCTCTCTTGCACCCTTTTCCAGCTCAAGGCACTAGTCCTCCTATCGTTTCTATTGTTTCTTGAAATCGAGGGGCTTCCGGGGTTCCTTGAAGTTCCTGATTCTGGGTTTTGCCTCGCTGTCAGAGACACTCAAAGACAAGTACGACGCCAAACGGGTATGCCCACTGAGAGACTCCATTGACTTTAACTCTGCTATGCTATGCTATGCGAAATTGCCGGAGAAATTCGTCATCCTCAGCTGCATTGAAGTGGTAAAGCTGATCCATAATGCTCCTGTTCACTTGCGATCTTGATGTTGTATTCCTAATATTCATGGAGAGCTTCTCTTCCCCCAATTAAGCAGGATGCCTCCCCCCATAATGTCCAACGGGTAGACCGTGTCGTTCGAGAGCATAACATTGTCTCTATTTACTCTGTTACGAGAGCATGAGAGGTCTTGTCCGTCGAAACCCCCCTTGTCATGCTCTGTTGCTGTTGATTTATTGCTTTACCCTGTCGATTGGTACTGTCACTCCAGAGACCGAGACTGAGATCTTGCTTCAATTCAAGGGCAACATTACAAGTGACCCCAATAACGTGTTGGGTTCTTGGGTTAGTGGCGGTGACCCGTGTAACTTCACTGGTGTCTACTGCAATGAAGCTGGATTTGTTGAAAGGATAGTCTTGTGGAACACTAGCCTTGTGGGCGTTCTCTCCCCAGCTCTGTCGCGTCTTAGATCATTGAGGATCTTGACATTGTTTGGGAATCGATTCTCAGGCAATATCCCAACTGAGTATGGAAGCATTCAGTCGCTGTGGAAGATCAATGTGAGCTCCAATGCCCTGTCGGGCTCAATCCCTGAGTTTTTGGGTGGGTTGCTGAACATTCGGTTCCTGGACTTATCAAAAAACGGGTATATCGGGAAGATTCCAGATGGTTTGTTCCAGTATTGTTCCAAGACCAGGTTTGTCTCTCTATCTCACAATGGTCTCTCAGGTCCGATCCCCAGATCAATTGCCAATTGCTTGCATCTTGAAGGGTTCGACTTTTCGCACAACAACCTAACCGGAGATATACCTTCACAAATTTGTGTTTTCCCGAGCTTGCAATTCTTGTCCTTGAGGAGTAATGGCTTCAGTGGGAACCTGGAAGAACAGATATCAGAATGCCAAGGCTGGAACCATTTAGATCTTGCTGATAATAAGTTCAGTGGGCCGGCTCCTTTTGGGTTTCTTGAATTGAGGAATATCTCTTATTTTAACATTTCACACAATTTGTTCACTGGACAAGTTCCAGATCTCAGTTCATGCAGTGAGAGTCTTGAAAAACTTGATGCCTCATGGAACAACTTAGATGGTGGGATCCCCTCCAGTATTTCCAGTTGCAACAGCTTAAAGTTTATAGACTTAAGTTTCAATTCGATCAGCGGAACCATTCCCATCACGATTGGGGATGTGAAGGAGCTTTGGGTGATTAGGTTTGGTAATAATTCGATTGGTGGAAGGATTCCCAATGAAATTGGAGATATAGAGCTGCTTCAGGTGTTGGATTTGCAAAATCTCAAACTTGTTGGAGAAATCCCAGAGAGTTTAAGCAACTGCAGGTTTCTTCGTGAGTTGTGAGTCTCCAATTACCAAGGCTTCTTTGTTTCTTGAGACCTTGAAGATGTTTTCCAGCTTCCGATTTTTTCTGTTTTTGATGGAAAAGATTCGTATGGTTGACTGTTGGAAATACCTATTGGATCAACCAAGGGCATCTAACCATGTCTTTTTTTTTTTTTTATCTTTTGTTTCCTGTAAGATAAAAATGGATGACCAAAAATCTCTCTACCAATTCTGTAGAACCGAATGGAGCCTTATTTCCCAACTGCTTGAAATATTTCTGAAGGAAAATTTCTTGTTTGCTTTGCAGGGATGTCTCCAGTAATCTGTTGGACGGTGGGATTCCTCGGACATTGTACAATATGACGTATCTTGAAGTTCTTGATCTTCACAGGAACCATCTAAATGGAACCATTCCTGAAACCCTGGGGAATCTCTCAAAGCTCCAGATTCTTGACTTGTCGCAGAATTCTCTTTTTGGTTCGATTCCTTCATCCCTGGGGAACTTGCTGAATCTGAAACATTTTAATGTCTCATACAACAACCTCAGTGGTGAGATTCCTGCAGTTCCAATGTTTCAAGAGTTTGGGTCATCTGTATTTTCCAACAACCCAGGCTTGTGTGGGCCTCCACTGAATGTATCTTGCTCAGGTTCTGGCAGTGGGGCAGTTCCATCAGAGCGGAAGCCAAAACTTAGTGTGTCTGCTATAGTGGCGATCGTCGCTGCTGCTCTGATAGTTACTGGCGTTTGTGTGATAACAATGGTGAACTTAAGGACCCGAAGGAGGAAGGTTGAAAATAACGAGGCAGAAATTGTAGAAAGCACTCCTTTGGCCTCGACAGAATCAAGTGTTATCATTGGGAAGCTGGTTCTCTTCAGCAAAACTCTACCTTCTAAATATGAGGATTGGGAGGCTGGGACCAAGGCTCTACTTGACAAGGACAATCTGATTGGTGTTGGATCCATCGGGACAGTTTATAGGAGCAGCTTTGAGGGTGGGATCTCCATTGCAGTGAAGAAGCTTGAGAACATCGGGAGGATCAAGAGTCAGGATGAGTTTGAGCAGGAGATTGGACGTCTCGGGAACCTCCAGCACCCGAACCTAGTCCAAGTGCTGGGATATTACTGGTCCTCATCGATGCAGTTAATTTTGACTGAGTTCGTCCCTAATAGAAACCTGTACGATAACCTTCATGGGAACAGTTTTTACACAGGTACTAGCTCTCTAGGTGGGCCAGATGAGTTGTATTGGTCTCGAAGGTTCAATATTGCCCTGGGGACAGCCCGGGCGCTGGCTTACCTGCACCATGATGTTAGACCACCAATTGTTCATCTCAACATCAAGTCCCATAACATATTGTTGGATGAAAACTATGAGCCTAAGCTGTCCGATTATGGTCTTGGAAAGTTGTTGGCTATCTTGGACAATTACTGGCTCACGAGATCCCACACTGCAGTTGGCTATGTTGCGCCTGAGCTGGCACAGAGCTTGAGGATAAGCGAAAAATGTGATGTCTATAGCTTTGGGGTGATTCTGCTGGAGCTTGTCACTGGGCGGAAGCCTGTCGAGAGCCGTGGGCCCAGCCAAGTGGTTGTTTTGTGTGAGCATGTGAGGATGTTATTAGATAGAGGGAGTGCATCAGATTGCTTTGACCAAAGGTTAAGAGGGCTCGAGGAGAACGAACTGATTCAGGTGATGAAGTTGGGCTTGATTTGCACTTCAGAGAACCCAGTGAGGAGACCGAGCATGGCGGAGGCAGTTCAGGTCCTCGAGTCCATAAGGAACGGATTGGAGCTGTAGGAATGCAGAAATGGAGCCGAAAGTGATTCTGACTGAAGTATTTTGTGAAGAGGTACAAAGAGATAATCATTAGATGTTTGGTTGATTGTGTAGATGGAACAGAAAGGTGATTGATTCCTTGACACAGAACTTAGCCATTCTTTTGTATTGTTTCTGCAGCAGCTCATCTTCATCATCACGAGGTTGTTCTTTGACATTTTTTTTGGAAATAAAATTGATGAATTCTTCCTCTCTGCTTGCTGGGCTATGTCTCGGAAACCAAACTAACAAGTTCATCGAGTCTTAAAGGAATCGATGATGATTAAACTGATCAGAAGATAGAAGTTTGCCTTTTCTTTTGTGTACATTACGTACTAATTTAACAACTCACTTATTCGGATTCAAGCAAGATCAATTTGTTCAGAGTCCTCTTCATTCAGAAGTTCGCATTTTTTTACTGAATAATTCAGAAATTTGCAACTCAGACATTCTTGTTGCATGCACAAGAAGAATTTAGTAGAAATTCAGAAATTTCCATTAAAATATTTTGAGTAAAGCACCTTTCACCTTTAAAACATCAGTGGAAGCCCTGCCCCCTTTTATGGGACTGAAGCCCTTTTTGCCTAATCATGAGTGCCATCATTAGCGGAATATTCTTATTTCTTTCACAAATTTCCAATCCAAATCAGAAACTTCAGCCAGCATTTATTTCCCTAAAAGAAGAGCCTCCAAAATATGAAATTTGATTCCTTACTCAGCTGCAATTTCCGCCCACAAGTTGCTTGGACAGCACCTGCAAGTTTACGAACCAATTCGAACAGGGTGACTGAAGAACCATGGCGCATAATGAACCCAGACCCAAGCTAAGACATCTCCGACCAAAATAGGATCCACAGGCAAACCAGATTCTATGTAGAACTGGACTACAATCAACAAACAATGTTTTAACCATGAGATTTACACTTTTCAGAAACTTTTCTAATCCGCTCCATGACGACAGGAACATCATCACTAGACAATGTGGCAAAACAAAATTGGAACCATCCAGGCTCGATACACTGACAACAAGACCCTGGAGTTACATTGATCTTACCCATGTTCAGTAACTTGTCCCAGAGTTCAATCTCCCCCTTCTCACTGTATGATCTGATCAAACCACTCATATCAGCCCAGCAGCAAAACCCTCCGTTGCTTCTGGTACATTCAATACCCAATTTCTTCAACCCTGCAACAAATTCTACATACATTTTCTGGAGTCTCTCTCGATATACATGGATGAAATTCCAAATGAATCTAGCATCTGAGAGCACCGAGATCAGCAATCGCTGGGTGGGAGTTGAGATTGAAGAGAACCTCGATAGCTTTTTAGCAGCAGCCAGAACATTGTTGTTTAAGGAGTAAATAACTCCAACACTAAAGCCTGTGAGGCACAGATCCTCAGACAAGCCATACACTATGTGAACTCTAGTACGATCGCAGTCCTCAGAATTGACAATCTCTGCCACACTCACAAACTCCTCAGCCCCATGAGTGGATCCTGCAAAGATCTCATTACAAACTAAGTGGATGTTCTTCTCAGTAACAAAGTTGAGGAGATCATAGAGTGTTTCCTGCTTTAACAAAGCCCCGACAGGATTTGATGGGTTCGAGATGAAGACCCCCCGGACTTTCAGTCCACGTTTCTTTGCCTGATAAAATGCTCGATCGAGAGCATTTATACTCAGGGTGAAGTTATCAGTGCTTCGACAGGGCACAGGTATAATTTCAACTCCACTTCGCCACTTGATGTCTCGGTCAAAGCTGCATTTAGGTTCAAGTTCAGTAATTGCCCTGGACATAATCTAATAATAATTGCTTTCAACAAAATAAACTTGAGGATTTTTTTTCCTCTTTAATGCATATACCATTACCCAGGATAATAAGGTGTAGGGACGAGGAATGCATTTCCTGGATCGGCTATGCAGAAGCTGAGCATGTCAATTGCAGCACTTGAACCTGTTGTTAGTACTAACTGTGATGGGTCGAAGGACACAGACCATTCAGTCATCTGGGACATAAATTTTGCCACAACCTGCAAGATATTAATCTTATCATTAGACAGAGACCACCACATATATACATATTAAGAGTAAAACAGAGATATCCATCATTGACGTGCTCCCATCAAAATATTTAACGTTTCTGCTTACTATCATTTGTGAATGCTGAATACAACCTGGAAACTGCAGCTAATCTTACAGACAATAAGAGTAGTTCCTATCTCTCAATTGTAAACTCTAGCTGATCCCACTTCAATTTTATTCCAAATTCACTTCTAAGCTTCAACACGAGACAGTTGCAATACTGGGATTGACTGAAATTTCAAATACCAATCATCATAAATAAAGCAGGATATAGTACAAAGATTAGGAACAGCTATAGGCGGCAAATTTACCAATTTCAACTCCATCAATCCATCGAGAGGCTTGTATGTCGTGATCTGACTGATACTCGAGTCATCACCCAGTATTGCCTCTCTCCCATTCGCTAGCACCCAATCCCGAACCAAATCCAAGCACAACTGTGTACAATGAAAACATGTCGCTCAATCACTCAGCATATCACTATTGCTTGTCAGGAATCATCTTCAGTTTAGTCTCAGCACGCTAATTATTCCAACATAATCTCATTCATAAAAATTAATATATTACGCAATAATATCTCAAAATTGAAAAGGCACAACGCAATAGTAAGAAAGAAGAAAAGCAGAACAAAAGACCGAAACTTGAGAAGTAACAACCTTGTTTTCAGCCAATCCCAGCTGAATAATGCCATTGGGGTTGGCCAGTTCATCGTACGGATCTTCCTCGACTCGCTTCAGCCCGACAAAGTAAGGCGAATCCCCATCCTTGAGGACCGAAGCAGCCCGACTCGACATGTGGGCCGCCCCGACAGAGCCGCGCGGCGACAGGTGGGCCCGGGAAAGTGACCGATGCAGCCCCCCGGTGGAAACATCCGCAAGCTGCTCCGCAGAGGGAGATGGCGACGGCGGCGGCGTGCGGGACGGCCCGGAGCGATGCCGCTTCAGGTATAGCTGGAGAAAGTAAAAGAGAGCGCAAGGAATGACGGAGCCCAGGACGAGGCCGCCCCTGCCTTGGACCACGCCCTGCAACGGGACAATCACCCTCATGGCAGTTCCCCAGCCGCCGCCAGAGCTGGTGGTGACCGCCGCCCTGGAATCTTCGTCTGTATCGGGGTTCCAGTCCCTGTAAAACCGGGTCCGGGTCATTTTCCAGAGGCATGCATCATCTCAGTCCATGGCCATCCTCGGTTGAGACGGGAGAATTGGCTGATGGGTATTGGACGGAGTAGTCGGTCGGAGAGTCCGAGGAGGAAAAGTCGGTGCCCCTGCACGGGTTGGAGTGAGAGTGGCGACCTCCTAAGGCGCTCAGATTTTCCCCCTTTCTTTTCTTTTATGTATTTATTCCTTCCTTTTTTTTTTTTTTTCCATTTCCACCGCCTCGTACTTTGGAGCCTAATCGGTTAATTTAGCTTTAAATTAATTTGATGCAGCAATGAGTAAAATTTTATCTATCTTTTAAAATTTATAAGATTTAAATATCAAA
Organism: Sonneratia alba; assembly: GCA_900174645.1. NCBI lineage: Eukaryota > Viridiplantae > Streptophyta > Magnoliopsida > Myrtales > Lythraceae > Sonneratia > Sonneratia alba. Next base: position 1,397,622 of record FWPY01000041.1, read on the forward strand.
ATTAAAAAATCTTCTAACCATCGACTTAACATATTGGTTTATTTGTTTAAATTTCCATTTTTTTTTGGTTGGATCTGTTAAGACTTGGAGACAATGTTCGCGCCGTTCCATGTTTCAGTAGAAGAAGGTGGGATCCACTTGGAAGGTTGAATTTACCCAGTTGCCCCCCTGACTCTTGCCAAATCACCGTGGATTTTGATAAATATATTTTTTTGAAAAACAATTTTGCAATTTGGTCCTGTGCACCCTATCGGTCTTCCGCAACGAAGTCATACTACGGGCAAGGAATTCTTACCTCGTAATCGATTTTGAAAGTGCGCCTTTAATTTAAATAGATGCGTGGCCGATGTGCGTTGCATAAAGAAATTTGACCGGTGGCAATAATTTGCAAGTAGCAGCAGCAATATGTTTTAGGCATATATATATATATTTATATATTTCGAGAATATACAAGGTAAAGCATAGAATAAAACATTAATTACGTAGACCATAGTGGGGGAGTAGACACCCCCATAGTGTTGCCAAGTAGCAAAAGCTGAAGATCCGGAGGGCAAGCAGCAATCCTATGCGACCTCACTGACCGATGAATAGCTTCATCAGTGAGCTAATATGTACATGCATTACTCTCACGAAGGGTATATTGAACCTTAGATAATCAGTTCCTCTCCAACAACAGTATGTAAATATCAGCTGAAATACTCCAACGCCAAGCCGAGCTGCCTTTCTTTGGCTACTATTTCAGAGTTTACCTTCACAATGACCTTCTGAAAGCTCAAATCTCATGCCATCTCAAGCCTCCGCTCCACACCCCGCAGCTCTTCCGCGATGGAACTGGTAATTCCAACATTATGCACGAAATCCTCGAGCCATCTGCCCATTTCATCCCGAAGCTAGGGACTAAGACTTTGCCACCCGAATGATAGTCTCTCCTCCATGCCAAGGCCAAGAGGAATCCGGATCGTGCATATAATTATTCCTCCACTTCCATGCTAGCCAGCAGCCGATTCCAGACGTCACGGCCCAAGTTGGGCGCGATCTGTCAGATGTCGTTCCCTCCAAGTTCCTAGCCAACCGTTGTTCTCTGGGATCAGAGAAGAATATTAATTGTTCGTGCCCTCTGAACAATTTCCTCCCACATGGCTCGCACCCGAGGGCAATCCCTAAGAGACCGAAGCACGGTCTCCTTAAACAATCCACAAGCTGTGCATGTGTCATTTTTGCCAAGAGCTCTTGCCACATTGAGCTTATTTGTTAAGAGACGGTCACGATGGACAAGCCAGACGAAGGCGTGGATCCGTTGGGACCCATTCAATGACCAAATTAATTGCCAAACACCAGCTACTGGTCGATAATGATGAGACATAATCGTGGAGGATTTCCATGTGAGACAAATCGGGAGGATCCTGCAGAATCAGAGGCTGAACAACAGCTATTTTGAGAGAAGCTGCATGTGCAAACCGCTCCCACAACCAAACACATGATGCTGAGACAGATGATCTGATGTTGAGATTGAGAGATTCAAATGATGGTGAAGCAATACAATCCTCTACGGAGTAGACCATGCATTGGAAGCTAACAATCATACCAAAATCATGGTGCTCTACCCATCACCTAATTGCCATCCAAAACCCAAGGAGATAACTTTCCGTACTTATGCTCAATGAATTCCACATCCATGAGCCATTCCCTCTTCAATCGGAAGCTAGAATGTTGTCCTCTGTGGTGCCGTACTTATGCCTAATGACTTGTACCCACAATTGGCTCCCTTGAGTCAAGATACTCCAACAAAGTTCAGATAGATAAGCATCGTTGGTCCCCCTCTCGATAAAAAGTTGCATAATAATGCTCTATCTTAACAGATGGATCTTTGATTGGGAATTTGTAAGGCCCCATAAGAAATTTCAGCAAACGCGCTCCACCTCCTCTAGTGTACCACGAGGGATTCTCGTCGATTGCATGGTATATACAGGTATAGCCATCGATACCGAATCAACGAGCATAGTACGCCCCGCCAATGAAAGCGAGGAAGCCACAAATCCACTTAGTCGGGCTTTAACTTTCTCCACGATGCCTTTGATACACATTCCTCGAGATCCTCCCATGCAGCAAATGAACTCGCAAGTACCAGCCCAGATTGTCCGTTATAGCGAAACCACAGCCAACCTTAACATCTTCACGTGTACGCATGAGTAATCACAATGCGAGATAAGAATATAAGTGGCTTAGATTTACTGACCTTTTTTTTTTTTTATATCCAAACAAGGCAAAATAGATTTATTTGCTTGCTTGAAGCAGTAATGCATTTTTCTATTCGAATTTAATTAAATGGCAGGTCATTTTCCAAGCCTTTTGGCTCGGACCAATACGACTTTATGAGAAGTTTTCCTATGTCGATTAACTAAAAAAAAGTATGTTATGAGTTTGTAAGGAAAGTCAATGTAAATTTTGATGTGAATATATGTTCGATCTCTTACATACTGATTAGCAGATATAGCATGTTGAAAAAGAAATGAAAAAAAGTTATAATTGTGCATTTACGAGAAAGTTAGACATCGTTACCTATAATTTAAAATGATGAAATTCTTCTATATATCCATAATTAGGATAAAATAATGCCGACACCATTCTTGACTCTAGAGCAAGAAGCCATTTGTAACCGAAAAAGAAAGCCGAAAATATTCAAGTGGGGAGATTTTTCTTTTCCCCATTAATACAGCCAGCCGTGTGGGATTTGGAGAACTTGACATCCCCTAGCTCATGCCAAGAAAAAGACAATGGGGATATATGCAGAGAGAGACGTTTGGGGACGCGAGTATTTGCGGCTCAGAAGCAACCGTTGATTGATTGTTTCTTAAGAGATGAGGAAGATGAGGCCATTGCTTGTAATTTTAGTTTTGGTGGGTCACTTCTCACTTCTGGCCTCTGGGCATAGACAAACAATGGGAGCTGTCCACCTGGTCGATGTCCTCTTATCATCTATTCGAATTTGGCTCAATGGGTCCAAGTAATCTAGACAAGAGGATCGTCGTCCACTGGTCTTCTGCCGCTCTTCGTGGTTGGGCGTGCGGTGCATGTTACATTCTCTAAACCGGACAAAGAACTCATGGATACGAGTATTATTTGGAAGGAAATAATACGATAGCATCACATTTCGGTTTATTAGCCGGGAGACTCTTACTGTGGTTGCAATCTTCATTGCAAACTCAATGTTCCCCCTGCAACCTAAGAATACTCGAACCAAGATACCCACTGGACGAGCAATCACCGGTTCTTTGATAGTTGGCCCAAACTCTGCTTATGGGCTGTCACGCGGGCCTAGCTTAGGCCAACCGGATGTTGCTGGATCCAATAGACCATGTCGAGCCCACAAGTTCAAGAACGAGCTGACCGCTGATCTAATCGGCTTCGAATCTCCATAACCACCTCCCGCCAAGAAAATCAATTTGTTCGCAAGAGAGGAAGGTTGGTTATTGTCATCGTCATTGGCCTGGAATCCTGAACTTGCTCTATCACCATACGTGAAAGGACTCAGCTCCTTCGACATGGCTATTCCACTCAGTTTCCCCCCGGCCATATTTCTCTTGTGCCAAACACGATCCTGTATCTCTGAGAATTTTCACTCCCGGCCATCTCCGCCATCCACCCACCCGTTCAGCTCCCATGGTCCTGGATGTAGGTCTCTGCTTAGTCAAGCTGGAGATGAAAGAAAGAGGGCTCTGCTTCACCGGCAATGAAAACCAGGCTTCTTCTCCTTGGCCAGTGGCTTCTTCGTGAAGGCGATCGCGAGGTCAATGGGGGAAAAACGTGCGCCAAATAGAGGGGTGGAGCATGTGGACACACAGAGAACAGCAACAATGGTTGAGGGCGGGAGCAGAGGCTTTGCTTGTCAAATGAGTGATGTTCATTATGAATTTGCTTTAGTCACCGGACGTTGAGATGGCCGAGTTGGTCTAAGGCGCCAGATTAAGGTTCTGGTCCGAAAGGGCGTGGGTTCAAATCCCACTCTCAACATCCCCTCTTTTTTGTTTTTCCATCAATCAGAGATTATGACCATTTTCTTGTTTTGGTTGCCTGAACCAAGTGGAGTAGATTGTGCACCGGGAGGAAACCAACAGAGATGAAAAATGCGTAACCTCTCGAACCCCCGTAGATGGCATTCCAGGCGATGCTTGGTGCAGTGGAATGCACGAGCAGGTAATGCGGAACCCAGCAGCCGAAAAGAACTTGGCAACCTCTTTCCACCCCCACCTTAGCCGCCAGAATTGCCCCCAACAAAGTTCCCGACCACCTTGCAGAGGCGCTGCTTCCCTCCCGAGCCGCAGATCATTAAGGCACACTAGATAGCAGGGCGCATCAGTGATCTGAAGATTGGGGTACAGTAGGAGGATCCGATAGCCCCCCATATGAATAGAACCTTTTGCACTCTTGAGCACTTGATAATCTAGGGTTACCATTTACCGACCGAGGAGGTTCAACTTTGATCGAGACCATACTGACATGTCAGAAACTTGCACCAGTGAATATCTCCACTTCGAGTAAAGAGCGATAGTTATCAACTCGTCTTCATCTAATTCGGGTCCCTCTAATATTCCTATCGGAAAACTTCTATATGCGGACTCTTCCATTACTGCAGTGCTCCCGTTGTCCCTCTGATGAGCATCCACATCACGGTCACTCTCCTTCCATGAAGGCATGGAAGAGTTCTGCTTGCTGCTCATAGTAGACTTTGTCATGAACACTATGAAATCTCCCTTCAGGCTCCCCTCCACCCAGACATGATCATCTGTCTCGTGTCGTCCGAGACCGATGTCGCTTCTTTCTTGAAACCTTCTTCTCATTGTCTCCGCATCTAGAACTGAGAAACCCATCTCACGGCCAGAGATGGTGGTGGTAGTCGTTTGATTGGTACATTGAGGAGGGGGGAATGAGTTCCATGACAATGAGAGACAAAGATCGATGTCAATCACCAAGAAGACCCAATCCATTCAAAAGGCCACCTTTCCTTAAATTCTGTCACGGGCTCTAACCGAAAAAGTAAGTGTACAGCTTTTCTTCAACTCATCACGAATCATGCTGGCTCGACGTCGTGTCACCAAGTTCATATTTGCCCCTGAATTCGAATCCCAGCTCTTACTTGGGAGTCCAAATCAATCATGCAAACGTTTAGCTTAGCAGAAAGCTACTGTGGAAGCGTATAATTCATATAACGACAAAAAGGAAATTAAAATTATGGCAAATTGTGGGGGTGGACAAAGGGTCAAGCTTGCTGCAACCGACAACGTAGACACCTAAACCAACATCAACTTCAGGCAGACATCAAATCAGCTTAAATCAGCAGGGGACTAAGGTACCGGCTTCATTATATAATAATTGTAAGATAAAATCATCAAGATTGGATCACAGAAGAGATTTTCAAAACCAGAACAGATCTTTAATCAGGAGTTGAATACGATTGAGATTGAGATTTCCCTTTCCTTGGGACCAGGTCTTCGTGACTGGTTGAGCTGAGGAGGGGTAGGGATAGTGAATGATGTTAAGGCACTGGTCTTTGTCTACATTCTCAATAAGTTAAGACAGGCTGGAAAGATTAGAACCATCCAAAAGGGCAAAGGCAGGTATCATCCCAATCAGTATAACCCACCACATAAGGAATGCATTCCAAAGTAGAGGTGAGGAATCGCACTCACACACTCAGCTCAGTCACTCCCTCAGTACAACTAAGCAAATCCAATTTCTGGAGAAGACCACATCCCCATAAGTGAGGAGAGTTCTTCCATCACACTAACTGCTAGAGACCCGTTTTCAGGGCCTGAGAGCTGAAAAGAACACTGAAAACCTATTCTCACGGCGAGCCATTGAGTAATATTTATGGGATGAGACTCTAAGAGGATGGAAACCGTAAACCCGCTCAGTGTCTACTGGAGTTTGGGACGGATTTTCCTATATCAGAATGGCTTGGGAAAGTGTCCGTTCTTCTTGCCACTTGCCACAAATTTAAGAACTTCTGCACTAGTACAGCTCTCATCAGTCTTCACAGAGCAAAACATGGGCAACTGTCTATGTCTACACTCAACACTACAGACAATGCAACCATTCTCTAAACAGCAAAAGAGTATGCTAAACGAGAGGAAGTGGCGTAATAAGAATCAGGAAAACAGAATGAATAAGCAATATGAAGCACTGATCTGATCAGAGTTGCAATCGTGTTAATGAGACATTAACTTTAGCCAAACAATCTCTGTGAACATCAGAAAGTCGGGATCCTCAAACACATTCGAAGAGGGAAACTAAACCAGCTTGACCTGAACTGACTTTCATCTCAGCAGAAAACAACAGCAGCTTCTCGATGAAGTGTGGAGAATCCGTATCAGATCTCATAGTTTTCCACAAGCAACCAAACAACATGAAAATACAGGGTACGCTATTGGAGAACTGAAAGTGGGAGAGAATTGTTCCCTCCCACGAGAAATTTTAAGGATGTATTGAATAAGCTGCTGTAACAGTCCACAAAAAGAGTAATTTAAGGGAAAAATGAAAAACTAAAACAGGGAGGGGGCATTACCGAAAGAGAAGAACTTTATTCTCTTATGCTACCCCCAGCCCAATCACCAATCAAGAACAATGATTAAAGCAGATGCCTTTTCTCGTTTCTTTCATCCATGTCCATATGCAATTCAATCTCATTAATTTGCCACTTCCTTCCAATTTCTTCACGAGGAAGTTAATCTTCAACCAATCAAGAAAAACTTAACCAAGCATGAGGGACGGAGATCTGGATGTCGCACCATGTTCGAGTCGGGATTGAATTGAACGCCACCGTCACCGGGTTGTGACTTTAGATCTCTTCTTTGCCTCACTGTATAGAACGACGCCCATGATGGTTACCGCGAATCCCGTCATCCCCATGGCTGTGACAGGGTTCCTGAATATAAGGACGGACACGACTGCTGCCACCGCAGCCTTGGCGTTCCCGAGTACCTGCAGTGTCAGGGCGCTCGTGTGCTTGGTCACCAAGAAGTTGGTCAAATTCACCAAATACGCAACTGTGGCGTTGCCGAGCAGGAGGAAGATGATGAAGGGGCCCTCCCTCGCCTTCTCTACCGTGACTGCCGCCACATTGCCCTCAACATAGAGGGTGACCGGGAGAAGAATCAGAGCCGCCATGGGAGCCATGTAGAGCAGCAGATTCATGGAGTGCAGCTTCTCGGCCTCCGAGGTGAGCAACAACCCCTGAACGACAGACTTGAGGGCACGGGCGGCGGTGGACCCAACGCAGACCAGGAACCCGAAGAGGTGGAACAGGGGCTCGCTGTTGCTAGCGACGACGATGCCAAAGACGACGGGGAGCAGGGCCAGGTAGACCTCGGCGGTCTCGCGTTTGAAAGTGATGAGGAAGGCGAAGATGGCTGTGAAGAAGGGCGTGGTGGCACCGATGGCCTGATTGAAGGAGACGGGAATGTACTTCAGGGAGGTGTTGCCACAGACGACGGAGAAGCAGAAGATGGCGCTGAGGGCGAGGATCTTGAGGAACTGCCGGCGGGAGAGGATGTGCTGACGTGGCACGAGCTCGAGGCCGTGGATGGCGAGGTAGCTGTAGATGGCGCACGAGATCATGTGAAGCATCGTGAGAAAGATCGGGTACCGGAAGCCGTAGTAGCTCAGGAGGTACTTGTTCAGGAGCAGGACGCCGATGTTAGAGAGGTACCAGGAGGCGATGATGAGCGCCGTGACGATGGCCGGAGAGGAGGCGGAGGCGACGACAGCAGCCGGGACCCGGGCGTCACCTGGCGGCGTGGAGGGGATGTCGACGGCGGTGGGCTCGAGCCGGGGGTTGCTCATCCGCCGCGTCGTCCATGTCTGCGCCTCCACCATGCCAATGCCGCCCCGCTCTCTCTCTCTCTCTAAAACCTACAAGAGAGAGACAGACCGTCCCTGTGCGAGCGTCTGCGTTTCTTCTGAATGTCTGATCTAAGGGGGAAAGAAAGAAAAAGAAACAAGGAGACCGAAGAGGCAATGATCGGGTACTTCTACCCCTACAATCTCACTCGACTCCTCACCTAATCATCTCCGACATTCACATACTCCAAGTTGCATCGTCGTTCATTGATACAGTGAGCTACAAGTAGGAGACTGCTGGTCAAGTGGATGCAAGGATCTGATCGGACGGGTGACGAATAGATCTGGGACGGGAATGAGATTTTGAGCGTCGGATGCGAGGACTCTCCGAGACTGAGGGTGAGTACATGGGAATTTCTCGAAATCTGGGCCCACCGTGCTGTGTCCGGTAAGAGTGTCGGTATCGGTTGCCCTGTTTTTATAATGTATTTTTTTTGCTTTTGGTTGGAGGGGTGACGGTGATCTTCAACTTCCCCGTGGATTGTTTAAAAACAAAATTCAGTTAAAAAATAGTAAATTTATCAAAATAATCCTTAAATTCATAGCCAATCACTAGATCAGACCTTTAATTTTTTTGTTCACCAATTCTACCCAACATTTGTGGTTTATTATCAAAATAGCCTTGACATTATCCAACATTTAAAATGGAGATCTGACTTGGACTATTACTAATAGCACTACATTTCTTCCGTGAAATTTTTTATACCAATAGTATTTGGAAGATTTTGATGACAAATTCGTAATTACTAGATGAAATAGTGGGTTAAATAATTTGATAATTAAGTTGGTGGCTATGACAATTACTTCATTTCTACTGCATGAGTGCGAGTTTAAATTATTTATAAATTTCTTCAATTTTATCATATAATTTTATCTATGGTCCACTGAATTAATAGTTGTGATCGAAATGGATATATCATCTGATTTGACTTCATCCTCCTTCCAAAAATAGCGAGTAGAGTAGAGGAAATGGGTCAAAGTGAGAGCTTCTCTTGAAATTAAATTAAAGCTCAAAAGAATTATTAAAAAAAAACATATTTCCGGTTCCAACTCCAACCTGACCTTTCTACGTACAGACAGTAGGACCGGCTCAGCTCAGGAAACCGTATGGAACTCGGGCCCGGTTCAACATGCTTCGCATCTTCCGAACAGATAGATGGATTGTGTTCCGACGGGTAAGGTTTCATCGAGGCAAATACACGTCCCATGGTTACACGAAAAATGTACTGATGTAAGATGTCAAGCCGTGGTGACGACAGCTGCGGTGGGTCGGAATTCACGGGGATTGGGCCTATTAGCAAATGGACTTATTGTTCCTGTCATTTTCTTTCTTGGGCCCTAGAAGCTCTGATTAGCAGACGTGCCATTGGTTCCAATGTCCACTGTGTCCCCTAGATGGACTTCCACGTGTGCTCATAATACAATGTGTGGATCATAGCCACATTTCCCCCATTTTAACATGCATTACGATCATCTATAATTATCGAAGTTTTGATGAATCACTCCACGATTGCCCCGGGCAATGTCTAATTCCATAAGACCAATATGAATCGAGAGATGTTTAGGCTTCTATAACGCATAAGTTTCTCATTCTAGGGACTATACGTCGGTGAAGGCACGGCTCGGAAAGCTAATCCCGAATGCGTCTCCCACGTCGGGCATCACCGGAGAAACCCCGTCATTGAGATTCCTGTCGAAGGAGTTGATAAGCGAACCGAGCATCAGGTGCAACATTCTCGTGGCCAACGCCAACTGCGGGCATATCCTCCAGCCTCCGGCGAACGGCAAGTGCTTGAAGTTTTGTCCCTTGACACCGAATTCCAACCCCAAGAACCTCTCCGGAGTGAACTCCTCCGGGTTCTTCTATGTGATAGGGTCCCTGCCGATGGCCCACTTGGACCTGTGCGGCCTCTGAGATGGTGTAGCCACCAACCTCCATGGTGGCTCTGGCTCTGCGAGGGAGCAGCAGCGGAATTGCCTGGTGCAACCAGAAGGTCTCCTTCACTGTTGCCCGTAAATATGGCAATCGAACGGATTTTAGATTCCTCAAATAGGTTTATCCCTGCGGATCAACTGATCGAGCTTGGCTTGCACTTTCGACGGCTTCCTGGGATTGCAAAGCAGCTCCGCCATCGCCAACTCCAATATGCTCGAAGTAGTATCAGTCCCCGCAGCAAACAGGTCCTGGACATCATCGATTTCAGTTGACAAAATCCCGTATATCCTCTATCTTATTTCTTGTCTCCGATCTAGTACTGGAGCGTATCATAAATGTTTTCGTTAGAAAGAGAAAAACGAAGGCATAAATTTAGAGTGACCAGGAGGAACAGATGCTTCATCTGTTACATATCATTCTTCCTGTCGTAGCCAGGGACTTCCCTGGCCCTCAGCCTCTTATCCATGATTCCATCGAAGACATCAAGCATCCACCCGAAATAGTTAGTCCTTCTCCCCCTGGCACCTTTGAGGGTCCAACCTCTTCAGCACCGGGAAGTAGTCCACCAGGTTTTGCTTCTCGGCCTCCACCATGATCTGCTCCACTATCTCCTTGAGCTTGGCCGACTCCGACATAGAATCCGCCAGGTCCATCGACAGGATAGTGTACACAGCAGGGCTGAGCACAGTTGTGAATCCGGCCTCCCCATTAATGTCCACCGCGATTCCCGTCTTATTGCACTTACCGACGTGAGCCCAGAGTCACTGACATCAAAAAAATATGGATGGTTTTTTCTATAACAAGATGTTGATTCATCTCCTCTTCTTCTATAAGAATAATTTTTTGAAAAATGACCTAATCTGCTCGAATATTCAGCTTTAGCGCCAACTACAGTTTTTGCATGCATGAGACGTGTTCCATCATGCTCGAAAATTTGAGCTATATTATAACAGATAATTTTCAAGCCAAAACAGGCAAGTTGTGATACGACTCTAGATTTTGAAATATGGCTGGTGATGATTTGCATTATTTTCTGATCTAAATCGTTTTGAATACCTGAACTTTCCAGCATCGAAGGTGTTGGTTTGAGTAGAGGGTCTTGGGTGTGAACAGAGAGACGGGCTCCCAAGGCATCGATCCCGATCTTGTCGTGCGGTGGGCGGCTGTGATGGGGATTGTGCGGTTGCCGGAGGAGACATCGTGGGTGTGGAGGATCTCTCAAGCCACCAGAGCCGAGGAGATGACCACCGTGGTGATGCGTCCCAGCTTCAGGCTCATGATGGGGCCGTGGGGGAAGTGAACCCGAGCTCGCTCGAGGAGCTTTCCAATCACCGTGGACACTACTTATACAGACCGGGGTAGAATTAGCAGTCGTGGAGAGGACTGAATGGAGAAAATTTATGATTGTATTCCGTTGGTGAGCTTGGCTTACACCTCGATCAATGGGTACCCATTGTATTTCTGGATTTCATTTCATGTACCCAATTATAAATAAAGAAAGAAACAAGTTGTTGCACCGTGGACGAAGGTTTAGCACCACATGCTGCAGTCTGCACGGCGTCGTTATTAGTTCTCAACTTCTTTGTTATTTTCTGATTTATTTATTTTTTCATCTTAATCTCTTTCTGGATGGGAAAAATAATAATAAAAACAGTGGAATCGGAGCAAAGAAATTGGTGGAAGATAAGGTTCAGTACCACTCAACCGACAATGATTACAGATATTTCAGTCTTTCAGATAAGCTTCTCTAGCTATGAAATCCGGCCATCGATTTTCCATCCCTGAAATGAGAACCACGTGCGGATATTTCGACCAGACATAAATGCACGTGTGTGGGACGCTATGTTCCACTTCACACGTGCAGAGCCACGTCTGACGATTTTTAGGTTGGGGTGCTGAAAATCAATGAGCTGTAGGCGACACGAGGGGACCGATGACCTCTACTGGAGACAGCTTATGATTTAGGAGATCGGACAAGATCTTATGATCCATTAGTCATTGACAGAGTAACCATTTTATGAATTTGGATTGTGGGTCTACTTTCTTATTCAGGTCATGCAATTCAGCTAATATATAGATTATTAAGCTTCAATTAATACAGTCTTATCTAATTGAAAACTTACTCCAATTAAAAGAGAAATTAAAAAGATGTAGGAAATTATTACGTATGTCCCTACAGCCATAGTCGGCCGTCCGATGGACATAGCATTAGACACAACACATGGACCTCTCACTCTAGTTATTTATCTCTCGGTAAAGGCACGGCCCGGAGAGGTTGCGCCCTTTTTAAGGTGAGCCCGAACATATCTCCCATGTCTAAGGTCGCCGGAGTGACCCCGTCTTCGAGCTTCCAGTCGAAGGAGTTGATGAGGGAACCGAGCATCTGATGCAGCATTCTCATGGCCAACGGCATTCCCGGGCATATCCTCCGGCCTCCACCGAACGGCGACAGTTCGAAGTTTTGTCCCTTGACATCGATTTGCGACCCCAAGAACCTCTCCGGAACGAACTCCTCCGGGTTCTTCCAGTTGACTGGGTCTCTGCCAATGGCCCAGACGTTCACCAGGACCTGTGAGCCCTCCGGAATGGTGTGGCTACCAACCTCCACGGTGGCTCCGGCTCTGCGAGGGAGCAGCAGCGGGACTGCTGGGTGCAACCGGAAGGTCTCTTTAATCGTTGCCTGTAAGTATGGCAATCGAGCAATGTCGGATTCCTCGATAGGTCTACTGCTACCAATCACCTGATCGAGCTCGGTTTGCGCTTTCAGTAGCTTCTCGGGATTGCGAAGCAGCTCAGTCATCGCCCACTCCAATGTGCTTGAAGTGGTATCAGTCCCCGCAATGAACAGGTCCTGAAACATCATCAGATTAAGTGGAAAAAAAAGAAGAAGAAGAAGAAGAAGAAAATTCAACATACAATCGAACTTCTTTTCTTTTCTTCGTTCCACTGGAAAGTATCGTAATGTTTTCCGTTGCAAAAAAAGGAAACAAATGCATGTATTTAGACTCACCAAGAACAGATGCTTCATTTGATTCAGATCCATGCCCTCCTTTTCATCTTCACAGAGGTCGAGCAGAGTGTCTAACATACCATTCTTCCTGTCGGAGCCAGAGACTTCCCTGGCCTGCAGCCTCTTGTCGACAATCCCATCAAAGAGATTGAGCATCCACCCACCGTAGCCTGTCATCCTCCGTCTAGCACCCTGAGGGTCCAACCTCTTCAGCACCGGGAAGTAGTCCACCAGGTTCGGCTTCCCGGCCTCCACCATGATCTGCCGCACTTTCTCCTTGAACTCCGCCGACTCTGAGGTGGAGTCCGCTAGATCAATCGATAGGATAGTGTTTGCAAGCAGGTTGAGCGCGACTGTGAATCCTGCTTTACCGATGTCCACCGGGCTTCCTGTCTTACTGTACTTCTCAACGTGAGCCAGGAGTTCCTGTTTCCAAAATATATTTCTATTCGTATTCAGTATAAATCAACATCTAATCATGAATTATACATACTCAAAATTAATTGGATATTTTACTCTTTTTTCTTTTTTTTGCGCTCTTACACCTGGATTTTTTGTCGGCGAAGGTGTTGGTTTGAGTTGAGGGCCTTGGGTGCGAACAGGTGCACGTTGCAAATCCGGCGGAGATTCCTCCAGAGAGGAGAGACGGGGATCCAGGCCAGCCCGATCTTGTCATGGTGGAAGGGGGTGATAGTATCAGGGATCGTCCGATGGGAGAAGGAGACGTCATGGATCTGGAGGATCTCTTGTGCTGCCGGCGCTGAGGAGATGACCACGGTGGTGTTGCAGCCCAGCTTCAGGCTCATGATTGGGCCGTGGACCCTAGCAAGCTTGGTCAGGGACCTGTGGGGCAGGGACCCGAGCTCGAGGAGGTTCCCAATCACCGGGAGTGGCCTAGGACCGGGCGGCAGCTTCCCTGCCAGGCTCGGGTTACCTCTTTTCGCAATGTAGAAGAGGATATGGAGCAGCCCCCAGGTAAGGTAGAGACCCAGAATCCAAAGCAAAACGTCCATAGTCTCTTCTAGCTTGTGCTCACTTGGTTGTCAGCGGACTACAATATATACACCAAACGAAGCCTCGCTTTCGCGGCTTTCATCTCGAACTTTTTCGGCGTCAAGCGGTAGAATATCTAAGTGCCAACTACAGAGATGCAATATCTGTAATGACATGATATCGATATCAAGAATACGGCTAGATATTTTTACTTTGGGTCCGTGACGAAATCAGCCTTGTTGACTCAATTGGCCCCTTTGCAATGGCCCCTAAGAAGAAGGCAATTTGTTCAAGAGGACTATACACCCCATTAAAGCTATGGGCATCACGAGAATAACAGAATCTTCACAGATCATGTGCTATACGGATGAAGCACGAGGAACAAATGGGCGGCTTGGACACGTAATTTAAATGTGCCGACGGGTCGGCCGGCCTAACCAAAGTTCCAATCAGTCGCGGCATCACTAGATAATTTTTATCTTTAGGTAGTTGTTCTTACGTGGGCCATGAGCGGCGCCGTCACCATTATATTTTATTTTCAGCTTTGGGTTTCCCACTGCACAGTGCAGATGGCTACGTACACTCACGTGGAACAGTGCCTTCACTAGATATTTTCATGGGAAGAGGCGTACAGCATCGAGTTCGCTGCTATCAATTTCGTGATACTCATCGTAGTGTGGATGGGAACTAATGTTATCGAAGTGCAATGCACCGGGGGAGTGAGGTCCGGTCGGTTTCTCCTGGATTAGTCGAGCACATCGATCAATTATGTTCTCCGACCAGTGGATTCAGTTTCCGGAGACATCATATCCATCAGTCTGGTGAAAATGGGTCGGCCGTTCGATAAAATTATGATAAATCTTAGCAAACAATTTATGAATCTCAGAGATTAAATGATTGATGGGACAAAATCCTAGGAAAGAGAGACGATTTTCTTTTGGAGGATATGAGGAGGGGCGGGACGATGGGTCGTCGACGGTGGAGCTGCTTCTCTGACGGAGGAAGAGAAAAAGATAGTGAACGGAGGGATCGATCGTGATGGAGCTAAGAGATGAGAGGAGTTGTGCTGCATGAAATAGGGTTTCCACAGGAGAAGCCGGAGGGCTCTCCCCTTCATGATTTTCGTTAAAAATGACTTATTTGATATAGAGTTATAAAATAAGTTCAATTCGGCCTTTAGCTGAATTGCATATAGTTGGCAGCTGACCGAATTAGATTAGGTCACACAAGACATGTTGTGCCAAGCCGTCTCTAATGGCAAATTCTAACTTAGGTTCCAACAGACATATTCCCTCGTAAGGACATGACATGATATACATACAGTACCTTGTCCGCTGTGAGAAGCGAGAGACGACGATAGGCTCAGACAACACGCGCACAGACTAGTCATTCTAGAGATCATCTCTCGACAGAGGGACTGCTCGGACAGGTTGAGCCTTTTTCAAGGTGAGCCCAAACACATCTCCCATGTCTAAGGTCGCCGGAGACACCCCGTCTTCGAGCTTCCAGTCGAAGGAGTTGATGAGCGAACCGAGCATCAGGTGCAGCATTCTTATGGCCAAAGGCATTCCGGGGCATATCCTGCGGCCTCCGCCGAACGGCAAGAGCTCAAAGTTTTGTCCCTTGACATCGATTTCCAAACCCAAGAACCTCTCTGGAACGAACTCCTCCGGGTTCTTCCAGGCGACGGGATCTCTTCCTATGGCCCAGACGTTCACCAGGACCTGTGAGCCCTCCGGAATGGTGTGGCCACCAACCTCCACGGTGGCTCCGGCTCTACGAGGGAGCAGCAGCGGGGCCCCTGGGTGCAACCGCAAGGTCTCTTTCACCGTTGCCTGTAAGTATGGCAATCGAGCAATGTCGGATTCCTCGATCGGTTTGCCCCTGCGCATGCCGATCACCTGATCGAGCTCTGCTTGTGCTTTCAGTAGCTTCTCAGGGTTGCGAAGCAGCTCCGCCATCGCCCACTCCAACGTGCCCGAAGTGGTATCAGTCCCCGCAGAAAACAGGTCCTGGACATCATCAATTTCAATCAGCAGGTATTCAACAAATTCTGATCTAGTAGTACCGGGGTGTATCTTAAATGTTTTTGATGCAGAGAGAAAAACGAAGGCATAAATTTAGAATGACCAGGAACAGATGCTTCATTTGTAACAAATCCATGCCCTCCTTTTCGTCTTCGCAAAGGTCAAGAAGACTGTCCAACATATCATTCTTCCTGTCGTAGCTAGAGATTTTCCTGGCCTGCAGCCTCTTATCGATGATCCTATCGAAGGTATTGAACATCCACCTGAAAGAGTCTGTCATCCTACGCCTGGCACCTTGAGGGTCCAACCTCTTCAGCACCGGGAAGTAGTCCACCAGATTTGGCTTCCCAGCCTCCATCAAGATCTTCCACACTATCTCCTTGAACTCTGCTGACTCTGACGTGGAATCCGCCAGGTCCATCGACAGCATGTTGTTTGCCAATAGGTTGAGCGCCGTTGTGAATCCGGCCTCACCAATGTCCACCGGGATTCCTGTCTTTCTGCAATTATCGACATGAACTAGGAGTTCCTGATGCCCAAACATATTTTTCTATTAGTATTCTGGGTAAATGAACAAGAAAATTCATGAATTATACTCGAAGGTTCAGTTTCATATTTTTCATCCATGTTAGCGAATGGTGGAAATAGTGAAACTCAACAAGTTCATATATAATGTAATTTGTGATAAACTAATACTTTGGGTATAGTTCATGAGTATCGGGTCATTTTTTGCTCTCTCGCACCTGGATTTTTTGTTGGCGAAGGTTTTGGTTCGAGTCGAGGGTCTTGGATGCGAACAGGTGCAAGTTGCAAATCCGGCGCAGGTTCCTCCAGGGCGGAGAGACAGGGATCCAAGGCATGCCGATCTTGTCATGGTGGAAGGCAGTGTTGGAATCAGGGACCGCTCTGTTGGAGAAGGAGACATCGTGGATCTGGAGGATCTCTCGAGCCATGGGGGCTGAGGAGATGACCACCGTGGCGACACGGCCCAACTTCAGGCTCATGATCGAGCCATGGACCCTAGCAAGCTCGGTTAGGGACCTGTGGGGCAGGGACCCAAGCTCGATGAGGTTCCCGATCACCGGGAGTGGCCTAGGACCAGGCGGCGGCTTCCCTGCGAGGCTCGGCTGACCCCTTTTCGCAATGTACAAGAGGATTTGGAGCATCCCCCAGGAAAGGTAGAGACCAAGCATCCAAAGCAAAGCGTCCATATTCTCATTTAGCTTGTGCTCTCACATGGTTGGCAACCGGATACGAAATATATAACCAAGGAAGAAGCCTTGTGATTGCCTTCTTCATCTCGAAATATTTCACTGTCACACAGGAGAATGTTTACAAGCACACAACTCACATGTGCACTGTGAAACGCGTTGTGACATGATGTCGAGCGTACTGACTAATGCGCTGATTCGAGGCAGAGCACTCTTCTTTTGGGTCGGTGAAGAAATCTGCTTTTATCGATTCATTTGTCCCTCTGCAGTGGCCATAAGAAGAAGCCAATCTCTTCTTGAGGACCGTTCCCTCATGAAGCTCGAAGGTGACAATTTCCCGTGATTCTTCACAAAGGTAAATTAACTCTCTGAAGTCTAGGCTAAGTTGCAATTTTGTCCCCGAGAACTTCGAATTTATTGAAGTTACCGCTGATTTTTTTTTTTTTGGTTTGTATAAACCGCCGATATCCAATTGGATTTTGTCAAGCTGACTAATCCGGATCACCCCGGGTCGGTCCATTTAAGGGGTTAAGAACTCTCTATCGCAGGTGAGACTCGAACTCGAGTCCTCCCATTAGGATGATGAGTGCCGAATCACTCTACCACGCCCACGGTGGGTACCATCAGGAGGTTCCTCTTCCCCAATCATAAAAACCTCCAAATTTATGGATTTAGATAAATTCATGCAGAAACTTGTGTATGTATGATGACATCATTAACAACTATGCACACTTCAAGAAGCGAGACGTTCAGTTGGCCTAATCTTTGTATCAAACAATTGCACATCTCTTGCTTAGTTAGGTTGACAGCTGCAACGTCACTCTCAGAGAGTTGGAAATTTTTCGGTACTGAATAGTAGCGCACACTGTCAGCCATAGTAAAATAGCCCGGTAAGATTTGACAACAAGAATCGCAGCTGATTCTCCGGGTCAGGCTTCCCTCAATCATGATCCAAGCTACTAGACATACGAGGGCTAACATTACAACCTAAATCCATGTCCGAACATCAAGGAACTATGTTCGGTTTTCACATAGCAATGGCCAATCCGATGAGACTGATGGTAGGGATGGGAACTAATATTAGCACGGTGCAATTGACCTCAGGAGGTCCTTCACATGGGTCATCACAAGACATCATTTCAATTACTCAAAATCTCAATCCATAATTTGTTTCACCAGAAGAGAAGGGATCCACACATCCTTATTATAATCAGGTGAGGGCCTGACACGGGGCAATCCACAGCCTCGAGATCCTGATATTATGAACCATGGAGAATAACTAGAGCTCCTCAGCCGGTGTATCCGGCCACCAACAGCTTATGTTTTAATTACACATATCTGAGGACACACCAAGTTCTGTTACTTCTAATAGGGGGAATTGAATCAAAACTTGGCAGTCACGAAATCATTACTGGTAGACTCCCATATAATGGTCCCATCGCATGTGCAGAGCTTCTTGTAGTTCTCGCCTACACCGGCGCTCCTTGCTATTACAGCAGCTTCAATGCCCACCTCCGACTTATCTTCAGTTCGGTACAGAACTACTGATCGCCCAATCAGATCAGCGACCCTCAGGTTCTGTTTCATGACGGTGAAGATTGCCTCACCCTTCTCATCAGCTTCCAATGTTCCCAGGTCACCCAGCGGCTGCAGAAGGAATTTTATAAGGGAAAAACACAGCAGGCGTGAACTTCCACCAAGTAATCTAAAAATGAGAGGACTCCAGCCCAGGTAAGATAATGAACTTAGAAGCATCTCATTATTGTCTCATACACCATCAATACAGGCAACTATTATCGGCCACAAGTGCCACAGCATTACATGCATTAGAATAGAGCAGCTCAAGTAATTGTGAGGACAGATGTTAGGATAAATGTAGTCCTAATTGAATTTGGGGCCACTCTAATGCCTCTACACTAATTTCGAGGATAGTCCTGTCCATAGTCCACTCTGCTGGCACCATCATGGGTACATATGCAGTTAAGATGGAATAGACAAATTGTTTATTAGCGAAAGGGATGCCACAACAGCACTCAATGGCCAGCTTTTGTTTCCTAGTTCAAGATTGAACTTGTTCCTTTTATTTCTAAATTAATTAGATGGAGAAGTTCATATATTTGTTTCCGAATTTCTCCTCTTTTTCTTTAATTAAATGGGCTTTGTTGAGCCAGCCAGCGGCACCAACTTGGCTTCAAACATCATAAAAACGTGGTGGTAGCACAGGAACTAAATTAGCCCAACAAAATAGTGAATGGAACAAATTAGCCTTGTCCAAGGAGTACAAGGGCTGCCTGACCCATAGTCCCAAGCATCTATTCACCAATGCAACTATCCAATACACAACAAAGATAATTCCCACGTTTGCATATTTTGAGAAAAATAAATAGTTATTATATGGTAATCCAAGAGAAACTTCATATGCGTTAATGTTGTTTGAGAGCATATCTGAAAACTAACCTTGTCTACAATCCCTTTAATTTCAGGATTGAAGATGTTCGAAGTACTAGCTGCACCTCTTGTCAGATCACCAAACTCATTGATGGACCAACCATGTTTGCCAGCAGATAATCCACTGAAATTGGCTTCAATCCGTGCCAGCTCCACGTTCACTTGAGCAAATCGAACTACTCCAAATATATCAGGGCCTTTGAACTCAGCAACAGCAGCAGATATCAAGAAATCTGCAGCACAAGGTTGCATATAGATTACTAAAATAAAATAATTGAGCAGCCGGAAAGAGAGTGAACTGGGTTAACTAAAGTATAAACATGTAAAAAAAATTGAACAGAAACTAAAAGCTTAAGAGTAGCAAGGTAGTGTTGCAAGTGCTTATAGCCCAGGGAATATATTTTCTGCCTAATTTAGTTCAGCCTAAGCTGATTGGATTCCTACGGAGATTTTATTTTTAAATTTGTGAAGCACTTACACCAAGAGCACAATCCTGCACCAACAACAGTATTTCCATATCGGCCAAAGCTCATTTTTATGAACATGGCCTATATAGATTGTCCAATACCAAGTTTAACAAAGTTCATCGCCAAGAAAAAATGAACAAAAGCAGGGGATAGATGCTGTAGTTCCAGCTGATTATCATAGAATTGTGAGGGAACATGAAACACTCTGCAGGCTTCTCATCTAAGAACTCTGATTCACCACTAATTCATCCAATTGGCAGTTTGCACCAGCGTAAGTTCCACTATAGTTGATTGCTAAAGCAGTGACAAAAGTGTCCATTCCCGCAGAATTTCCAATTTTGGAATCATTGAGAGCATATAATCCTGATTCTAGAACACTTTTCAACTGAATCAGAATTTGAGATGAGAATGATACTGCAGAAACTTACACATCCGCACACAACCATCCTAGTTGTGGAAGTTGTTTATCGTCATATCACAGCTCAGGCTCACTGCTTTCAGCCTTTAAAGGAAGTTACATGCAAAGATATCTTCACTTTTTGTAGACTAATCAAGACATATAGCATAAGTATGACCTACTCGCTAAGTAACATTAAGAGAATGATGTCTAAAAGGATAGAACAGCAAACTCATAAAATAAATCTGGATGGCAAACCTTCAGGTACCCCTTGGCCTATCAAACGGGCTTTTCGGCCTGTCTGCTCCAACGCTTCAGTCAGCACTTTCACAGGGGAAGTACCCAAAATCCGCACAACCTGATTGTTCAAATCCACCTCAATGTTCCTCACCCCTAAAGAAGTTACATTAGGGAAAAGCACCCAATTACTTTTGAAGATTATCCAGAAGACTTGATTGTGCTATAGCATGAATTCACTGATTTCTCATCACCTACCATCAACCGTCTGCAACTTGTTCTTGACTGCATTAACGCATACTTCACACTTCATATCCACCATAAATTCTGTCTGGAATAAACAAACAGAAAAGAAAGACCGATGCCTAATTTCAGCTTAATCCTACAACTACACAAGAATCGATGGACAAATAAAATTCAATCGTGCCTAATACAATCAATCAAATGCTTCAAGATTAAATGATAAAGATTCAAAATTGAACCGAGACTTACAAGCAGCTCCGGCAAAACCCCAACATTCTGCAATCGACTCGAGGAAATTGAACACTCGTCAGGAGCTAACCAAACCCAATAAATTCACCAATCCAAGCAAACAGAAGTTAGATCTCTTAAATTACCTGCTGGGACGTGGGAGCATCCATGTGCAGAGCTGCGGGAGGTCGGGTGAACCTCTTGAAGAGGTGGAAATAACGAGAGGCCCTTGAGGGAGTTGTGAGCGAAAATTTTTGGCTCTTCGGGAATCGAGAAGTGTTGGAAGAAGGAGAGAAACAGGAAGAAGAGAAGGCAAAGGTTGCAGGAGCAGAAGATGCAGCTATGGCCGCAGGAGTGCCGGACGCTACCCTGAGGAGAGGGAATGCCATTTTTCCCTCTCGTCCTGATTTTCTATTCTCCCCTTTGTTTCCTTTTCCTTTCTCATCTTTGGTCATTTGTTTGACTTTCTACTGGTTTTGATAACGACGAGGAGGTTCTTTGGTTCAGGTTGTTTCCCCGGAAAAGTCGAAAGGAAGCATATTATATTCGACCAAGTAGGTTAAAACTGGCCCGACATTACATCTTGAGTAGGTGAGTAAGAAGAAAGCTCAACTGCTGTCACATTTCAGTGAGAACAATCCCCCAATCCTTAAGAGAAATCCAATCTATCCATGGCAGGAACATGGAATGGTAGGTCCAGAATCTAGTAGAGGACTTTCATTAGCTACGAGCATTGGTCAATTAATTCTTCACACAAGTGAAAGAGCCTGTATGACCTAGACACCAGCAGCACCACGCAGAGCCTACACACACAGGCAGGCTGGCCTCCCCATCGAACAAGCTTTCAGGGGACTGGCGATGTTAGCCGATGTTTCCATCCTATCCACTAGTCCTTATAATTACACCCATCCTACCATACGTATCAAGAGTACACCCAAGATTTACAACTTTATTCTGATAATTCCTGCATCCTATGACCAAACATCTGGATAACTAAAACTTCATCGGAAGTTTACTGAGTTGTGCATCCCCAAAATCACCAGAGGATACAATTCAGGACAAGAATGCCTTCCAAATCAATGAAAGGTGAAAGAAGGGATAGGGAGCGCTTAGCTAATTCAAAATATGTACAGGTTACTACTGCCCCCAGAACAGGCCAATATTAACATGTCTCAGAAGAAAATACATGCAACTGATACAGACATTGCAATATGTCAATACAATGTTTCAGGCTGCAAATGCCTCAACCAGCAGAAAACTCCAGATGTCCGAACCAGAGTCTGACTGCTTGGGATGCATTTATCTCTGGGACGAATGGTGTGCTCTCTTCCGCGAACGGCTCTCTTCCGGCGCATAAGATGAGTCCCTGCAGATTGTGAACTCAACTATCAGAGACAGCTCAATCTAATGCAACATTTTTCCTGTTTGTGCCCCAGAGATGGAGACTGGAAAGGAGGGAGAGGGAGAGGGAGAGGAGAATTTACAATTCATTATCTTGCTTCTTATTTTTCGGCGACTCCTTCGGCGTCCAATGGGATCCTTTCGCCTGCTATAGTTTCATAAGTGTGCAACAGAAGATCAGTCAGGGAAACACATGAAATAGCCAATCATTCGAACAACATAAATACAGTGTAAAAGAGTATGAATTAGCAGAACCAAAATCGACTGGTATACTCACAGGATGGTGTAGTTGTCTGCTGCTTCTGCCATGGACCTCCAAGTACTCTTCATATGACTGCAAGAAGCTCCAAAAGAGTAGCTCAATAAGGGCCAAAATTTTGCATTTCATTGATTAGAGAAAACAGGTATTAATGGCATTTCCTTTTTCTGCAGTATTTCCTGAATACAGTATTTGTGAAGTGATAGAAGAACCAGGAACTTTAGAACTCATACAGCCAAAAGGGCTACAGCCCTTCATTTTGAGAGGACAAGCTCATCAAGAATATAAGTTTGTACTGCATATTCCAAATGTATTATATTGTCATTATGAATAGCTACTGATACCATTTCAAGAAAATCATCTTCAGTTAGCGTGCTAGCAAGCGGACTATCGTTAGAGAAACCCCACACATCATATCGAGATGTTTCCCTATCCACCAGAAGAGCAGGAAGATCGCAAGGATGTTTCAACTTTGCTGTTTTTGATGCACTTGAAGTCACTGATAAATTCTCAGGAGGCAAAATTCCAGCCAATCCCTGGTAGTGGAAATTAAATCTGCTGGCTTCAGGTTGTTGCTGGTAAAGTGTAGAAGAAAAAGGCATAGGTGTTGAAGACTGTTGCACGTGAGCTGGGAGTCCATTGAAATCTTCACCCCACGAAGAACATGAAGAATCCGCAGAAGTCCTAGTAGACAAAAATTATCCCAAAAAATTTAGATCTCCATTCTACTTCCCATTTCTAAATTCAAGAATTGTGCCATGAAAACAACTCATACACCAAAGCACCTTCTTGTTTGTCCATTGACATCTATATTTCCATCAAGAAGCTGACAAAGAGCTTCACCAATATCCTGTGGCAACTCCTGAAAGAATCAAAATCATAGGACATATAGAAGACCTTTCTAGTGTGCAAACAAGAAGCTGATCCATATTTTGCGAGAAGGAACCTGGCAGTCTCTGCTAATTTTGACAGGTCTATTGTTATTCAATGGATTCCTGAGATGAAGTGTCTTTTGAAATGGCAGCTCATTTAAACACAGCCATTTTATCTTAAAACTTCGCCCCCAAGGATTACTTCTTCCACTTCCTTGACTCCAGACATTGTCTCGCCTCCACCCAATGGAAGACACCATTTGAGCATATCCTTGGAAGAACCCACTCATGTTGACACTGAATATTAAGATCACCTTTGCAGAATTCTGCAAGGTCAAGCATAAGATTTTTGAGTCATCACATTTTAGAAACTAATTACATAATATTAAGGTATGGTAAGGATTCTTACATTAAAGGCTTCTTCCAGTACAGGTTCATTCATGACCTGAGTAGCCCAAATTCCTCTCTCTATTGATAGCTGAATATTTTGGTAATTCAAACTTTTAATGACGAAATATCTTGTGCCATACCATTTCTGATTTTCATTGGTTCCTGAGTCTCTCAGTTTATCATGAAAGCTCCTTGGTTCTTCTGATCTAGAGAGATAACAATCCTCACTCCTTTTTTTGCTTGTGCTTTCTGAGAAAAAGTTTTAACTTATTAGAACAGTTCTAGTCAAAGGGCTAGGTTTAGAGGCAAAATTATAAAGCCCATGGATGATATCTAATCATGTGAAGAATTTCTAAATTATGAAACATAGGACAGCTTGCTTATGGCAGGGGTCCTCAGAATGGTAATAGCTCAATCCTTCATCTCTATGTCCTTCTATTAGTCCAATACTAGACAATGAAACCTCAACTACATCAGTCCTGAATTGGATTGATGTGATTCACACAGGTACAAGTATCAAAACATACCCATATTTAACGTTTGGATTCTGTCAATTATACAAAGAAATTCATTGAAATTTGAAATTTCAGTACGGTCCAACAATAACTCAATGAATCATTAGAAGAGACATTAATCAACTCTGAACTATAGAGCTACCTCTCACATTAACTCAACAGAAAATACTGTTTTACAATTTGATACCTGGATTATCTAAAGTCCCCATGTCATGTCTCCCTTCTGTTACTGATGAATCAACAACAGATGCATTGTCTTTCCCAGTGTCAGAAGACATAACTTCACATATACCTGTATTAGATTGTAAGTTGCACATCAACAATGTAAAGGGAAAGCAATCAGCAGACAGATTAAAGAAACGAACATTTAATGAAATAGTATGGCAAATGTATGAGCATGACAAACTATTTGATGGGATTTCAGAGAGGTACTGTACGCCAACCAATATCGCAGAGCCAAAGTCCATTCTTTTGTATTGATTTTCAGTTCGAGTATTAACCATTGATTACAAGGCTGAGAACTACAATTTCACAAGAGATGGAGCAAGCCACCTAGCCATAAAGCTGTATTGAAAGTGTGCAGGAAAAGCCATATGCAATATATAAATAGGCACCACCAGACAGTTTCATTACCTATGGAGACCAAGAAGAGAAAGATGCACTTATAAAAGAACAAGAATGGGTGGCTGGCACCTGTTGCAGATGCAAAAACCACTTGAAATCCTTAGAACTGAATATCTATGAGTTGCACAGGAAAGTAGTTCTCTATAAAAGGCTATAATTCCAGAGCTTTCCAAGTAGCAGATCTGTGAAAATTTGAAATGGTGGCCTTAAAAAAAATGCTGATAATCCTTCTATGACAATCATTACTTGACACTTGATTGTGGAATGCCACCACCAAAACAAGTACAACTTCACAAAATGTAAATAGCTAAGAAATTTTTTCAGCGCAATCTCAACACCAACTCAAAGATGCTCTTTATGTTCTGAATTCTACTCTAAAGCTTCTCTTATCTCTTGTCAACCGAAAGACTTCAACTCAGTACCGAATAAATCTTCTAGTTGATTCAAGGTAAAGCTCTGTAGATAACCCAACAGTGCATTTTAAAATTACAGAATAACTGAGGAGGATAGTACAGGTAGGCAGGGAATCTCCCTAACAAACCCATTGAATTCCATTATCACAAGAAATTCTCGGGAGATCAAGTGCCGATAAGAAATGCAGCCAATGAGTAATAGGGTGTCAATCACGTGTAAATTGTTACAATTGTCACTAACTACAGTAATATGAAGGTTCTTCCTGGCCTCATAACTGTGACGTAGGATCATTCAATATTTTCCCCATCATCACAGTCTAAAGCTTGCCACATTAAACTCATCTTACCCATCCAAATTTCTTCTAAAGATATCCCTCAATTAACCGCCAAAGAAGAGACACATACACCCTCAGAACAAAGAATTTTCAGCAAAGCCGAAATCTCAGAGGTGGTCCGTAAACCGCTACCACTTCCAATCTATCGACAGATTGAACATTCAACCAAGGTTCCGAGCCCCAATTAAGCACGCATGTCCACCGCCACTACCATTGAAACTAAATATAAACCTCCAAGGGAAGCATCTCCACCATGGAGTGTCCGATAAGAGTACCTCCACATGAACGGAAGCCGTAGCAAGTTTTGCGATTCACTCGACGACTCTGAACACAACAGAGCTCTACACAGGCAGAGGGACAGGGAAAGAAAAGATAGTGAGAGAGAGAGAGAGAGAGAGAGAGAGGTGGAAGCGTACCTTTTCGAGATCAGAGGTAGAATAGAACCAAGAAGAGAAGAGCCCAAGGGCGGAGTTTTCTCAGTTTCTGTCTGATGTTGATAAGCCTCCTGCCACAGCAGAGCGCTGTGCAGAGCCAGTGTGCCCGTGCCCTAATCATCCATTCTCGCCTCAACGAACTCTCCGGTTTTTATTTAATATGGAATTAATCATTTTCTTGTTCATGTATTTCGAAAGTCAAGGACTTGGAGTTGGGCCGGCTTAACAATCACTGTTTTAATTATATATTTTTATTTTTATTTAACTCAAAATTAAAAATTTTTTGAATGAGAAAAATATATCTAATATCACATGTGAATTGACTAACTAGTTATTATCATCAACAAATATGAAAAACTCAATTCATCATAATCAAGTTGATGTGAACTTTTGTTATAACATCAAAACGATTCCTTCCTCCCATAGGACCATGTCAGGAGACACAAGTAATCAAAACTATTGGATAAGTTGTGCCACATCCCGACCGTTCAATAACGCAACATTGCCTATTTGAAGATGATGGAGAAAACCCTCTTGTAACTTTTCGTAGAGGGATTCAATACTTGTGAGTACAATGTCACAAACAATCCGATATAAGTTGATTGAGATAGTTCAGCATCCATTCCCTTTTAAGTAAGAACTCAAATTCAAGTCCCGTGAACAGATAAAATTCATGTTGAAATAGTTTTGTCCCTTGATGGATCAATCCAGCTCGAATCCGAATTGGCCTACTCAGTGGTTTTCTTGATACTTTGAATCGCAAAAAAAAAAAAAAAGACAATCTCAAATTTAATTGAAAAGTTAGTAAGCCAATATATCTGATTAGTGCCATGTGTGAAACATGGACCGGTGTGAGATCAACCATGTAGACTGAGCCAAAATCAGCATGATTGTCAAATGAAACCAACCCTTTTCACTTTTTTTTATCTTAAGGTTATAGCTAGAGGTAAATTTTAAACCAACTTGAGTTAAAATTCGAGTCCCCGCGTGGGGGCGGCTTATGCTCGACTGCTACCAAGAATATGGCAACAGGGGCTCTTAATGAATTTGGCCGTCGGTAATCTTAATGGGTCCCGATTGGCCCAATGAGAGCATGTCTTCTGTTGGGTCCTTACAGCCCATGTCCATAATACTGCAGGCTTTCAGCATAAGTATATTATATGAGTATTAACTTAGGCGGGATATGTGAGCCCGACTCATTAAATCCTAATACTCGCTAAATATTTAATCCGCCGGATGGGTTACATATATATAATCGCAAAATAAATATAGGATCTCTTCTGAATATTATTATTATTATTATTATTGGAGTTAGGAATCTATAAGCAGTGTTGGCAGTGTAGTATTATTAGAGCATATAGTTGATACGCGGTACTTTGTTGATTTCCGCATCCTTGAAACTGGTCTAATCATGAGCCGTGCTATGTAACTAAATTAACTTATTATATTTAATAAGTTGAGCTATAATTGAGGGAAATGGTTCTTGATCTGTTTAAATTGGTCCAAACCGTCCATATTACATCTCTATGACACGTACAATAATCGTGCTGCTGCGATTACAAGTAATCGGGGCAGGTTTGGTCCCATCGGAGCCGGAACAGTTCAGCGGCGAACAACGTTATTTAGGCTACTTACCCAAAAGGTTCACGATGTACTTATATTCATCAAAATCAATCCACGATTTTCACCAAAAGTACACGACACCCATAATTCATTATTTTTTTAATCATTAAATTGCTCGATCAACTACCTTCAAATCTTCCTCGTGCGTGAAGAAGGGGTGCAGCTCGATACCTACGCACATATTTATTTATTTATTTATTTATACATATTAATTTTCTTTTTTATTTTCTCGGTGGTGTCCTAATCAAGCACTTAGGCATCGTTCAAACCCGCTGCCAAATAAAAGATACAGTAGGATACGTTTGGTTGATTAAAAGATTATAGTACGCCATAGTTTCTGATTTTATTGAGGACCAAGTTGTCTTTTGACTCTCGTGTGCAATTAATTTAATCTTAATCTTAGTATTTTAATTATGTACGAATGAGATCATTTCTTTTTTAATTACGAAGTGTATTAGATACGAGTCTAAAGGGGCATAAATAGTTCAGGTTCATCGTCCATCGATTAGCTGAGACTCCATGGGGACCGATATGATGTGATGCTATCGGAAATGTGGTAGCACGGTTGTTACGAGGAGAGAAAAAGGCCGGCCGGTTTCAGGATCAACCGTCTATATGAGACCAATCTATACACGGTTTAATGCAAGCAAACCCCTTGAGTGCATCATAATTATCGAATTAATCGATCATTAGGACGATGAAAATGCTCATTAAACCTCAGTCTAAGTAAGAGACGGATTTTTTGAGCTCCAACATCGGCCACCCACCATACTCTTCTTGTTTTTTCCCTCACCCTCTTTTCTTCCATGTGGATCTGACATCCACACAAAAATCATCAAAATCCACGAAACCCTCCGACGTTTTGTGCCTACCCATTGATTTAAATCTTCAACAACACCTGATCTCGATCTAATTTTTAATATAATAAATTAATATTCTTGGGCATACATAAAATATAAATAACTTTTTTTCTCTTTTATATATATTTAAAGATCTAGGGGTCTATACAAGTATAAGCAAAGATCCAAATAAAAAGGTATAAACATTTCCAAAAATAAGAGTTAAATTAAGAGAATTTTTTAGTCTCAATTCGATGGTGCAATACTAATGCACTGAAATCTTCGTACTAAAAGAAACACATTATTAGATGGTGAGATTAGAAAATTAATGCTCACAACCAAACCTGCTCCCTCTCCCAATAATTAGCACATTATTTTAATCAGAGATTGAACAGTGAATTTCGACCTTCATTGGTTGGCAAGAAATAAGTGCTTCAGAACCAATAATTCTCCTTTTTTTTTTGTCCTGGTATGCGAAGGGGAATATATTATTTTTATGGTCCGTCCCGTAATTAACACATATTTTTTTTGGCCGTCTTGTCCCCCTTTTTCTTGCCTCAGAATTTATCAAATTTTGGTCGTTTCTTATCTTATTCCCCATATTTTTGGTGCTCTCTATTATTAAATTTAGGGGATGGATGCCTTCCCCGTGAAAGCCAGAAAGAAAGCATCTGCCCCCTTACACTGCCTCGTCCATCTCTCATTAGGTGTCACAGCAGCTACTTTGTTTTCATTCTCTTCCCCAATTACCATGTTAAGTTCGGACTTACGAGAGCAAATAAGTATAAATTGATTGAAATAATTCGGCGTCTTTTTCCTTCATCTTACAGTAATATTTAATATTTGAATCATATGAATAGAAAGAATTTATATGTGAAGAGATTTATCTCATTAGTGAACTGATCGGCTCGAAATGAATTAGTCATAATCCAATAGCTTCTGGATACCAGTTATTTGTATATATATATTTATATATTATGAGAATAAAGGATTACTCTATATTAAGTGACTATATTAAAATAATGCTATATCTCAAATATTTAAGTTATTATATTTATTGATATGTATCTCTAAAATTTTAGAATGTAATATGTTTAAAATCAAATATGGGATAGAGATTGAAAATATATGTGAACAAAATCCTGCTAATATGAACATGAGATAGTTAAGTATAAGCGCCATTGAAGATTTTTGACAGTTATACGACGTGGTGCTGACTAATAATAGTTGGCGAGAGCGGTCACGAGCAACAACGTGCACATTATCGACGTGCCTCGTCCCATGCTGTTGGATGCTGTCACATTTCGCATAGTTGCTCTGCTCTTTCTATCGTCAGATGGAGATTTATGTCGGCCCATTGCTATTTGTATGTCTCACCCATGAAAACTAGAAGGCTGATTCCTAAAACTATAACTCACGTTTTTTCTCAATTTGGAAATTCCAAATTGACATCCTAATTGAAGAAAAGGCCAAACTACTTTATCATAAATTAATTTCCATAAGAAATTCAATCAGAAATTCATGGGTACTTCGAGGGATTTTCCAGAGGGATAGAAAGAAATACGGAAACTTGAAGTAACTTAGCTTTCTGACAACTTTGGAAGGTGACCATCAGCCGATAAATCTTAATAAATTATAAATTATGTTTATAATTCAAAACTTTTGGGAATTAGTATTTGAAATTTAATTGATAAGTCTCAGGTTTTATACTATACCGTCTGGTAGATTAGTTGGTTGTTACGGCGTCGGATGTCGATATTGAAAAAACTCAGCTTTCCAACAAAATCACCGTCAGATTACCGTCTGATCTAACCGACCGCAATCAAACCTTTTTTTTTTTCAAGTGGTGGTAGTTGAGGTTAGACTTAGAGAACTCCTGTGTGCGCTTCGGCTAGGGTTAGTTTTGTACGCAATATCACAGTCCCTCCGAAGGGAAAACCTCTCCAGAGTCGATCGCTTCTATGATCGACTCGAACATTTTCGTCTCCTGTCTCCGGGCACACGGGATGTTCCGAATGTTCGATCTTTTAGGTTTGTAAGTCTTGTTTAGATCGAGAGCTAATCGCACGAGAACACGTAAAATAAAAGTAAAATTAATAAAAAAAAAAGCAAGGGCTAAGATCAAGAGTACACCCCGCGAGATTTTCGACCAGGCCGAATGGAAATGTATAGGCGTCACCCGGCTTTGTCATCCGCGTTAATTAGATGCTGTCGGGGGGACGTATCTCAGGGAATCTAGAGATAACAGTGCGACGACAGCCCCGTGTCGCACTTGCCTGAGATAAGAGTCGCGGTCGAATGCGGGATAAATATGCCCACCGTGCCACAATTTTCATGTGTATTCGTATCCCATGATCTGCTTAGGGTTCCCCATCCCTCCCTCTCTCTCTCTCTCTCTTTATTAAATTTTGGCACGTGAATGAATGAAGTGCTTTTTGGCACTGCTTTTCACGTCGACAGCCCCCCAAAAATGTACAGTACGTCCAAGAGAACGAGTGATATGAGTATAAACTAAGAGATCTAAGATCAATCCAGTCATGCTCATAATCCTTATTAAAATTATGTACGCATGTATTTGTATATTAATTTCATTTTCAGAAAAGAAAATAATTAATTAAGGATGGTAAAAATGATAACACACTTACACCTCTCATAATTCTTTTTCTCACCCGAATTTCACATAATTTTGGGGACGGGCCAGCTCAGGCTCATCACAAGATCTCCTGTCTCCAAAAAGTAATATAATAAAACAAAATTCGAAATTCCTATACCATCTATATATAATAGATACACAGTAGGCATATCATTCTGCCGGAATACACCAATGAGAGAGAGAGAGAGAGAGAGAGAGAGGAGCGATGGATTATATTGCATCGACCATCTCACATGACCAGATCGATGAGCTGTTCCAGTTCTCCTCGCTGCCCTGCCACGGGGCCCAAGTCGATGAGCTCGACGAGATCCTCCTCACTACTTCGACGCTCGACTGGAACGTCCTTGCTGGCGAGGAGCTCCTCGGTGGCGCCCCACCGCCACCGGTGGCCGGACCGCTAGCTGCCCCTGTGGCTGGCGGCCCAGTAGAGCAAAACCCCAGTGAAAGCAACAAGAAGAGGAAGATCGTCCACAGGAACGTCGAGAGGCAGAGGCGGCAGGAAATGGCCTCTCTCTACGGGTCGCTTAGATCCCATCTCCCGATCGAACTGCTCAAGGTACGTAATAATGTGTGCTGATTTCCCGGTGGGTCTCAGTCAAGTTTCAGCATTCTTGCTGCGATGCTTTCTTTACTCGGTTCTCACCGGTAGTGTTTCGGTTGAATTGTAATTCCAGGGGAAGAGGTCGATATCGGATCACATTCATCAGGCGGTAGGTTACATAAAGAACAAACAGAACAAGATCCAAGAACTGTGTGACAAGAGGGACGAGCTGAAGAGAATGTTGGAATCGAAGAACACCAATAGTCCCAAGGCCAACAGAGAAGAACATCCTCTAGCATGCTGCCCTCTGGACATCGTGAAGATCGAATCTTGCATCGGAGTAGAAATCACGATAAGCACTGATTCAAGGCAGGGGACTGCTCTGTCGAAAGTGATTGGTTTCCTGATTCAAGAAGGGTTGAATGTCGTCGGCTGCACATCGACTAGAGTAAACGAGAGGCTACTCCACTGCATCAAGTCCGAGGTACGGACTTGCGGGTTTTTCGTTCACGTATTAGAAGAATCGGGGCTTTAGCTACAGCTCCAATTCATCGAAAAATTTCTCATTTTCATACAGCCAGTTGATACTTACTACTGACGGGGAAGTGTGTTCGGTTTCGACGATGTTCTGCAGGTTACTGGTAACAGCAGGAGCTACACTGATAATTTGTCCGAGCTGAAGAAGAAGTTGATGAGCTTGTCGTGTTAGTTTGAGAACTTGCTCTCGGTTTTGAATATCAGGTGTCCTTATGGTCATGCATGTTGCACTTCATATGTCCGAGCTCTACGCACATCGGTGTACATCATCGATCACTTGGTGATCCCATCAATCGATCTGTTTTTTTTTTTTTTGGACGGAATTCTTCCGATGACAGCCGAGGTTAGTTGAGAGAACTAGTAGCCGATCCTTCATCATATCCCATTGTTCCATCAAATGAACAGATCCGACGCACTCGTGGTGTGTCCGATGCTATGAAATAGTGATTCCCGGGGGATTAATATACAATAGTAATTCTAACTTTATCTATCCAGACAAGAACTTGCAAGTATAATTAGCAATTTATATTTTTTTTATAAGGATATATATATGATGATGATGATGCACGACCGTGCCACACCGGATTAGTCACTTTCCGAATCAACACTACTCATCCTGGTCAGTACGATCTCATAAGAGAACTCGAAGAAGATCCCATCCGTCCGAAAACCGCACGCGCGCTGGGAACAGAAACTGTGCCTCGACTTTTGGGGTTAATATAAATAGCTCATTAATGGGAGCCTAGCCGTGCTCGGTGGAGCGGGAGAGAGGCAGTTGGATCCAAAAGAGTTAACTCTGAGGAAATAGTATTTTGCTTCCATTTTTCGTTTCCAACTTGACCAATTTACTTGACTTTAATTATCCAAAGACGCGGGCTTCCTCCTTTCTTATGGCATCAAGCACGACTTACAAGTTCGAATAGTCAGCAAATCCCTTCTCTTTCTCTCGCATATAGAGTTTCAATACAATTTCTTAATAAATAATTAAGAAATCTTAAATCAATTACTATAACATCAACCCCCATTCTTTTCTTTTTTTTTTTTTTTTACTTACTCAGCCTCGTGCGGGAGGTACCCTTGAGGAGGCCCTCGAATATGAAATATCCATACGGGTGGTCCAAGGTCGCTGAATATCACGTGGGACCCTTTTGCCACGCGTCGGATCATCCATCGGACGTACTCAATCCGCTCTTTCCACGTGTCGGCAATTGCGGGCGCACCCGATGGAAAACTGCGGATGGAGAATCACCCGAGCGGAACGACGTGGAAGGATTTTGCAGGACAGGTCCTCCAGATGACAAATCATTGCGTGGAAGTCCCCAAACTTTGTAGAATCAGCGATAGAAGTGGACCGTTGAAGCAGACATTTTAGGAACAGCGGCTGCAGTTCCCTCCACACATTCCTTCCCTGCCTTATCTTTGAGCTGTCCCTCTTTCCCTCCAAAGACCCAAAAGAATAGATTCACTGGCAATCAGCTTCCCTCGGCTCTGCACTCACTGATACTGATAGAATCGATCGGCTGCTCCTCCGATCTGATCATTAATGGCCACTACAAAGTTAGGGGCTGCGGTGACTTGTTACCGGCTCTTCCCCGTGCCCAGTCAGAAGCCCTCGGTTTCTTTTCCTTCACCGTCTCTGCATTTGGTGTGCCCTTCGAGGATTCGCGGAGGAAGACACTCATGGGTTCGCCGGGGCCCTGTCATCGTGCTTCCTGCCAAGGCCACTGCTGATCAACAAGGTACACGTTTTCATCTACTGAGTACTGAATGTGATACAGCGTAAAAAATGATTTTCTTACAAATTCGGCAAGTTGTCCTGTATGATCTGCGGGTTAACTAACTTGGTTTCTAACCTCGTGTATCGGGTTTTTGCTGTTCTATCTGTAGATCAGTTTAAGCTTTTTGATTAATTTGTAATGGGTCATGTAAGATTCTCAAACTCCGATGGGCATGACGATATCTTTCTGAGCCGCCGATCAAATTTTCCTCTATAAAGGAGGTGATATATGCTCGTGGTTCAAGTCAGCATTGCCCAGTCAAAGCATGATATTGCTTTATAGTTCTATCCATAAGAGAAGCCCTAGAGGCAGATTCGTTGTTTTCAATCTCATGAATGACGGGTAGCTTCAGTTCATGATTCGTAGAACATTCAATAAGCAGTACTTAGACATAGAGGATTGCAGACTTTTATCTCACCTATTAGAGTATGTGACACCGATGTGTCTTACGTGGTCTTGACAAGGTTTTGTGCCATCTTTTTTAGGTAAGGTAGAGGAAGAGGATTCCGAAGTTGTCGATAGTAATGTTTTGCCTTACTGCAGCATAGACCAGAAGCAGAAGAAGTCGCTGGGAGAACTTGAACAGGATTTCCTCCAAGCAATGCAGGTATTGCATCAGAAGCTTCCTGTTGCTTCGGTGGAGGCAGTCAAACTCTCCTTCCAGTCTGCGGATGATGATAATTCTTGTGGGATCTTGTTTTCCCAAGATTAATTTTTTATTCCCTCACAGGCATTCTATTACGAGGGGAAAGCTAATATGTCGAACGAAGAGTTCGATAATCTCAAGGAAGAGCTAATGTGGGAAGGAAGCAGCGTGGTCATGCTAAGTATGTCTCCCCCTCCATTTTGTATCTCTATGGAAAGAGAGCTAGAGATGAAAATCTTATAGACTCGGCCTTTCTTATGTGATTGATGTGCAACCCTGCAGGTTCTGATGAACAGAGGTTCCTAGAAGCTTCCATGGCATATGTGGCTGGTAATCCGATCTTGAGTGACAAAGAGTTTGATCAGCTGAAGCAAAGACTGAAGGTTGATAAGTTCATACATCCTGGCAAACCTGTTAAAAACGAAGCACTTTTGTTTTGACATTTTATATTTTTCTTAGGATCAAGGCAGCGAAATTGTTGTCGAAGGCCCGAGGTGCAGTCTGCGGAGTAGGAAGGTTTACAGTGACCTGTCTGTGGACTACTTCAAGATGTTCTTGTTGAATGTCCCGGCAACAGTCGTAGCCCTAGGGCTGTAAGTAGTAATACATACATTCCTGTAACTAGTCTGATGTTTCGGCATCAATGAACAAGACCTTCCCATTTTAATGGTTCTTCTCATTCGTTATATGCTTATTGTTATTTTTCTAATCCTCAAGTTCTTTCAATCCCAACCAGCTTCTTTTTCCTGGATGATCTTACTGGGTTTGAGATCACATACCTGCTGGAGGTAACTGTCTCCATTTAGATTTGCCACAGTTTTGATTTTGCAACAGTTGTAATGGATAGCTATGAACGTTATCTGGTCGGCACCAAGAATTATGATGCTTTCTTAGACCTTCCCAAGTTCCTAACATGCAATTCATTTTTGCAGTTACCAGAACCGTTCAGTTTCATTTTCACTTGGTTTGCTGCGGTTCCACTCATTGTCTGGTTGGCCCAATCGCTTACGAATGCCATAGTCAAAGATTTTCTCATCTTGAAGGTTCGAAACTCATCAGTGTGGTTTCCAGGCAATTCATGCAGTTCCACTCTATCCAGCACCACTAAAGCCTTATCTTCTTTTTTATGCTTAGGGCCCGTGCCCGAACTGTGGTACTGAGAATCTCTCCTTCTTTGGCACTATTCTGTCAATCTCTAGTGGCGGGAACACCAACAACCTTAAATGTTCGAAGTAAGTTCATGCAAGTTCTTCAGCAGGTTCAAACTGCTCGTTTCTCTGCTCCCTTACATCAGTAATTTGTTGTTGCTCTTTCATTTCAGCTGTGGGACTGAGCTGGTTTATGACTCAAAATCTCGATTGATTACATTACCTGAAGGAAGCGAAGCTTGATCCTTGAGGTACTGACAAAACAGCCCAAACCAAACTTGTATTCTTGCCCATTGAAGAACTATAACCACTTAATAGTTAGGATGCAGGATCTCATATTAGAGGAACAAGAAGATCTTACTCTTAAAGATGGAAAAGGCAGTTTTCTTCTTTAATCGGGCACACGGGGAAGGACCATCTTATAGCTCGTGAAGTCAGGTCGATTGATGGACCTCTGTGTATGTACAAATTATCAACTGTAATTCCCACGTTAAATATTGATATTTGTCTCAAGATACAATACAGGCTTGTGAATTATGAGAGGGTATTCAGACAATGTAGTCGATGAGCAATCTGTGTCTGCTTTGTTAATTCCATCACGATCCAACTTCTTGCTGATGGTTTACTAACTATGGACTGTCTGCTGGCCCAATCAGCTGCAGAGGCAAGTTAATACTTCACCGATTGGTTTTAGACGGAGCCTTGGTGGGTGCAGATCTTGAGTCGAAGCAGGGTCAGACAGACCTAGTCACTCCAAGCCCCGAATCAATGGTGTAACATTTAGCCAGAAACCTAGGTAGGTGGTTAAAACCACGTTACGGGGTTTTTGAGCCGTGTTATCAAGGACTCCATCCTGAGCCACAACTAAGCTGTCGATGTTCAAACGCTATAATAAGATATCCCCCTGAACAGTGGTCGTAAGGTATCACGGCGTCCCTTACATATTCATCCAATTACAACGGTACCAAGAATCTACCTGACGGCTGACGGTTCAAGCCAAGGTTCGATCCTTAAACATTGTTCTTCCAGGACCTACAAGACGAGCGCATGGCATCTGCTCGAGTCAGTCCACGGAAGATTCCTGTTTGCTGCTAGATTGGTGGGGGAGCTATGCCCGGAAAATTCTGGTCGTTTTGTTTCCTTTTTTTTTTTTGGTCGGTTACGTGACCATGGATGAGCCCGTAAGAGGCTGGACTAAGTTTGGGGAATTAATCACCTCTCGGTTCCAATAGATTCTTTGGTCGCCTCGTATTGTGAGAAAATACTTGTCAAATT
This sequence comes from Sonneratia alba, assembly GCA_900174645.1. NCBI lineage: Eukaryota > Viridiplantae > Streptophyta > Magnoliopsida > Myrtales > Lythraceae > Sonneratia > Sonneratia alba. The sequence goes on from FWPY01000041.1 coordinate 1,434,998, forward strand.
GCAGACAGAGAGAACAAGAGAAACTTTTCCGGTGAGAAGAAGTTTCCAACACGGAAGGCTTAATTCGTGGTGAAAATCCCCCCCTGTAAGCGGCGAGACTGCCAGTGATAAAGGCTTCTGGTCAATAGTTCCCGAAGGCTCTTCCAGCTTCCAGGACTTGTCCAGCACTCGTTGCTCTTTGACCTTCAAGAGAGCCCCTCTGGCCTCCAATAATCGGGGCTTTTCCTCTATGGATTGGTCCGAGCATGCCAGTCTAACGTACAACTGATCAAATTCAAACCCGACACTACTTCTCTATCTATATCCTATCTATTTAACCTGCAGATGCTAAATCCGGTGAAAGAACTGTTCCCCGAAGGTCAACCTAAAGAGCCCAAGCCAAGTAAAGATGAGGAGGCCCACAAGGTTGGCAAGTGGGGGACACATGCTATCAAACAATTTGTATGGACAAAGAGGGAGAGTTCTTATATCATATTCAAGCATGCTATAACTTTCTTCTTTCCCCCTCCTCCTTTATTCACTTTTTTGATCAGATCATATGAAGGCTCATCATCATCATCTTACACCCCAAATCATTGCTCCCAACAGGCCATCTGACCGTGGTCCCCCTTTCCCCCCAACTTTAATAAACCAACTTTTCTCGAATGGACAAAGTAGAGATTTTGCAGTGAAAGCTTCACCTTTCAAAGCTTCTGACACCTTGAGTCCATGTCCATTACCCTCCAACGGTGCATAAACATGAGATGAATTTCAGGTGCTTTAAGGTACAGCTAACAGCAAGTCTTCTCTCGGTGAAGGTGGTCCACTCCTGTGGCTGTGTGCTGTTGGATAAGCCACAGATTTGGACTCTTAAAGGACTGAGCCTGAAGACATCACTCTTGAAAAGTCGGAACCTGTCTAGAGCTGGTAAGTTCGATCATTCCGTAAGCAGACTCTTCTGGAATCAGAGCAAGCAGTTGTCTTCAGGTTCCTTTTTGGGATAAAATGTATTTGTGGGAGCTGATTGCTACTATTTACCAGTGAGAAAAGGACAGGAAGTTTACACTGAAAGAGTGCCCTATTCTTTGTACCCTTTAGACCAATCTAATTTGAACCCATAGCTTCCATCTAACTCGGCCTCCATATCCTCTCTTCATAAAACAGGTAATCTTTCTCATCAGGATCCGTCAAAGTTGCCATCTTTCCTTTTTCTTCAATCTCTTGACTCCCAATCAACTCTGCCACTTCATTCACTTTACAGTACACTCCTTTTCTTCCACATCTATAACTGCACAAGAAGCATATAGTCATGAGATTTTGATCCACTTATGGAGCCTGCCTTCTTCCTCGTCACCCTCCTGACTGTTCTATTGATATCTAATCGACCTGATGAAGGCCTCTGTCAGGATATCAAATCCACTTATTCCCTTGATCTCCTAATCAAGGAATACACCTTCAAGTCCTACGGCAAGAACTACTTCAGAACCGCGGAGCTTCAGGCTGTGAAACTTCCGGGAAATTTGTCAGACATTCGGGTCGACATTGCGCGGTACAGATGTGGCAGCCTCAGGAGATATGGAGCCCGCATCCACGAATTCCACCTGGGAGTCGGCGTTACAGTACAGCCCTGTGTGGAGAGAGTCCTGGTGGTTCGGCAAGTTCTAGGATTCAACTGGTCCTCTATATTTTACTCGAATTATGATCTTTCCGGGTACCAGCTTGTTTCCCCGGTTCTCGGGCTCCTGGCCTATAATGCAGGGAAGGATCCTTTCCAGGTCGGGGTCCATGCAGGGGAAAACCCGATCACAGTCAACTTTAGCTCCATCACAAGGATTGACCAAAAGCCCGGGATTGTCTCTCTCTGTGCGAGCTTCGGTGGGAACCGGGAGCTGACCATACTGGGCACAGCAGGTCAAAGTCTGTGCAGGGTGACGGGGCATGGGCACTTCGGGCTAGTGACCGAGCTGCCGCCGGTGCAGATGAGGCGGCGGGTGAGCAGGTGGAAGGTGGCAGTGGGGAGCTCGATTGGGGCGGCCCTTGGCGCATTCCTGCTGAGCCTGCTGATGGTGGCGCTACTCGTGAAGGCCAAGAAGAAGTCGAGGAGGGAAGAGATGGAGCGGAGGGCTTATGAGGAGGAGGCCCTGCAAGTCTCAATGGTAGGGCATATCCGTGCACCCACCGCTGCTGGAACCCGAACCATGCCTATTATCGAACACGGATACTCCGCTCCTTACCGTTGATTCACAAAGTAGGCTTCCATTTCTTCTTTTTATTCTGTTCTTTCTCAAGTTAACTTTAGATGAATAGCCGGATTGTTAAGGCTGAGAGTTCTCTTTCCACTGTGTTGTTTTTTTCCCCATTATTCTTGTAAGCTGTAACTGGGAATAGGGGAGTGTGAAAGTTCAGGTAGAATTGACGCTTTCATAAATTTTCCCCCTGAGAATTTGTGCTGTTGCTTTGTTGGACTTTCTCAGAGAGTTAATCTGAATCCGGGTTTTGGTCGCACACGACAGAATGAATTGATAATGCTCTCCAGAAGTTCAGTGAAACTGAATCTACCGGATAACAACATTACACGACTTGCTTTGAGGAGACGTTCACTTCAAGCAGAAGGAAAGGTTGAGGCTTTCATTCTAAATCTATCCTCAGAACCTTCGGATTCAAGTATTGTCTGCAACATTTTTTTTAGATGAATCACGAGAGAAGAAGCTTCCCCTGCATGTTTGCCAGTACATCAAATGGATGTAGCTCTGGTGGATAGGCATTGATGCCATTCTTGTTCGTTGTTTCTGTGTTTCACTCTACATCATCGTTCACAAGTTATAAGTGCCTATCGTCAACAACAGTCTTGGTCTGCAAATCTCACAGTTGCCATTGCCTTCTTATAGAGTGATAGAATGCATATGCCACCAATGCCTAGTAGAATTGTTGCAAGAGTTAACTGATGGACATGCTTAACAATCTTCGTAGAAACGATCTGCAGTGACTGGATAACATTGTGATCTTCCTACAGAAAAAATGGTTCAATGTCAGAATATAATCCTCCATCAATCTTATCGATTCCACCTGCAACTACATGTAGATGCTAGCGTATTCATCATTAACCGTTCAACAGGGATTCGGTACACTACACCCTAAAATCTTGAATTGTCACTTGGCTGAGAGGCTTGGATCTGGACTTCTCCTTTACGATTCATGGTCACAGGCAACACTCTGAGCAGAATCCAATTGTGATCGCCACACAATTACGAGCCAAGGGAGTCTATAGTAACCATTTATAACACTAGAGCTCCTTCACTCAATGGTATCAAATGAATTTACATGTGATGCGGAAGCTATTAGAAGTACAAAGATACCAAAATCTCGACTTCGCATAAGAAGATATGGCATCCCTCCTGTCACAGCCGAACGAGGATCGATGATGCTAGTACAAAGATTGTACACGGGAATTGTGGATTCCTCGGGCCTACATGTACGTCATTTGTTTCATTTTCATCTTCCCTATCCTTCTGCAGTCTTCTGCCTTCCCTTGTAATAAAAAAACTGTGTAGCTTGGAAACCATATTGGGATCTGGATGATAATGCCCATCAAAGTGAAATTACAAGATGTTGGACAGTTGCATCCGTTGGAGGCTTCCAGCCCATCTAGTTAAGTAGGTGTTCTCTATAAATTCCAGTGTTGCTTGCTAGGGGCCCAATAACAGAACTATTGGTAAACAATTAATGCAGTGATGTGTCTCTTTCAAAGATATTCTTATTTCCAACTAATTAGTGTTTGGCGGCATGTTTACCGAACTTTTCCCGGGAAAACGGGAAATAAAAGAAAAAGGAAAAAAAAGGGGGGGAAATCAAGATTCAATCAAGCACCAACAGCTCTTCTTGTTCTTCATGATCTTGAACCTGAAGAATTTTTCAGCCTACCCACCCATCAAGAAATTCTGAATCTTGATCGATCCGTCCTCCATGAATGGAGGGTCCCGCGACTTAGCAACTGGTGCAACCTCACCTTAGCCTCCCTCCCAGGATGCCCCACTCCTCCCTCACCTTCGACATCCCCACGAAGCCCTCCGACCAGGCTCACATCAGCCGCATGATCAACCACGCCAATAACAGGTCCCCCTCGAAGCCTATCTACTCCGACAGGTTCATCCCCTCCCGATCCGGCTCCAACTTCGCCCTATTCGGCCTCAGCTCCTCCACCAATCCATCTTCTGCCGAGGGCAAGGACGAAATCTCCTCCTCTTCCGCCGCCTATACTGCCCTGCTGAGGGCGGCACTCTTCGGGCCGGACACCCCCGAGAAAAAGGAGGAGACCTTGTCTCCTGCCCAGAATATCTTTCGGTACAAGACTGAGACGAAGCGGCCCCTCCACTCACTTTCACCTCTCGGGTTCGAAGAGGATGAGGTGGCAGCCGCAGCCACTCGCGGCCCCTCAAAAGTACCGAGGATGGTTGCAAAGTCACCGTACAAGGTGAGTTTTTTTTTAATTCCGTGAATTTCGGGACTCTTTGAGTTTTGGGCTATTCAAGCAAGTGATAAAAGTTTTACGTTTTGAGCTTTATTGTGTTTTAGGTCTTGGATGCCCCGGCATTGCAAGATGATTTCTACCTGAATCTGGTGGACTGGTCTCCACACAACGTCCTTGCGGTTGGGTTGGGGAATTGTGTCTATTTATGGAATGCTTGCAGCAGTAAGGTGATTCCTCATTCAGCTTTCTCTCGCATATTGTTGCCTTGACTGAGATTTTCACAAATCCGAGGAACTATGGATCACTGGTTTATCTAAAATCTTTGAGTTTTACAGGAAGGGACTCTCATGGCGTGCTGTTGTTACCTCATTAGCATTAATCCGTTAGGAGCATCTGTAGTTTCATACTATAATTTGGAAAAAATCTCATGAAATTTAAGGGAATAATTATCAGTCTTTTTCCAGTTGAAATATTATATGATAAAAACCCAACTTAAAGACGTGTGAACTTATTGAGAGCATTGTTTATCGTTCAATTATCTTATGAATCTTTCTTGATTCCCCCTTGAATTGGGTTGTCATATGCTTTCTCGCCTTTGAAGACTAAACATTGGTATGTTAATGAAGTTTGTGTGAATGGACTTTCAGTGCTTGAACTTCTATCTTGTTGGAACTGTCTGTGATTCATGTGCATACATCAAACAGGTAACAAAGTTGTGTGACTTGGGAATCGATGACAGTGTCTGCTCAGTGGGCTGGGCTCAGCATGGAACCCATCTTGCTGTGGGAACCAGCAACGGGAAGCTCCAGGTTTGCTGCAGTTTACTCAAGTTGAAGTTTAATGTCCTTTAGATAGAGGTGCTCATGATCTTATAGTCATCATAGGAATTGGAATGAGAGTGGATTCATTGATACAGACCTTGCAAGTCCGATACTTGCAGATTTGCTTGGTAATCCAAGTATTTTCACTGGTTGGAGTTTTTGGATAAACCAGTTCTGTACCCTTGAACAATTTGTTGTTTAATATGTATTGGTTTTTGAATTCTGCTATACTTGTATTTGGAAATTGTCCTGCTCTTGGTCAGGCGTTTCTTTGCTCTACTTACCAATCTTGCTTGGTGCTCCATTTTAGAAGACTAACACCTCTTTCTTTCATACATGGTGTAATATCTTTTCTGTACAGGTATGGGATGCATCTTGCTGCAAGAGAGTGAGGACCATGGAAGGTCATCAACTAAGGGTCGGTGCCTTAGCTTGGAGTTCATCCCTACTGTCATCAGGTAGTCGGGACAAAAACATTCTCCAAAGGGACATTCGAGCAGAGGATGACTATATCAGTAAACTCTCAGGACACAAGTCAGAGGTTTGTCCTCATCATGCATCTTTTGCTCCTTCCTAATAGGAGTACAGAACATCAAAGATGCTACTGAACCAGTCCGTGAATTTTTTAGATGCTGGGATATTCTAGTACTAGTGGTGTTTTGACTCATCAACTTGCAGGAGTTATTTTAATAAATAAAAGCACAAAAATTGCATGACAAATGAAATTAGATAAAATCCATTTTACCCATTATTCAGTTTGGTAAATACCAGAATAGCAGTTCTAGATAGCACTTGATTTATTTCTGATTAATTCTGGCTACAACCATAAATGGAGACTCAATTGCTAAATGTTATTGTCTATGGTAGTGCGGTTGTAGAACTTGTTCAAGCTCAGTGCTATTCACATCAGCTTATAAATATTCTTAATAGGTTAGATTATTTATGATTGCTTTCAGCTTAGTTGCAACGAAGTACAGTAAATTGATAGAGAAACTTTCCTGCAAGAATTGATTCTAAATGGGCCTTTGCTTATGATTCATTCAGGTTTGTGGACTGAAGTGGTCTCATGATAACCGCGAACTAGCATCAGGGGGGAATGATAATAGAGTAAGTGATTGCTTCCCTTTCCATTCTGGAACATCTAAACTGGTGAAACCTTTTCCCCAAACTCTTCCCTACCATTTTGTGAACTGGAATTATGAAGTTGACTAGATGTTGCTGATCTTTTTCTCAGCTTTTTGTCTGGAATCAACATTCAACTCAGCCGGTGCTCAAGTACTGTGAACACACAGCCGCTGTCAAGGCAATTGCTTGGTCACCCCATCTTCATGGGCTACTTGCATCAGGAGGTGGAACAGCAGATCGCTGCATTCGTGTCTGGAACACTTCAACAAACTCACAGCTTAGTTGCATTGACACTGAAAGTCAGGTAATGATAATCGGCGTCTGTGTTGTGTTTTTAACATTATTAAGCTCCTCATGGATCTATAAGCTTGTCAAAACTGATGGGCCCCGGCCATACTTGGGGAAAACCAGCAAATGAACCTGCTAAAGAGGTTGCTTTCTCAGCAGATCAGCCTGCTCTACTATAAACTGGTTTCCTTGTCCTTACATCTATTAAATCTTTAATTCAAAAACACTTTGTGTGTTATTCTTGTCAATTTGCTGCTGGACCTATTCAAGCCTCAAGTGAACTGTGAACAGCTGATTCAATGTCTAGTCCAATTGTGGAAACTGTCATCCAATTATCTCATGATGTTTACTGTTTCCAATGGATGAATGCAGGTCTGCAATCTTGCCTGGTCTAAAAATGTAAATGAAATTGTTAGTACCCATGGTTACTCCCAGAACCAGATCATTGTATGGAGATATCCTTCCATGTCTAAGGTAATGGAGCCTCTGTTGCTTCTGCTAATCATCTTGAAACTTTCTTCCTATGGAATCTTAGCGCTTAATTTCTGACCTTATTCGTTTGATTTTGCAGTTGGCTACACTTACAGGCCACACATTCCGAGTTCTTTATCTTGCAATTTCACCCGATGGACAAGTAATGATTTCTTTCTTTAACCTATCAGTCTCTTCTTCATACTTTGGATGTAGTTTCTTATGTTGAAAGTTCGTTCTCCTTTGATGCTTATTTCTATTCTTGATTCTTGGTTGGTTCTATTTTTCTTTCAGACAATCGTGACGGGAGCTGGAGATGAGACTCTCAGGTTTTGGAACGTGTTCCCATCTCCAAAGTCACGGGTAAAGACTATGCTCCATGACCCTCCCTTATTCACGAGTGAGTTCTTCCATTAGTTTCAAATCAGCGCTAGAATTTTTGTGGAAATAATTGAGGTTAGTTGGTGCTGTTCCTGCAGAACTCCAACAGCGAGATAGGATCATCCTTTTTTGGAAGGACTGTGATTCGGTGATCGCTGGGTTACTCCTCCGGTTGTCCTCCTCTTTTACCTTATAGCCACGATCAAGATTCTATAGAGGCACCATTATGTTTTACGTCTTGTAAGAATATGGGATCGAAGAAACGGCAAGACGACAAGATTCTGAGCCCATAGACCCACAAATATATGCTGGTAACCAGGTTGATCCAATTCTTGTTATATGTGTACTGATCAGAATCCGGGATAGCATTGTAAATTCTGGATGATAGTTTTTGCCATTTCATTATCCCACCCCTCTGTTGGATATCCAAATTCTGCATGTCCACTGTATCCATCATTCTATCAACAGTATGAATCCTTCTTGTGGGTCTCTGGCAGTCCCATGCGGTTGCAGAGCTCCCTCATCGAGGAGGTCTATGGAAGTGATTATCTGCCTTAACCGAATGTTCCCTAATCAATCGATATTCACTTCGATACTCACCTGACTATACATACGGCTATCAGGGACTCGTGCCTGGGTTTCAGTACAGGAGCCCGACTACGACCTCGTACCACCGCACCCACTGACTCGACTTATTTTTCTCGAGACGTGTGTAATCCATGCGTGTTCAAGACGCGTACGAGGTAAAGGCCAGGACAGGGGCCGCTTTCTCAGAAATGAAAGCTCCAGAAACGAGCAGTTGATTGAAAGCGGTCCAAAGCTAGATTGATACTATTATTGTGAGGGTGTGAAGGAGAACGATCTTCAACGTGATTTTATTTATTTATTTATTTTTAAAGATTATTCGAGGAAGATGTTCTCATTTATTGTTTTCAATTATGGAAATAAAAATGGATAAAAAGGGATAGAAGATAACGTTAAATTGAAATCACATGCTTGAATTTCTTGCATATTTTTCACACGTGCGTTGGAAAAAGATAAAAGACAAAACGGATACCTTCTCCCATAAGAAAGAAACAGAACTGGGACTCCACTAACTAAGATTTGAAAATCTATAGAAACCACTGTAATCTACCTAGAAATTGAAAAAAAAAAGAAGAGAATAATAGTAGAAAAAATGATTTCTAGTAAAATAACTATAATAAGTTAATATTAGAAATAAAATGTAAAACTCGATATCCAAATTTCCTTTCTTTTTTTAATATAATTTTTTAAAAATTATTTTATATCCGTCCATCATATTTGATGTATTTAACACTTGAGTCCTTATTAATTTTTTATTACCATAATAATCCAAAAGTTTAATTATTTACCACAATTTTAGCTTATGAGTAAAAAATTGTTAATTTTAATTTTTCATACATAATATTTGAAGTATCTAGTGATACTTCAGCTGTTTTGTACGGTTTTTTAATGAAAAAACTACCCTCCGGTGAAAAATAATAAATGTTTTAGTTCAAATTGATGGGAAAAAAAAAGGGAGAGAAGAAATTCAATTGGATAAAAAAATTAAACAAAACATTATTTTTTACCTTTTTGACCAAACTTCATCCCTCTCCCTAACCGTTGGGTGGTATATAAATGCATCGTCGCAGCTCCATCTGAAAAAGCTCTCCTCTTCATTATTTGCTCTCTTGCCATCTTCCCATCTCCATAGGCTGACGTGCGGAGCAATCGAGTCGAGTTAGGGCTAACGTACGCTGCTCCAATCCCAGCTCCTTCAATCGGTCATGGCGGCTTCCACTGCCTCTCCTTCCTCGCCGTCAATGGAGGAGCAGCTGCGGGACGAGCAGCCGCAGCAGCACCACCAAACGTCGATTCCCATGGAGAAGGACTGCATTCACAAGACGAAAATCATTCAGTTCCTCGGCCGCACCACTCCTGTCATTCTCCAGAACGACAATGGCCCCTGCCCTCTACTCGCCATCTGTAATCCCTCTGTCTACCTCCTTTTAGGGCTAATCCTTCATTTACCCTGTTGAACGATGTTACTTCCATTTATCGGGAAGTTAGGATTTGTAGATCAGATTGAAGCTGAAGTAATACCTCCTAGTTATAGCATATCATGCTTAGTCGAGGCCTCAGACCTAATCGTGATTGATAATTGGATCCTCAGGACTTGTTAGAGTGCTGTTATGGGATCCTCTGGGCTCAATCCAATATCGCTGACCTTTGATATCCTCCTGGAAACTGCAGGAATCACGTCAGACCCATGTGTTGTTTTATATGTACCACAGCCGATGTTGTCTTAAAATGCAATTGTTACCCAATTGTAATCCTTCTATCAAAGAAGTGGTCTTGATGACGATTCGTATTAATTTGATAGTTCATTTTATACTAAGCGGCTGATTGCTCTTTTTTTTTCTTTGTTTGACACATTTGAATGGCAATAGTTCTAATATTTAGATTCAACTAAAATAATAGTTCTATTATTTAGGTCTTGCTCATAGTATCTCTTAGCTGGAACTGTAGTGCAATAATTTGTTTAAACTGTGAATGATTGCCTGCAAAACTTTCTGTCTCAATTGCGGAATCGTATACTAAACAAACTGATTGCTCTAATCTTTCCATATATTATAATTGGTTAGTAATATTTCTACTTATTTAGATTTTTCTTTTAATACTTCTTACAGAAATATTGCTATGGTTCATGTTTGTCAGAACTATGAATAGTTAGTTGCATGGGATATTTTCCAGCCTGCAAAAGAGGGTTGTTTTAGATAGAAATTTGATGTGTGATATTTGACACCATATAACTCAAAACTCACATGTTGATAATCCCCCTCAAAATAATAATTGCACCAAGCTGCATACCTTTTTTAACTGATCATCAGTAGGTCTGCATCTCCTCGTGCTTTGTCCTTATTTTACATGAGACAGGACTATTACATTTCTTTTTCTTCTTCCTGTTATACTTGGTCTTTCAAATAGTTAATAATTCGTGTTTGCTTGGAACAATTATAGGTAATGTCCTCCTGTTGCGGAACAACTTGAATTTGAGTCCAGATACTACAGAAGTTTCTCAGGAGAAGTTGCTTTCACTTGTTGCAGAAAGATTAATTGATTCGAACAGTAATGTCAATGTAAGGAACGTTTCTTAACTTTTATTGGAGAAATTTTCTATCTGCTGGTAAAAATAGTTTCTCATCACTCTCCTCTCTTGATTTCTTTGTTTCAAAAATTAACTGCAGAACAAAGATGCTGGGTACCTTGAAAATCAACAAAAAAACATTGCTGATGCAATTGATCTACTACCAAGACTTGCAACTGGCATTGATGTAAATATAAAATTCAGGAGGTTAGCTTCTACTTTAATCTTTGTGATTTTATTTATCTGTTTTTTATTTTTTGTGGTATTTAGTTGAATACATATATTCTTGCAGAATAGGTGACTTCGAATTCACTCCAGAATGTGCGATTTTTGACGTACTTGATATTCCTCTATACCATGGTTGGATAGTTGATCCTCAGGTATGCTCATGTGAAGCATTAAGTTTTGGTATCCAAATTCTGTCTCACCATCCGGGACTTTATATTCAGCTTCAGCCTTTTTCTTGGTCATTGTGTTTTGATATCTCAGTAGATTTTAATGCTGGAGGACAAAGAGCATGATAGCCCTTGATTCTGAAGTTTTTTATCTGAATATTTCCTGGATTATCAGAACTCAAGTTTTTCTCTTTGTTGACTTTGTTCTCTGACTTGAGCCTCTTTTCTTATGTTGTTCCACCCTAGGATTATGGCACTGCTAATGCAATTGCACACAAGTCCTATAATGCTCTCATGGGAGAGCTTGTTGCATTGGAAACACAAACATTTAGTACAGAGCACAAGAGCAATCCCACTGAAGATGATGCTGTTGATTTTGCTGCTGCAACGACTGCGACCCTAGGAGTGCCTTCACCTATCCTTTCAAAAGTTAGATCATTTGATGATCCTTCACACCCAGTTGCTGATTGTCTTGCCATGAGAAAGGGGGACCTTGAGGAAGAAGTAGAGCTTTTAAGAGTCTTAAAATTGTCAGAGGCTGAAGTTCCAAACTCTGTGGCAAGATCTCCTGCTGCTGGTCATGATGGAAGTGATGAGTCTGGTGGTTTGCTAGAAACTAAGTGCACTGGGAACAATGATTGTGTGAATATAATTCGTACTTTAGAGGATCAAGGTGCTGTTGAATATAATAATCATAAGGTTGAGACTTCAGAACCAAATGTCTCTATTACATTGAATACTAGAAATTCTGAAGTATCTTCTGAAGCCCTTGCAGTGGGAGTAATGGCCTCATTTTCAAGTGAGGATGTGGGAGATCATCCTGTCCAGCTTAAGCAAGAGGAGTCTAAGGAAGCTCTTCTTGGCAATGCTGCAGTTGGTGAAAAAACTGCTGACTCATCAATTGGCATTGAAGATGCATCTCCTGTTGCCAAACAGAATGACTCCGCTAATGAAATCCTGAAGGATCCATCAAGAGAAAGTGAGGAAGCTGGAAATTCACCCACCCCTCCACCTTACACTGTTGAAGAAGCAAAAATTCTTAATGGAGGTAGTACCACCATATTGTCCAGCAATTCCGAACCTTATGCTGGTCCAGATTCTTCCAGCGGCAGATTGGAGCACTTAGATGAAACCAATGCTTTCACACCAAGTATTGGTGACAGTGAACCTATTTATGAAGGAGAAGAATGTATATTGGATTCCTGCCCAAAAAATTTTGAAGATCGGGAGCCTGTTTATGAAGGTGAGATCATTCTTGCAAGGAAAGCTGACAAAAGTGCAGAAGATGATCTTGGAGTTGGGTCTAAAACTGAACTTACTCTACAGCAAGGTCAGCAGTTATGGGAGTATGCTTCTCTTTCCTCTTGTCGGTAATTGGTTTTTCACCACATAATCCTGTCTTTCACATTTTTGTTAGGGGAATTGGTTCGGAATTTCTTGAAGAATAATGCCAGTCAGTTGACCTTTTATGGGTATGGTTTTTGAGGTTTTAACAGTTCTTTACCTGTTTCCAGGAAAAGGAATCGGTTCTTTTATAAAGTTTTGTTGATGCTATTTACAGCCTTTTTTGCCTACAAGATGGTCTAAAGGAACGTGAGCTTTGTGTGTTCTTTCGGAACAATCACTTCAGTACCATGTTTAAGGTAGGTCTGAATATACATCTGCAATTGAAATTGATGCACATGTTATCTCAAATCTGATATATTTTTTTTTCAGTATGAAGGTGAACTCTATCTTCTAGCCACAGACCAGGGCTACATTAACCAGCCAGACTTGGTGTGGGAAAAACTAAATGAGGTTAGGACGGTTTCAATCAGCTTTAAATGGACTTAATTTAGAACTTATAATTTATTCAATCACGTATTTTGTGAGGTCGAATTCTGAAGTTTTACATTCATTTAGGGGAGATTGGCAGCTTGCTTTCCCACCTGCTACTTACTATAGATACAGTCAAAGAATTGCTCTTCCTCTAAATTCATTTTGAAAATCCTTATTGCGATTTGTATTGTCTCATAGAATTTCATGCTACTATGTCCTGGAGCTATGTAGGACAGGCATACTATGTTTCAAAAAGTTGAATTAATATTCATTGCTATAGGCTGTGCAATCAAATAATTGACTGCATCAATTATAGTTGCTTGGTGCTTATTATTGATTTTTATGTTGATTGAGTATCAGGTCAATGGAGATACCTTGTTCATGACTGGGAATTTCAAGGAATTTAATGTGGAAAATCAGTCAAATAGTTTATGGGATGAGCAAAATGCTGTGGCAAGTACTGCAGTATGTATTCTCTTTTCCTCTTATGTTTCTTGACAATGCATAGACATGAAGCTAATTGGGATTCTTGTGGTTCAGGATTATCTTGCAAGCATTGACAGTGCTGCAAAAGCAGGCTTCGATGTCAAGTAATTCTCCTCATTTACAGCTATGTCTTTCATTTTGATCAATTATCCTGCATGTTTTCCCACCTCTTAAGTCAAGAAGCAACTAGCTCTCACGCCTGCTGATACTGTACGTAGGAAATTTATAACTGAACAAACATATCTATTCTCAATTGATTCATGTCAAGAAAGAGAAAAAAGAGCTGAAATGGGTTGTTGTAGTAAGAGTTTGTTAGCTTCCTAATAATAAGGTATTTTTGGTAAATCCCGTAGTTACTGACGAAAGAAAATACTAACTTCTTCCTCTTATACATACATATAAATAGATATATTTATACATAGATGTTTCAAAGTGATGGTCTTGTAATAGCAGTTGTGCCATCCTGGATGGGTTTGGGTTGGGGATGGAGGGAAGAAGGGATGGGACGGGTGTTTCTATTTTTCTGATGGCAGTAGAAAAGGAAAGCTCTTCTGGTGTTTACACAAACTGGCCATAGTAGAATATTACGCGGATAAAGATCATGACCGTAGTAGCCCTTAAGGATTGAAGTTCTACAGCATGAGACTAATTTCAATTTGGTCCTTTGCTGGATAGACCAATTTCAATGTGTTTCTTGGTCATATTGTGCAATTTACCTATCCTCCATTGTTTTCCCTTTGAAGTTATGCCTCCACAATTCTTTTTTCACTGAGTAATTATTCTTCTGTGGTAGTTCGGATTTACAACTGGCAATAGCACTGCAACAGCAAGAGTTTGAGCAGCAACAGCAACAGCAACAGCAGCAGCAACAGCAACAGCAACAGCAACAGCAGCATCACAGCTCACAACAAACATCCATTGGCAGCTCGAGGCTTGTTACAGGCCCCCAGGTACTCTCTAGTCACTATGCCCTTTTTCCGTTCATAGTTTTTAATCTAAAACTGCTCTATTGAATGCATTCATTTGCTAAAGGTGCTATTGTCCATTGTGTGGAATTAACATGTTTTAGTTTGTGTGAGTGATGTTGGTTTGTCTCAGATCCTGTGACTTTTTTTACCTTTCCTTTATGTATACAACTTCATTATAAAGATGAATATCAGGTTATGTAAAACAATGGTGGTTAATCTCAGTGTTACTGGTTGACTCTTCATGAGATAAAGATAGAAATGATGCGCTTGAGAGAAGTTTTTTTCCCAGGTAAAATAGTTGGACAAATGGCCGTAGGCTGTCAATTGGCAGTTTTTCACATATTGATTCTTGACCTTTTAATTTTGAAAGTTCAAGATGTAGAAGAAAGCTACTTTTGGATTGGATTGTGTTTAAACTTTTGGGAGCTATTAATGCCTTGGTGATTTCAATTTTTTTTTAAAGTTGAAGCAGATAAAAACTTCATGCAGCAACTGGTTCATCTGGTCATTTTTGGGCTTTAGATTGTTCCGATTCTCTGGGTTGAGCAGCCAATCTATTCTGGGTTTCTATGGAAATGGAGATTGGCTTGCCTTGATATCCTGAGTCTAACTCTGTCAGATCCCCTCTTTCTTGTTCCCCTTTAAGTTCAAAAGTATATGATTAGGCTCTACTATGAAATATCGATTCATTTCTCAGAGCATGCATTTATTGCAAACTAATGGGTGGAGAACATCATCAACTTTTGATGGACATCACCAGTAGCCTTTGTTCAGGGAAGCCATATAGAGGTTTAAATTGGAAACCATGGACACGTTTAGAACATTGAACCTTGACTTTTTTGGGAGGTCAGACTGTTCCAATAGGTGTATGTCTTTATAGAAGGAAGGTGAACCTCACTTGGAGAGGTCCCTGACAACATTATAAAACTAAAACCCAACTCTCTTTTGGGTCCTGCATGTTAGGGGACTAGCAGTTATGTTTGTTGGAAGGATTGTTTGGTTTCAGTTGGACATTATGTGACGTACAGTGGTATGAATGTGTTAGACATTATGGAGAAATACATTTACGAAAGGATGCTGATTTGAAAATTTTCAGCAAGTGATGGGAAATGTCGCCATGTTGAAAGAAATGAACTACTTAGGAAAACATTTATTTTCCTTCTCTAGCGTGCAGCTTGATGAAATCACGTGTACGTCCCCAGCTAATGCAGCCAATCTCGCAGGAACTGCTTATCAATGCTCTTAAGTTCATCACTATACACTCATCTCTTTTCTGAAGTATATTCTCTCTGTTTCAAGTTCTGGTAAACTATCATGAACTGTTGCAGTCGGGTTTTGCTCTCTGCCATTAACTTTGCGTCATGTTTGTGCTCGGTGTACCGTGTGAACAGTTTCTTGACTAATCTTCTGTAGGTGCCGAGGAACAATGCCAGGTATGCCTCAACTTCCAATCGGCCAGATGCAAAATCGAAGGACAAATGTAGTATCATGTGAATACTGCTCTATGCTGTCCCTGGTGATTATCTTTAGGCGAGGAAGTCGATCATCTTGTAAATGCCATGCCCTCCGATCCATCCGATTGTGTATGTTTATATTTGTTCGACCTTTGCTTTAGTATATATACGGAGTTTCAGCTGTAAGCTTTTTTTCTTTCTCCCCTTTGGGCTCCATTTTTTTTTCACGCTATAATTAGCGCTTTGCCCGATAACCCGGAGGTATTTTAGGCAAAGAAATGCTATAATTAGGCATTTCACGCTTTCCGTGGCTCATTATTTCGCAAGAAATGCTCATGGGAACACTGATTCGGCTGAAAATTCAGCAAATGGTAGTCTTGATAGATCTACGGATGCTTAAATCAAGGAGGTTTCTACAGGGAAAGGGTAGGAGAGCATGAGAGTGATATATGGGAACTGGGAGATTTTAGATGCCCGAGCTCTCGGGTGCTTGAGGATTGTATAGATTTTTAATAGCGTTGAGTCGGGTGACAGTTACGACTGGCAGTCGGCCAGACTTCTCAACTAGGCCGGGTGATTTGCACATCGTAATTCCTATTGTTAATAAGCTTGCAAGATTGAGCCAACAACACTAGTAAATAGCTTCCCTGTACGGTAACGACCTAAAACGACGTCGTCATCTTCTTCTTCTTCTTTCTTTTAATCCCGTAGAAAAGAGGGGGTATCTTATACAAGAATAGCGTGATATAATTATTCAGTAAAAACTTGGTAAGTGTAAAATTTTAATTATTAAAAAATATTAATAAGTTTTTCTTATTAAAAAACAATTATTAGATAAAAATATAAAAATGTGCCGGTGTTGCATGACCAAAAGAAGACAACAGCATTAATGAAATGCCACGTGTCACATTGTAATTGGCTTGTCGTTGCTTACTGGTGAAACACCTGTCACAGCGTCCATCTGAACCTCGGCTGACAAGAGGGCCCCCACTCACCCGCAGGGCCGAGGCTGGCTCGTCATTTCACTACGCAGACAAGGGACCAGAAGGAGAGTTTCTAATGGTAAGAAAATCTCGATCACAAAAATGACACATGCGTTCCGCGTTAGAAAATCTAATGGAATTTGTACAATATGGATATAGCACATAATCTGTGAAGCAGTCTAATCCGACCCATCGCTAGCTCGAAAATGTCAGGCGGACACACTTTGTATGATAAGAGTTCGAATAAATCTCGATGTAGTAAATCAAACCGTTGATATGAACCGATCAAAATGTCAAGGGTCACAACTTCCAACTCCTAACCGTTGTTCTCAACAACCAATCGTCGTCGAAAGGAAAAGGTCTTTTTGACAAGTAATATTATAAAATTCTTTATCAATTAATTTTCTTTATTCACCCAAAAAAAGAAGAGGAGAGAGATAAAACTTCAAAACGCCTCGAATCTTATATGAAGCTTGCCACTGAGCTTGGATTTTGAAGTGTCGCCGATGATTTCGATTCATTAACTTAATAGAGAGAAATAATTTTTTTTTAAAGAAAATTTGAAAAGTTG
Source organism: Sonneratia alba (assembly GCA_900174645.1). Lineage (NCBI taxonomy): Eukaryota > Viridiplantae > Streptophyta > Magnoliopsida > Myrtales > Lythraceae > Sonneratia > Sonneratia alba. The sequence continues at coordinate 1,452,357 of FWPY01000041.1, forward strand.
GAGAGATTAATGAAAATTTTACAATTTTTAAAAACAAAATCTTTAGGCCTTGAAAAAAGGGGAAAATTGCTATAATTTTCCTTCGTAGAGGTGTACCGTCCCAATCGAACATCTTTTTTTTTTTTCTTTTCGCACGCTCATGCAAATAATTTCCTGCTATTTTTTTTAAAACTGCCGACAAAAATGAAAAAATGAAAAAAAGAGTTTATGTCACAGCTAGACAAGAGCCCGCGAGTTCTACAGAGTAGGAGGAGATCGACACAGAACTTCTGAGAGCCAATCACGTAGACAAGAGAATCGTGCATGCACGGAACCCGCGGGTCGGTCTCGTCGAAAAGGGCGCAACTGTACTGTGCACTGAATCATGGTCGAAAGAGATGGGTCATAAATTGAGATGCTGAATTTTCACACACACACACACATATATATATATGTATAGAGTTGGGAGTCAAAGAACTACTCACTCACTGTTGAAAATATATAATGAAAGAAAAAGGAAGTTTTGTTTTTTAATGAGTAACTCTATGTTCGAGTATGAATAGTTTAAAATCTATTTATTATATATTTAAATCCTATTCAAAAAAAAGAAAAAGGGAAGCCAGTAATTCTACGTATTTACCCACTTGTATCCCTAAGAAAATAAATGGTTCTGTATTTTGGTAGGTGAAATAAGCGCTAATGTATTATTGGTCAAACCTAACTTTTCAGTAAGTGTAATCCCCTAATATAATTAGGATAGCTAGCATTTTCTATATATATACATATATATCTATATATATTTATATGTGCGCAATTCTAAGAATTGAATTGAATATTTCGTTATTTAATGTATTTCAGTTTGAATGTGTGATTGAAAAGTTTTATCTATTGAAATTATTAATTTGATTTAAATATAAATTAATAAAAGATTAATAAATTTGTAGATATTAGATGTCTCGATGTGAGACCAAAATATATACCTCACTATTGTAAGGTGAGATATATGTCTGTCCTTTCAAGTTTTTTTTCCTCTGGAAAGAATGGTTTTTTTTAATAATTTAGAAAAAGGGTGCTTAGTATTTATGTCTGCCCTTTCAAGTAGTGGCTCTCCAGAGTCCAAACAGACTCTATAAAAAATCACACTGTTTTTCCACCAGATATCTGCCTGAATTAATTGAAACTTGTGAGACGTTTGTCTCTCCCTTCCCCTTTTTCAAATTGCTGAGAGGCTAAAGCTGGATTTATTCATCTCACCAGCTGAATCCATCTGTCCTATTCTTCTTCTTCTTTTCCCTCTTTTCTTTCCCCTTTCTGCAGCTTGTCAGCAGAAACTGTAGCAGCAGATCTACGGGAAAGAGGTGCTTCCGAAGGGCTTTCACTCGCCGTCGGACGGCCGAGCAGGTCCTCTGTTAGAAATGTCCATATTCCCATGCGATGACGAGTGGAGTCCCTAGCAGACAATCTGTCTCGGGGAGGGGTGATAGGGATGCCCACAAAATTACACATGACATATGGAAGAATTTGCAATGGAATCATTTTGAAACTCTTATGTGTCTGTGTGTCCACAGTGACAGGAGACTCCAATTCAGGATGAGTCCACATCACAGTCCCTTGAGCAGCGGTCGCTGTTGAATAGGGGCAGAGCAGAAGAGGATAATATGCAAACAAGAGGAAAGGGAAAAAAGACAGATCAATCTTGCTAGGAGGGGAAATTTTATGCTCCAGTTATTGGATAGTTCCTTCGAGCCAATGGACAAGCTGCAATTTTTTTTTTATCCGTTTCACAGCTCCTTAAATCTTCCTCCCATTAGCATGATTGCAGAGCTCACCACCGCACCCCAACCCCACCCCCACCCGCCAACTCTCTCTCACGGCCGCAGAGCGAGTTCTGCTCACATCTCTCAGAAACGGTACGGGAAGTCTCCCTATCTCAGATCCCAATATCATTCAATATCCCCTCTCCCTCGAAGACAAAATTTCACTCTTTTCTACTTGTTCCTTCTCCATCATTTCATCGGGCAGAGCTCTCATAATTAATTCCTCCGCAGTTCCCCCTACAAGGTCTCTCTCAGTCTGCAGCGATTCCCTTTTCCCTACCATAGCGTCTCTTGTCTCCGACTTACTAGTTACTCACAGCTCTTTCCCTGCTAATTTCCACCACATGCTGGAGCGGAACCAGCTTGCCATGATGGGTGTCGAAGGTCCGGTCCCAAATGACCAGCAGAGGCAGCTGAAGGCGGAGATTGCTACTCACCCGCTGTACGAGCAGCTCCTCTCCGCCCACGTCGCCTGCCTCCGCGTGGCCACCCCGATCGACCAGCTCCCCCTCATCGACGCTCAGCTCGCCCACTCCCACCACCTCCTCCGCTCCTACGCCTACGCCGACGCCGCCGCCGCTGCACAGCAGCACTCCCTCTCCTCCCACGAGCGGCAAGAGCTCGAAGGTTTCTTGGTAAAATATCATCGCTAAACAGTTATAACCAAAATTCATCTCATTCGGTAATGTTTCGTCTATGCTTTTTTTAATAACTTATTTCTTCAAATCTGTATCCATTTACCACCAAACAATATGTTTTTTTGATTTAATCTTGTTAAACAGTGGATTAATTATGTGAAATGTGATTAATTGCAGGCGCATTATCTGATAGTGCTGTGCTCGTTCAAGGAGCAGCTGCAGCAACATGTAAGGGTACATGCCGTGGAAGCCGTCATGGCCTGCCGTGAAATCGAAAACACCCTCCACGCGCTCACCGGTACACAAATATAAATATAAATATTTCTCGTGACGAAATTGATGCAGTGAATTTTTTTTTTTTATAAACCGCCGGTATGCAGTTGGACTTTATCATCCCGATCGGCCCATTTAAGAAGTTAAAAGATTTTCACCGCATATGGGACTCGAACTCGAACTCGAGTCCTTCTATTAGGATGATAAGTGCTAAACCATTCTACCACACTCATGTTGGTAAATGCTGCAGTGAATTGGTGACCGACTTTTTCTACCTCATTCATATATATATATATAATCACTTCTAAAATAAATAATAAAAAAATTATAAGTTTATAAAAAAATTATATATTAATTTATACTTTTAAATAAAAATAATTTTAATTTTTTATGAGCTCAGATTGATTCTTAGATTATATATTATGAGGCAATTTATTTGGTGATCCACTATATGTAATGCATATTAACTTATATTTATTGTTAAAGATAATTAAATTTTTTATTTTTTAATTATATATATTTAATTTTGTAATATATTTAAATTTTAATTTTAAATTGATATAATCGATATTTTATAAAATATCATAATGATATAGTAAAAAATTAGTTAATATGTCATGCTATATAAGAAAATACTATTAAATAACACGTTAGTGAATATATTAACATAACATATATTTTATTTACCGTTAATATAAGATTGAAATATGTTATAAATTAATTTAAAAAATTATTTTAAAATATATAATATTTAAATATAAAAATTTCACTATAGTATTTTTATTATTTTATATAAATATATATTGAAATGAATTGTAAAGCATTTTTTTTGCCCTCCATTGAAAGCATGAATCCTCATTGGATATGACTGATAAATGGCAGAACCAGTTCAATTTAATGCACTCTTTTTTTTCTTTGGCTCTATAAATTTAACAAAAATACTTTTTTTCCCCTATGAAAGAGGTCATATGCCTTTATATACACAATACTACTAAAAGGGGACTAAATATATACAAAAAAAAATTATTGATTAGAATAAATTATTAGAAAAAGGGAAAACAGAGTGTACTTATTTTTCACTGATGCCATAGCCAACAAAAGAAAAGTAATTATAATATGAGTTTAGGCAATGTGTTAGAGGGGCGATATATAATATATGTTCGTCATTAATTTTTAGATACTAATTTTTGAGAGTTTTAAATCTTAAAATTGATATATTAGATATTTTTAACTTATCAACCTATCAAGCACAGTGGGGACCCATCTAATTAAATTTCTTATCCTACATGAACATACATACAATATATGCTTTTCTTTTCATTTTTCCCTCTTTTATTTATTTAATTTAATTGCTAGAGTCATTATTTAGTTGGTAAAATTAATTAAAAGTTGCTAATCGGCAAGGCTTCAGTGGCCAATCGATATTAAAATCTGTATTGATTATATTTCTTGATAGTACGTAATATTTATACTAATTTTGTTAAAGGAGCAACTCCAGGAGAAGGGCCGGGGGCAACGATGTCGGACGATGAGGATGATCTGCAGATGGATTTCTCATTGGATCAGTCCGGAACTGAGGATGTAACGGGTTTCGGCCCCCTCAACCTGACCGTGTCCGAGAGGTCTCTGATGGAAAGGGTTCGTCAGGAGTTGAAGATCGAGCTCAAGCAGGTACCGGGTCCCATTCATTCCATATATATAACTTCATCAGGAAGCTCGAGCTGGTTTGCCGTTGGCAGGGATTCAGGTCGAGGATCAAGGACGTGAGGGAGGAGATACTGATGAAGAGGAGGGCCGGGAAGTTGCCCGTTGACACCACCTCGGTCCTGAGGAGCTGGTGGCAGCAACACTCCAAATGGCCCTACCCTACGGTAAGCAAGAACTATATATCCTCATACCGAGTGACCCGTATTAATTGGATATAAATCTGTTGGTAATATTTACACTGTTGTGCGGATAGTAGGGGTTCAGTGGATCGGTTTCGATGGAATCGAGTTAGGCCAGCAAACTGCAGCAGCAGTCTTTGTTTCTTTTCGAGTTTAAGATGGATATATATATAATAATCAATGATCATGAGATATATGTTCAACTGGGGAGAATCAAGCTCGGGGGCAGCGCCGGCTACACCGAATCCCTTTCTTGGTTCGTTTACTGATTAGGAAATCCAATGCGTGCACAATGAATTGGAAAGTTTTGCAGGAAGATGACAAGGCAAAGCTGGTGGAGGAGACCGGGCTGCAGCCGAAGCAGATCAACAACTGGTTCATCAACCAGAGGAAGCGCAATTGGCACAACAACTCCTCATCATCCTACAGCATCACATCCTTGAAGTCACGGCGCAAGAGGTAGCTGAGAAGGCCCACTCGGCCGATCGCTCACTGCATATTATCAGCAGCTAGAAAGGAGGAAGAGGAAGAATTCGGAAGATCATCATCTGGCAAATTAGTCAAGATTAATCAATCATCTGCGTCTGCTGTTCTCTGGGACGATATATAATTCAAGAACTGATGAGTCAGTTTCTATGTTTCTTCCCTGATATGTGGTACTAGTAAAGGTCCGACCAGTATGACGATGGGTTCAAGGCAAGAAGTAGCTTGTCAACCCGACCTTGACACAATGCGGTATTCGATTGCGTAGATTCGAACTTCTGGTGGAAGAACCTGAATTCAGAAAGGATGGGCTTGAAGCTAGGCTTCCTGTTCCTTTTGCAGATCTGACAACTAACACATCACCTTTATGGACAGAGCGAAGCTAACTGGGTTGGATCCCACGAAATAGGGAGTTTTTTACTTACATTTCGGGTGCATCCTACGAGATTCTTCAGGCATAGCAGCTGCCAACGTCTGAATAAGGATCGATTGATAATCGTGATGGATCCTAGCTAGAAATGGTCGATTTTACATGTCGTTGTACCTGCATCTCAACTCAAGGCATCCATTGCAAATACTAAAGGCTCATAGGATGGGAAAGTTGATTCCCGCAGCCGATGAACTGCATAAAATTTTCAGTAACAGATAACCAGGCCGATCGCAGATGGGTACTAGCGGTCATTGCTAGTCATGGTAAGATGGAGAATACGACTACACTGGTATAACTATCACATTTCCTTCACCCTCTGGAAAAAGAAAATGACAATGAGAATTTTAGCTATACTCTGGGACCAGTGAATGGGGTAGATTGAAAATCAAGAAAACATGGAGGACCTGATTCCGCGAATCAAACGTTGATGGACCATTCCAGTTGAAAAGGGACAATATATGGGACAAAATGGGCATAATACGCTTTCTTGGGGGCAGATCTGCGATCCATCTCAATCCCATTGCTGTCAGTTAAGATCTGCATTTTTTTTTTCGCATGGATTTTTAAAAATCTAATAATTTAAATTAATTAAATTTTATAAATTTATACAGTTTTTAAAATTATAAATTTTTATAAAAGAAATATTATGAAATAAAATATTTGTAGCAAATCACCGGGTGGATGGGTTACTAAGGTCTCGTAATTATTAATATTTTATAGTTTTTGCCTTATAAATCTCCCAACAATCATTTCTCCACCATCATCGTCTTCCTCAGATCCCATCTTCTTGAAATTCTCCACTTCGTCGGCTCTCTTCTCCCCGGGGTTGAAGCGATGGGTTTCCAGGCAGACGGCGCCACGGATAAGCCCCTGAAGTTCCTGATCTACGGGAGGACCGGTTGGATCGGGGGCCTCCTCGGGGAGCTCTGCCGTGCCCAGTCCATCGACTTCGAGTACGGCTCCGGCCGCCTCGAGAATCGCTCCTCCCTGGAGGCCGACATCGCCGCAGTCACCCCCACCCACGTCTTCAACGCTGCCGGCGTCACCGGGCGGCCGAACGTCGACTGGTGCGAGTCACATAAGGTCGAGACAATCGGGACCAATGTCGTCGGGACCCTGACCCTCGCCGACGTCTGCAGGGTGAGGGGGCTGATCCTCATCAATTACGCCACCGGCTGCATCTTCGAGTACGACGCGGCACACCCTCTCGGGTCCGGAGCCGGGTTCAAGGAGGAGGACAACCCCAACTTCATCGGGTCGTTCTACTCCAAGACCAAGGCCATGGTGAGTGATTTTCTCTCTTCCACATTTTCTTCCGGTGATAGGTCCGATGCTTTTAACCTGTCATTTTTTTTCCTATCTTTTGTCACATTCCGTTTATTGAGATCTCGTCTTCTTCCTGCTTCTATGGCGCGGGCATTCAAATCTATTGTCTTGCTTCTGTGCGTGCCCCTCTGGTCGATCTGTCGTTGCCGGATCGAGCTTACTCTGCTGCGTATTGTTGAACTCGATGGAGTTTCACATGTTCTTACGTGAGAATTTTGTTCCACGTGTATCCGATCTAACTGTAGTCGAGAGCTAGTCATGTTATGTTGCAAAATCAGAACTTAAGGTATCAAATAAATTCCTGTAATCCTCCCTGAAGCTCTGTTCGTAAGATCTTATTGATGATTTTGCAAAGCTCATAGAATCCTATTGAGCCTGTGAAGAATCATTTTGTACTGATTCTGTTTCCACCAAGATCAAATGATGGAGCTTAATAACATTTGATCATGTCATGAGATGATCTATTTAGCTTGCCATGAGTTGCATGTCTTTGTCGTTTATACTCGTGCATTTATGTTGTGTGCAAAGGCATTGAATGAACGGCCTTTTCTTCTGTCCTGATCGTGGATTGTCCGAGGATGTTTTCCTGATAGGTGGAGGAGTTGCTCAAGAACTACGAGAATGTCTGCACTCTCCGGGTCCGAATGCCCATCTCATCAGACCTCTCCAACCCCCGCAACTTCATCACAAAGATCACCCGGTATGACAAGGTCGTGAACATCCCCAACTCCATGACCATCCTCGATGAGCTCCTCCCCATCTCCATCAAGATGGCCAAGAGGAACCTCACTGGCATCTGGAACTTCACCAACCCAGGAGTCGTCAGCCACAATGAGATCCTTGAGATGTACAGGGAGTTCATAGACCCGAGTTTCTCCTGGAAGAACTTTACCCTCGAGGAGCAGGCAAAAGTCATAGTTGCCCCTCGGAGCAATAATGAGCTCGACGCTTCCAAGTTGAAGGAGGAGTTCCCCGAGATGATGTCCATCAAAGAGTCCTTGGTGAAGTTTGTGTTTGAGCCGAATAAGAAGACCGCAGCTTGAAGTTCGAGTATTGGTGGTGTTTCAAGGAACAGGCAGTCGGCTCAATGGACACCAAGATTTTTGCCTAGTTTGTACGGGCCCGACTCATCTTTCTCATAGTAGGCGTGCAAGCCTCCGCCACTACTTAGGTTTGGGATGACATGATTATTACAGGTGTGTTTTTGAACAAAAAGTTTAATTGAAGGATATTTGTTGAATAATCTGTAATTGTGAGGTCATATTTGTTATATGCTACTATGGAGGATATTGAATTTATAAATTGTGTATTGTGAGATTATGAATTTCTGAACAGATAATACGAAAATTTTAATGAGGTCTGTTGGGTCTGGCCCCGAAGCCAGCCCCAGGCCAGAGCCTAATAATGGGGCTGAGCCACGGCCCGAAGATGAGGGTGACATGGGGCCCCCAAGCGATCCTCGCACTGGGCCCGAGGCTGGGTCAAAATGGACTGGCACAGTAACGGGATGTTGACCAGCCCAATATTGTCCATGACCGACATGAAACTGGAGCATTCAATATGGGCCTTATAATGGGCCTACGAATTGGCCCAATTCCTCACGTTTGAGCAGGCGTTAATGGGCTAAAAATTCATAACTTGGGCCCATGGCCGGAGCAGTGACTGGGCTTTACTGGCCTGGAATTATGCCTTTCAGCAGGCCTTGCCTGGGCATTGACAGGGCCCATGACTTGACCCTCACTTCTGGGCCTCTGACAAAGACGTGGTACGCCGTTGACCGAGGCCAGACACGGCTTTTGACCCCTGCCTGACACGGGCTAATGAACGGGCACGGTAATGGTCTTTCGCCGGGCCGATGATCGGTTGGAGACTAGGCCTCTTGCGTGGCCGACTCCGGGCCTCTTAAGTGGGCCGACACTGGACCTTTTGACATGGGCTGATGATGGAACTTTCAACTGGCCCTAGTCTGGATCACGGACTGGGCCCATGGCCTGAGCTCCATTTTCGGGGTCTTTGACGTGGCCCATGATTGGGCCTCCATCCGACCCTGTTGGTAGGCCGTTGACTGGGCCATTATTGGGCCTTGAGCAAGTACGGTTGGGCCTATATCTGGGCCCACACCGGTACCTATATTTAGACCGAACTAAGCCCTGCAGCAAGCCCTTAGGCTGGGCCTTTTAATGGGCCCGCGATGAAGGCCTGAAAATGGCACATTTACCTGGGCAGATACATGGCCGTCAACGTACCCAGGACGGGGACTGTAACCCGGGCTATAGATTGGGCCTTTGACGAGGCTCGTAACCGAGTGAGGCCTGCTCTGGGGCCCCCGCAGCTCCCTAGAGTTAGAGGCGGTGGGAGAGACTATATATGGTGGAAATGTTCGATTTTTTAGGAAAAATCCAAACTTTATACCAATTCTAACACCCCGAAACAACCATGAACGTTGATCGATGTAATCCCAGGTGAAATTCATGTTAATCAGAAAATGGTCAAAGCTGGCCCAAGATTTTGCACAAGACGAACAAAGCTTACCCTACGCTTGTCTTGACAATTTTTTTTTTTAGCTTAATCGCATAAAGCCAAGCACGGGCATCGTATATTGGCACCACAATTTGATCAATATTCTTGACAAAATCCTGTAATGAGTCGATCATGGGCACCTGACGATGGTGTAGTAGTATCCTTTATTTACATGTACATGAAACTCAGACCAGAAGCCAAACTAGTTCGATCCACCAGCTGGTATGACTTGCACTTACTCAGAACAAGTCACTTGGTGCACGGTGTTCTTCATCCCAATCCCGTTTTCAATTTCCTCCCAAAATCTGAATTACAATCCATTCCGCCAATTTTTCTCACCTTTTTTCCTTAAGATTGAGAAGGTGAGCTATGTGACACAGGAGGAGCAAGAGAGAAGTGATCCAACAATGTGCCCGATATGATCATTGAATCAGTCACAACACGGGCGAGTAAGCTGGATATCATTTTTCTTTGATGTCGCAAACGAAGAAATTGCCTCAAGCCATTCGCTTTGCGGGTGGTCTTGGGACAGAGTGCGTTTGCTCTGTTCCTCACCCCTCTCAGACCCTGAGCTCATGCCTCTTGCTACAAGGAATAGAGACGATGAAATTTGGGGGAATCCGTCGTGTACCAGAGCAGGAAAAGGGCCTGAAGAATCAGCTCAAGAGATCATAGACAACATTCAGGCGAGGATGCTGGCTAGCCTTGAATGTTGCAAGTTTTTGTAAATTTAATTGCCTGGATCGTCTAAAATCGTCGAGATCCAGTCAAGAAGCTGACTTGCTTTCCGATGAGCTCGTAATCAAAACAAACCAGAAACTGCAACTGCAATAAGAAAATTGGAGATTGGAATACGGAAAAGAGGAAGAGACGACCATGAAGATGTTTGGTGGTCTCTGGACAGGTTGCGTTTTGCTCTGGTCTCCAACTTGTTAAACCCTAACACACCCATCTCCCGTTCACAGAACACCAAGAAAAGGAACGGAAAACGAAATCCGCCACGTACCAGTACGTAAAGGGCCTGAACAATCAACTGGAGATCAGATTCAGGCGAGTGATACAGGTTGATCTTTGGCTGTTGCAAGTTTTACTGTGAGTCTGACTGACTGCAACGTCAGAAATCTTCGAGATGCACCCAAGAAGCTGGCTCGCTTTCCTATCAACTCTGAATCAGCGTAAACCAGAAACTGCGACCGCGACAGAGGACGAATATTGGCAACGAAATGCTGAAGAGAAAACGAACACGAGTAGACGACCAAGGTAAAGACAGCGCTGCGTACGAGGAGTTTATCGGTTATTCAAGAGAGATAGAGAAGGAGCCCTCAGAGGTACGGTTTCTCCGAGACCACCTGCTTAGCTTTTGTTCGGTTTGAAGCCCGATGGGCTTTAATCATGGGCCTCAAAAGTAGGCCTCATATTAATTGGGCTTGGGCCCATATAGTCTGGACCAGTCCAGTTTCATACAAAAGATGACGCACACACACACAGATATTGCCATTATTCACGCCCTAGATTTTAAATTGCCCAAGTAAGTTTTCACGGGTGGTTTTGGCAGAGACTTTGCCGGCAAAGATTTCATGTGCTTTGTTCTTCTAAGCCTGAGATTTAAAAACGATTTAGACAGGTGGGAATTCTGCGTCATAGGTAGCCACACAAAGGTCCAGATTTTCGTATCATCTTTATCCTCTCTCATTGACCGTTCGCCAGTGCTCCGTTCTCGCAGGGAGCTTCCTTGGGCTTCTTCGAGTAATATCTCCGGTACATGGTGTCGACCTCGGTCAGGTAGTAAGTGCCTGGAGCGAGAAGGCTGCAGTCCTTGCTTGTGACAAAGTCCTTGGCTCCGTACCTGTGCTCCATCAGCTTCATCGTTTCGACAAATTTCTCCGCTGGAAACTGTCAGGAGAAAGCGATTGCGGTAGTTAGAATGGTAACATAATGAAGACGCACGTTTAAGGTCCAATCTTCACACTCATGACTCCTTTCGACTCTTCGTTTGTGAAAGTCGATATTCCAGGAAGTTAGTGTGCACAATAACATGGAGCTCTCATGGCTAGTACACATATGCTTCTTTGAAGACGTTCAGACTAACTGAGATCCGTGGGCTGGTGGGGTGCGCAAGAGGCTTGGATCGGAATGCTCACCATCCAGAATGAATAACAGGACTACATAAGAGATGTCATAGATACTGTACCTCATGCCTCGATTTCATTGTCTCCTCGACGTTCATGATGCTTGCAATGTTTGACAGGCTAAAGGGGTGTTGTCCATCATGGAGTCGGAGCGAAAACATCGTGGAAGTTAAACCACTTCCATATGAGAACAGTATCACCCGCTTGTCATTCTGCAAAGAGTTTCCAAAAAGGAGAGGTGTTTTAGAGAGACTGGACAAATAAATTGACACATAAACATTTGACCATTAGAACAAGGAAACTATTGGATACTGTAAGTGCATCCGAGTGGCAAAGAAATAGCAAGACAGACAGAGCAAAACTTACCAGTGTGCTGTGCTTGTCGTGAATGACAGAAGCAAATGCTGCATATAAGGATGCAGTGTACATGTTTCCCACTTGCTTCGGAATTAGAGTGGTGGGTTGAACCTTTACATCATAGAGTGGCTTTGCTACTTGTTGAGATGCCTGTGAATTAATATTAGTTCGTCATCAACATCATCTTCAGCAGGAACTGATAGAAATAGAATAGAAGACAACTTTAAACTTGTTCAGTAGATAAAACACCTTCTCAAGATCGCGGCTCTTGTAACTTTCATCCCTAGTCAAGGATGCAAAAGGTGCCAACTTTTCTCTTGCTGCCTCATCCACGGAGCTGCAAGAAACAAGGCGATCCCACGATCATTTAAATAAGGAAAAAGAGTTAGTTAACCGTATATTTCTTTAACGCAAGGAGAAGTCATACGAAACCTGGCATTCCTCACGAAGTCATTGAACAACAATCTGGCAAAGCTTTTCTGCACAAGCTGCATATATTGGAGCAGACAAGTAAGAACACTGAAAGGCCCATTCTCATGTTCTTCTGATACACTTTATGAGTTGAAAAAAGTGTATAATAATAGAGTACCTTGTTATAAGGAGAATGAAAAACAAAGTACTCGGCATCATTAACAGAAAACTGCTTGCCCTCAAGTTTCTCAAACCTGTGGAATTGTAGAGTACGATATAAGCAATACATGATCTGCATTGGTGAAAGACAATTTTTTCCCCAGGCCATTCACACTCACTTATGGCAAAAATAATTGTAGCAGGAGTCAAGAGCCATGAGATAGCATGTTTGGGATAGCTTTCCATCAACAACCTGCAAAAATATTTAAATAACTTCACATTGAGCTGCTTGCAGTTTACAGGAATATACATGAAATAGAAAAATATGCTCCAGAAAATTTCTGATTACTGAGCCACTAAAATAAAGAGTCATGAGGGACGTCGGCAGCTAACTACATTAAACAAGGAATAACCCTTATTTCCTAAGAGCAGATGAAGATTTCCCGCTTCCCATCCTTCTTTTACTATCCTATAAATCAGTGTCTGATTGTTGTGTCATTCAATATACTAATCAGTTACTAGATGAAGAAGCAGATCTGCTCAAAATGATTATAGCCATGCAGTACAACTGTAGTAAAGCAAGTAAAACTCAGGAACTGCCATTTATCCTGTGGAACTTGATTTCAGTCTGCTTTTAAGAAGCCAAACCGGCCAATGAGTTTACACGGAAAAATGAAAAAACGGAATAACTACTTGCCAGAGAGAATAAGGAGAGTTACCGGATATTCACTAGCTAGGTTAGGTTTGTAAAAATCGTAGGCATGAGCCATATGGCTTCCTCGTAATCTGCTTTCAAAAGCGATAGGGGCATCAGGCCCAATAAGCAAAGCAACAGCAGCAGCACCTCCAGTGGGCCGAGCTGGCCCTTCAGCATATACCTGTAAGGAAATGATATAAATTATTTGGTGACAAACTTTTCAAACGAAATAATCCATCTTAATCTGCCTAGATTTAATCATGTTCTAAGAGTCTACTGTCCCTGACCTCTCAACAAGAAATTGACTGCTTCCACAAATTTCACGCAAGTCTTGATTTTCAAAAAACAAAAAAAAAATCATACCGCGCTGTCAGTGCAGACAACAAGTCCATAGCGGCCATCCCATGAAGCACTCTCCACCCAGTTGACGCAGTTAAATAGAGCTGCCGTCCCTCCATAGCATGCATTAGTTGAGTCAACACCTTCAATGTCAGTATTCCCACATCCCTGCATTTATAAATTAGACATCTTCATCCACATTATTCAGATGCTGAAAAAAGAAGTCCTTTATGATGAAACTGAGAATTTCGATAGTTTATTTCTTTTAAAATCTTCCAAAAGCTGAACAGTCTATCATATTTTGCCTCCTAGAGTGTGCTTCATGGACGCAAAGTTACCAGACAGACACGTTGACAATTATACCTCAAAGATTTGCATGAGGAAAGTCTTGATAGATTTGCTCTTGTCAATAACAGTTTCACTGCCCACTTCTAATCGTCCAATCTGTTTGGGATCTATTCCGTACTTCTCAAGAAGAGATGTAACAACAGTCAAACTGCAAATATACTAAATTTAGTGCAAGCAACAGAAAAGAATGCATGATTCGGACGCCCTATAAGTCACTGGTATAAGAAAGATGGAGAAGGCTATAGCTTCATGAATGAGAAACAGATGTATCACATAACTATAATTTGAAGCACTAAAAGAGTATGAGAAAGAGGTGCTGGAAAAGGGCAAGATGAACTAATCTTAGAATTTGAAGAGATGTACAAAGTACAAGTACTACATGATAATTATACAAGCAGTCCTGACAGATTCAAGTCCGAAGATAAACATATAACCTCATTGAGATGACATCTTCGACCTCCGTGCAAAATGCCATGCAATCTTGTCCGAGTCCAATAGTGTATTTTCCTTTGCTTGCACCATCATGAGCCTCAAGAGCTTCCTATGCATTGATTAACGAGAACAAAACAAGACGATCAATTGAAAAGATTTTGGCAGTGGAAAGATCCAGGGGAAAAAAAAATGGCACAACCGGCAGCTCAGGAGCTTCTTTGGAGGGACAGAATTTGTTAATTTGGGTAAGAAAAATCAATCATTTATGGAGCTATTTAGTTATACGCATCTCAAAGTTGGGTCTTGCCAGAAATTCTATGCAAATGATGAAATATTTAGTGGGAAAACAAGAGAAGAGAAAACCAATGAAGAAGAAAATTATTAGATAACTGTTTTTCATTTTCCCCCTTTCAAGAGCAGCGCGTAGCCATTTCTTGTCTCTCAAACGGGGTCAAACTAAACAGGCTCAAAATACGCCCATACTAGGAGAACTAAAATATTCAGCAGCAGCCAACTCCTCTGTACTTCGAAAATGCAGAGAAAGAACACCCTTAAAGCAATTTCCAGGAGAAAAAGAAAAACAACTACAAATCTATTTCAACATACTAATCTCTAGTATAGGAAAAGCTCCGTCTTAATCCACTTTACGCAATATAGTTCGCGGTAAAGAGAAATTTCAGTCATTGTGACTGAGTTTCCAATCATCACAGGATATCTGTATAGTCCCGCGGATCGTTGCACAGCCATAAAGAACATCAGCGCTTGAAAAACTGCCGGAGATTTTTAATTTGAAGATCTTCATATAGAGGAAGAAATTGCTGGCCTCGATGAGCTTTACCCTCGAGAAAAGAGATTTGAGAAGTGAAAATGAATGGAAACAGAAAAACTAGGAAATGCTATCAGCCGAAACTGAAAGATGAACACATATGCATATAGTCGTATTAGTGAGAAACTCTGCCACCACTTGCGCCCGAGAATCCCTTTTTCCTCCGTTCTCTCTTCACCAAGAATAAAAAAAAGAAAGAAAAAAGAAAGAAAGGAACTCCGGTCGACTTGCAAAAATATCAGGGGAGAGAGAGAGAGAGAGAGAGACCTGCTGGACGCAGGTGGGAGGGAAGTAGATGTCCATAGCGAGAATTCCGACGTTCTTCGACATTTTCCTCTGCTCAACCAAATCACGGGAAAGCAGAAAGCAGAAAGCCGACGAGAATCCGCAGCTGCCGGAAGCGATTTCCCTGCTCGGAGAACGAAGACGACGGTGAGGGAGAGAGAGGAGAGAGGAGAGAGCCCAGCTCAGGGCAGCCCACCACCACCACCACCAGAAGAATGAAATTTGCGCTCGAATGTTGGAATAGCGAAGGTGTATGAATGTCTATATATAGATAACAATTTAAAATTAATTTAAAATTTATTAAATTTCTGCAGAAATAGAAAAAGGTTATCAGTTTTTGGATTCTTCAGAAAATGCATTTTTTTTCCTCCATTTTCCACGGTAAATGGCGATGGTACCCCTCAGAGTTGCTCTATATTACGAGACTGCCGCCACGTGACGGTATCTCCCTAGCCCATTGTCACGAAGGGAAGTCATCGCCTCCGGCTCTGATGGATAACTCACCGTAAAAGAGTAGTTCACACGAACTCTAGTTTCAGTGCACGGTTCTGACATTTAAGATTCTAGTGGTGATCTAGTGTTTCACATTTATTAAGTTCAATAGTGTGTTTTTTAATCACCGGACGACACCGATTTCTTGTATTATACTAGAATTTTGATGGCTCCGCAAAGACGGATCAATACTAAGCACTAATACTATTCGATTTGTCTGATACATTTATATTTGAACACGAAAATCTCAATGTAATATAATACTAGCGATTTAAAAAAAATACTATCTGAATTAATTAATGATACTTTCACATTTTTTTTAATGTATGATAAAACTAATAATATACGAAATAATCCTATAATACAATTAGAACTTCGGCATCTATAGCCCGTTAACTCGTACAAGTGGCGGTGCCGGTGGGGTGGGCGGGGTGTGGGGTTGCCATGCTCCATATCTAGCCGTCAAGATGGTTGAGCTGATCGAATCACAATTCAACGTGGTAGCATAATTTAAGTGTCTCACCGGACAACCAAACTTGACTGCCTCAATTTATTATTCTAGCCTATAAACCCTAGAAGAGGAAAACGTGGATCTTATCGAACGGAAAATTCCCATGTGAAAAATGTGAACACGGTATACAAAATCACATGCTGATGTGAGAGTTCGGGGGATCTCCACAAACACTAATTTTCACGAAGTTGTAATTCCTAAAGGGAAACGTTATTACTATTGTTTTGTCTCTACGATCTAATCGTAAACACCGGCACTTGTTTGGAATTTATTGCAAGTTCCTCTTGGGCTTGGTTACAGGCTTCTTTTTTTTTTTTTTGTATAAATCGCCAATATCCAGTTGGAATTTGTCTAGCTGGCTAATTCGGCTCACCTCAGGTCGACCCATTTAAGGGGTTAAGAACTCCCCGCCGCAGATGGAACTCGAACTCGAATACTCCCATTAGGATGATGAGTTCCGAACCACTATATTACGCCCATGGTGGTGGTTACAGGCTTTCATGCATACGATGGACGGACAGTGGAAGTGAGTATTGCTTGTTGCTATACGACGAGGGGACGCCGATTGGGGTTAGCTCACAAGACTCGATGAATCGTGTGAACTTAAAAAAAATTATAATTATAAAATAGCATTATTTAGTGAGCCAACATGGATCATAATTAAATTAGTTATTATCGTCTATCAAGATGCTCACAATAAGAACAATAGTCACTAGGGCTATCAAAATTTATTAGAATATAAAATTTTTAAAAATAATTCATATTAGGTAAGATGGATACAAGTATAAAACAATCATATCCATACTAGAATTTTAGATTATCTGAGATAATAGGTTGTGCCAGTATAGTTCAAAAGTATATTTGTGCCGTGCCGGCACGTCCCGAATTTATCGGATCGGTCCGAATAACAGGCCTAATAGTCATCCTTACCCCCTTCATTCCCCTCCCTCCTCTTAATCCTTCCGAAGGAAATGAATCTATTTATAATGAAAAAAAAAAAACCAGTCAAACATTTGACAACAGTTTTAGCAGAGTCTACCGGCCAGGCAACGGTCAAAGCGGTGCGGGCAGCACTTAAAATCTATGGCCCAACCCATTTTTCAGTGAGAACGGCGAAGTGGAGACGAACCAGCCGTGCAGGTACGAGAGCATTCCATGGTTGAAACTGAGGATTTGGCCCGACCCATTTTTCAGTGAGAACGGCGAAGTGGAGACGAACCAGCCGTGCAAGTACGAGAGCGTTCCACGGTTGAAACTGAGGATTGCACGTTGAAGGAAGAAGAAGAAGAAGAAGAAGAAGAAAATATCTCATTCACTCACCGAAAACAGGAGCTATCTCACACGAGCCTCATTCGAAGCTCAACCAAATCTGTCCCTTTCATCAACAACCCCACACGGTCTGTAATGGAAGAAGAAAATACTGCATAGTCCCACCTCGTTAACGTCGTGGTGAGTAAAGCTGTCAACAAAACTGTTCTACTATACAGTAACAATGACGACTAACGACTGACACGACTCTCTCGTCCCGTTACAATTGGGGGCCGATATTTGTTCTTGACATCGTATAATCCCCAGTAGGATTAATTCCTAACCAACGTAAACCTCATTAACTAATTGATAATGCACTCTCCTTTTTTTTTACCAAATAAACTTATAATTTCATCCTTAATATTTTATCTTATCCACCTGCCACCTCTTTCGCCTCTCTCATATCAAAGAAGCTATTTATACTATTATTATATCATGGTTACATGCTGCCGCAATATAATTTTTTTAATAAAAAATTAATTAAAGTTAATTTTTAGTCGAAAAAATATTTAAAAATTATTAAATAAACGGTGAAAGATTGTGGTGAACACAAAAAAAAAGTAATTATGAGGTAGAAAAGGAAAAAAAAAAGATTGACTTGTGGAAGCTCCCGTCTCTTCTCGTCATCAATTTTCTCTGTATCATATCATCACCATATAATCATAATTATTGTTCTCGTTAATTACTTTTGATGTATTTATCAACTAATAACTTCTCTCTCTTTTTTTTGGTTGGGGGCACCGATCTGATTAACAGAAACAGAGTCTTTCTATTGACGCTCGAATTATTCGGCAATTTCCCACTTAGCGAAATGACATGATTGGCCCCGACAGTTTACGCGCTAAAGTCAATTAAGCATCACACGACCTTGTCCATCTCGTGAGATGGGTTGCGGACGAGTGAGGGCAAACACGTGAAGATATCCTTAATTCACACGCCTCAGATTCTAATAAACCGGGCCGTTCCAATCAATTAGACCCACGCGCTTAGCAAAACTATTAATTGATTTAGTATTTGCTTTTGCTTGCGGGATAGGGACAACATTAATTTAATTGTTTGGTCCATAATCTTTCATCTATTAAAAGAAAAGTATACACATATAAATGAAGTTTTATGTAATTGTATCATTTTTAATTTAATAACCAAAATATTATGAGTTTGATTCTTATAATGAAATTTTTCATACCCATTTATTTACACCTTATTTTTACTATCACATTATAAATTTATAAATTTCTTATATAATCAAAAAATATATGTATTTGTTTAAAATATGAGTTTATTATAGTGCATCACTCATGACTTGCAGATTACGAGTTCTTAATTTTCTATCCTATTAATAAAATTTCTCTTATTTTTTTATTCTTCTTTTACTCTACCATTTTCTAAACTTATTAACCTCTTTCTCTAATAATAATAATAATAATAATAATATATGTATATTTCAATGCTATAATATCAAATTCAAATTTAGCTGTCCATTCATTCATGGGGAGTTTTTTTTTATTTCTTCCTAAAAAGTCAAGTTTGGGATTGGGATTTATGCATTGACATGACTTCAATCGGTCTTTTTGCGCAAGGGTGGGTGAATTGAATCGGTGATGTCCCTTTCCCCAAATTTTCTCCATGCCAAGAGCTTCTTTTATTTTAAAATTTCAGAAACTTAAATTCGAGACGGTTCGGGTGATTGGGACGGGATGAACTTACGTCCATAAATTATTATCTTTGATAAATTTGACTACGCGATAGATTCAGGGAATGGGAGTGGGGACATGAACGCATTGATCTTCACAGCTCAATCTCTCTGTAACTGAAATTTCCCGCACCCATTTATTCTCCCTCTAATCCGCGTCGTTCTCTCTAAGTTAAGCGTTGTTGCTAGCTGGGCTGCATCCAACTTCCACGTTCCAATTTTAGCCCATAATACTTATGACAAATCTCACTACTTCGAGCCCAATCGACGGCCCATAACAGGCCCGTGCGATCTTTTGTTTTTGGAAATAAGCATGCACTAATTGTTTCTTATTTTAGTTCGGTGTACAAAATGGGGACTCAGATGATGCAGAGTCGAGGTGTGAGAGCCCCGGTCAAGTCGCCAAATAGTAGCGGTGCGTTGTCACAGTCGAATGAACCAGCCAAGTTGGACCAGTATTCCCTTCTCTCTGAGTAGAATGCGACGGACATTCACCCGACATTCCCTCCGTACGAGCTCCTCAATAGCCTCGATTCATAGAGATCGACTGGCAATGCATGCAAAACCCGAGCACTCGATCAAGTTGCACATACACTTGCGCTTTTTGATCCGAAGAGCCATTACATAGCCACAGTTTTTCAGACCCTCTCAAAACACAGCTTGAAGCTTACACTCGACTCTTTTTGGCCTAGGAAACTTATATTTGATTGATTCTTCCCCCCTTTTTTACCCTATCTCGAACGATAAAACCTGTGGAACCAACCATGGCTCTCGTAGTACAATATTTCGATGTCACAATCATCGATCGGGAGTGGGAGATGGGAATTTAGTTATTTATGAGTTTCTTCGGTGATTTCATCAGAAGAAACCGACTGCGTCGCACTCGTCACAGGACAGGAAAATCACGCTTTGCATTCATCATGCATATGTATATGGAGCCCTCCAGCAAAACCCTTGTCTTGTTATCAGGCCACAGAAGAAGTAGACAGTAGGTCTATGGTGGCGAATCATCATTCGGAAAAGAAGGGACCAAAAAAAAAGTCACCTTGACAAGTAAGGTCGGCTTCATAAAACTTCCTCTCATGAACCTCCTATTATCAGAACTTGCATCAGCTTCCTGTTCGATCTGCAGTCTGCACATGTCTGGATATTCATAAGAGAGCAGTAGTAACACAAAGACTTCTGTTTAGGGTTAGGGGACAGTGGTTGAGCCACAATCACAAAAAGAAATCAGATAAATACACAAGGACTTGATATTCACCTTAAGTATACATGTGACATTGGTGTGCAGGTATACAGTACATTTTCTGGGTTTACCTGGTCGTCGAAATAGCGAGAAGCAAGAGCTTCCGCGGTGGGCAGATGAGATCTATATATATATATATCATAGGATTAAGCTGGAGCAGTCAGAGGGCAACTCTCCTTTGGCAGATCGATCGTCTTTGCACCCGACATGTAAGTTGAGCCTTTACCATACAAAAAACATGCAACCGTGCACGCCCAAGACATATATACAAGAACTGCCAAGGGAGAGAAGCCCTACAACTACTTCGCTTACTGCCGCAGGTGATGCATCTGACTCTTGGCCGACTCTCTGGATAGCAAGCATCGAATGAAGCACTGAGTAGTGAGTACTCGCTTGGGTTCTTTAGGGAGGGGCGACGACGCATATTGGATTTATAGGGAGGTTTCTCCCGGTTCCTGGCCTTCTCTACGAGGGGCTGGCTTTTCGAACGCGAAAGGCCATGGATCCGAGGCCGATGGGGATCGAGTGACAGAGGCTGGTGAGCTTAGCATATGCGGGCGGATATGCCATTGAGGTGCGGCCTTCTTTTCTACGCAGTCCTCCCATGCAAAAGATACAATGGGAGAGACCGCTCTCCTTCCTTTTATCCGAGAAGAAGAAAAGGTAGCTTATTCTCTCCCTCCCCTCGATGGGCAATTTGCTAGGTAAGTGATAAAAGTGCGGTAAATTGGATTTAAAACTTGAAAATTTTATAGTTAATATCTGAAATTTGAATTAATTAATTATTATAATATCTTATTACATCCTAAATGCTGTTGACTAAAAAAAAAAAAAAAAGAGCTCATTCCCCCTCCCTTTCTGTCCCATCTCTGTGTTGTGCTCTGTAAAAAAGGAAAAATAAAAAAATATATTTGTCTTGAGATTCTCCCCCTTGCCCCAATGATTTAGACTTCACTCTCACAATGCCATGTTCATATCTATTTTTATTAAATAAAAAAATATTTAAATTTTATAAATAAAAAATATATATTATAAAATTTTACTCTCTTCATGGTTTATTTGATTTGGATATAGATCAATTAAATTTTATTAAAATTTTAGATAACACACCACCACGTATATAAAAAGAAAAAATTGAATTAATATGTAAATTAAAAGATATAAAAAAATTATATTAATAACAACCCAACTAAAAATCACTTTAAAATAATCTTACTACACTAATTCCCCTTTCCCAATGCCTTCCTCTTTTATTGTGATGGAAAGGTGGCAGCATCGTACCATCTCACTGGGGTATATCCAATGTCATATGCCCCCGCCCTCATATTTATTTATTTATTTTCTCATTTTCCACTTATTTTTTTTCCTTCTTCTGGACATGGCGTATCCTGGTATGTGGATGTGTAATGTCACAGCTGTGTTCTTAGACTCCATTGATCAATATTACGTAACAGCCATGTCTCGTCCTTGAATTCTGGAAGTTAATCCTGAATATAAGTGCGCTACAAATATAGGTATCTCGAATAAAATTGCCCATATATTTCTCCATTATGAAATTGATGATAACAATGAAAAAAAATCTAGGAAGAGAATAACATGAATATAATTTTATTCCAAGTTGAGAAAATAACATTCCACCAAATATCCTCTCCTAATGTCTGCCCTCACTGCCCTGCCCTTAATTCGATGCCTCCTACATCAAGAGATCATACAGAGAGAGAGAGAGAGAGAGAGAGAGAGAGAGAGAGAGAGAGAGTGGAGCAGCATCAGTATAGAGAGTTGTAAGTATAGGTGGTAGCAATGATCGACGCTACGCAGATGAGCAGAGAAGGGAGCAGGGTGACATTCAAGAGCAATTTATCCCCGAGGTAGCCTGCCAGAGTTATCGTAGCGTCCGCTATGACCCGGGCAATTGTGCCTGCTTCGGTCGATAGCAGTCCCCCGTTGTAGGTTCCCTGGGAAAGGCGAGATGACATGACCCGCGAGAGCAATGACAAGTTGACACCTGGAGAAAATGTTAAATCATATGAAAAATCTCGCAGTGTCGGGTTCTGTACATGTGTAATGGAATTCAGCATCAGACGTTATAGCCGTCCATGTTTTTGCCCCGACAAAGGGTGGCAGCAGATCGGAGTAGATTCGGTTAAATGGACATAGAAACTAAGATAAAATGCTGATGTTGGACCGAGTAACGCCTAGTCAAGTGTTATGTCAAGCCGTGATCTATGCAATCAAAGTTCCATGCGGTTCAGACTTTCTTGGGGCACAAATCGACGAATTTTATCATTACAAGGAGGAAGAGTGACCCTGACTAAGAGAGAAAATGTTACCTTCCAGCACCTCAGCAGAGACGAACATAATGAGGCCCGAGACAACGTACTGAGGAACTGTATATCGGACTATGATGTGGAAGCTAAGAAGGATGCCCACACAAACCATAATCTCAGATGCCAGTAAAATTTGCCTGCAACATGATAACCAGAAGAAAATGAGATCATTCTTTGGAATTTGCTGTGGTGTATTAGCCAGAAAACGGAAAGACAAGTTTTGATTTTACCTTTCCTCAAACATGTTGCTGATGTAGCTTCCAACGGCAACGTTTACTGGGAGAACTGTCAGGCCAATGCAGAAAAGGAAAATAGCCACCGCAGTTGTGGACCAATTGAAGTAATACATCGTGATGACGCTTGACTCTGACAGTAGAATTTCCATCGCGTACTTGAGCATGAAATATATCAGCAGCTGAACCTGATTGAGGTTACAGAAGACAAAAGTAAATATTCACACATGATCTTAAGGAGATGTTCAAAAATCAAGAGACATTTTGCTATGTATATATGTCTAAACAATTAAAGGCCAAGAACATTAATTCTTATTGCTCATGTCTAAGTTCCAACAGCACCCAGTTGTGTCATGGGATAAGATTCTCTGGCCTGCATTACCAGATAAGATTAGGAGGGAAATGAGAAAAACATTGATACACCAGAAAAAGCCATTTCTTGATAATGTTGAGCTATGTTTTATCTTATATTTAATAACTTGGAAATTGTAATCCTATTAAAATCGCCCACCTTCACAGAAGGTGTCAGCAATCTATAGGCTGAGGCAAGTGATGTGGCTGGTTTTCTAGTTTCCTCAGGCACTTCTTCTTCAAGCTCTTCATCTTGATCCTCATCGTCATTGGCTTCCCTTTGGTGTGAATCTAGAGGGCTGATGAGCAGTGGCTGTTTAGCACCTCTCTCAAGTGCATCATTGTCAACTGTTCCTGAAACAGTTAAAGAAACCATAAAAAATTCAGTTTTTACTGGGAAAGCACCTTAAAGACAGAAGTCAAGAAATTAGGATCGCTGGAAGAACTAATCAACAAGATCCCTATATGTGGCTTTAGTCAAACAGGTCAGCAGGTCATGAATCAAACTTGAATGTTCATATGAAACTCTAGGGAAAAATACACTTACAGAAACCAAAAAATATCCTAATCCAGAAATGCGATTGAAAAGCATACTTAAACCCACCAGTGGTGTTTGATTCCTTAGTTGTGCCATTTGCCTCTACCCCACGAATTGGTTCTTTGAATGAGAACCACAGCCAAACTAAGTAAACTAACCATGCCAAAGCCATAGCCCAACCAGGTAATGTATCTTGATTGAAAGTAAGCCTGTATATTTTGAAATTAGACTGAAGTAAGCCAGCGAGAGCTGGACCACAAGCCATTCCAAGAGCACTAGCACTAACAAAACCCGCTGATGCCTGCATTCGAATCTTCAAGGGTACACAATCACTGATATAGCGCCGGTTTACAGCTCTTGCAGAGCCTAGTCTGTAAGCAGAGAACAAGTTGTTTAATCACTGTAAAATCAGATCAGTCAAAAGATTTATGCAGATAAAAAGAAAAATAGATCAAAAAATTCATACTCGACCAACTCTGGAGCCATGGTGAAATTGGTTATCCAGTTGATTACTAACAAGGAAACTACTTATCACATATGTATTGTGAACAAGAGACATGCAAACTGATTAGGAAGATATCAGGGCTTCAGTTAGCAGGACACCCTAGTTGCCTTGTGATATACTGGATGTATCCTCTGAACTTCGGTAAGAATTGACAATTTTGACTTGCCAGCTCTTCCACAGTTGAAGATAAAAACATAAGCAGCTTCTAATGTCAATACTCCGACTTAAGGTGAGTAGCCACATTATATTCAATAACATTTACAGTCTATGCAACTGTAAATATCAGAAGAAATAACGGGAAGACTTTAAAATCAAATCCTTAACATTGTGCATCAAATCCTTAATGTTGTGCATCACGCAAAGATCACTTACCCACAGAAAAGACGGCCAATAAGAAGAACCACTAATGAATCAAGATCATAAGCCAGTGCATACATTGCATTTCCCACAAGAAGAACTATGCTGCTGAATATCAGAGGCCTGAAGTATGATTTATTTGACCAAGCACTAAAATACACCGATGAGAATACCTGAGCAACAGCCATTGCTCCAATAATAATGCCACAAACTGTTGCTGCAGCTCCAAGACTCATTGCATAGTCATCTGCAGTGGGTACGATGATATATGTATTGACCATATAAAGGAACGTGTTTACCAAGTTCAACAGAAGTGACATAAAATGGTATTTCTGATCCTC
Source organism: Sonneratia alba (assembly GCA_900174645.1). NCBI lineage: Eukaryota > Viridiplantae > Streptophyta > Magnoliopsida > Myrtales > Lythraceae > Sonneratia > Sonneratia alba. The sequence continues at coordinate 1,477,594 of FWPY01000041.1, forward strand.
AGCTTCTTCCTCCACAGGGGCAGGTAGCTCTTCTTGCATGATAAGTGCATGTTGAGCCAAAAAATTCAGGAAGTTTGTTGAATGTGTTAACCTGTCCACCGCTGCTTTTATTGAATCAATAATAGGATCCTGCAACACCAAAAAAATACATCATATTACGGGAAAAAAAGTCCGCCATTCAGCCATGGGGGACCTCTTACTGAGTCATAACATAATCGCAAAAGCATGAGCAACTAGAACAAGTTAGATATTCTTTAGCTGATGGATATCAACCTGAAGAGGCAGTGGAGGCTGATCATATATTGATAAATAGCTTCCTTGGTGATCTTGAAGATCACCGAGGTTTCGGGAAATGGCTCCAACGACTGCCCCTATTCCCTGCAAGAACAACAATCACTAAGAAGGCCCCAAATGGTGATAAGCAATTAAGTTTCGCACTAATCAGCTATTACTCTCTAAAAGACCCACAACGAGAGAGTCAGTGGTCAGAAGTAAAGATTAGGGAGCTTGTTTCAACATATTACCACATGCTTAAAGACTTGCTGTAGTTGAGAATATGGGTGATTAGCACGAGTTTTGACATAATAGTCAGTGAACCTGTAGCCAAAACGTTTATCAAACTTCTTCAAAATCTTCCGAAGACCTATTGCATTTATCTCAACAAAATAAAGAAGCTTCAGAAGATCTTGTCCAACTGCTCTGTAAGCTTCTCTCAGTTCAGATATTTGAGATATATCTGGCCCCTCCTGAAGAGCTTCTTGCCACTCCCCAATCTTAGTTATCCTGCTCGCAAGCAAACCTTGTTGCTCTAGCAGAAAAAGAACAATCTTCTCTATCTGCACAAAAGAAATAATGCATAAACACCAGAGTTAAATGAGTTAAACTCCGCTACTATAGGCCAACACATGAAACTCATTCCTACAGCTTTTCGACACAACATAATCACAAGGTAAAAGTTCATGCCATGCATTCACATAAGAAAGATGTGAAAAGTGAAGAAAATCAACATCCTAGTGGATCCAAATTTCAAGCATTTCAAGTACAAGAGCATCTAATACTTCAAACTGTAGTACTTCATATACCTGGTTATCCAGCATTCTGGAGAAATCCTTGAGAACTTGCCTGCGATCTTGTGCACCACCTTCAATTTGCCGAGCATAACGTCTTACTTTCTTTTTCATCAATTTATAGTTGATGTAATACCTGCATGGATCAAAGAAATTTACACTTGCGTCTGAAGTGCATGGTCATTATTTTTTCAATTGCATTTACTTTTCTAAGTAATGAATGGTTAAAATTGTGGCGAATTGTCATTCAGAATACTATTTAGAGTACAAGTGCACAATGGACATTGGACATACCCTTGCCATTCCTGAATTTGCCTTGCCTTCAGCTTTTTCCCAAAAGCGACCATCTTTACCTGTAAAGACAACATCACCAAAAAAAAAAACATCAGCACAAAAGGATCACATCAGGAAAAAAAAAGTGAAATCACAGACAGCGTCAGGACCAGTAGAAGCATATTGTATATGTTTTCCATCTTCTTACATTCCAAAGCAACTGGAAACTGAAAGTTCAGGGCCCATAAGATTCTATGGTTGACACTAGAGACAGGCCACCAAAAAGATAATCTGATAGAAAATGACTGGATTTCAGAAAGCCAAGAGACCGTCTCAATCATGAAATTTAATTTATCAAGTCTGTGGCTGTTTGAGTGATGGGTACCTTATGTCTATCCCAGAGTTTTTCCAGGACAGTAAATCAGTCAGCATAAATTTCACACAGTACACCTATGTCTTTTCAGATTGGCTAGATCCATAAGCTAGAAGCTGCATAAAAAAATGGCAACTTAAACTTGTTTTAGACATATAAACTGTAGTCCACGAATAGATCCACACGGTCCCCAAAAATTAAAAAAAAATGATATTAAAGAAATTAATCCAGACAGACGCTGGCAGCGCAGTGACTGAATCCTTGTGTACCATTAATAATATGCTTAAAGACAAAGCACTCAATGAAAGAGATTAATCAAACGGGAAGTGAAGGTAAGATGAAGCGTCCTTCGAGGCGAAGCGACAACTCCTGTAAGACGATGGCGGAGAATTCCAACAAGCACTGCAAATTCTCGAGCTCCAACTAGCTTACTGGGTAAGGCTTCTCCCCCGTGTTTCATTCGGTTGCTCAGCCACCGAACAAGCGGGACAGGAAAGATGTATCCCCCGACACGAAAACAGGGAGACGATATTCGCAGACGATCACTAAGAACGCATTACCGGTGCGAGTTTGATGCAACTACAGCTTCCGCCACGATTCTGGAGGAGTCGAACGAACCAGGCCTCGGTTCAGAATTAGATGACCATCAACAAACATATAATGAGTTGCCGCGGAGCGCCCCCTCTCGTCAGCAGCCAGAGCAGAAAGCTTAACAGAATCAAACAGAGAGAGAGGCTCGGAAAGGACCGCTGAAAATCGCCTCGGGGAGCTTAAATATCAGAGAGATACATACCTCAGAGAAGGGTGAGTTGACAGGGGGGGGAGGAGGAGGAGGCGGTGAAGCTCAGCTCGCAGAAATGGATCGCTCGAGAAAATGAAGGGCTTTTCGGAGCTGGGGAACAAACGGTCTGGCTGTATGCCGCCCGCCGCTATATTAGAAATTTGCAGCCATCACATCACGGGAGGATGGATTTAATCAAATTGAAGTAAATAAATAAATTAGTCTTATCAAATAATTGAAAAAAAATAATTATATATACTGGGATGATTTTATTTCTTAAAAATTTGTTGCTGATAAAAAAAAATTATAATTTGTTTCCTCTTAATATATTAATTTAATTTAATTAATATATAAATTGAAATAATTGTAAAAGCTGATCCAAAAATAAGAAACTCAGGTGCCGTGGTATACTTCCCTCGCGGACACGATGCAGAGATTTGATTGACCACTGCCGAGACCATCGTACTGCAACAGTGGCTTCCTCAGAAATGAAATCATATCCCTCCTCGATCAATCATTGTTATATTAATTAACAAAATTTTAGGGATATTTCCTTTTTATGTTTATATTTTCTTTTTTTAAGGTTTATTAGGATTTTTAATACTTTTATGATTTTATTTAATTTTTTTATTATATTATTAGATCATAGTACCGATAATAAAGTGATATATATTTATTATATATAACACTTTATTATTTATTATTTATGTAAATAGAAGGAATCAATGGACTCCTCCTATGAATGAGCCCCGCGTGTCAAAGCTTAATCAGTCGAGTATTTCACAAAGACCCATTAGTTTTTCAAATTCTGAAATCAGCCCCCGCCTTGTCCGCCGCCCCCACTCTCGGTGCAAGGCTGACAGCACACATGGCTGGAGCTCGAGCCGGCGACTTGTGAATGTTGGAAGCTCGAAATCGTCGTCTTCGTCATAGGATGCATTTGATAATCTGATCCTCCGACCGACATAATCTCTCCCCTCAACACTCCTGAGAGCCCCTGATTTCTCCCCCTGCACATTCGCCATCCCCATCAACGAGCTCTTGAGCTTCCTCCTCGACTCGCGATGAGATATAACTCGCCACCATCAGTTAAAAGAGCTCTTGGACAGCGAAAAGATCAGCCACCACCCCGCTAATGAGCTCTTGTGCTCGGTCATCGACTCCACGACGAGACCAGTCGCCACCCCCATCGACGAGCTGTTGATCTTCCTCCTCGACTCCACAACGAGATCTGGCTTCCCCTTGCGAGGATCCGGACTTCGGATTCGCAAGTGGGCCACAAGCTTGAACTCTGGATAGTCTCAGTGGGTGCTTTGAAAGTACGGGTGCAAGGAAGGAGAATGGGTGCAATAAGGGGATTCTGATTTGCTAATCAATAGATTCAATACGGCTACCACCATTTATTAACAAAGAATAACATCAACAGCTTTATCGTCGCCATGCTAAACAATATTCTCGCCTTTGCTTGATTGCTTCGGTGCCGATTGAATCCTTGAGCTATGTATGAAGCAGAGAGCGGGGGTGAGGGGAAGACAGATGAAACTGAAAGAACAAAATGGAGCTACCAAACCATTTCAATGAGCACTGAAGTTTAGACTAGGGGCCTTATCTCTTCTTCACCAGCTTCACCTTTTCCCACAATGTTGCTCTCTCCCCGTTGCGGCCTGTCGGCCCTGGGATCTCCCCCGTTGGAGCCCACCGCACTCTTCCTTGGTGAAGGCGGCTTGATCTCGGGCACCATCTTTAGCACGATCCCCATTCCTATGAGCAGAAGTCCAGTCCCGTGTTGTTCAGTCAGTGGCTTCGTGAATATCATGTACGACAACAACAGGGTGACGGCTTTTCTTGCGGTCGTCACCTACAACAGTCGATGAACAATACCGGGGCGACATTCAGTTTTTCAGCATGCACCAGAGCTGTATCGTTAGTCTTTTGTCATTCTCAAGAGCGTTTACCATTGCAGTAGTGGCAGCTCCAAAGAGGGCGATGAGGGATAAAACAGACACCTGCCCGATGAATGTGGCCATTGCCTCAAAAACTAGTACCCCGTACACATATGGGTGCTGCAAGCAAACATTATCGATTAGAATCAACCTGATGCACAAACACTTTTTCGGCCTATTTGGTTGTGTGAAGCTGGGAGAACTTTTCCATTTTTTGCTTTCATTTTTCCCATCTTTTGGAATATCGAAAACAGAGCACAAAATAACTCTACAACTACAAGACAGGCCTAAACACCATATTGTAGTCATATTCTCCCCTGAAGACTAATCAAATGTGGGAAAGCTGCAAGCGTCTTTGAACAATTTCAGGCGGACACGGTATGCATGTCGAATAATGCATTCTCACTTCTCCGCATCAGCTAAAACAATTCATCTCTAGTATGTTTCGTTCCCCGGTCTACCTTGGAACCGAGTTAAAGTTTTCATTACGATGATCTCTCAGCCCAATAGCTTCGACACTCCTGCACATCATTCAGTGTCACTGCCTGCTGGAAAGTAAACAATTTTTTGAGTCCACTTTGCGACCTCAATCTTTGGTTCTAAGTTAGAGCTCTCTTTACAGCTGGAGGGCTTATGCTGAAAGAGAGGTCGAATAGAATACTCAATTGAATAAGTCAACTACCTTGCAGGAACTGGCAGGGCCTAGTGGACACATTTTGTCTTCTTGATAATTTGATAGACTTAATAATAATTTTGACTCGACACCAGGAAATAGAGTCATTCAAATTGCACACACGGAATCCTTTAGAAAAAGTAAAGGAATTATAAGGAGATTGAAGATGTGAGGAGCTGTCAAATGAAACAATGGGGAGAGGAACATTCTTCACCTCAGAACAAGAACTCCAGGCCTCGGAGAGTTCCCCTGTCAGTAACATCGGAGGAATCAGAAAGGGCAGCCCAACTACTGTCGAGCAGAAGAGCATCTCCATCTGCAGATAAAAAATTTTTTTAGTAGAATGACTACCTTATGCAAAATGGGGAGAGACTTTTTCTGGAAAGAGAAAGGAAGGTTGCCTGTGTAGTGTCGGGATTCATGGTAAAAATAGCTTCTTGCAGATTTCCGAGAAATGCATCAAAGACAAGAGCAGCAGTAATCATCAGAATGCCAATTAAGCTAAAGTTTGGAGAAGTCTGAGCATCTGCTAAGGTGAAGAGGATTAGACCAGCCACCAGGAGCATAGCCGAGATGTACTCTTTAGTTGGGTACTTCCTTCTCAGGCCAGGGATGAAGGCCCCCATCACCATGACTGGCAAAACCTGAAATTTCCACAAAGGAATTGGGCATAATTCTACAATTCTTCAGATGACAGAAAACAATATCTGGAGCATGCTTCATGGCATTTGTACTTTCAAAATCTTTGAAAATGTTCCTCTGTAGTTGAAACTTTATCTGCAATCAATTTGTCAGTGAAGAATGCACAAAGATATACCCAAGTTGAATTTTCAAGAAAATTATAAACTTTTCCCCTACCGAACACAGTCCACAAGCATGTCAGAAGGGGGAAAAATAACCCCTCAATATCTACTGCACACTCTGCAGCTTCTCTCATCTGGTCTATTGTGACAAAAATTGAGGGATTTAAAAAGATTCTTCACGTAACATCTTGAACTAAATTTTCATGGAACTAACAAAATGAAGAAGAACATGGTGCTGTTACCTTGGTCGATTTAAACATGATTTGGGCTGGGTAATTGAGGAAAGCCAAAGATCCCTTTGTTAATCCACTGGAGCCCATAAGAACTGCAGAAAGTTTCACATAGGTCTTCCACGGGTTCACCATCTGCTTTGTGGTGAAACCATTTACATAGATGAGCATCAGGTACACAAATCCTTGCACAAATGTGAAATACCATCCATAGCTGCAAAAACACAAAAAAACCAAATGGATTATACATAAAACCCAATTGCTTAACAGAAAGAAAGTAATTAAGAAGTTAGATCCAGATTATGAACTAGAAAAAAATTACCTGAATTGAAGCCGATTATAGACATACTCCTGCAACCGCAATCATAAATCAAGGTAAACCATAAGTGACAACATCAATGTTCACATGGATCATAATTAAGAAATCCAAAAATCTACCAAGCATTAAAGTTGGATAAATGATGTGGATAAATAGACAATCAACTGACATCACAAGTGTTTATAACCCCTATATGATCATTTGATCAAGGCCAAGCAACGAGCTCCTTGTACTCCTTGAATAAGGCCTCGTAATTCAGCCTTGGATAAGGACTCCAGCCCGGTAAAATAGCCACCACAAGCACCACCCACCCCAAAAAAATCAGAAATTAAACTAAATATCAAGAACCAGCGAAACTCGGGAATTATCCAATGTAGTTCTGGTAATTGAGGGCCCACACTATAAGCTGATCGGCCCTGAAGGCGTGGTGCTTGGACATGGTGAATTTCCCAGTACGTTCATTCTATTATCAAAATTCTCCAAGGTTGACCATACCATTTTAGTGATCATGCTTCCTCATTAAACACCCCCATTCCACCCCAATGATCCGTCCATACAGATACAGATTTCAAAATTTATAGATAGTAAGGCTAAAAAGATGAGTTACGGAGGGCAAGAAAGGAGCAGCCATTCATTCAAGCGAATACAAAGCGGAGGAAGATGACGGACCTCGCAGATGCCATTGACGAGGTAGCCGAAGAAGAACCCAGAGGAGCAGATGAGGAACTGCTGCCACCGGGGACGATTGGACAGCGAAATACCAAACAGGGACCTCGACTGCTCCTCGTTCTTCATGGCTCCGTCTCGTCGCACCGCCCTTCCCTCTGGTCCCCCTCCCTGCTCACGGATGCGACAGCACAGAGAACACTGACACCGGCACGGCAGACTGATCCAAACCGAAAGGGACGTTCTTGGGAATGGGGCCCCGCTCGCTCTACCCCTACATGGCCCTTTAAGAACTCGCGGAGTCGAAAGACTTCGATGCAGTGGGATCACACAACAACAACAATAAACAAAGAGAAGGTCGTTGTTCTCATGAACACGAAAAGTATCCTCCGAAGAAAGAGAGGGAGGTTTCTTCTCCTGCTGCTGCTGGGTTTTAAGCGTTACGGGTTATGCCGGAAGGGCCGGCGGAGGGAAGACGGGATTGGACGAAAGACTTAAAGAGGAGAAAAGTCTCATATGCGAAGTCTGCTGACCCCGCGGGAAGATTGCTGAATATTTTCTCAATTCCGTTCCTTTCTTCTTCTTCACGGATTCCCTTGTCTACCCTCAGATGAAAAATACGTAATTTTAAATATTGGTGTATTTCGAGTTTGCCTATATGTCTAAAGAAAACGGAATATCAAAATAATAATATTTAAAAAGTATTATTAATTGGAATAAATTAAATTTGTTAATAATTTTCAAGGGATATATGTGAGTGTATACATATTTTTTCTGTCTGGGAAAGTCGCTGTCAATTTTCTACCATGGGATTTTTTTTTTTTACTCATCGGGCATATCGTGTACGTTACGCGCCTCCCGGTCGCCGAGCATTGCTGACCAGTAGTGGTGAGGATAACGCACATGAAATAAGTACAGATAAGACAACTCGAATTGGACCGGGTCCACCAGCTGCCAATGGAAAACATTTTATGGTTCGACCGTCGGATGGGTTCAATGGATACCCTCAGTCATTAGATTCTTTTTCTCTCGATGCGTAAGATTGATCATAGCCGTTTGATTGAGCTGTCGAGTGGTCTAGCGATTGGACTGCATAAACTCCTCGATTTTTTGGTCCAACCGCTAGGCAGTCGAATGACCAACAAACACGGCGAAAGGCATTACGCCGTCTTCAAGAGTAACATTCTTTTACCAGCGTACCATTTATCGACTTGGCCCATAATATGATTGATTTGATGCATCAAGAACCTCCTCTTAGTCGAAAATGTGCTCCATTTACATGACTGAACCCGAAACCTGGGCAACAACTTTACTTGTGGAGTGGAGAATGTCATATTGCTTTGTGGCTCTGCACGTGAATATTGAAATTTGCTGATTATGATTTGTATTGATCTTTTGCCAATGTGTACAAATCAGAAAACACTGGAGAATAATAAAAGTATACATATATAAAATTTCAAGCATATTAATCAAAGAAATTAAAATATAGTCGATAAAAAAATTTTAAAAAAAGAAATAAAATCAAATAATTATGAAATTAGGTATAATTGAATAGAAGATTCAAAAAAACTCCATGATTTAATGGGAAAATTTTCGCCATCTCCTCGTACGTGCACAATCTTGAGAATGATGAAACGGTACTAAAATTTATTTTTCTAATTAATCACGTCTTTATTGATAATAATTGGCGTAATAATTTCTAATAATCTTATCAATTAATTAATTAATTTCAAAGCCCATGTTCTCCCTTCTCTTTTTCCAGTGACCATGCCATGTTCTAGTTGACCCGAGCAAAAAAAAATACACATTTCTAATTTCCTTGACATTATCGAGAGGATAAATAATGTGGAGTCGAAGTCGACTCCTATTTGCAGGTCAAACCTATCTAGTTAAGCAACTGCTTCCCTAAAAGCCAGATGACAGGTGCATGTTCCCTGGGCATTTTGAGCGATTGACCACATAATTACAGGCCTCCCAAAACAAAAAAAAAAGAAAAAAAAAAGGAAAGGAAAGTGGACAATTCAGAATGAAACTTTACATCGATTGATCCGATGATTCGTACTGTCGTATTAAAGTTTAATGATAAATTATTGCATCTGTCGAGATTATTTCCCTAGTTCTTCTAGTCCTGCGAGTTGACCTGCATGAGTCGATTGAGGAAGGGTTGGATTATTCTGATCCACCATCACATGGTATTCGAAGCTCTGGTTTCCAGATCCGACCACAGATCTGTGCAGACGCATACGATGGTCCTCTGAAGCATCCTAGATACTGGTCCCATGGAAGACGGTCTCCAGTACTCCGTTCTAGCTCAAAACCTTGACGTAGATGACACCGGAACGCATTCTCGTTATCCTCCGGCGGTTCATTGCCCACTGGGGAAAAGCTTTCGGCTTGGTAACCGCTTAGGTTCCTGCAGAGAGTGGTTTTTGTCGGACTACGGGGCATTCTCGAACTCCAGTTGTCATTTCTCCATAGAATAGGAAGATCGCTGGAAAACAGGCTTCATGGTTCTCCCTGACATTCCTAGGTAACATCTTCAAATGCGTGTCCCCTTGTTTTTTCCTGCTGATTGAGGAGGAGGATGAGATCTCGCACTTAGTCTTGCCTACCATTCGTTATCGAACCCATGTGTAATGCCATGGGTTGAATTGGAGAAGGATGAAAAGTGAAAGTCTTATCCCCCTCGTCTTGTTGAGGCTCAAAATAAGAACGTAAATGATAACAGGACCACAGTCAAACTCGAACTCTTTGGTAGAAACATCGACAAATAAACATGCTTGGTACTGATATATATTTTTTTCTGGGGCATCTATAGGGTTTTCCTCAGTTGGCAACGAGGTATCTGTAGAGTAGCAGTGACATGTACTTTACTGAACTGGGTATCATCCGGGGTGATGCTCTCGAATTGTCTAGTGTCAGTACAGCTGTGGCCAGCAAACTGGTTCGCTGTGACTAAGAATGTCCATTGCCTTTGGCAGCTGCAGCGACTGCCGGCCCGACATTGACGTCGGATGCAGATCTCGGGATGGGGAGCTGCCATGCGGAGTCTGCGAGATTGAGGCAGTCAGAGCGGCCGTGGAAGGCAACGGCAGCCACATCATGGCCGCATGCGGCCATCCTAGTCCTCGATCCCCGACTCTTATCCCAACGTGATTTCCATCGCCCAGTCCACCGAAGCCTATCGAATTGCCGCAAATTAAACGTACACCATATTCGGAGGATTTTTTGGTGCAGTAAAAGCTTTTGGATTTATTCGTGTGTGAAGATTGACGCTATAGGTTTGAAATCCGACGAGTCTTATATCTAAATTAATTGAATTTTTTTAATTTCTAAATATTGAAAAATTAATTTGTCATTAATCGAAGAGGGCACGTGGAACGCGGACACGGAATCCGTTGTCTGTCAAACAGTCAAAGGTGGCTTCCCACGGTTAGTACGAGGAGTTAAGTGGCCGCCTGGGGTCCGGACCCAGCAAGCAGATTAACTCTCTCGTTGGACCAGGCCAGCTGCCGCCTGTCTAACTTCACCACTCCAACTGCCCCAACAGCCAGTGTTTGGTACCGAGCGTGACGTGGCACTTCACTTCAGATAATCACGAGTCGAATCAGAATTATCTTAACCAGAAGGAAAACTTAGATGTATATTAATTAAATCTATAGTCCGCCGACCGTGAGAGATGAAGCACAGGACAAACAATCTCTCAGTGGCATATCGATTGAGCTCCCGAAAGGCGGGTGATGCACACCTGAAAAACCTTTTACATTTCCTGCCGTTCACACACATGAAAACGGCGACGCCATTGTATACCTAATCTTTACGGACACCTTGACCTTCGTATCAACACATTTCTTCTATACCTAACAAGTAAAAATCATCCTAATTAGAACAAAAGGGGTCCGACGGGCAAGGATGGCCGCAGTTCACCCAGCACCTAAATTAATGGACATCTCACAAGCCTAAGCCACACCTCTGTTCTGGTACAAATCTCAGTTTGATTTTCGACTTGACCTGACTCGACTCAAATAGCTACGAGATGCAGGTTTATTTTCGGTTACGTCAAAGATCGTTCCTCAGATCGAGTAGCTCCACAGTGACACCTCGGCTTCGGGCTCGGCCTCGTCCCAGCCTATGTGGACTCCAGCGTTGTGGGGCGGGGAGAGGATCGGGCCCTCGAGCCACCCTCCCATGTCGAAGGCACCATCTCCAGCCCCGAAGTAGGTCGGCATCGCATCCCCGCACTGCACACTCCCTTGGGCGGAGGGTGTCTCCGCCGGCTCCTCATCCTCCTCGTCATGGCGGAAGGCTTTGGCCCCCTCAGCCGCTGCGCGGCGGATGTCAGCCGGGTCGGTGGACGCCGGGACGGGGAGGCGCCAGGAGGAGTCGGCGAAATTGAGGCAGGCGGAGCGGCCGCGGAGGGCTAGGGCGGCCACGTCGTGGGCCCGGGCTGCCATCTCGGCGGTTGGGTAGGTGCCGAGCCAGATGCGGGACTGCTTGGTGGGCTCCCGGAGCTCGCACACCCACTTCTTGTTGTTCCGGCGCCTCACTCCTCTGTACACCGGGTGCCTTGTCTCCTTGAACACCACTCGCCCTAAACCACAAATTAGAAATAAACAATTAACGAAATTAATTATTTTATTGACAATGGGCTGATTTATCCAATTAGCACACAGCCGTGATTTTAAACAAACCAATAAATAATAATATAAAATATTATAGTTACTGTAATCATCTTTTTACCAATAAACAAAAAAATTAAGTTGATTCTCAAATTTAAATGATCTATAATTGGAAATTTTTATATCAAATAGTACTATATAAAAAAACAATTATCCGAAATTATGAAGAAGATGATTTTGAAATAATTTTTCAGGCAGTGGACCCTTTGAATTGGAAAGCACGAGATAGAATCATCGATGGTTGTATGAAAGAAAACCTGTCGAGGATTCAAAAAATGAAGGTTGCTAGAGTGTATATGTATGTGTACCTGCACGTTTCTTTGGACGGCTCGATGCCAGCAGGATCTCCTCATCTGAATGGGCCGCCCGCGGCGTGTAGAACTCCGAGAATGTCGAGGGCTCCGGCACCGACGGATTGTATCCCGACCCATAAGGATTCGGCTCGGAGTAGTGGCCGAAGAAGTCCATTGATGAACAGAGGGAAGATCTCCAAGTCGTCCAAGTAGAGGTCTAAGCTCCTTTTTGACTCCCGGGCGGTGAATGCTTTTGTGCTTCAGTAAGCTATCGAGAGAGAGAGAGAGAGGACGTAATGGATATATGTAGATTTGGTGCCTGACCAATTATTTGACACGTGGATGCGGATTGGACGCGGTTGCCGTGCTGGAGGCCACGGGGTTCACGTAAGCGTCCCTGCGGGAGCCAGGACTCACCTCGAAGGTAGCTGAATGATCACCAGCGGGGCCCAGCTGTCAAGAACGGGCGGGTGGGTTCAGCTCGCTGGCAGCGGTTTCCCGTTGTCCCGCTTATAGTTTTTATATAAATAATTGCTGAATTAAGTAATCGGGGGTGTTGATCACGTGTCTGTCGTGTCATCCCAGTGGGGAAAATGTCGGTTTTTGGTGCTTGATAATATAGTTATTGTGTAGTTATTTCCATTAACTAATGTTGACTGAATCGGCTAATGAATAGTCACCCTAGATAAGCCGGGGATCGGGAGGGTACCGCCGACAAGTACTACAGTACCTTATCGACACTTGACCACGACTTACTGGCATGGCAGTCGTTTGGGAGAGCAGACAGGCTCGATTCGATTCGGTGCCGGCGATACTACTGTTAGTTTTTCTTCCTTCTTCTTTTCTGTGATACTGTCAGCCCCGCACCTCATCATCAACGCTGAACCTCGTGTTACCCTTTCGGCTACAGCTAATCAGCGCTCAACCCCGCCTTGCTTCTCGGTTATGGCATTAATCTTATTTCTCGGCCTAATGCACTTTTCCCCATTATAAGCCCACTTTCAAAAATAATTAAATGGATTTTTATTTTACATAATAATTATGTATATTAAACGAAATTGACTTTTCTACAATATTCTAATGACCATTTATATACCCTTCATGAAATAGTCGGAAAAAAAAAAAGAAAGAAGAAATGATCAAGTATTAAAAAATATAGTTAAAGTCAATCATAATATATAAAATTTTGATAAGATAGTTACCGAAAGTTAACAAGAGCTATCAAATTTTAGGACAAACCTGTTAATCAAGACTCTAATGATAAGCATGTTCCAATATAATATCCAAAACACATGGCATAATATACCTTTCGAATTGGATTTTATTCATACATATGATATGATAAGGTATAAATTCTTTTCTTTTCTTTTTTTTGACACCGATGATATCGTTATTATGATAACCGACTAATATATGGGTCCGATTATTATGAAAAAGAATTTATTAAAATACGGAGCGGCATAGTGGTATTCCTGAAAAGTGTAGTGTACGTGCGTGACCAGGTATTCCCGTGTAATTGCTGCTGTTTCTGTTTTCAGCAACTCCTGTTTTCCCCTGTTTCCCACTTGGAGCCCAGAAGCGAAACCAGCTTTTTCCCACGACAGGGGTCAGCCGGAAAACGACGTGTCTCCACGTGTTGCCTGTCCCCAACAGCCAAGCCGACGCGCACAGCTCGGGTGAGAGTGAGAGCCACGGGATGAAAGGGAAAGCCGAAAGGGCGATGAGTGGGTTCAATGAATCTGTGGGCTTTGACTGGGCCGCAACGGCTGTCAGTGTCGCCTGCGTGTGTACTTATCGTATCAGCTCAGTTTCATCCCACAATCGGGACGAAGGTTCCCAACGCGACATCAGCTCGGAGCTCCCTCTCTCTTCGGGCCGGATCTCTGATCTTGGGCCGAGAAAACGGGTCGAACCAGAACTTTGACCGTCTAACAAAAAAACGCGGTTTGACATTGTCACCCTCGAATTTATTCGATTAGGAAATACTGGAACTACCTGACCCGGGTTCATTGAGGTATTTCAACCCCCTTTACCTGAAACACAGTTTTTTTTTTATTTTGAATATTCAAGCCATATAAATGAAAATAATCTATGATGGTCAGACCCTTCTCGAAATCTAATTCAATGAGAGCCGAGAATATTGGCCTGATGATATTGTGCAACTCAACATGGGAGGAAAAGAAAAAGAAAAAGAAAAAGAAAAGGATTCATTTTCAGCACGTGAATTAATGGTTCGGATGCGGATATGGCATCAATATGTACGCATGTGTTGGGTAGCTCACGTTGGGTAAAAGCTGACTGACCCCCCCTGTACCTGGCAGTCCGTTCACATGGCCCCATCAACATAAGTTGCAGTTTAAAACATGAAGATCTGCATGGTTATTAAATTCTGAGCGTGGAAAGGAAAACCAAGCCAGTGATCATTTGTCCTCTCCTGTCCGAGTGAGAAAATTTGCTCAGGTCACATGCAGCTGTTAGGTGTGAATATAGAAGAAAAATGATGTTTGATATAGTGAGATCATTTTCGATCTATCAACCAATAACATGTATGTTTGGTTCTTAATAGAACAGCAAGATTAGCAAGCACTCAGTAGCCCACAATTCACCATCCTGGGCCTATACAAACCCGACGAGACCACAGAACAGAATATCGCTTCTTAGTTCATGGAAAGGATGATCAGAAGTCCCGAGAGATTGCTCCCTTCAAGCATCTGCCTGGCGTGGCTGGCTAGAGAATCAGCGACTCCACTAGCTTCTCGATATATATGCCTCGCTTCCATCACCTCCCGGAAACCGCAACACGTTTTCCTGCAATTTTCGACAATTGAATCAATCAGCAGATTATGCTCTGAAGAGCCCCATATTAAGTAAAAAAGGACTCTCGAATCGAGTTCAATGTGGAGAGGCAATACGTTCTTGCTCTTTTTATTTTTATATTGAAAATTTTGAAGTCGACACGCACCAACCCAAAATTGTATAAGCAAGTTGTTCAGATCAAATAGACAATATGTCCTTTCTCTTCTTTCTTTCCCTTTCCCTCCCGATTTATTTCCAATTAAATCGTAAGTCATTATCGGAAAACGAGAGTTCTACCCGAAGAATGATCATCACTTGGTGGGAGAATCACGTGAAGACTCAGCCAGAGTTCGTGCTGGAAAGAGCAAAAGGGAGACGACAAATTATAATCTTAGTTATGATCATTCTCTTTTGATAGAAGAACCTTGTGATCAATAGTAATTTGATTCAAACATCGATTTTCACCAAAGTAAGCGATCAATAATGAAGTGGGGGAAACAAAAACAAGTCTGCTTTTGTTTCGAAGATCGAAATGTAGAGGAGGAATGTGATCATGAAATAACTGCACCATATTCTATCCGACATTCGGTCACTGACATGTACCATGTGTGTATATATGTAACCTAGTCATATGTTCTATCCATCATCTGATCGTCGAATCAATCTTAAACACCGGCGAGCGGAGTCATCATGCGTACGATGACGTGTGATTAAGCGGCGGAGGTAAATTCTAATCCTGCTTTCGAAAAGGAAAAAAAGGGGTTATCTTGCGTTTTTGTCCTGTGAGGTTAGCAAGGTCGGCCATGAATCTGAAATGGGGACGCCTCGATCGACAAAAGTCTGAAGGAAAAAAGATGTCTGTACAATGGAGCCTTTTCTTGTTGGGGGCCGCCTTTTGATGTCTCGTGTCGTATGTTCTATCTGATGGAGCAGCACATTTACCCATCGATTAAAGTCATCTTTTTTTTTTTCTCTCATCATTTTGGAAGAAAATCGATCGCACCGGGTGTTCTATATTCGAGTGGGTGTTGGAGGGTTGTTTTTCCAGTGATTTAAACGGAAAAAAAAGTTTTAATATAAGATAGTTATACTTAAATTAAGATAAAGAGATTCTGATTCAATTTTTTATCAATAAATTTTTATATAACTCTTTATTTATATCTTCCTTTTTATTCTTTCGAGAGAAAATGAGTATTCTTTTCCACCGCAAAATTCAAAAGGATTAATTTCTTGGAGACCTTTGATATGGCTGTCTATGTTTGACCGAGCTGGTGCAAGATGACAATAATAATTATAAATCTGGCCGACATCAGCTCATAATTAGCTATTAGTTTCAAATGAAGCAAATCGAATCCTGGAAAACACATTTGGATTCTCTCTGACATTTTAATTGCGCAAATGCTCTCATATTATAACCATTTATCTGTCGTCATATAAAGATATATAAATAAAGAAAGATCTGCCCTTCGATGGATATCAATTGATAGGGCCATTTGACATTAAGCTTTCCGTCTTCGTATTTTGATTCCCATTCAGTTTATGAACAACCCGATGAAATCTGCTTCCCCCAGGCTCGATGTTGAGACCATCACCTTTCTAATTCCTCCATCCTCTGTGTGTGTGTGTGTGTGTCTACAATTCTTGTGAAAAGCGAAGTCCCTCCCTGATTGAGTCACTTCGATCCCAATAACGAGCGTCGACATATTATACTACCTTCTTTGTTTGTTGACGAAGTTGATCACACATCTTTTCGAAGTAGAAATTAGGGCTATACATATATATTTTTCTAGTATATTCTCCACTCTCTGCAAAGACGATATTTTATGTGTCATCGATAGCTTAGTTTATATATAAATGGTCCATTTGTTTTATATATAAAATCCCCTCCTTTAGTAACAATAGATACTCGATGGGCTACCAACCATTTGACAATGTAGACACGAATATGTATGTCGACCCACTAAAAAGAAAAAAAAAACCTGAATAAGTTATTAATTAAGCATTGGCACTATATATATATATATATAGGTACTGACAATTAGGGACAGATCTAGAATACTTCTTCTAAGTGAGGTGGTGGGTGATATTCAAAAAAACGATATGATGAAGAACGTGAGAGATGAATTAAATTAACCTAATAAGAATTATATAAATTTCGGTAAAACTTATGTAAAATCTCATGTATTTTTCTGAGTTTAAGGGGCCGTTTTCCCCTTGAATCCATCCCTGCCTGTTGCCGATTAACATGCCCATGATTAGGTTATGAGAGCATCTATTAGAGCAAGGGGACAAGCATCCCATCCGGTTGACAAAATCCATCCCTTCCTATATTTAATTTTTCTTCGCCCATATATATATATATATATATAATATTCATGAATCTAACATTATGTATTTATTAATCGATAACTTTGTGTTGAATGCCGGAGCTCAACCCCTCCGGCAAAAGTCGAATTTCTCTCGGGTCAAAGAAGAGGGAGGGCAACGTCGAGTTGGGGGAAGAACACGGCTTTTGAGTAACTGAGTTAACATTATTTCTCGCTCGAAAGGTAATCAAGCTGATTATGGACGGGGAGAGGAAAGGGTTTTTCAACCTGGGGTCAATTTTTTCTAACCGTACGGTCAATCATGAGACGCAATTAAAAATATGGTAAGCTCCCATTTTTGAGCCGGTCAAGGAGTTTAATCCAGCTTCTTTTTCTCGCCTAAAAATTAAAGGGAAAAAAAAAGACTCAATAGGCCTTGGGCATGTTTGGATTGGGCGATTTGGAGGGAAAAGGGAGCTGGAGGGTGATCAAGGAATAAGATACAGTTTCGTACTGCTTGTTTGAATAATATTACCTCTCGTAAAAAGTTTTAGGATAAAATCCACATCTATATGTCCTCAACTATCCCTGAACCATGGACGGGTATAGAGTGATTATTCATCCATTCGATCAATTCCTTCGTAGACCCTCCTAAATCAAATTGCTCAAACCATTAATTTCCTTATTTCTCGTGAACCCACGATCCAAACATAGTATGTTACTCCATCTTACCTACATTCATAATTCATAATGACTAGAGGGAAAGTTGAATTCGTATGAGTCCTCAGATTATGCTCTTTAATGTGTAGTAATTATCGATTGCTTGTCGTTGATTGAATTGATGAATGGTTCAATAACTAGACCGTAAAAATTTATGTGGTCCGAGATTAGGCCAACCTATAAACAGGAAATGCTCTCGGCATTATGAAAATTTATGAGTATGAATTATTGTGACAATAGAACTCACAATATGGAAGATGGTGGTATGTATATACTGATGAGCCTGTCTTCTCGATTTCTCCTCTACTTGTTGGTGTAGGGGATTCATCCTCTCCCTCTCCCATCTCAATCTCTAGGGTGTGAAGCAGAGGTTGCATGTGACTCGATCTTGACCCCGGCAAAGTCGAAATCGGAAATCATTCTTCTCGGGTCGGGGGGTGCCGTGCACACATCTCCTCGCGAGCTGGGGGCCTACTGAAATGTGTCGAGGTGTGTCTGTTTTTCCTGTCTCCTTCAAAAGACAGGACAGGAGTTGATAGATTGAACAGATACACTCACCTCACTGGCCCCCCACCACGCCATTATTTTCATAAAATCCCACCCCCCCACAAAGAAAAAGTTAACTTCCTTTGGCCTTGATGATCTTTCTCTCCCTTTAATTCCCATTTTTTTTCCTTTTTTATTTCCCCGAAAAAAGGGGTTAAATCATCGGATATATGTGTATGCAACGATAACCGGAGCATGATCAGGTATCCTTCTGACTTACAATCTACGAATATCCGAGATCACATACTCTTCTACGTCAAAAGACATATATGTTTGCGTCGATGAATTTCTGCCGATCATTTCAAAATTCGCTGCAGCGAATGTAGCTCAACTCTGTACGTTGATGCCATCTTCTTCAGCGCCCAGGGTTTGGGAGTACAGATGAAGGCGGGGAGGGCTCGCGGCTGCGCGGAAGCGCCGCTCATTCCAGACATGTATGTCATTCCGGTGGTCGAATCCCTCAATTAAAACTCATGAAGACTTGATAAATATTATGAAAATTTTACTTGAATTCATCTATTTTTATTATTCTATTTCATCTTTTATACATGTTTCTTTTTACTTTCATATATTAAGTCTTGCTCATTCGACCGTAGGTAAATGAAGATCGATCCAGCAAATGAGTATTTTCATTTTAGCTGTTGACACGCCACACTAGGCTTCAGAGTGACTGCTCAAATGAACCAAAAACTGAAAAGTCAAATAGGGTTTGCTCAAGGGGATTTTGGCCCCTAGGGCAAAAGGTGGAATTTCTTTCATCATTGGTCAGGGAGGCTTCGTTTTGAAATCTCTAAAACCCACAATAAGACTCTCTCTCTCTCTCTCTCTCTCTCAATGCACCACCCAATCGAAACACACCCCTTTTGGAGGAAATTATAGAAGAGATCAATTATTCCATTTTATGTTAAAATTGAACTTTTGGGTCCCTCAGGACTTTGACTCAATCATAATTCATAATCTCAAATTGCGGAAAGACGGGAAAATCTCGGTGCTGCCTTGTGACCCCCCGGACATTAGAATCATTCCCCAAATCCCCTGTCTATCTTTAAGCCTGGCTTCTTCCCTTTCGTTTATGTCAGATTTATGCTTCCTTTTGGCAATAAATCGGCTGATAGTAAAGAATTCCATGTGAAAATCAATTGCGATCAAGTTTGTAAGAGATTTTCAACTCACGATTTATAATGCTGAGCCTTTTTTTTTCTTTTTTCTTTTAAAAAGATTATAGAGAGTATTATGAACTTATAGTCCGACACTAATCCTCATTCGGGTGCTGTAAGATGTTTTCAATGGGTTTCGAACCCAATAGTTATGTGGGCAAGGTCAACCATCGACTTCCTAATGGAAGACCTGACCGAAGCTCTCTCTCTCTCTATATATATAAATTTGAGGATGAAGCACAACAAGATATAACATAAGTTAGACATATAACTATCCATTTTATCTTGAGCGGCTGCAGCTCCTTATGTTAGCTAATTACACGAGTCACTTATTATATATATATAATGCAAAATTTATCCTTATGTAAGTAATGAATATCCCACAAATTTATAGATTTAGGCAAATTCTTATGTAAATATATATACAGATAATCTCACTAAAAATTACATGCTTGCTTAAGAGAGGGAAACAAACCTTACCATCTTGAGGACCATTCGCATCGTATTCACAGAATATAAGAGCATTCAATCACTCGGGCTGACATAATAGGTTGATTCAATTACTTCCCTTCCTCTGTGAGGTTCTACAGCTTATGCGATATTCCTTTTACTTCCATATGTAAAAAGTTGTCCTTGATAATTTCTCTAAGCTATGGAGCATCGCCATAGATATGCCTGTAACTTCATACCTCACAACCACCTAACAAGGTTTATATAAGTCAAAATGTGTTATTACAACTAATTTACATTCGAATTAGTGAATCTAATTAAGGAAAAAAACTTTTATGTATGTAATTTTTAAAAAAAATTTTAGTATCAAATCAGATGATGCCTAGCCAGGGAAAAAAAAATCTGTTCACATTCATTGAGAGTAAGAAATTCTCATTTAGATCTAAAAAAATTTCGACAGGTTTGTGTTTATATATATATGTAACAAGGTTGCGAGAAAAGGCAAGCTTAGATTAGATATACACATGGGCAGCACTCATACATGAGGGCATGCAATCATTCTGCCATTCCACATCAGGAAATTTTTAAGCAAAAGACCGAGCACGAGAGCATTTAAGTAAAAGCAAACCCTATAACTCACTTGTATATTCTTGGTTACAGGGCTAGGAGAGCTTCCGTGCCTGTATCTTCCACGTTCTTGAATTCTATACTTTCAGCTTCCCTTCTCACCTAAACCATCTGCAATTTTTATAACGCGCAAGAAGCTCTGACAATGATCGCGTAGCTTCCGTTAGCACATAATTTACTTAATTTTTTTTGGTCTTTAGCTGTGATCGATTAAGAGAAGGGAAAGGTTGTTATGTATATAAATATCAAGATCATTTGTGCACCCGATTGTCAAGATGCTGGGATCAAGAACCTCTGAAATGTAAATTATGTGGAGATATAATCGATCAACTGTAAAATGCATAATCCGCATGTAATCACATGGGTAATGATGATTGTGGAGCATCGGGTGTTGGCCTATTAGTTCAGTTGCAGTGCCCAGGATATGCAACTGAGGTATAACACATACTCTCTTGATCGAAGAACTCATTTCTTTCTTTGGTTTCTTCCTTTTGGAATTCTTAATCATCATGCTCACGCAGTTGTGATAACAATTCTTCTACGGTTGATCCCCTTGACGTTTTCATCAGTAATTCCAAAGGTTTTCGAGATCGGAGTTGTCAGGTGAGTCACTGGACGGTGGAGAATTCATCCTCGGCGGTGAAACCATCATTCCCTCCGCCATGTCCACCAGCAAGTTTGGCATATCGAACAAGGCCTCCTCGTCAACAAACTCCTGCTCCTTCGTTGCTGCCTCAGCTTGAGCGGTGCTCTCTGTCACATCCTGGCTCGTCTGGCCGCTTGATTCCGGCGGGGAATCACTGTCACCCCCAGCCGAAGATTTCCTCGAGGCAGCGGCTGCAGCAGCGGCTCTGCGTACATCAGCTGGGGAATTTGAAGCTGGGACTGGGTACGATTTCACCGAATGAGGGAAGTTGAGGATCACATCCTTGCCCTTCAAGGCCAGGGCCGCCACATCATAGGCGGCAGCCGCCATCTCGGCGCTGGGGAACGTGCCGAGCCATATGCGTGTGGTCTTGCCCGGCTCCCTGATCTCCGAGACCCATTTCCCGCTCCGGCACCTGATCCCCCGATAAGTGGGGTGCCTGCCGGTGAGACTCGCAGCTCCGGGGCCAGTCCTGGGCGACACCTGGTGGCGCTGCCTAGGAGAAGGGTTCCGCCCCCCAACCGATGACGGGGAGGGACAAGTCTCAGTAACCGGCGGAACGACAATAGAACTGGGGTACTGCAGGACTGGAGGCGGCTGCAGCGGATGAGGCAGAGGAGGAGGAGGAGGAGGAGGAGGAGGATTAGGTGGGGCCGGTGCGACGGGTGGAGGACGAGGGGACGGTGGAGGCGGCGGTGGCTGGTCCACAGGGGCCTCGCTAGAAGAAGTGTGAGGATCGGACATGTATAAAATCCAAGCAGAGTTTTTGTGGGCTATATGACGAGAGCGCAATCGGATGATAGAGAAAGGCCGCCTGGCTCACTTATATATATATATATATATATGTACGGTGGGGGTGTAAATCTTGATTTAAAGAGAGAGATTTCGTCAAAAAGGCAATTTTAAAAAGCGTGGCCAATTCGCGGTTGAATATATATATATATATAATGAATTAATTATACAAGAGTATATATATATATATATGTGTGTGTGTGTGTCTGTGGGTGGGTGTTTTTGAGCTGTATGCATGCTTGTGTAAATAGAGAGTGACCGTGAGAGAACACGCATAAGGCAAACCTAGTGATCAGCTGTAACCTCCCATGCACCAACCAACCATTACTGCGGCCCCTCCCCATCGATCGACATCAGTGTTCCTCCCTCTGTAGGCCTTTTTCTGTCTCCGCCGCATAATCTACATGAAGTCTAAGCCATGGATCCGACTGGTTTCAAGTTTCGACCGGTCCGGTCCTTCTCATATGAAATTTGGACTAGGGAGGGGTATTTGCTTTTTCTTGGTGGGCACTAGGCCGGACGGGGACATGATGGCTGAGGCATATGGAGCAATTAGTTGGCACCACAGAATTAATTATTTTCGAAGCTGAGAATCTTTCATAAATATTTTATCTTGAATGGTACTACGTAGGGGAGAGGGATTCACCGATTCAGTTTTTTCTGTTTTCCGTTTACCTGACTAATTCATTTTTCCATGTCTCCCGACACATACATACGTTCGTACAATATACACGTGTATTTAATTTATATACAACATCATCCTGCATTGGGGAGACACACACATATACATACATACATACATACTTGCTCTGGTCGTTGGTCAACAAACATATATATATATGTATATATTCCCTCTCGATTGTATCAATCATTTCACGATCTTAATTGGTCCCAAATCACGAACAGTGTTATTACATCAACTCTACCTTCTCGCAGTAGTGTCAATTTAATTATGGCCTCAATTTGATCCTCACACAATGAATCTCTTATTCCTTTTAATCTTGACAAAATAAAATATAGTTAAGTGTAAAATTATATTTTCACTATTTCAGAGTGATCATCCTAACCTAATTATGCACAGTGACAACCGGTAAACTATAAATGGATAATTTTTTTCCATTAGATAGGAGACCCATGAGATTAGAATAAGATGGAAGAATATGATAATAAAGGTATATTGAATGTTTTTAAATGAGAATTGAACTTATAACCGCTCCACTTAAAGTTGTTTATTCGGGCCAGCACGACTCACCATCTCGGACGGCCCCAAAAGACACGAGTTCAAATATGCGAATCAGATGGTGCAAGTGTATCGAGTTCAAATACGCGAATCGGTCCCGTACCGTGGTTGGCCTATGCTAGGATTGTGATCATCCCCAGCCGAGTGGGGGCCTCATTGAATTATATCCTTTATTTTTTTCCTCTTTTGGTGAACGGATCTCCTCATAACTAAAAAAATGACAAAAAAATTGTGAGAAATTGGTATAAAAAAGATGGGATAGATTTAATTTTAATTATCGTTAATTTTTCGGACATTTTATTTTTCTCTTCCTATTATTTTAGAGTATCAGGCCCCACAATCATAAAAAAATTATGAATCAGAGGAAGTATTGATTTTTTTTAATTGGAAATGATTTAAGAATTAGGGATTCAAATTGTTTGATTGGTTATCTGATGATTGGACTGTCTGACCTAGCTAATCTCTTCTAATAGGAGAGAATCTGATTACATAGACGCAACAGAATTAGGTCGCAGACCAACGAATATCCGCGAAATAATTCATTGTTTTTGTTTATTGTTAATTATGGCCTTACATTATATATATATATATATATGTGATATTATCACGAAATTATAAATATGAGAATTATATGAAAACGGAGAATCTTACCGATGAAAATCGGGACATGAAACTCTTAATTAAGAATTGGTATAATATGTTCTACGTAGGACAGCACTTAATCATTGAGCATGGGATCCTTCTTCTAATATGCGTGTTCTAGAGACTGGCCCGTGACGGGCATGGTCTTTGTGATTTAATACAATAATGATAATATACTTATTAATTTAAATAAGATATTAATCAAAATTAATGTCTAGTATGTGATTTTTTAATATTTTAATATATTTAAATTAATAAATAATAGAATGACTAGGAGATGGAAATGAGTGAGAAAAGGATGGTGAGTAGATAGTTATATGATCTATGACTTTATCTTATCATATAATCCTCGATTTTTTTTAACCATTGAATGGCCGCTAAAAATTAGAATTTGTATTTTAAAAAAATATTTGAAAAATATTTATAGAAATTCAAAAGTGAGAATGAAAGTTTCCTTGAATATTCATATTATATATATATATATATATATTGAAGGCTGGCGCTCACTGTGTAAAGGGTTAAAGCGGCAGGTATACCTGGCAATAAATGGGCCCGGCACGAAAAATCATGCGTGGGCTAGGGTTTTCAGGACGGCCGAGATGGTGCCCGCATTGGCCCAGCACGAATGTCAGAAAATTATATTTAAAATAAAAACTTATAGGAAAATTTGATTAATTATATTTAATATTTATTCCAATAATTTCTTAAAATTAATATGAGATTTTGATTAATTGATAAATTATAATACTTAAAAGTTGATTTCAATGGCCAAAATTATCTAAATATAGTTCTAAAAATACTTTTTTCCCTGGGTTGGATGTGGTGTCGCCTTAGCACGGCCCAAAATAGTCGGGCCGGCACGAATTACCAGTTCCAGCGGCAGGCGGGTGCTGCCCCTTACATGTATCATTTAGCTGCGGGTTCACATTTTTATAGTTACTTAATTTAATTTAAAGATCATATCCATGCTAATTGTCCTCGTTGGGAGATAATAGGCCAATTATTGTCGGTGGAGAACTGATTAAATTTTCATCTTTCTTCGTAATTTCTTTTTTTTTAAGGGTATATCCCATAATATTTAGAAATAAAATAAATATTATCTGCTCTAAGTTTGAGTGAGGAGGACCCCATAATGCAAGATCTCGACTAGGGAAAAAAAGGATGCCGAACCACGAATTTTCTGTCGTTATAAGAATCCACTCTCGACACCACCGGAGGAGGTTGGATTCCCCACCGCCATTCGGCCCGAATATGCCAGAAAACTTGGGCCTCGATGGGTCCTTGAAGCAAAGCCCAACTTCGGAATATGCCGCCGCCTTTTCAATTCTGGATATGTTATCCATAATAATGCTATTACTTTCATCGACCCATTTCTCTATCCTACCATATTTTTATTACACTTATCATCTTATTATATAAGTAACTAAAATAGAATATTAATTAATTACGTTAATTTGAAAAAAAAGAGAGAGAAATATCATATTAAAATTTTACCAGATTAATAATAACCTAAAATTTTAAATAGACGCCTAATCTCTCAAATTCTAAGTATGCGCTACATGGTCGAGCCACGGTGAATAGACACTGGGGCCAAAATATGGTAGCTGGGTACTCGGGGACCGAAATGTTCTTACGAACCGAACCGGATGGTCGATAAGATATTGCAGGAAAAAAAAAAAAAGGAGTCCAATGATATAACAAAGAGAAACCGAATGAATTCCATTTCAACTGCAGAAGATTACAAGGTAAAGAGAACGATGACACGACTGAAAAGAATCTCATGAATCTCAAAAGCACACGACAACTAAAAGGACTTGCACTCCTCTTCTTGACCCTATTTCTGTATGACACGATGAACCAACCAACCCCTAAATCTCTTGCTTACAGGAAGAATCAAAGAATAATAATAAAATCATCACGGCAGTCAATGTCCTGAACTACAAAGAATTTCCACTGAACTATATGATGTGTGTGTGTATGTGTGTGCGTGCGCGCGCGCGTTGGTGGTGCAGATAATGGAATGAAATCAACTTGGCCGAGGGGATGTCGGAGAATGGCCCGCCGCGAGATCATCGGCCGGTGTCCATGCCGAGACCGTGTAGAGCGGCTGATCCCGCCAGCTCAGCGTGAGCCCTTCCCGTTCCGATCCTCGAACTCGTTCTTCGACCCGGAAATCCTCGAACCCGCCGTACATCCTCAGGATCATCTGCCCCTGAAGCGTCTCCCTCTCAGTTATCCCGAAGCACTTGAACCCCCCTTGCTCCTCCATCAGCTTCTTCCAGGTCTCGAACTCCTCGTGGCGCTCGAATCTGTCTCTCCCCTCGCACGCTACCACGTTCCTGATCTCCCGAGCGAACATCTCCTCGATCTTGGCCCTCTCGGCGCTCTCCGGCGGGAGACTGCCGTCCAGAGAATCGAACACGGCCGAGTAGTATCTGAGTGAGCTTGCAACTCTGGCTTCCAGTGGCCGAACATTATTGCTTGCTTCCTGCTCTGCCATCACGAGGACCACCGGGTTAGTGCTCTGGACGAGCCCCAGGAAGCTCCGGATGGCTCCTCTGCTCGCATCGTGGAGTGTCTTGTGCAGCTGGAGCATGCAGTTCACGGCGACGCTCTCTCCTTCCTTCACGTGGAGCATCCAGAGCCTCACGTCTTCGAGCCGATCCACCACCGGGTGGAACTCGAAGGGAAGGTTCATCGCCTCGGCAAACATGGAGAGCCTCTCTCCGGTCTCGATGAGCTCCTGCTTCGAGTCCCCGATCCCGGTTATCCTCACGTGGCTCGGGGATTCGCCCACGAGGCCAGGCTCTGGAACAGCCCCGGCCACTGGAGGCCTTGTTTGATGTCGAAGTCAATGATGTGGACCCTTTCCTTCCCGTCGAAAGCCCGGAGAAGGATCTCGTTGGAGGTAAAGTGGACGAACCTGGGGATCGGGCTAGCCTGGTTCAGGAGCCTCAAGGCCGTCCCGGAGCTGTCGTCATCTGCCGCCCGGTCGAGCTCCCTGGGCACCATGATGTGAAAAACATGCGGCCAGATCCTAGCGACTCTCAAGGCCAAGGCTTCAGTGTAGTAAGCAGCGAGCCGGCTCAGGGTGGTGGATCCCCTGGGGGAAGCCAGATCGCCCAGCTTGGAGATGAAGTGGCTGACAGCGGGGATGTTCTTCGACCCGATGGCTTCCACGCAGGCAGTGAGCAAGCTCACAAGCTCGAACTCGGAGCCTCTGTGTTCTCCTTCTTTCTCCTCCTCCTCCTCACTGGCCCCGCCGAAGGGGTGAGTGTCTCCGGACGAGCCATTGCCCACTTCGAGCTTGGAGGTTGCGGTCTCAGTCAAACCAAGGGTGAGGCTCTGGTGACTCTCGGATGAAGTGCTCGATCCCCCTGAGGATTCCTTCCCCGGCATGGACGAGGGCATTTGGCTGGTTGTTTCCACATCCTTCTCCCCAAGATCAGTGATCTCGGTCACGACGGAGTCTACCCAGGGAATGCTTGAAACTGGCAGGCGAGGGGAGACGACTTCGCCGGGAATGACACAGGTGCGATCATCTTCCTTTCCTGAGCATGTTATCGAGAATGGGAGAGGAGCGGTGGCGCTAAAGCTTGGATGAAACCAGAAACTCCCACCACCACCGCCGCCGCCCATCTGGGCCCGGCTCAGCCCGTCTCTTCCTCCAACGCAGTCCTCCTCCTCCCCAAATTCATCGGCCCTCTCATCGCCCCTCCTTCTCTTCGTCCGGATGACCCACGACTCATCTTCGTCCTCTGCGAACCTCTTCAGACTCTTCTTGTTCCCTCCTCTTTCCCAGAATTCGCCACTCTTCCTGTCCTCCACGAACGCACTCGTGGCTGTTCCTGCAACTGCCGCCGCGCCCACCACAGGGGCTGCTGTTGACAGCGGCGGCAGCCTAATGTGCTGCTTGAGAGAACAGCTCTTGGCCTTCTTCGCCTCGTTCGGCTTCTCCACAGATATCGCAACACTGACCGGCTTGATGGGCTGCGACCTCGCAGAGGCCGCGTCCATCCTCGGGAAGTTGCCACGTGGTAAGTCCAACCTCTGCGTGTTCATGGACGTAGGTAGCTGAAAATAGCAGGCTTGAAACTGTGGGGAAGATTCGGTCCTCAATCTATGCCTCGGCGACAGCAGGGTGGAGCTAGAACACCCTGCCAACATCCTCTACTCCCCTCCTTGAATTACTTTCCTTATTTTCTGCTAATTTTATCTTGAATTCACCCACCTTCTACGTTCTGCAGTCTTATCTCCTCACTATCTCTCTCGATCAAAGAAACGATCTTTATGAAAACAAAAGGCGAAAAAGAATTGCAACGTATTTCCTGTTCCTTTTTTCTCCTAAGCAAACTGTACCAGTGCATATGAGAGACAGCCTATTTGAGTGAGTGTGTGTGAATTTTAAAAACAGAGCAGAAAGGAATCCGATGAATGTCCGAGGAAAAGAGAAAACCTTTTGCGTGTAACGTGTGATTGCTTGCCTATATGACCAAATCCAAGAATGCCCAGATAGAGGAATTGATTAAATACAGGAAAGAATGAAAGAATTGTGGGGGAAATCTTACAGACGAACACAACCAACAGGAGCAACAGCAAAACCTACCAGAAATCTATCATCGGATTCCGTGAATTTCAGTGAGAAGGGCTTATCGGGAAAGTCTGTGAATCTCCCTCACAGTGGAGCTCCAGCCATGAGATGATATCCTCGAAGCTCGAATCTTCAAAAAATTGGAGACCCGCATCTGCTTTCGAGAGCGAGAGCGTTTCCATCCTACCTCAGGGCCCCAAAATCAATCAAAATGCAAGAAAACTCAGTCACACAAGATGTAAAAGAAATCCAAAACTTGTGCTATTAGCTCATGAGACTCCGACTCGACCCCTCAGTACCCAAAAGAATCTTAGGACCAGCAAGCTCTGTGCTTTTATATAGTGGGCATTGCTTTCTTCCTAAATTTTACCACTCGCACTAATCGATCATTGCCCTTTGTCCGGGGTTTGGTTCTGCTCTGCTGGAAGGTGATTCTACCAAAGCAATGGGAGAAAAATGGGGCGGTGACGGGAAGATGTGGACCGCTGGATTGCAATCAGACGGTTGGAGAAGGATGCCCAAGTGACCGTTGGAGGCGGTCGGGGGGAATCTGACCGTTGGGCGAGGAGGGAGTTGGTGTACGGAGTCCGGTGATTGGCTGCTGCGGTAGTCCACACAAAGGCACGTCGGCCGCACGTGCCTGTCCCCCCACTCCCCACTAACTGACCGTTTGAGCCACTGCGGTTGATTGACATGTGTCCTGTCCCAGACAAGAGAATTACCGTCTGGCGGGGAACACGATAAACCATGCAAAGGTAATATTGCTTTCGACTGTGATGTAAAGCTTGCAAACCCGATCTTTGTTGGCATAATTTCTTGCATCTCTGTAATTCCTATTCCTCTTAATATCTTTTGAACTTGTGAACCGGCTTTGTTTTGGGGGAGAATCTACCAGAAGCATCTCCTGTCGACGTACTCACATTTCTTTCTGTTTGATTGTAAAAGCTCGTCGGATCGTTCTCCATAATGATCTAGGACTATGAAATTCATCGTTAAGGCCCGATGCTCCTCATTCGGGGTCCAAATCCGAACAACAGGGACGTGCCCGAAGCGAGCGTACAGCTTTCTGGCGAAGCACGAAAATGGGCCTCCATGGATTTGTTATGACCTTTGTGCTGGTGGGTGGTGTGGGGCTTCGAATAGGGAAACATCCATCAACATCAAAAATTTCCCCCTTTCATGATATCTAGCAGGCCCAGATCGTACTTTAATCAAGTTGATGGGTTACAGTTTGTCCAGTGATGAGTCCAACAACGTCCCGACACCCCCTTTTCTGAGTAAATTCATTATGTTCTTCGATTTACCACTTTGGGTTTGTTTGCCGGTGCTTCCATATATATATATATACATACAAGAATTAAATAACACAGGTTGGAATATCTATATATCTATATATTTTAGTGCATATATCCATAGCTAATTTAATGGTGACTGTTGGTGTTAATTTAATCTTAGTCATCGTAGAACGGATTAAATAGTATTCCTCTTTTAATGATTCGTTGAATTTGCACGTGATAGAGGCTGACATACCATTAACTCCCTCGTGGATGGAGGTCATAAGGTTGATTTATCCGGTTACAAACGAGACTCATGGCCTTAGAAAATAAACAGGGGAAAGAGAGAAATAAAGTAATACGAGAAATTTCACCGATAAAAATCAAATTCATGATGTGCTGACTGTGAATGGGTGGTCATCATGTTGATCAGCTGCACCAAACCTCTTACTGGGGTATTGTCCGTCGTTGACAATGAAATGAGGTATTGTCCGAGTTCAATGTCACTAACGTGCACCTCCTTATTAATCCAACTTGCACATATGAACCAATGCATGGTCGTACGGTTTGACCACATTGTAATTAATGTGCTGAAGACTCAAATCGATGTATATTCTAACTTATCTAGTATCTAATTAGGTCGATATATTAAGGGGTAAAAATCTCGATCATAAATTTTTTACATTTATAAAATTTGAATAGCACCACCTAAAAAAAATGCACGGAGGTATTCGTCTCGTTTTCAACCCTAAATAGGACATCTTATAATCCAAATTTAAACCAAACATGTACTACTTTACTAATGAATAAATTCCTATTCAAGTGGATATAATTCTTGTAATTAATTCACCTGCCAAACTGCTCATGTCTTTGATGACAACTTGAGGAGTTCCAAAGTATTATAAAACAATATTGTTGGCATGTGTTATTAATGTGGTTGAGTAATCGGGATGGACCTAATCCAAACATAGAAACGTCCATAAGAAATATTGTGGACATTAAATATTTGATTCATTATATTATTAATTTATTTTCATCTACCATTGTTAAACATATACGAGCGCCATCTATTAATGTCCACATGCTGCAACATGGTAGTAGTTTGGTGCCATATGATCATGACACGCCAACAACTTGATGGTCTGTCACCGTCCCATGTCAGCATATTCATCACGAGATTGATGAATAAGACTAAACGTGTTAATAAAAATAAATATGTATGAAACTAAATATGAAGTTTATAATACTTATAAAATGGGTAAATTTCTAAAAAACCGGGGACGGTTTTCTCCGTATACATCCATCTCACTCGCAAGTTGCAGATGTCAGCAGTGACCTTGCTGCCTGCTACGAACTTTTAAGTTCACGACCTCCCAAAAAGAGCTGTAATTAATGCATGGATCCCTCCTTTGTTTAAAGTATGCAGATAAATCAATTAAAAGTTAACACCGTCACTGAGAGCCAAACTCAAACACGGACGTGGAAGGAACGTAACGGTTGACTTATCGGAGTTGATTATCTTTGTCATATGGATATACAACGTGATATATATATATATTGTATTACAGGTTTCGAGGAAGAGTTTTCCTTTGTAAAGTTGATATACGAGCTTCATCGGCGAGTACGCCACAGCCGACACTCCGGTGTCCTGCAACCGCCGCTCAGCCGGACGGGGAACTCGACAGTGACAAGCGCATATGTACGTACCTTTTCAGGCAAGTTCCATGGTATAAGTACGATGGATTGACAAGGGATCAACTGATCGACTTGCACGAGCCAGCATCTAGTGACGTTAGTTATATCATGAATATCAATGAGAGAGATATTCGTTAATGTACAGATGAATTGAGCTCCCTTGGTAATCGATCAGTCCGGATATCAGATAATAAATTAGGGTTCTTGTGCTTCTCATTCTTCTCGCTTTGATGGATCTGGAAAGCTCAATTCATTAGATTATCTCAACCAAGCAAGCAGCTCCAGTCAAATTGGGAACTCTCGTGTCTCCTCCCCCATCGACGGATCCACGTTCTTGTTCCATGTGTGTGTGTCTCTAGTTCACGTAATTTTCTGTTTGCCGACATCACTCTTTTTATTAATTGGAGTGGTTTTTTTTTGGGTGTACACAACATGTATATAATATATGTATAAAAGATTATAATTAATTAATTCAGCTTCAAATCAATTTAATTTATGTTATGGTGAGGTATTTAATGTTCTTAAAATATAATCTTTTTATTTATAAATTTTAAATTTAAATTATTAATTGATATGAAAAAAATGACAAATTACTGTAAGAAAAATCGATATTGATTTATTTTATTTTATTTTTGTTTTTTTCCTGAAGTCTGATTAATTAACTCGCGTTTCATATGGCTAGAAGAGAAACACAATGAAATTAGACGTGGAGGAGTAAATTTTATATTTTCCCTGTAAGCTGCTGTGAGCACGCCACGTAGCTTATAATCCTCCACGGCTTGTTTTGTGTGTGGGGTCTAATAAATAATCCCCTCGAAGGGATCGAAAAACAGGGAAAACACTATCGTCATTCTTCCTAGGAGGCCTGCAACTATGTATGTATACATACATACATATATATATGTATGAACAATATGTGAGTGCTACCTTGCAACTAGGAGGCCGCAAAAAATCAGACTTTTTTAGAGCACCCAAAGCATAATAGGCTTGTAAAGTTAGGTATAGAATGTGAAACTATTGAGAGTTGGTATTTGAGAATAAATGATAGATTTTATAATGTATAACATAATATTCGATAGATTAGTCGGTTGTTATGAAATCGCACAGTATCGATACATAAAAAAAAAAACTTTGGCCTGAGAAACATACTATTACTCGATGGAGAATCTTGTTCCTCATTATTTGCGATCCATGCACGATCATCCGGCAAATCCTGGCACGCATGCAGCACCTTTTCAATTCACCTCCGCAAAACCTACTTGTGTGGTGGATTCCGGGCTGCTGCTAGATATGTTAGTAAATATGATCCGTATGGTGTGTATGGTACATTGCATTTGCATGCAAGCATGTTCCGCACAGTACGTGCTCTAGGCATTGTCCCTTCGACGAGAGATGGTCCCGATTAGGGTTTTAGGGAGGCATCCAATCGTCCTGTGATTCTGTCCTCAGCCGCCTGCAACTGGCCAATCAAAGCAACAGTTGTATTATTGTCCTACCTACTGGGCGTTATATATATTTTGATGGGTGAAATAATATTTAAAAAGAATACCCTTACGGTTTATTATTGATATAAGTTAGTTGAGATAATTCGATATATTTTTTTTTCTTAAATTAGTTATTGATTTATATATAATCATGCGAACCAGGAAATGAAAGATCGTGAACCTCGACTCCCGAGCGAGCTGACCCGATTCGGAGGTGGATCGGTTATGGTTGTTTCGATATAATTATGTGGGAATATTATAGGTCAAAAAAAGGAGAGGCGTTTTAGGGGGGGAAGAGCAAAATCATGAAGCTTTTTAGCCATATTCCGAATGATGGGCTTCCTGTCGTCCACGATAAAAGCAGCTCGGGAATCTCATGCTCCTTTTTTTTTTTTTTTGCCTCCTCGTGCGCTTTGATTTTGCCCTAATTTCCCCACTTTTATGGGACAGAGATTTCCCTTCCTAACAAATGCACGGAATTATCAATATCCCCCGTATGCTCCTAGTCAAGCTACCATCTCAACCCCCCTCCCTATGTTTACCTGTAAATATAAGTGATATTCGGTTGGAAAAATGGTTATATTTACATAATATTAAGTATTATACTTATAAAAAATGGAATATTAATATGTGATATGTATATTTTTATATAAACCTACTAAGTGAATCTTAACTAACTTATTTAAAATTACAATTTATTTAATTCTTCATAATAATTCTTACGAGACACCATTAAATACATTTTATGTTCTATATCACTCGGTTATACTATTAATTATATACATACATATAGATATATATATGAAAGAGCTCTAGAAAGGACAGCTTTCTCCACATCCTCGGCTGCTTCAAACACCTAAAAAGGTGTCTCGATTTTCTTAGTAATTTTCAACTCAAATTGCAATTTATTTTTGTTTTAATAATCTAAATGTTAAGAGCATTAATCCTCTAATTTAATCTCATGTTGGCCAAATATATAATTCATGATACCCATAGAAGAGCATCAAACAAAATATTTAACTTGTGATACTCCAGAAGAGCATCGAACAACTAACGACATAACCTGTGTGTGCCCATTCTGTGGGCTTGATCCGTGCAGTGCAACTAACCACATATTAGACTAATTGCAGTTTAAAATTTAATCCCGTTGAATATGAGGATTTGTCCGGTGTAGTTGCTATGATTTCTACATCGAAAATAAAATGTTCGGATTTGATTCTCCTCGGTAAAATTCTGAAATCCCTCTATCATCCTCTCCATCTTGATCGCCGCACGGATTTCACTTACTATCTAGAAACCAAAAAAATTGGCAGTTGCTAATGATTCATAAATCAACATAACTTAATGATGTTATTTATCAAATCTCCTCGAGATTTTTTTGGGCATAAAAAATGAATTATTCTGTTTATCAAATGCTCGGATTACAAGTGGCTGTAGGGAAAAACAAATGGCAGAGACGACGGAGAGAGCAGTCAGCGGTGGCTGCTGACAGAAGTTTGATTACATTAACAGATTCTAATACGCTGTGGTTACAGAGGATTACACCGTCAAATTTCCTCCGGCTTACAGTATGGTCTGAATTGATAATGCAATTATACTCAATTTTCCCGTAATTACAGGATTATTTTTAATGTTTCCTTCTTCTTCTTCTTCTTCTTCTTCTCCGACTGGGGTCGATGCATCCTGGATGCTAAGCCCGACGTGTCACGTGCCACAGAACACATGGCATCAAAAACCGAACACGCGGGCAGATGATGAGGTGGGCTTTCTCTTCTGCATTCCAACTCGTGGATTATGAGTTTAATACTCGGACCCTTCTGGCCACATAACCCGATTTATTTATTAGCTTGTAACATCTGCACTAGGGTTAGCGTAATGCTAACACACATATATGATCAACCGTGTATGTAAGTAGTTAAGGAACTTTCCTTATCCTTGTTATGTCGATTTTATTCTGAATTCAGTTGAATCAATAATTAAAATTATTTATATATGAAATCATGAGAAGATTGGCATGTTTCTTATCATTATTAAAAAGATTTTTTTTGGGTGACTATGATAGAATCGACACAACGTGGGACCTCGTAACTTTATAGTTCTGCCTTTTTGAGACAAGGGGATAATTTTGGGACTCCAAATTGAAACCATATTTTCGGGGCCTAGAGAAAAACAAACTCGTTGACCGCTTGGCCCACGGAGGAAGAAGCATGTTATCAACTTATAAACTGAGAAAATTAATTATTAATCAAATGATTAACTTACTTATAATTTGATAATTGTTCATTAAATTTGTGAAAATTATATGTATGCACAAATAAAAAATAATATAAGAAAAAGAGTTGGTTACTTTAACATTATTATTACATATATATATATATATATCTATGTGCGGTAGGTAGAGCTACTATCACATCGATTCCCAATCTATAAAATTCGTACATTCCTTTACTTAATTTCATTCCCCTCTAATCTTCTAAACCCGTTAATATCTTTTCTCGAAAATTTTCAAATTTTTTTTTGAAAAATGGATATTTACAGAATAAATTTACCCCAAAAATTTTAAGGTCGAGCGAAATTCATCCACTAAACTTCCACTAACGGATGACGTGATGCATAGCGAAGCAATAATCCACCAACCAAAATTTATACCAAGTATGAAAAAACAATCCTTGCAACTTGGCATAAATTATCAATTGTATCTTCTCCCTGTGTAAATAGCCCAACTCAGATGCACTCTGCCAGGCACGTCTTGTGAAAATTAAGGACAATTCTAGTCTTACGAGTAAACAAATGCGGCCCCGAGCAGACCTATCCGGCCATCGTCGAGGAGCTCAGCACGGTGCCAGGTCATTTACGTCCATGGGAGGCTGAGAATGGCCTTTTTGTGATCAGGGCCTGTGATCTCCAGCCTGAAGGGGGCCTCAATGCGGTTGGCCGATCGAGCACAACATTTAGATATGATCAGCTATACAAGTGGAGAAAAATTATAGCCACTTAATATCTGACGAAGTTACACTTCATTCCATTGTGAATGATCGAGACAAAGGTTAAATCTTTGTTGATGTAGACCGCTATTTAGTCAGAAAGTTAAACGGATAATGATACTTATTTATTTATTACGTTCACATATAGTTTTCATTGAAAATTATAATACGAGACTGAATTTGTTCGAATCCATTATCATATAATGATACGATTAATACTTATCACATATCCTTAGACACCAGCTTCTTAACTGTTCAATGGTTGTTGTAATATTCAATACTTGGAAAAATACTAGTGGTGTGGAGAACGTATTTGGACATTGAACCCAAAGGACGACAGCTAGAGGGAACCCTTTTGTAATTGCAAATTGTCCATCGCCAGACACTATCTTAATGCCCTAGTCAGAGGCTTAGATGCCTCATTCGTAGCTAGGGTTTGTGAGACAATGACCCGAAGGAATATGTACTTTCCACGCAAACAAAGGAGAGGCCACTTAGACTCGGGCACTTGTTCAACAAGAGCATCTCCAATAATGCATGAGACAAGGGGGACACAGATTCTAGTCTAATCCACAGCACTTACCAACAAATTAATTGCTTCTTTCTTCCATGGTCTCCTCATCTGTAGAATTGTCCCGTACCGTGAAGACACATATATGCCTAGTTATAGCCCAACTTGTTTATGTTTAAACTTTCTAGAGGCTAAAAGTTTAGTTGATTGATTTAAGTTAGAGTAATGTTGGTGGGTTAAATCTATTAAATTATATACTTTCTTCATTTATAAGATCTAATTACGATAATTAATCTACTCAAATAGGTAAAATAACGAATCTTCTCAGTATATTCATACTTTTTTTTTAGACCATCGATAAGTAATATTGGTGAGTCATCTCACAAAAAGGAGCACAATAGATCCTACAGCACATATAAACCCTAGCATATATTGTTGTTTCTTTTTCTTTCTTTTGTAATAGTTGGCGGTGCCGGTGAGTTGGGGCTGGGCTCTAAGTAGTGGGAGTCCGTGGCTCTATGCTTCTCAAACTACACAACCCTCTATGTATCTCTTGGGAACAAGCGCACACAGGAAACTTTTAGAAACCCTAACATCACACGCTCACCCACGAACATAATAAGATATCATAGGTATATACAGACAAAAACAAAGGGAATTAAGTAATTCACGGGACCTTAAGTCGATTTGCCTCGTGTACAAGTAGTCTTTGCTGAATTTATCTATACACATGCTTGCATACAAACTTACCAGATTCTATAAAAAAATGTGGAGATTTGCAGGTTCCATAACTACTCATAAGAAAATGGGTTTCATATTGTGGCACAACTCTCGACTTAATAATTAATATGTTATATATCGGACTCTTATTATGAAATTTCTCGTGCACTTTTATTCCCTTATTTTCCTATCATATTCTAAATTCATGGAACTCTTATATGATGAAAAATATTAACTACTTCTTATTCAAATAAACGAAGGGAATAAGAAGAAGAAGGAGAATTCTACTTCGAAGTATTATCATTTTCTGAAGACGATGCTACTAGGGCATCTAGCTAGTAGGAGGAGATCTAAATCTGGAATAAGAGATACATTTTAGTTTTAGGGCAAATCTTTGACCAACGTCACAACAGATTTTGAGAATTTAATTAGAAACGGATAGGTACTCCCCGCAAATATTCGTAAGTGATGTGAAATTCCTGGATTTTTGTTTTGTTTTGTTTTGTTTGGTGTGTGAAATTTTTAATTCATTAAGTGGTATTCCCAAATTGCCTTTTAGACACAAGTTAAAGATATATACATACATGTATATCCATAATTATCAACGTCATAACATGTTAAAAGGATCCTTAAATTCTTATCGAGACACATGCAGAGCGGTCCAATCTAAGTAAATCGTGTTAGCTGACTTGGTAAGCCGTTTGATCACAGTTGCAGTAGTTTTCCTGTCAACTGATCTGGAAGGTCCGCCCTCTCAAATCTTAAGGGTCAACTCCTCCTCCTCCTCCTCCTCCTTCTTCCACCCATGAAAATGTAGTTTTGCCAGAGAAGAAAAACCGACCCATAAAAATGCCAAAAATAGAGATCGAAATTGGAAATGAATGAAAATGGAAAGGATCATGCGACAGTGGGAGAAGATTTGGAAGCATCCTTGGTAGTTCGAGAGGATGGTTTGCCAAGGAATTTTATACGGTGGGGGGAACGTTGACGGAAAAAAAAAAGAAAAGGAAAAGGACACTTTCGTCCCGTATATTTTGCAGTCATAGTGAGTTTAGATTTCAGCAAAATATGCTCTTAGAGGTTAAAATTTCTTCATTGCACAAATTTTGTTTTTCTATTCCCAACATGACACTCAAGTTCGAATCGTTACTTAAAGAGAAGGAATATCAAATTACATGCACGGTAACTGTTAAGTCATACCCTTAACAAGGGAGATAATAAATTTATTCATAATTATTCTTATAAAAAAAGAGTTCAATTGATTAATAAAATGATTCAATCTCCAACTGCTTGTACAGTTTTTTGAGCAACCAACTTCACATTAACATAAAAAGAATAATGATTTAAAATAT
Organism: Sonneratia alba; assembly: GCA_900174645.1. Classification (NCBI taxonomy): domain Eukaryota; kingdom Viridiplantae; phylum Streptophyta; class Magnoliopsida; order Myrtales; family Lythraceae; genus Sonneratia; species Sonneratia alba. The sequence goes on from FWPY01000041.1 coordinate 1,516,227, forward strand.
TATTGTCATTATAATGTTATGATATTAATACTTTTAACTAATGTCGATTTTTCAAGTTTGTGTTCCCACTCCTCTATATAAGAAGAAGATCTCCTCCAATGTTAGCTCAGATACAAGCGAGCGAACTTCCTCTTTCTCCTCCAAGCTTTTCCTCTCTCACTTTTAGCAAGTTCCTCGCTGACCCTTCTCCATTTCTGACACAGAAGAGAGGGACAGAGAGAGAGAGAGAGAGATAGAGAGAGCATTGGAGTGTATTTAATTATATCAACTGAAATGTGGGCTTTGTGCATTGTGACCTTAGTTGTCATAAGCCTCCTTCATTGGGTCTACAGCTGGAGGAATCCCAGATGCAATGGGAAGCTTCCTCCGGGATCGATGGGCTTCCCTCTCCTCGGCGAGACCCTTCAGTTCTTTTCCCCGAACATGACTCACGACGTCTCCCCCTTTGTCAAGGAGAGGGTGAAAAGGTAGCACATTGGATGATATCTCCTTTTATGTGTTTCTGAACTTCTTCTCCTGAAAGAGAAGATGACCACTCTCTCTTTTGTGCTTTAGATATGGGCCGATATTCAGGACGAGCTTGGTGGGCCGGCCGGTAATCATAGCAGCAGACCCCGACCTCAGCTACTTTGTGTTCCAGCAGGAGGGAAACTTGTTCCAGAGCTGGTACCCCGACACCTTCACGGAGATCTTCGGGAGGCAGAATGTGGGCTCGTTGCATGGGTTCATGTACAAGTACCTCAAGAACATGGTGTTGAATCTCTTCGGGCCTGCGAGCCTTCAGAAAATGCTTCCCGAGGTGGAGAAAACTGCACTTAAGAGACTGAAGCAATGGTCTTGCCGGGACACGATTGAAGTGAAGGAGGAAACCGCGAATGTAATTATCCATTCTAGACTTACCATCTTTGTCTTTGTGATTGCTTGAATCACAGGAGTGCTAAGTAGTGGATTCTAAGCCATTTCCAGGTGATATTCGATCTGACAGCGAGGAAGCTTATAAGTTACGATTCCAACAATTCTTCCGAGAATCTGAGGGCGAATTTTGCCGCCTTTATACAAGGATTGATCTCCTTCCCAGTAGACATCCCGGGAACAGCCTATCACAAGTGCTTGCAGGTAAATAAACTATTCAAAGCAAACAATCAACTTCATGAGAATTTCTAGTCTTCAAACTTTGTCTAACTTAGAGTGGTCTTGACTCTGTATGACTATGACATTGGCAGGGAAGGAAAAATGCAGTGAGGATGCTGAAGAATTTGCTGCAAGAACGGAGGGCGAATCCAAGGAAGCAGCAGGGCGACTTCTTTGATTATGTTCTCGAAGAACTTAAGAAAGAAGGGACAGTTCTCACTGAGCCGATTGCTCTTGACTTGATGTTCGTGTTGCTGTTTGCAAGTTATGAGACGACCTCTCTGGCTCTAACTTTGGGAATGAAGTTTCTGTCGGATCATCCTTTGGTGCTCCAGCGATTGATGGTGCTAAAATCCATGAACTTAGATTCTCTCTTGTGCTCAAATTCTCGGTGGAATGTAACAGTCGGATTCTTGCAGGAAGAACATGATGCTATACTGAGACAAAGGGAAGGAGCTGATTCCGGGCTTGCATGGAGAGAGTATAAATCGATGGCATATACGTTTCAGGTGATCACTGTTCGTAAGCCTCGCATTCTTCTAGACAATTGCTATCTTTCTAACCGACAAATTACGCTTGCAGTTCATAAATGAAACAGTTAGACTCGCAAACATAGTACCCGGAATTTTCAGAAGAGCTCTGAGGGATATCCAATTCAAAGGTATGTCGAAGAGAGATCAAATTAGCAAGAGGAAATTATTCAAGCTTGTCTTAAGCTCGATGGTGGTCCTATTTCCGTAGGATATACCATACCTGAAGGTTGGGGAGTAATGGTGTGTCCGCCTGCTGTACACTTGAATCCATCAACATATGAGAACCCTCTCTCATTTGATCCATCGAGATGGGAGGTAAGTCCTTCCCGAGCTTCACAATTTCCAACTTGGTTCTCCATCTGTAGAAGTTCGTTGCAGAGAAAACATATTTAACTGAGTGCACATGTGCTCATCATTAAAGATAAAAAAAAAACATGTGCTCATCATTAGAGCGTATGAAATATTGTTCACAGGGAATTGAGGTCAACGGTGCAACTAAACAGTTCATGGCTTTTGGCGGAGGGATGAGATTCTGCGTGGGAACCGATTTCACTAAGGTGCAGATGGCTGTGTTTCTACATTGCCTTGTGACCAAGTACAGGTAATAGATCAACATCTTGCCGAAGTTTGAGAGAGTGTGCAAGAGAGAGATATCGACATACAAATAGATAGAGATATTAACCTCTGTGATGAACTTATCAGGTGGGAAGTCATTCGAGGAGGCAACACTGTTCGGACGCCAGGTCTACAGTTTCCCGATGGTTTTCATATTCAGATCCGAGATAGAGATGCAAGGAGAAAGGAGGCAACGCGCACCGATAACGGAACTGAACTTTGAAGAGGCAAGCAGCTTGTACATGGAGTTGCTTAGAACAATTTTGGACCTGATCGGAATGTAGAGCATTCTGTTTGATTTACTTGTATTAATTAAATACACCATAGAGAGTTTGGAGGTGAAATTCGGAGGCAAATGACTGTACAACAGCCAACTCGCAGCATAACTAATACGTAACTTTTTGTTTCGTTGGAACGTACAGAATATTTTGAAAAATGGCTCGAAAATGGAGTGGTGGAGAGGGACAAAAGAGTGATGGATTGCTCGAACTCCCTATAAAGTGCTTTATATCTGATCAATCTTTCTCAGTCTAGTAAGACTGGAGGGTCCTTCAGAAGGCCCTCTCATTCTCCTCTGCCTTTGATGTTCAAAAATCTCATCGTCCAACCCATTCAAGGCCATGGAGCCAGAACTCTTCCGGTGCTTGTGCTTGAATTTATCTTTGTGGACTTGGTGAAGATAGTAATAATAATCGGGGTCCCAATCCAAATGCACCTGTTCTCTGTGAGTGTGTCTTCTCTCATGCTTTTGGTGCCTCCCTTCCTTGTGATGATGCTTACCATGATGAGTATGATGTCTGCGAGGAATGCTCCTATGTTGGCGAGCATGAGAGATTCTAGCCGCCTGACCGTTGTCTTGAAAGTGATCTTCCCACCAGTCATAAATGGGGTCGAAGAATCCCTTTTGATGTAGAAGCCACAGGAGCACTAGAACTGGTAACTCGACAGTATCACATTGGTAAGTTCTGCTTTTGTTGGAGAGAAAATATATGAGGTAACTTCATTAGGCAAAGAGTTAGATTACCTGTAGGAAAAGTCGTGAGAAGTAATCCGAATAACAGTACCCAGCTAATGCATATGTACTGTATATGGCAGCCAAAGTCAAAAAAGCCCGAGCAGTCACTTCTGCTTATGGACAGGGGGGATAATCAGTGGAATCTATCATCATAAGACAATATAACTAACAAGAAATAGTGGGATAGATGGCGTGTGAGCATGACAATGATTGTCACTACCTGCAGCTTCTCCCGGTGACAAACCCGATCACAGCTTTCCATATTCTGTTCCATAGTTGCTTTATGGAAACCCAGAAACCAACACTGTTCTTTGGTGGTTTAAAAGGAGTAATCTGCAGAAACTTTGCTGTTAATGCACGTTATTTTTCAGGAACTTCTGCATCTTGAATCTTGAGTAGTTCACAAAGAGTGCTTACTTGCATTGACAGCTAATTGATATATGGCAATATAGTTTCTAATCCATTCCCTTGTCTACCTACCGGGACCTATTTAGAGTCGCATTTTTCTCATTACAAGGTTCTCGACTAGAGCTACCTCTGATATTGTTTACGTAGATCTTGTTTCGTCAAAAACAACCGTTCCACATAGAGATGCATGATTAGAAATCAAGAAACGAACATGAAGTACTCTTGAGAAAAATCAAACCTCTGATCCATTGTCAAGGACTGTAGCAGTAGTACTGAATTGGCATTCAGCTCTATCGACTTCACTGAAATCAGAGTCCTTAAGTATAGCTGCAATTAAGAAAACATTCATGTGTAGGTTATTTAAGTCTGCAATTCTTCTTTTTCTGCGCTATAACCCTCTCAAAAGGCCGTAGAGGTCAAACTAAAAGTACCTGCACATGCATACTTCGCAGCTTGGTCTGTTGTAGGGTACAATTTAAACGATCTAGTTGTAACTTCATCGGGCTTCATTATGAAATATTGTTCCTGAAACATCCAAATGATTGGTCTGAGATGTCATCCTTAAGATGATGCTACACAGGTGACACACACTAGAAGAGGAAGAAAGAGCACCTCCGTCAAAGTTATCCCTTTTGAGCAATCGAACTGCATACGAAATAAAGAGGAATGATGTCAAAATATAACCATGAACAACTTCAGGGGAGAAGGAAAGGTTCATCTCAAGACATCGAAGTCACAAAGCTATACCACTTCTCCTAGTCCTAGAGATGCTATATTGATCAAGTAGCCAATAATCTACTGAATCTTGCTTTGATACTGCAGCCCAAATTTTTTGGATTGAAGATACTGTAGTCCAAATTGTAAGTAAAATAGTATCAATGGTGGAAGTCTTTGTCGAACCATTAGGCTATATGATGCTTCAACTTCACCAATATTCTGAGTAGTGACAGTAGCAACTCCGAACTGGGTCAGAGCTTCGAAAGTCGGGATGGTGACACTTAAGATTTTTCCAGGGCTCCTGTCATGAAAGACAAATGCAAAAAATAGAACTAATCACAGATAAAATGAAGAATGATGTTGACGGATACAAATCTTGCAACATTTAGAGGAATTGGTCAGAACTGGAAGATGATGCAACGCACTGGTGGCAACAATTATTTCACAAATAAGCCGACCTTTGATAGACATATTCAATGTCATCAGCACTCAGCTCAATCAAGACGTTTGTGTTAAGAACTTCAGTGACTCCTATGGAGAATGAATGTGTCCCAGCATTCTGTACCAAATCAGAACTATTGTCATGAATCTGCATTGGTAGTAATAATCCTAAACCTTAAATTATGAAACATAACTGGATGCTGATTTATCCTTTCGAACCTTCCTTCAACACCATAAAGTGGCAACTGATTTCTAGTCAACCGGTTCTGGTCAGCCTGCAAGAAGTCAAAGTATCTGTCATCCTTTTTAGGCAATGGTATGGTGTGAGAAAAGCTCTTTGATTTTGCAGATCTGATGAAAGGTGCAATGAGATGAGTGAGGGATAGAACTGACTTCCCAGAAGTTCGCTAGCTGATTGTGAAGGCAACTCCAGAAAGGTGAAGCACAGAAATTTGGTTGTCCATTAAAAGCCTCATAACTGACACCAATTTTGTTGCATTCAAGGCCATCCAATGTAAATCTCACTCTCTCCAGCAGCATCCACATCGAAAAGTTTGACCCAAGATTCTGTGGCTGTCCAGGACCGGCCTTCCAGGAGAGGAAAATTTTTGTTAGCAGCAAGGACTTATTAACTGCTTCATATTCAAATCTATATGCACAAGTGAGATAGACCGACTTATTCATTTTTCAGAATTCAAACAGTAAACAACTGGTAACAGAGTATAGCTGCAACCATTTTCCCTTGGATGATAAGGGAAATATCAATTAATCAAGTTCAAATACATATAACTTTGAATCCTAATCTGCGTGGGCACACATACATAACTTCGAATCCTTATCTAGGTCGACACACATATATAAGTTCAAACCAACATGGATCTGAATCACCTTGATTCACTATACCTGCCTTGGGATGACAAGGTAGAAATCCTCAAATGAAGGAATATTTGTGTAACCAGCAAAGTCTCCAATAAGATTCACTCTTAGAAAATTGTCATTAGAAGTCGCAGTTCTATTCTCAGGACTGACAACTACCTCCTGCAATGAAGACAGAGCAAGGGTGGAGGTAAGGGAGAGATTACAGTAAACCTAGAGCCATTTCCATTGCATTTCTGACTAAAGGAAAGAAATGTAACCCACCGAGATCCTTTTTCCTGTTTTCACTTCTACCCGAACACTGAATCCGAGTGATCTTTGTCCAATACCAAGTACATGAAACCTGCAAGCATGAAAAGTAATACTGTCATAGGGAATAGGGAACTTCTTTTTGTAGGGATGATAAAATGTGATCTTTTCAGGAACTCATCTAAAGATGATAGTTTTGCTTGTGACAATATACAAAGCAGAAAGCTGAGAGTTGTCAGCAGGAGGAGATGTTGCTTTCCAGAATTTTTTGTTTATAGATGCAGATCCATTTTCCAAGTTTTCATTTGAATTGATTTCCTCGTTGCTGCATAAAGCCCTTTACAATACTAGTTTAATTTAAATTGGGAACCCAATACTGCTGCCAGACATGATCATAAAACTAAAACTTTGTGATTGTTTTTCAAGCTATACCAGTCACCGGGAAATCTGAGGCAATGAGCAGTATTAGCCTTTCCCTTGAGCAGCTTGTCAACTGATCAATAAAAATGTCAATGGAAATAGATAAAAGGGCATCAATAACCATCGTCACAAAATGGTAGATGCATATACCATAGTTTTTGAAACGGCTGATCTATTTAGATGCACTTACAGACGTTTCCGCATGATGATGGAACCCGTCTTTGTGGCCCACAGGGACAGCAGATTGGCTACAGTAAAGCATCAGAAGTGGGTGTCAACTGAAAAATTATCTAAACAATATATGAAGCAAAAGCAAAAACACATGTCAGTTTACAAGTCAAAGAAGGGTGAGGGCAAATGCACCTGAGTGTGCTCAATAACATGACCATCTTTGTCTTGCAACCTACAAAGGGACGCGTGGGTGTTTATTAAGGGATTATCAGCATCAGAAATATAGAGATGAGAGGTAAAATGAACTATTCCATTGGATACTCATTAGTGCAGAGCAAGTCTCAAAGAAATTAAAAAATATGAGCCGAATAGCAGCGTCAGCTCGGTGTGTCTACGAGATTTAAACTGATAGCCAGACAAGAAATAACCTCTCACATATCTTCACAACTGTTGCATCAGCATCAGGCTCACATTTACGTGTCTTGACGTAGTATTCTTGAGGCTTGAATGGAACATCCTAACAGATGACATAACAATAGCTCAGTGCACTGCAGGTTATTTTGAGGAATACAAACAACTAGAACTCCAGAATTCCACTTTATCCAGAGATGACACTGAAACAAATCAATGCTCAACTCATGCTATCTATCATTAAGCGAACAAGTGTGACGCTTCAGAGTAAATAGGTAAGTGTGGAGGACGTTTTAAGGATAGTGTGATTGGTACAAGTTCAGCTAACAACAGGGAGATACACCAGGACCAGGTCCCTTACACGTATGTAAGTAAGCTCGTAGATGGCATAGGCAGAGGACTTGTTAATTGTTAGCACTGGTGGAACCCGCAGAGTTTGCATCTTGCTGGTCGAGTTTTCTTCAGCCTCCACTATTTCTGCAACGAGGGATGCTTCGCCTCCACTCTTTGTAACACATTAAAAGTAACAGTCAGATATTCAACAAGATGACTTCGTCCCATCAAGAATAAAAATCTCAAATACGATGCTGGGCAAATTCATTGACTGTTAGAACCTGTAATGTTGTCACTGGTCATGGAAATTGTGTTCAAAAGAAATGCTGCTTCCGTGATGAAGGAGATCGGCCTAATCTAATCCCAATTTCGATGTGCGAACACATTGACATACATAAGAAGTCGTTTTATTTCACTAATAAACCATGAAAGCGCCATGCATGTATACCGTCTGTATCTTCGAACATCAAAAGAGGACGCCTAGCCTGCTAAGATATCAATAACAAGAGATTCATCGACACTTGATTTCCCACTATTTTTCCTACTTGACGGACGAAATAATGATCACTGGGACGCCAAAAGTAAGAAGAGCAACGGAACCAGAAGCACATGTGTGATGATCGCTCACCGAACCGCTGGGAACAGCCAAATCGAGAACTATCTTTCTGGTGCAGTTGAGGGTGTCGAAGTCCGAAGTCTTTTCGCACTTGTCAAGCTTCGATTTTGAGAGTATCTGGGTCCCTGTGACGCACATCCACTCATTCCTCTGATATAGAAGGCAGAAGAGGAGCAGCACCGCTCCGGCGATCCTCCGTTCCATTTCCCGGCGAGGCTGTGTTTGTCTCAGAATGGAATGTGGTTGCAAGTGTATCAAATAACCGCCGCCGATGATTAGAGTTGGGGGAGTGGAAGAGGCGGTTTTTTTGGCGGGTTAATGAAACACTCGACCGTTGCTGACTTTTATTTACCGACTTCCTTGTCATTTTCGGGTAGCTTATATGAATTACGCGAACATGTTCACTGGATTTCCTCATGGCAGACGATGTTAAAATATTAGCACGTGTGCAAATTCTATGCAGATTAAATACGAAAATGATTGGGGATGGCAATGGCCCATATTGAAGCGTGAATAGAAAAGCTGAACGACAGAGAATGTGAGATGGTGAAAAGCTCGATGCTTGTAGGTTAGGCTTTTAAAGCGCTCAAGGTTAACCAGAATTCTGACCGGTCACAGGATTGATGTCGTGTTGCAACCTCTGAGAGACGCAAAAACAAAATTTAAGTACCGCAATGGATAAGTTGGCTGAAGCAATGTCTGCAGATGCAGTTCCATAATCAACAATCAATCACTCACTGCCACGGGACAGAAACATTCTAATGCTGAGATAGGAAGAAAGGAGATGTGAAATTCTTGATTCAACAATGTGAAGGGCATAAGCAGAAGGGATAGGAAAACCGAAGCATAGCTCGTGGCAAATCCCCGATGGAGAAGATGCTGAGCAGGTTGACAAACCCCAGCGCGCAACCAAATAGCAGAAAACAGTCCCCAAGCTTTTCGAAGAGCAGCCCGATGATCTTCAGTCCTGGTATATACATTAATTTTTCCTTTGCAAACGTAGATCTTTGCTATCTCAAACAAATCCAACATAGCAGCTTGACTCCATTGTATCTATGCATGTGGATTTGAATCCCATCTTTGAGCTTCTTCCTGATCTGATAAGTGTCACGTCTGTTTCAATCTGCAGGCATTGGCAATGTATGCTTACCAGGAACCCTTTTGCCTCTTGATAAATGCCGTGTTGAAGGAAGGGTCATACTAGCCAGTGAACGTTAGATTTGCCCAAATTCCATCAGGCAGCATAAAGAAGAACTTGGCCGAATAATTCTCCACCTCTGAAATTTGAATAAAATCTCGAAGATGTAATTATATCCACTGTCAGTTTTAATTGATGATGACATTTAGCTGAAAAATAAAAGAGAGGAAAATTTCAGTAGACAATACCGTTAACTGAAAGACGGAAAGTTGCAAGTAGATTCTATCGCTTTCCACCACCACCTCCGAGTTTGAGGCCCTTCAGTACAGCACCCTTGGGCACATTCCCCTTGTTCTGCATCTTCTGGGCCTGGGCCATCTCTGCTTTCTTTGCCTTCGTTTCATCCTTTGTCTTCTTGATCCTCTCCTTGATTTCCCTGCACATTGATGCTTTGTATGAAAGCAGTCATCAGAGAAAACAATTGCAAAAAACAAAAGCAGGGCAAGTTCTGCCAATAAACCTACCGAAGAGCCGCCTCACGAGCAGCATCTCGGACTTCTGCCTTCTGAGTCCTCGTCTTCTGAATCACTTCCAGGGTTGCACCAACTATCGACCTCGAGTAAGGCTTTTCAGTGGTACATCGTCTCATCTTCACAGCCTCAGCAGCAATGTTCTAAGCATGACAATAAAAGTGACCCCTTTTTTTATTATCAGTTAAAAGACCCCTAAAGAAGTTTGCTCCAAACTTTAGTTTTACTATGAAAAATGGGAGCTCCCGGATTGAAATGTTTACCTTCTTGTGTTGCTTCCTCTACATGGCTGTCCAGGTAAGCTTGGAGGGCTCCTAAGGAGGCTGTGGAAGTACCTCTTGCATTTGGAATTAGCAAAGAGGAAAACCTAATCCGCACAAGCAAGGGACATGCTCTGTTAAGGTCAGGAAGCAACATCTATTCAATAGAAAGTCCTCCTGAAAATGCTCAAATTCCTCTACCTGGGAATCAGACCTTACAAATCTGATGCATTTGCCGGGGTAAATCTTGGCACCGCTGAAGCAGCAAAGCTCAGTCCTGAAACCAGTATAGTATGGCAAAACAAGACATCCTCCAGCTGAAAACCAACCGCACTAACATAGTACTCAACCAGAAGAAAGGTCACAATTTCATTCCACAAACTTTGTTTGAACACTTGCATGCCAGTCCCTTTTAACTATTACTCTTATGTGGTTCTGCAATAACATCGCCAATGTGATGTCAATCCTTCAGTAGAATTCACAAAGAGGTAACAAACAACCCCTCCAGACTGACATGCATCCTCAGTGACATCAAAAACAGAAAAATGGCGTACTTCTCAAAAACAAAGCCCCGATTAAGCATATGTTTCGAAGCTAGACCACGAGTAAACCAATTTCAAAAAGATTACGGCTCGCTATCCTGTTCATACGCTGCCTTCTCAAAGCCCAGTAAAGGTTTTGCTTTTATTCGTTATGGCAGCATATTGGCTCTTACGACATCCTCAAGCATCAAAATGCCAGGCCACAAAGATGAATAAGAACACGAGATTACAATTAAACTGTATAGTTCATTAATTAGAGATGATTATTAGGGACATAATAATTTATTTATACCCATTAACCTCTTATTTTCCCTTCTTTTCATAATTCCATATGATAATTGAGATATATTTTATCCACCCCTTACTCCCCTCTCCCCTCCAATCCCTCAATCCAAACATAACCTAACATTGGGCATTAAAGTGGTAAAAGATTAATAACCAAATCTACCTTTTCCCTTAAATAATAATAAAAACAACAACAATAATAATAAGATAAAGACAGAAATTATTGAAAGACGGCATTGATATGAGGCTGACAAAATAGGCCTGACCCCTGCCACCCGCTGTGCTATAAAGGGGCGGGTCATGATTGGCCCTTGCATGGGTCGGGGCAGGTGTGGGTATGTCCGACGACCCGCCCCTCAGTAACGTGCCATTCATGTATAATATATTATACATAATATCTACTATACTTATGTAATATATATTGTATTATATGTATATGTTTATATCATATTTTATTTCCTATTTTATGTAATTTTAATTGATTTTTTAAATAATGGGGGCAAAATGGGGCGCACGAGTCGGGGCACAGGTCAGTTCAGATGGGTCCATGCGGGTCGCGGTGAGAGTCAACGGGCCAAGAGTGCAGGGCGGGCCGAAGCCTTAAGATACACGCCCGTCCCGGCCCGTTGCCATCCCTACATTGACACATTGCCTTCTTTCCATTCAATGAGTCCAATTCATCGTTATCCCCACCGTGTGAGGCCTCCACTATCAAACAAAATCCCTAATTGATCTCGTCAATCTCTGCAATCTTCTTTCCCCCGATCAATTCGATCACCATTCATCCGTCACCTTGCTCTCCCCCATGGATTAAAACCCTATCGATCTCCGTTGCTCGCCTACCCCCCAGCCTCATCCAATCGAATCTGAAAAGCTCAATCTTGAAGTCCTACAAGATGTCCTCGCCCCGATCTTCCGATGACGTTACGGCCGTCGACCAGAGTCCGCTCCTGTCCGGCTCCCGGACGCAGGAGGAACCCAACCCCAGCAACCGCCGCTCGATCCGCCGAGGCCAGAGCCTCCGCGAGGCGGCCCGCTTCCTGCGACGCGCCAGCAGCCGCCGCATGATGCGTGAGCCATCGATGCTTGTCCGCGAGGCCGCCGCGGAGCAGCTCGAGGAGCGACAGAGCGACTGGGCTTACTCCAGGCCCGTGGTGGTCCTCGACGTCCTATGGAATTTCGCTTTTGTGGCGGTCGCCGCATCGGTCTTGGTGCTGAGCCGGGGGGAGAAGCCGAAGATGCCTCTTAGGGTTTGGATCGTGGGCTATGCGGCGCAATGTGTGGTGCACATGGTTTGTGTTTTGACCGAGTACAGGAAACGGCAGCAACGGATGAGACAGCAGCAGAGACGCCCGAACTCGCCTCGGACTGATCCATCTTCTGATGAGCAGAATTCTAGCTCCCGGCGTGATTCTGGGGAGTACGTGTCTCTGGCACAGATGAACGAGGAGGGCACCAGGTGAACGATTTAAATCATTTGTGGTTTTTGCTCATTCTTTTGATGTATCGTGATCTTTTTGATGTATCTTTTTTGGGTCTAATAAGAAAACTCTGTTAATGCAATATAGCATTAAGTTTGATAATTTTTTTTTCTGAAGCTGATTTTTACTTCAATAAGATGCGTGAAATGTTATCATTGCACTGGCACTAGAGTAGGTGGAGAGTGTCCATGAATAGTTCTGGCACGTGATAGTTGATATTACTAGGAATAGCTTACTTGATTTGCTATCGTTTGTCAAGTGTTGCATTTTAACGTTATTTGACTTTGCAAGATAACTTATCCATCATATGATTTGCTCAGTATCTGTTTCTGATCATTTCAGCAGTGTGCCGAAGCATCTGGAGTCAGCAAATACAATGTTTTCTTTCATTTGGTGGATCATCGGTTTCTACTGGGTGTCTGCTGGTGGCCAAGCGATGGCTCATGATTCTCCTCAGCTTTACTGGTTTGTGGCGATGCTAGCTATGCATACTGAATAAAGATATGACCACAAAAGGGAGAATTCTTATGCATTGATATCTATGATGCACAGGCTTTGCATAATCTTCTTGGGATTCGATGTGTTTTTTGTCGTCTTTTGTGTTGCTCTGGCTTGTGTCATTGGCATCGCTGTGTGCTGCTGCCTTCCCTGTATCATTGCAATATTGTATGCTGTGACAGACCAGGTATCTCTTTTAAACTTCCACCACTTGTTGCTGGTAATTTGGTACTGATCAGAAAGGAAAAAACGTACCATATCTTGCCTCTGAAATGGCATTTTTCTGCAAGTTGATGGTTGGTTCTGTTCTTAGAGAGATGATTTAAAAGCTCCTGACTGATGCTCAATATATTAAATGCACTTGAGATTGCTTTCACTGTATTTGAAGTTTCAAAGTTTTGGATGTATGTATTCTCTGTCTCTGATCAGCAAACAGCTACCATATTATTTAGAGGACTGAACTACATCTTTTTTCTGACAAAAAGACTGGGTAATCCATCATCATTGCATGAGAAATGTCTTCACTGCAACTTGAATAGCAAATTGGTGTTGGCCACTTAGACCTTAAAAGAAAACTTGAGCATTAGGTTGAGTAATGAGCATGTTGGCGGCTTCTTAGTTTAGTTCCTGAAGTTGCCTTCAGATCATGTATCATTCAGAAATAATGGCTCCAAGGGCTCCAAGGCCACCAAAATAAAAGGTATGAAGAATACTATAAGCATCAACAAGGCTCCCTGGAAGCTTGATCTCATTTCCATTGGAGAGAGAACTTCAAGAATGTGGAGTAATGCTATATACTTGGCAAGTAATTTTTGTTTTGTCTGGCAAGTATTGATTTTCTTGTTGCCTCTATGTTGGTGCAGGAAGGAGCATCCAAAGAGGATATAGATCAGCTTGCAAAGTTCAAATTTCGGAGTGCTGGCAACAGTGAGAAGGATATTTCTGATCTGCAGAGATCACGCAGTGGTATTATGATTGAATGTGGCAACATGGATACACACAGTGAGCGCTACTTGTCACATGAGGATGCGGTTTGTAATCTAATGCCTTCTTTTCTTTAATTTAGGGAACCATTTGTTTCTTAGAACCTCTATATTATTTGGAGACAGTTATTGAACAACTGGTCTACTTTTTCTGTTCAGAGAGAGAGAAGCAGGTACCAGGAAAATGTAATTTAATTCATATGTTTGGCTGTGTGTTCAGAGTAAAATATACTTTCTATTGTTTTGACAAAAATTGAAAATGGCAAATTTTCACAAATTTAAAGGCCACCTTGTTGATGCTGCTAATAAGGAAGCCAGCATCTCAGGCTTGGGTATCCGTTGTTGGCAAAAATCATTTGCCATTGGTCGGAAGAGTCTTATGAAAAAACAAATTGTAGGAAAGTTTATCAAGAAAGAAATATAGAACAACTCAGAGACAATTTGTATTGTCATATTTTGTTCACTTGGAGAGCTTTTTATCTGTTCTAGTATTTTGGATTAAATAAATGTACAATTACTGTATGCTTTGATGGTGGGGGAGCTGTTCTTTTGGTTGAGAGGGCTATCTGCACCCAGTTTAGGTGCTTGTCTTTAAAACAAGAGGGGAAGAGAGGTGAGGAAAAGCAGGAAAAGGGGTATAATTGTCTTTTCTGTTCCCATCCAAGTTGAGTGTAATGCAAGTAGAGAGGAAGGAAAACATGGTTAATTATTTGCTCTGTTTCTCCATCTCCAATTTACTCTTTCTAATGCCCTCTGTTTTTGCTTCTCTCAACAACTTACTTGTTAGTAACTTGATTTTGAACGTGTTGATCAGTGGTGAGTTGAGACCTTTGTAATTGTAGGAGTGTTGCATATGCCTTTCTCCTTATGAGGACGGGGTCGAGCTGAGGGAACTCCCCTGTCGCCACCATTTTCACTGCACCTGTGTAGACAAATGGCTCCACATGAATGCCACTTGTCCACTCTGCAAGTACAACATTCTCAAGACCACCAGCCATGGCCAGGAAGACGTTTAGGCGCCTCAGGAAGATTCATCATCTTGTCAAGATTTTCTCATCTCTGAGACGTATGTATATTCTCGGCATGTCAATGGCCTAGTTGTCTGCCTCCGATAACTTACTCTGCTGCTGGATGTATTTTATGCTACGTGTAGATGCTTCTTGTATATGTCTATGATCCTAGGACCAATCTTGTTCCTGCCTGACACTATGTGAGAGGCCCCTTGCTTTTTCACAACATTTGCGGTTGTTGGTTGACGTGCCTTAGTGTAAGTTGTCCTTGAGGAGCTTTTCTTTGTCAAACTTCACTGTTCAAGCTATAGGCTTTTCGCCTTGTAGAATTCATATTCCACCCACCTCATGAAATCCATGGAGGATGAATTCGTTCTGCAAATCCTGCAAATTTTCCATACGTATTTCAAATTTCGCACAGCACGTTAGCAAGAAGAGAGGATCAAGAAGTAACGTGTCATCTCAAATTACGGGAAAAGCAAATAGCTCTTGGAACATTGGAGATATTTGTCCACATCTATCGGTTTGGATCTATGCAGTCAGTTGAGATGACTCAATGTATGCGTATCTTTACGTATTCTGTTATTCACGTCCTTGGTATAGCTGGTTGGGAACACATTTGTCATCTCAGTGATCAATTGCAGAGTTCAATTTATTGTGCGTTTAGTAAGCAGTGCTGTCTATGTAAAATTTGTTGCACCCATTCATCATAAACAGCATAAAGCAGCTAAAAGATGCTGCCTTTCCTTAAATTTGCACCAGACTTACAGTATGTCGGGCCTTGTCTGGCTCGGAAACTTAAACTTTCGTGCTTGTCCCTCGATTTCCTCGGGATTTTCTTTTATACTTTTCTCTTATCGATATCATATAGATGTTGTTACTTGTGGGATCTTTGTAGATGGCTTGCTGGCAGAGAGGGGAATAGTAATATCTTCAAGGCTTGGACTGATATCCCCAGGGGTTGTTGCTTGCCCACCGCCACTGATCCCTGCACATCTCCTCCACACCACGCTCGGCCCTGCGGGAGAAAGGGTCCCGAAATCGGCAACAAAAACTAATAAAGACACGGCCGATGAAATGACGAGTCCAGTGAAAACCATACTTCCAACCGAGCTCCCTCTCAGCCTTCTCTGTCGAGGCGTACACCTCTATGGCATCCCCCGGCCTTCTCGGGCAAAGCTTGACAGGAATCCTCTGAAACAACAGAGAAAGGGGTCGTCATCGTCGATGGAACTAATGCGGCTTTATCCCTTGCTATGTCAGTGTAAGGAGAGGAATGGTTAATCTGTTAAAGCTCCTTAGTCACCTTGCCTGAGGCCTTCTCGAATGCAGCCACCATTTCAAGGACCGAGGTTCCCCGACCCGTCCCCAAGTTGTACGCGGTGCAACCTAGCAGAGCGAGCTCACAGATTAATTGAGAAAAAAAAAAAAAAAACGGAACCTCGGACTTTTGGCCTGTCATGTTTAGGGATGGTCAGAAAATGTCACCTATGTCGGGTGTCGTGAAGAGCTTCCGGAGGGCTGCAACGTGACCGTCGGCCAAGTCCAAGACATGGATGTAGTCCCGAACCTGTCGAAATCGGAAGAAACCTATCAGAGACATCTTTGCTGAGAGCAATGCTTGTCTGCAGCATTAGTCGAGGAAGGGTTGAGCTCCGAGCATAAGCTTAGTGTAGAACACAGGCACAGGCAGGTAGAAGTTGGACTGGGTGAGTTCGGATTCGGGAAGGCGTTTGATAATTACCGCACTCCCGTCCCGTGTGGGATAGTCGTGGCCGTAGATGTTCAGCTCGGGGAGCCTCCCGAGGGCGACCTGCTGTATGTAAGGCACGAGGTTGTTTGGGATCCCCCTGGGATCTTCGCCGATTCTGCCACTCTCATGTGCCCCGACTGGATTGAAGTATCTCAGCAGAATGATCCCCCACTCGGGTTCTGCCCCTTGGATGTCCTGAGCGATTTCTTCCAGGAAAAGCTAACACGAGCAAACAGAACAGAGTTCTGAAGGCAAAAAATCCACGCGCTTGATTGAAAATCGGCTTTCAGCCGGCAAGAGGAACTACTGTATAGAAACAAGTTCAGCAATCACATGGAAATGTATACCTTCGTTCTTCCGTAAGGATTCATGGCCATCAGCTGGAAATCTTCAAAACAAGGCATCTTCTCTGGTTGACCATAAACAGTTGCGGAGGATGAGAAAACCATCTGTTCATTCACCCAACAATTTTATGTTGCCAAGAACAGCAAAAAAAAGAACATTACAGGAACTACAGAACGATTTGCTTAACATGTCCCAAAATCAAGCATGTCGAATTGAGGAGATCCGAACAGTCTTAGTTGGAACTGTTCGACATCCCCAATGAAGCACAAACCATAGTCCCTAAAGCAGCAAACGCACCTTCTTGCACTCGTACTTGGCCATGACCTCGTACAGGTTTATCGTCCCTATCAAATTGTTATTAAAGTATCTTTGAGGATTTGCCACGCTCTCCCCCACAGCCTTAAGCCCCGCCAAGTGGATCACAGCATCAAACCTGCCTCAACCACATCCAGGAAAAGAACACAACATTATAGATGCTCTGATCACCCAAAATGCCCCTTAGCCCACCGATTTTGTCAGATAAACATATCCTCTTCTTTCTTATCATATCTGGTAGCATGAAAATTCTGGGTTGATGTGAAAGATATTCAAAGGACACTTTTCTTGAGTTCCTCTTCTATCTTTAGGATTCAGTCGCATACTTGGTTTGAGAAAACAGCTTCTCCACGTCCTGCTTATTCCTGAGATCGCCCTACAAGGAACGAACTCCCATCAGCAATCTAGATAATACCAACGAATCCCACATAACGAGCTTATACAACCCGACTGGCCTTTATTCACGGGATTTTCCTTGATTAACAATGCATACCATCCTTCAATAGACATTGTAGCAACCGTACGAATATATATGCTGAATTACGTATGGTTGCGATAAAAAAACTACAGTTATATGCAGATGTTATATAGAGCTGGGAGAGGGGAACTAGAAGAGAGTACGAGGTGGAAGTCGAGGTTGGCAGAGAGGTCAGGGCCAGCGAGCTCTCGGACACGGTCGATGGCCGGGTTGTAGAGGTTGTCGATGATGGAGACCCTGAAGCCACCCTTGAGAAGCTGGAGCACGGTATGGGTCCCGACGAAACCTGAACCACCAGTGACGAGGATGGTCTTTTCTTGGGAAGAAGCTGACGCCGGAGCCATTGGTGACTGGTGTGGAACTGAAACTAGACTGAGGACAGCGTTTAGTTCTAGGCTTAGATTAGATAGTACTTCACTAAACAAGAGTTTTAGGAATATATATTATGCGGTTTCCTCAGGTTTGAGTTGAGTTAATTCAATGAAAGGTAAAATCTTCCGATCACATTTTACTTACACTGTTCCTAGTCAACCCTCTAGGATAAGGTCACGGGTCAGTATCAGTATCCGCATGCAGGGAGAAGTCAACGTGATATTTGGAAAATATCACCCAAGTTCGGCCACAGGCATGGAAAATTTTCCCCACCTTTTGTTCTCCCGCTTTATCTCTTCTCCTTGGCAATTTCCAAGAAGGCGATTACTTTTCATGGCATCCAAATGGGATTTGCACATGTAATCTTCACTTGTAGCTGTCTCCAGATAAGACCTGAATACACCCAAAATCTTCATTAATAAGAGCCATTTGGATCTTTTTACCCTGCTGATGCACATTGAAGAAAAACATGTTTCATGGTGAATGGATAAGCAATTAATAAGTAGACGGTTTGCTGAATAAAAAAAAGGAGGATGTCTGCCCTCAAATTGGAAGATGAATAGGTAGGTGTCTGCCCGAAATCTCTGACAGAATGGTCTTCCAAGATCCCCTAGACTCGAGCTCCATTGCTCTTCACCCGGCCAGTCCACTCCACTATCAAACTCCAATATCATGACACTGCACATAGTTGAGCAGTAAGCTCGCCTTCTGTTACAATATGTGATATTATCTTGTTCTATTGCCGGATAGCTTGCAGTTACACACACTGTCGTTGAGTACTATCTTACATTCACCTGTCATGGTTCAGTTACTCTGCATTTATACAAAAAAAATTCAGTGGAGCACGTTTGCTTTCTCAGAAAGCAAAGGACAATATATCTATGAAATAATAGAACGATATATTGGATTCTCTCTATACGTCCCAATATCAGATTGGTGGCATTGTTGCAATACCATTAGGCCTGTTTCTTCTTGGCATGTTTTTATGATTACCTTCATTAAGTCTCTTAATTAATTGCATTTGTCCTAAGTTTTGGCGTATTTGGCATTGATGTTCTTAGCCACGATCTTGTTTGTTTAATTGCTTTCATTCAGGTTAATTATCAAAAAAGGAAAAAAATTACTTTCACTCAGGCCATGGCAACTTGCGATATGCATTATTGATGTTTCATATTTGATAATCAATGTAGGACAAATCACAGACCAAAGCAGTGAAAAAATGTACATATACTGCAGTTCTTATGTGTTTCCAGAGGAAGAAAGACCTTGTTAAGTTCTATGTGAACAAACCTTTCTATTAGAGGATCCATGAAAAATATGTTAATCTTTACTGTCATTTATCATCCGACATGCAGGTAACCCCCAGAACCTCCATAAACATGCTACAAGGTTTCAACTTTTTCCCTTTAATTTTTTTTTCAGCTTTTCTTGAGGTTCTTGCTACATTTTAAGCTATATACAAATGTTACCTTTGCTTTTGCATGAAAGGGACCAATCGATGTTGATTATGAAGCTGAAGTAGAAGACTCAATATGATTCCTATACTTAGAAAAGGAGGGATGTGAACTAAATCAAAATCTGCAGTTTCTCTTTAAAATCAAGCTATAATTAGAAAGTCTGTGAATGCACATCAATAAGACCTTCCAGCGATCAATGATGAGGTTTGAACAAATCTGTGGCTATAGGAGTACAATTTCAGAGAGATATGTATTATTTTGATCACCTTCATCGATAGTGAGTGCCCTTGGTGGGAATGCAGATGATTGCATTGGCTCCTTTGCAACAATTGACAGAGGAATTCCCATCTTTAATACTGCAATTAACTGATCAAGGTTCGTATAAATCTCTTCAATTTGAAGCTAATGTTTAGTTCATTTTATGATGACGTCTATCAGGTAGAGATCGTTCGTAGCTCTTCATATTTAAACTTTAAGATCTAAACTTCCATTCAAGTAACCAGGAAGGAATTCACACATGGGGTATTAATACAATGTCATAGTGATATCTTGGGCCTTTTGTCTTGTCAAATGGCTCCCTTTCTTGTTTGTTTTGGGCCTATTCCTCATACCTCGCAGTTGAGGCCGAGGAAAATTTCTCTGGGTCAGAGTACAGAGAGATGTGAGTACCTTAATCTATTTTGATTTTAACATGTTGGCATATTAAAATCGCAAAAGCTTTGACCGATTCTTGTTTCGATTTTTCTTTCATTTATGTTTTTCTTACTTTGATGTTTTAGGTTTCTTCCCTGATGCAGATGCGGACGTCCAAGTGTGAGCCAATCAGCAAGAAAACACTTCCGTTCATTTTTCAGTCAATCTGATCGACACAGATTATTGGAGCCACTGGTCTTCATTTGGCTCGATTCCTCTTCGTTTAATGCCCCACAGCTATTATAATTCTGTAGAACATGAATCTTGGGGGAGAATTCATGTCTTTCTTCCCAAATCTGTACATCTTCCTGTCCAGTCCCTTTTTCTTTCTGCGCTGACTTTTACTAATTGAAGTGGAGGAGAAGAATTACAAACTGTTTCTACATGCTTCAGTTCAGATTGTTTTCACTCCATGCCCATTAAGCCTGCGCTAGAAATCGGATCCCTGAATTCTTTTGGCATGAAATTGTGCTCCACTATTTGAAATTCCACTTCCCTTCTCTTCATCTGTTTAGGTCAAGGTGAGCAATCATGCAGTCATTCATCTGATGCATGAAAGGAACATTTTGCTCTTTGGGTTATTCAGTAGTCAAACCCGTCCGATTCTCAAAGATCTTGGTAGGATGCAACCTACAAAGAAGGTAATCCTTTTCCTTCTTTCTTGTCCTGTGATGTGATCTCTCCTTCATTTTAAGTTACAAGCTGAAACTTCCGTCTTTGGACTCATGGAATGATCAATCGGACATGGAGGAAGTTTTGGTCATCTCCATGCCTTCTCATTCTTATCGATTGCATCTGCATAGCCTTCCAAGCGCGTTATTTGACATCTTAGATTGAAAACAGGAGCCCCCATTATTACACTCTGCAAATTTCGATTTATTTTCTTTCACGATTTTCTTTGAAACTATATAAGAGCCAAGAATGGTGCCCCACTACTAATAAAATAGAATAGAAAGCACCAACCTAGCTGTTCATTGATGTGCATGGCATTGACTTCCACTCTGAATTACTACAGTTCTTAACAAAATCAATTCCGTCCTTCAACGTTGATGATTGAACTTCAAATAATACGCTCTGTCATCCATTAATTCTTCGTGATTCTTGCATGAAATTGGATTTCATTTTTGTTCGTCTCTATCTTTTCTCTTTCTTTCTATTTTTAATTACAAAGTTTTCACATATTGAGTTTCCTTTTTGCAGAGTTTGAATCCTCAGCCTCAGGTATACATCACATATTGGACAAATTTCGTCCGGCACAAATGCCAAATAAATATCAAAATTCTATAATATTTACTGAATCTTCTTCTTCTTCAAAGTACAATCTGACTGACCTTTAGCTTTCAACATGTCTATCGACTATTATAGGATCTTTCACAGAGAGAATAGAACAGATGAAAAATTTGCTGCATAATGCTGTGAACTGCAAAAATTTGTATATATATATATATATATATATATGTCACAGATGTCTCCAGCTGAGGCTGATGACCACGATCAGTTGTGAAGCGGGTTGGGCCCTCCGGGAACTGTCCGCTTGGAGACTCCGTAAACTGGGTCAGTCTCGGTGTCGTTGTCTCGGTTTCTTGCTCCAAGGATTTCTGCTTGGAATTGCTGGGCAAATCTGGAGTAGAACTCAGCTGTTGGAGACTTGTGAGACCTTCCGCTCCGGCTGCTGATACTTCTGCAACTTGTGAGGGAAGGGGAGATTATTAAGAGGGCGATTAAGAGCAGGAATGGGACTCCGAGGCTGAGCTTGAGATCATTATTTCCTCTTCCCATGATTTTAATGGTGAGAAAGAAGTGAAGGAGATTAGAGGACAAGATTGAATGATGAGAGAGGAGCAGAGCAAGCTTGGAATTAATGCAGGGTTGATGTAGTGTGAAAGTCCTCTTAAATATGGATCAAGCAAACCACCGGTCAAGAACATGCCAAGATGCCGTGAACATATAAATTATCTTACTTACTGATATAAATGGTTCAACACCTGTTTTTTCTGAACAAGTATCATAAACAAAAAATCTGTCAATAAAAAAACAAAAACTTTACAGGCTGATGGTCAACAGATCCACTGGGCACGAGCTAGTAAGAGTCTAAGAATAGCTCAGTAGAGGTGAGTTATGGTTTCTCCAGCGGTGCAATCGGGTTTGAATACCAGGACCGGAGGGTATTTTGGTCATTTAGATGCCCAAGGAGTGTTAGGTTGAACAGCCGATCCTTCGAAGGGGGCCTGCCGCGTGGGCCGTTGACTTTACATTAAACTGGGATCTTCCCATTTTTTTCCTCTTTGTATTTTCTTGAATCTATAGAATTATTATTCAATACATGAAATTGACAATAATAATTAATAAAGAAAAATAAATCCGCTCTAATTATTGAAGGCGGCCCCGGATCGATTTGGTAGTCACGCGGGTGCAAAGGCAATACGAGCATTCGGAAATTCCTTTAAAAATTGAATTGACTCTAAGTATTTATTATTTTTCTTCCTCTTTTTTTCTTAGACGATAAGGTAGCCCTTGACTTGATCTATTGGCCGTGATTAATCCTCATCGGGACTTGTCAGGTTAATTATAATCTCATGTTTCTGCAGTTGCATTCTATACGCTTCCATTGACATTGGGTAAGTATGGAGCATATTTATATTCATCAATATTGAGTAATTGAGTTTCCGTTATACGAGATTAAGGTTGACGTTCTACGAACAAAAAAAAAATCTATAATTAATAAAATTTTATGCTTAGTAGATTGATGGAATTTAAACATATATATATTACTTAGGAATAATTAAAAATTTAAATATAATATTAATTGTGCGGATAAAATCTATGTATATTTTGTTACATTAATAGTCTCAATGAGAAAATAACATCAAGGCACGGTTCACCATCGGGATCGGTGAATCACAGGGACACGTGGTTGCCTGTCTAATCGAGAACAAGACCATACATTGGCGACACAGCACTCAACTCAGGTTCCCAATCATTGCCTTGTTCATTCGTGACAGATGTAAGAAAGAGCAGGACTCACAGAAGCAAAGATGCTTTCCTCTTTCGTGAGGTAATTATAATTATGATTTCCAATAATTACAGGTCATGAACTTATTTTAATGGAGGAAAAGTCTTGAAAAGTTATCTCTCCCTCCAAATTACCTCTCAGTGAATCGATGTTGCTCGAACATAAATCAATCGAGTTCATCAAGAATATTTTGAGTGCTGTGTGTGAATGGTCAGAGGTGATTCTCACTTTCGTGGTTTTGGATTGGTGTCCAATTGAGATCGACCTCGATGAACAACGAAGAGTATATAACCCAGAGAAGAGAAGGAGAGAAAGGGCACATACAACACCGAGGCACCCGAGATCCTCATGTAACAGGAAACAGGATTAAAGTCTCATGAATTCAAGACACCAGCTCAGGCATTAATCCATGCACGTCATTTTTTTAAAATGTTTTTGTACTCACGGCTCTCATATGGAAAATGGGATCCCGATGATCGATGGGAGACGAGTCAGAAAGGACAAGTACGGGCAACCCGTCCAATGGAAGTAAGTAGGTGGGTGCTTCGATTCAACAATGGAACTCCATACAGCAGATTTACGATATAAGGAAATTATCGTAGTATGCTACACTTGTGTCTTCATATTCTCCAATCCTTCATTTATAATCACAAGCTTCGAGCAACAAATTTTCAGAACCCCTAACATCGATACCCACATAGCTCGGGATCAGATCTATTCTGACCCACTGAAGCTTCATCGCCAGGCGCCATTCAAGATGAACGACGAGTAATACCTACGTACAACTGAATAAATTGTGCATATATCGAGCAACATATGTATCCCTCTAGTAATTGGTGTGATTCGGTTACTCCTTGATCGATCCTCTCCGTACCACATCAAACTTGCAGTATCGCTTGTCAAATACAAGCAGATTTTCAGCTTGTCTGGTGACTGTAGGAACAGCTCTAAGGAAAATTTTTTTTTGTCCCATAAGAACCCTAGAGCTCCTCTGCTGCAGATGAAACGACATCATCAACGGGGGGTTAGTTATACAGCAATAAGCACACTGCACAAGCCAATAATGGATAAATAACTTCCTGCTCAAGTACAAAAGCATGTGGACCCAAAGAGCCGGATTCTGATTGCTACAGAAATCTAATTTTTTTGTAAAGTAAGTATGATATAAGAATACTCTTTTTATTTTGAGATTAAGAAATTTTAAATTCGATTTTTACAAGTAGAATAGTTGTGTCTTTTGAATTCTCATCTTTTCCTAATTATTATAAATTCATGAGCTCCACATTGACATAAAAAATGAGCAATTTTATCCGGTTTTCCTTGTGACGTTATCTATTGCTTCCGTACATTCTCTTCCAAAAGAATTAGGTGAACTTGTGTGTGTGGGCATGGATAGAATAAGTTATCTCCATTGTTGGATATGGAAATTTCTCTGCTGATTCTCAATTTTCAAATCCTAGGCTTCAATAATTGGATCAACCGGCCTGGCTAGGATCGAATAGGTATCGATCGTCGGGGATGGACCTGGGATTTTGAGTAAAGAGGGAGCTGGGGCGATACCCTTCGAGAGAGCGAAAGGTGAGATGAGCTGCTTATAAATAGGCCAGGGAAAAGACGCGAATGTTGAGAAGATACAATCAGAAATTTTGAGAATGATTGATGAAATCCATTGCTGAAATAGGAGAGTGGCTTCCCATGATCAAATCCGTAACCTAGTTCATGTTCCATGTTTGTCGGCCATCACGGCAAGTGGATTGCATGGACTAAATTCGATTGATTAATTAATGCCGGCCGACGTATATATAATTCCAATCTAGATCAGAAGTTTTCCTGTCATTTTAGGGTGTGTTTGGACTGAGGGTTTTGGAGGAATAAGGAGGGGAATGATTTGGAGTAATTTGAGAGGATGAGTTATCCTAAAAAAAAAGGGGGCAAATAGGGAGGGATCATAAGAAGGGATTAAGGGACGAAATTATAATTAAGCCCTTCAATTCAACAAATATAGAGAATTATTAATGACATAATAGTTCATTAATACCCCCTTAATCCTCCTCTCCCCTCCCCCTCTAAATCCCTTGATCCAAACATAGCATGTGCCAATTGGACAAGCTAACATTCGATGCATTGAAGACCTTGGTTCGATTACCTGGCAACCCCATACAAATTACGTCTCTTGAAAACACTTGTACAGATTGTCTTTTGAGCTGGCCTGTCACACGATGATTTTATAAGATACTCATCACTGAGCAGCCATTTAGGGGTCTTAGTTGGTGATCTGGGCTGTTACCCTCTCGACGATGAAGCTTACCACCCATCGTCTCACTGGCTGACCTTGACCCCCATTATTTTGAGGTCGAATGCTCCCCTGACACGTGAAAATTATAAATTTTACCATGCTTATAAGGGAATGAGTCATATCTAACCTAAAGCAAGGCATATTTCATACAGGCTAGAGTATCCAAGGGGAGCAACTGACTACAGGACATGTTTTCTCTTCTGTCCTCGGGGCACAACAGACCGCGAGCACGTTACTTAATGGCCACGAGTGTCATGCTTAGTCCAGTGCATGCTCTGATATAACGAAATTTCCGATTGACTTACAAGGAGTTAAGTTATGTTCAACTCGAAAACCTAAATTGATCGATAATGGTGTACTAACCCCTTGTATTGTAGCATTTTTCTCTGTTTTCCTGACATGGATTAGTCGAGCAAAATCAGGATGCCTCGAGTGGATTTGACCACATAAAAAAAGGGGAAAAATGATTTTCCTTCCAGAAAAGTCATATTTGGGGTTTTTCCATTTGTCACCATGCATATAGTCCAGAGTTTGGTAATCCTGAGACGGCATCTCCTGGACCATATGGACCAGCAACACGTTTCTTTTTTTATTTCAATAAATCTAAGAGCGTCCATGTCCTTTCTCTTCTTCTCTGGTCACACCAGAAGACCAAAACAGAAGTTTTCTCCGAATTTTTTTTAAAAAAATTGTACAAGTTTCTCCTCAACAAATTGCAGACAGGGTTGAGTTCCTGTAAGGCAGAAAAAAATAGCTTATAAATTCATAATAAGAGAACTAAGTATACCTACCTGCCTACAGCCAAATATCTAAGTAATGTGTCTAGTTTGAATCATGTAAATAGATGTTACATTAAGTTTATGGACATTGTATGCGATGAATCAATAAATGAACCAGTGTACCGATTTTTTTTTCTCTGATTGGAGACAACTATTCCAGTGATTTAGGGTGGATATGGAGGATAGACCATGGATTTAGATATATAATTATTCATAATCATATATGCGTTTATGGGTACACTAGAATTCAGTGGCTTCTGAAGAAGATCTTGATGAGAATTTCCGAGAGGTGGAGGTAGGAACTTCGAGGACGGTAAGAGTCGGAGAGATGTCTGAGAAATTCTTGGTCTGTAATCAAGTCATGTAACGTTGATGAATAAATGAGTTATCTCAAGTACACTCCGCAACCAGTACCCGATCAGGAAACACAGACGATGATAGTTCGATAAAGCTGATGAAGATGGTAAAACCCGAGCTGCTCCTCTCTGTTGGTGCAGGTCAGAATAACTGACTTCATTTCCTCTTTGTCCAACGATGATTTGACTATTGCCTAGGCCGATCAGCCAACTACGAGTCCGTCAATTTGCTTATGTCTACTGTGCCATTATTTGGGGCAAGAAAAAACTACAGGACTGAGTTACTGACTCAGCCCATAAGATCAGAAGCTCGGCTCAGAAGTATTGCAGATGAGAAACAAGGTCATGATATATCTCGAAATGAAATGATTAGCCCTGCAATTTTTTTGAGACAAGCCAAGAAGAAGAAGCTGCGAGATAATGCGTAGTGTGGTCTACTTTTAACTCAATATCTCCCAGAATCGGCACGTTTATTGCCTAAATCTCTTCTATGAAATTATTGTTACAGCCCAAGGATATGTTTGTATTATTGTTTTTCCACTTTGATGTATAGATTAATCTTGAATCATTGGGTTCAAAAGTTAACTGTCACCATAGAAGGCTTAGCCGGCCAGCACATTGAGTGTGCAGCAAGAAGTAGAACTGACCGAAGAACAGATGTGTTATTTCAATGTGAACTGAAAATTAGTCCTAGAAGGCTAGAACTATTAGGTCGTTCGAGAAACAGAATAGAGGATGAAGAGAGAAATGAAAAAAAGAAGAAGAAGAAGAAGAAGAAAAGAATGAATTAAAAGAATTGCCAAGTTTCTTCAGCTGAGGATCCTGCTCTATCTTCTGTTCTTGTTGGTGTTTCAAGTCACCAGCCTACAACTTGGGGTCAGCAGGTTGGGTGGTGACTACTGCTTCTGCTGCGCTCTTCTTCATGGAGGCGGTCTTGATGAGGTGGTTGTAGCTGCCCTTCTCCTTGAAGAGCTGCCCAAAGTGGGGCTTGCAGTAGAGGATGCCATCCAGAGCAGCGTAGGATGACGGAGTCAGGAAGCAGCCTCCATGGGAGCACCTGAAGCACGACTTGTGGTACGACTCTCCTTCCACTGTTAACTGGTAATCAAATAAACTTCTCCAGTTACTACACTTGCAGATATAGCCAAGCTTCCATCTAGACTCAAAACCAGAAATGGGTTAGGGTGAAAGAGTTGATGAACAAAGATTTATGCTGACCTTTTCCAATGGGTACGCTGTCTTATGGCAGAAGGCACATTTGTCTTGCGTCCCGGAAAATAAGTGGGAAATCTTGCTTGGGGCTCTAGCCTGCAAGTCAAACTCGATTCTGTTAAGAAAGCCAGTGAATATATGATTTTATTTCCAGCACAGGCAAAGAAGAATGGTTGTTTCTGGAGGGAATGGGATTCAGTTACCAGCCCATTTGGTCTGTCAGAAGATTTTGCAGCTGGTATTAGAAAAGAAAGAGATACGAAGACAATATCAGACCAAATCATTGAAAATCTATTCACAGAGATCCATAAAGGAGAGCCGATATAGGAAATTTACTGGTGTTGTGTTTGTTGGTGAAACCTCTGTCCTTGAAGAGCTGCTCAAAGTGAGGCTTGCAGTACAAGGCTCCATCCATTTGAGAGTGATTGCTTATCTGCAAACGTGGTATGACAGTACGAGACATGAAATCGACATTCAAATCCATGGGTTTCAAAATTTGAAAACTATTCCCTAAGTGGAATAACGGAACTGTGTTTTCAACAATCTGTCGTCCATCTTATTCGATGGACCTGATCTAACTTTGCATTTGTTTCCCAGGAGAAAAGTAAATAAGAGCTAAGGTCATTTTACTGTCTTCAACAATAGCACACATATGATGCCGTCCTTCCTTTTTTCTGGACAATCCTTGAAGGAGATGAATTCCATGAGCATTTTCCAAGAAGAAAAACGAAGAGCTTTCAGGACGAGGCTTGCTGTGATATGAGAGGAAGTTTACCACAAGGAGGCCATTGCAATGGCTGCACCTGAAGCAGGTCTTGTGATAAGGAACTCCGTCGACAGAAACCAACTCTATGAAATACACGGTCTTTGCACAAGCTTTGCATTTGTCCGTGCTCCCGAACGGCATATTAGCTGACCTTCTCAATCAACTCCCTCCTCCCTTCGCAAACGAAAATCTTGTGTTGCTTCGTCATTTCAATCAAAGTCTTGAGCACCTTATATGTGAATGGTAAGCATGAGATCTCACAGGTTTGTTGCTGTTCTATCTTATCAACCATTAGGCTCCTCAGAGTATTGCAGATCTGTCAATGGGAGAGCAGGAACAGCTGGTGGAATTGGTGGAGAAGGGGCAGTCCACCCAGAATCCATGGGAAAAGGACCCTCATCTGTCATGGAACGTGTACTGAGTTGTTGTGCCATGAAAATAGGGGTCCCAAAGCACTTATCTAATCCAGGCCTACATTTTGACCAAGTCCGACCTGAGCTGTCTAAGGGCATCAGTCGGGAAGACCACGCTGCATTTGCGAACGTACTTCATCTATACACAATAAAATGTTCTAATCACTATCTACTCGACAAGTATTTTGTTACAGGTAACTCCATATGGCATACATCACATTTTTTTTCCAGGTTTGATAATAATCATCCACTTTACGAGCTGATCGAATAAGATATGAGAATAAATAGACAAGAGAACAAGAGAGTCGAAGAACACGTGCTGAAAATGAATACAGTCCATGGGAGTCTACCGGGAAAACCCAAACCTGCAGAAGGAATGCAGATTCCCGTGGGCTGTTGACATGTAAAAGAAGGTGCATGGTCTACTAGCTAGCGTCGTCATCGTTTCGGGATCTAAAGAGGTCTTTGGTTATCATTCACCTCACAGGTCTTGTACTGTTGATAGCTGTACATGGCATGTTCCACGCATTAGTTGATTCGGCTAAAAGGCAAAGGAAAGCGAGGAAAGCCGAAGGCGGAAGTTCTATAATGCAAAAATTTTCCTACATTGAGAAAGAGGAGTGTGATGCAATAATACTGTTCTCGATCTAATAATCAAAAAATTATATATTCAATTATTATTATCAAACTTTCTGTCTCCATTTTTATCTTCTTTTTCTTTTATTTTACTCACGCTCAATGTCACCTCCTCATACAGAATTTCCAGATTCATTACGTTCGTTGTTATATTGTCAATAAGTACATGCTGATTTGAAATTTCACTGTCACCATCTTTCCTTGTGGTGTGGAACTTGCCATCTTAATTTAGGTGAAACGTAGCTCTCCACTTGTCACAATATAATCCGACTACTCACTCGACATCGTGGGAGAAAATTGGACGCCGACGCATAGAGCACGCAGCAAAAACTAAAGCTTAAATTTGGAAAGCGAGGTAACATGCCAAAAGCTCTACCCTACTCCGGGCTCCTTAGAGGAACCGAGAAGACGGTTCCCCAAGAACCTACATCGATCCAGCTCGGTGATCTGCTAAGGAGACCATGGAAGCTGTCTAGGAGAGATGGGGAAACTGAGCGGCGCCCATCCCATCCCGCCCGGGCGAGGGGACGTAATGCAGGACCGCTTCTGTGATAGCAGAGATGTGTCTGACCGGCTCGGATCTGGTGAGTACTCGAAGGGAACCTGTTTTTCTCTTTCTTTTTTTTTTGTTCATTCTCTCTTCAGCGCTGAACGACACTTGTCAAGAGCTAAGCCCAGTGACCTTTACACATGGCTGTCTTCTCGCACTCTGTCGACTAACCAGGACAATAAATCAGCTTTCCAGCAGATGCAATCCCCGCATGAAATAGAGTTTTGTGGTCTCTGTGAAGCTTAATGTCACTATGAAAATTATTCGGAATGAGAGATAAAATGGAATAGAATGATGAGTCTGTAATTTATGGCCCGTTTGCTAATTTTACCCTTGACTTGAGGATGACTCAAAAAATTAAAAAAAAATAAAGGAGCGTAAACCAATGGATGGCACCCTCTTTTTTGATTAACTTCCCCGAAAAGATTCATTAATTGCAGCAAATAAAATCAAACATATTAATCATCTGTCCCCTTGTTTGCCCCAGAAACTGTGGGGGTGGCCCTCCTCGCCCATTGTATAAAGCCCCTCCTCCTATAGCCCCTCTCTCTCTCCATATATATATATATATACACACACACACAACACGTCGATGGCTTTCCACCACTTTATTCTCAACGCGTCAACAGCGCAAATTTCGGCCCACTGTCTCTCGACCCTCTTCTGGTTTCCCGGGAAAAAACCATGGACGTCTTCATCCCGGAGGAGTACTTCCTGCGGCGGAGGATGGAGAAGCGGGCGGCCGCAATGGGCAGGAAGAAGCCCGACAATGCACTGGCAGGAACGGCAGCCGTGACGGATGACATCAAGGCCAGTGCCGAGCAGCTGGCCAAGACTTCGTCGCGCCATCCGCTTAGGGTCGACAGCGGTGCTGACGAGTTCATCCTGGCCCCGTCGACCACTGTCTCCGGCGAGAGCGTGGTTTTTGGCTGCTTCTCCGCGTAGCTCCCCACAATGTCGAGCTTATTACCCCGCTCCGAAAGTCGTGGTTACGGGCTTCGAGAGAGTCCCATTCTGGCGGTATAATAGCTAAGAGGTCAGGAGAATAGAGAGTTACCTGTGCACGCTCACTATAGAGGATGTTTGTTAACCTTAGCAGCCATTATATATGGATTTTCAGCGACTACTGTGAAGAACTGTCTTATGGTGGTTGATGGTGGGTGGTTAATGCAGATGGGCACGATGAGAATACTCTTATGCTCACCCTTTCAGGAAATGTGACTTCTCTTCTTTATAATTATAATAGAATTTCATGAATTTAAAAAAATTTAAAGGAATAAAAGCTTATAAGTACGAATTACAACTCATAATGCCGACTGCAATAAATTTCCTTAATTGATTATTGTTTTTCAATTTATTCATTGTGCTAGAACTGAATTTCAAATGGAAAATGATAGTGGGTCTATTTAAGAAAATTTAACCCTTTAGACAGTTCTCGCGGCGCCGCTGTTTCCAGTTCGTGCACACGAAAGATGAACTCTGTTGGGCTTCGATTCTTGGGAGATTTTGCTCGTAAACTACGGTCGGTGGCCCCGAATCTCATTTGGTCAGCCCAGGAGAAGAGATGGGTCATCTGGTCCACTAGACACGGGCCCACGTATCCCTTTCTTCTCGACAAATTCTTGGTCCTTGATTATTGAGTGAGCGCAGCAACCTGCTACATGACCACTGACCACCATAAGGGGAGATCCATTTGGGTTACCGCGAACTGTGGAGGATTCAAACATCATCACTCTCAGTCCAAGCTAAGGATTGCTTTCTCACCATTAAGTACCATTGATTGTCTCGGTGCCATCTATCGAGATTCGACGGAGCCCGTATGGCCGGCCTGTCATGCTGCTCCTTACCGTCAACGGAAACAATGAAGAGTCGTCACAGAGGACCAAGTTGGACGTTGGAATCTAACTCTATAAGAGAGGACAAAAAGTTGATCGGAAAATATCATTTTAAGAACCAATATAATATATTTCATGAAATAAATAAGACACGCCGAGGGCATATTTGGCATAAAAATTATAAAAGATTTCCTTTGATAGATGATGCCTGTCGGCTCGGGTTGTTGGCTCAATCGGTTGTAAACGTGAGGCGAACAGGGGGATTTTTTTTTTCACAGGTACGGTGTCGTTTTCGAAGCGTAGCAGCACGAATCGATCGAGTGGAAAAACCCACGAGAACAGACATCATTATCACTGCCACCTATCATTATACATGATAAAAGGGGTTAATTTAATTATTCTTCTTTTTTGGCGTATTTATCTTATTTTTTCTCCCGTGGTCAAACTATCCGTTGGCCACTGATGACTTGTTCACTCGGCTCTCCTCCAGTTGCTCATTGCATAGCTCGCCCCATTTTCATAGGTGGGCCAGAGAGGGAATTCGTCGGCAGCAAAACAAGCCAAGCTAAACGAAGCCGAAAAAAACATCCTTAAAAAAATGAAAATTCATATGGAAGACAATGCCTGCTTAAGGCCCCAAATTTGATCCTTGATCACACGTGATTAATTTTTTGATAATATATTATCTTGTATTACGACGAACGCTAAGTAAAAATGAGTCTAAATTCAAGCACAATCGACCCATTTAAGGGGTTTTGTTGGGTTTGTGATAGAATTTTTTTAGAGTATATATACTCAATATTAAAAGAAATTGAAACATCTCAGGTACATGACAAGAAATGTAAGAATATGACAGAAAATATTCAACGAGATTGTTTTAATAAATGAAATATAACTGCTACTGAACTATTTATATTTACTAATCATTAATTTGATTAATTATCTAATTAATAATTCTTCTTGTCATTTGATAAGACATAATAATTCAAGAATTTCACCGTATAGAGCTTTTTTAGTCGGGAAAAGCCCTGTCTTAGGGGATAACTTGCGTGGTTGAGTCTAATTGCACGACCACGACATAAAATGTTCCATCCCGGTGGAATCCAATGCATGAATTCAATTAGATTATGTTTAGCCATTTCCCCAAACCATGCTGCTTTCCGCCTGTATTAGATCATGGGAATTGGCGCGAGGTCAAGGGGATTAGGTTGTTTCTAGTGGAGGAGGCATCGTCGTTGGGGGTGTCGACATTGTTGACTTGGCCACAATAGTACAAAGCTTGAAGTCCATAATTGGTGATTTAGGGATGACGAAGATCGCCTCTGGTTCCCGGGAGCTGAAATCGGGAGCACTACTTTTATATATATATATATATACATGTAATTTTTATTATTAAATCTTTATATGAATTAATTCAGATTTGTAATGAGAGAGATTTGGATGTTTTATTTATGGAAATGAAAATTTCCAATGCAGTACAGATGGATGGCTCGTGAGAATTCTTCGAATTGTGGCAGCACTGTCAACTGCAGCATAATTGAGCATATATATATGTATATTAATTTTCATCTATTAAGTTTCCTAATATTTCCATTTTCAATTGGGAGCATATTCAATAATTAATGCATGCGTACACGTTCCACATTGACTCGAACTTCCTTCTCTCTTTTCCCTCAATTTTTTTCCAATTCACCGACTTGAAACCTGTACCGATCGGAATTCATCTAATATCTACTGCACCTAACCCCAGTGGCTGAGTAGTCGAGTCTCATGGTAGTTGCCGCGAGGTCCAAGGTTCGGGCATTTGTTGGTGCAATCTATGGTCATCCTTAGATTAGTGTCCCAAACATTGCCGGCGGCACCGCAGGAGGTTGGCGGATCGGCTGTCTGCATTGTCCCATACGAACCTCTTGCTCGGTCTGTTGCGCTGGCACGATGGAGGCAGAGGGAGATACCCTCTCTCTCGGGAAACGGCATCGCATCATTCCACTTACGAATAGTTTTGGACTATTTATGATCATTCTACCTACTTAGTTGAGGATCTAGATTCCTTTAACAAAGGTACAAGCTTTCGGTGGGTCATATTCAAAATCAAAGCTAGATTTTGCTGATGCAGGTTTATCAAAACCGACTAAGCTGTCACCATCTTCCTGTGCAGGAACTGTTGCAGAAAGAATCCCATGTACTAGAACACCATTGCCATAATAGAGATAAAAGATCACAACCGTCAGATCCGCTCGCTGCTGAGGTTCACATTCACTCCCATTGGTCCACTTGTCTCCCTCTGCGCTCCCTCTGAAATTCCTTTTCTGGCCTTCTCTCTCTCTATCAGTGTGTGTGTGGGTGTGGGTGTCTCCATCTCTGTGATTGACAAGTACAATGTGCCAGCGCCCTCGCACTTGCGTAACGGTCACAGAGCTGATGGGGGCACCGACTTTGTTGAGCTCTCAGCTGTACTTGGGGTAGCTCCGGCGGAGAAGATGTTCCGGACGGCGAGATGGAGGGGCGACAAGAGCAAGATCAAAGCCGTCTTCAAGCTGCAGTTTCATGCCACCCAGGTTCTGTCAGTGTGTTGCTCTCTCGACCGTCTTCCCGGCTTTTCTATGAAAAATTTTCTGCAAGTTAGGGAGTTCTTGGACTTGGGGCTGATCTGGATTCCTGTTGGCATGCCGACACCACAAATGCACCAAAAGAGAAGAAATTGAAGTTGGGATTTTTAAGAATCAAATGTTAAAGCATCGGGATCGGTGACCGAAAATGGCAGAGCTAGCTAAATCCCATTATCTCAGTTCATTTGTCTCTGTTATAGGAATCGGAATTTAGAAATGTAGTGCCCTGGTCATGGGTTTGATATTCAGTCACTGGAAATTAATATCTTAATACTCCTCTCGCTTTATGGTCTCGTACTTTCTTACTCCCAACATTTCTTTTGCCGTGAATTGTTTCATCTCTATGGAAGAAAAAGGGATGAAAGAGAATCTTTATCTGTTTGATGTAATTTCAGGTTCCCCAGCTGTGGGCTGATGCTTTGATGGTATCCGTAGTTCCGGGGGATAATGGAAAACCAACTGTGAAATTAGAGAAGGCTGTGATCAGAGATGGGGTCTGCAGATGGAACAGCCCGGTCTTTGAGACAGTGAAGTTCACCAGAGACCAGAAAACTGGGAAAGTTCATGAAAAAATATACTATTTTATCCTGTCCACGGTATAAGAATTAGTTTACCTGAGAATTGACACGACTATCCTAACATTATCGGCACTACTCAGATGTGGGATGATTTTGTTGCAGGGGTCTGGGAAATCTGCTATTGTTGGGGAGGTCTCTCTTGACTTTGCCGATTATGCTGAAGCAACCAAGGCTTGCTCAGTCTCCCTGCCAATAAATGGCTCGGACACGAAAGCATTGTTAAATGTCAGCTCTCTATCAAGTACATTCAGTTGTTATTTTCTCATGTGACTTCAATCTCCCCAGTTTCTTAGATCTATTTCCTCCTTTTTTTTATTTTATAGATCTTGATTCAGAGGCTGCAGGATACTGCTGATCAGAGGTAAAATCAAGCTTAATAGTTTAATATCTATTCATCTGTTTGAAGGATTCTTTCTATCAAAGATGCATATTAAACTCATTGATATCATCTATAGAGAGGTTGCAGAGAATGAAGATGTGAAAGTTAAAGTTCAGGATCGGAGCTTGAGATCCCAGTTCAGTAACAGCAGCAGAGAGGATAGCATAAGCAGCACTTCTCCTGAAGCAAGTTCTCATCCATTTCAGTATAAGAAAGATAGATTTGAATTGATGAATAATTTGAAAGACAAATTTGTTTTTAATCTTTTGTCCATGTGCAACCCTTTTTAATCATAGGATGTGCAGCCACTTAATCAGACCGTTCGTGATGTGGTAGCAAATGGTAATTATAGCGCATCAAGCAGTTCTGACCTTACAACTAGTTCAGAGAGCAGCTCAGGACTAAACACACCACTAGAAAAGACAGCAAGGAGTAATAATATAATTCAAAGAGATCCTAATGGCTTTCTGAACTCGGTACCCCCGCCTCATGAGCCAGTATCTGATGGAGCAATCGTGGTATATGGAGAGATTCCCAAATCACAGTCAGATTGGAAGTGTGGTTCCTATCAAGATATTGAAGTGTCTAATGAGGCAATACCTGGTTCCGAGCCTGATGAGCTGAGGTCCGAGTTGTCTTCCTTGGTAAGACAGCTGAATTTATCAGAGTTAGAGTTGCAGACTCTCCGAAAGCAGATTGTAAAGGAGAGCAGGCGGACCCACGAGCTCTCCAGAGAAGTTGTTACCTTGAAGGAGGAGAGGGACTCATTAGCGGAAGAAAATAAACAGCTCAGGGCTGTCAATGAGAGGTTCCAGGTCATGGAGGAGAAGATGAGCAAGTTACAGTTTGAGGGTGGAGATTTACAGGAGATTATTGAAGAATGCGGACAAGAATTGGACTACGAGAAAAACTGCAATTTTGATCTGAGGCAGCAGCTTCAGAAGACATATGAATCAAACACAGAGCTTATCCTTGCTGTGAGAGACCTTGAAGAAATGTTGGATCAGAAGAATAAGAAAATTTCTGATCTTTGCATAAAATTAGGGACACCAGATGGGGAGGATAAAGAGCAGAGGGTGCTGGAGGCGATTGTTAAGGGGCAGACTGATCCCAAGGAGACTTATCTTCTCGAGCAGAAGATATTGGGTCTTAACAGTGAAATTGAGATCTATCAGAGGGATAGAGATGAGCTAGAGATT
Organism: Sonneratia alba; assembly: GCA_900174645.1. Lineage (NCBI taxonomy): Eukaryota > Viridiplantae > Streptophyta > Magnoliopsida > Myrtales > Lythraceae > Sonneratia > Sonneratia alba. Next base: position 1,552,924 of record FWPY01000041.1, read on the forward strand.
CAAATGGAACAGCTTGCTCTAGACTATGAGATTTTGAAGCAGAAGCATCACGAGATCTCATGCAAATGGGAGCAGAGTCAGCTCCAAGAACAGCTAAAACTTCAATATGAGTACTGCACTTGGGAGAGCGAGAAAGAATATGAGAGTAAGGTTGAGAGGTTGGAGGGCGAACTTCAGATGAGATCAGAGGAACTTGCTGATTCTTTGGTCACTATAGGCGAGCTTGAGAGCAAGATCAAGGGATTGGAGGGAGAACTCCGGATGAGATCAGAGGAATTCTCTGATTCTCTGGCCACTATAGGTGACCTTGAGAGCAACATCAAGAAATTGGAGAGCGAACTTGAGAAGAGTTCTGAGGAATTTTCCAATTCTTTGGTCACTATAAGTGAGCTTGAGAGCAAGGTTGACAGACTGCAGAGCGAACTTCAGATAAGATCAGAAGAATTATCTGATTCATTGGTCTTTGTAAGCAATCTTAATAGCGAAGTTGAAAGATCAGAGAGTGAACTTCAGAGAAGGTCCAATGAATTGTCAGATTCTTTTGCAGCTGTAACCAAGCTCGAGAGCAAGATGAAGGGATTAGAAGGTGAACTTAAGAAGAGGTCTGAGGAACTCTCAGATTCTTTGGCCACTATTAGTGAGCTCAAGACCCAAGTAAAAGTTTTGGAGGAAGAATTGGAGAGTCGTGCCCAGGAATTTGAAAATAGCTTGGGATTTGTAACTCGTGCTAAAGTTGAGCAGGAGAAGAGAGCGATTTCTGCTGAGGAAGCCCTTCAAAAGATGAGGTGGAAGAATATTGATACTGCTAACAGGCTTCAGGAGGAGTTTAAGAAGCTTTCTATTCAAATGGCCTCAACCTTTGAATCAAAGGAGAGAGTTGCTATTAAGGCAGTGAAGGAAGCAGCTGAACTACGAAAATCTAATGAGGAGCTGCAGATGATGAAAGATGAATATGAGGCCAAAGTGGGAGGAATTTCTTCCGAATTCAGAGACATGGCCAAGAAGCTAGAAACTGAGATGACACAGCTGAGTACAGAGAATAATGCGCTTTCTACACGTGCAGCAGAGGTTGAGCTGGCACTACAGAATGGGAATGCTGAGAAAAGCAAACTGGAGAGCTCCATCGCTTTGCTGAAGATGGAGTTGGAGGAGAAGGATGCAATGGTTCGCAATCTAGAACTGGGGTTGGAAACTCTGAGGGTTCAGGGTGATGAGTTGAAGGGTTCTTTACTTGAAGGCGAGGAGATGAAGGAAAAACTGAGTAAAATACTTGACCTCCATAGCTCAAATTTCGGAAAGAACCCATCACAAAAGGTAACTGCAAGATCTAAACTTGATCTTTGTGGACAACAACTGCAAACTATATATGACTGACATTCGAGTTACAAACTCATTTCTTGCATTTTTCATGGTTTCAATATTCAAATACAGGCAGCTGAACAGGTCCAGCTTCATGAAATCGGAAAATCTGCAGGTAACAGGTGAGAGTCAAATGACTGAGTTTGCGCTCTTACTAAAGAAAAAGGATAACTGGACAAATATTATTGATTACAGCTTCCTGAAAACCAACGCATTTTTCTCTGTCTGTGCTTACCAGGCAAAGCCAGCTCGAGGATCTCTCAACTGAACTGATTTTACTTAAAGAGACAAATGAGTCAATGGACATTGAACTGAAGGAAATGCAAGAGAAGTACTCCGAGTTAAGCCTGAGGTTTGCTGAAGTGGAAGGCCAAAGGCAGAAGCTCATGATGACTGTTCGATACCTGAAGAATGCCAGGAAGAAATGAAAACTGAACCTTTTCAAGTATTTCTTCTTTTCCTTTCGGATAGGAATATGTATACACTGTACAGTTCCCACACGGCACTGCCACCTGGTTGAATAAGAGCATTCTTTGCTATGGAATGTTCATTCTGTTTGTACAGTTCACCAGAAGAACACGGGCATTGGATTGAACAAGACTCTTATTTGCTATTTAATGTTCGTTTTGTTCTTTTCTCGGCATCTTCAGGCCTTCTAATGCATTATTATGAACTTCATCATAAGTGATGCAGTGTCTTACTTTTTTGAATATTTTGGAAAGAATCCCGTTACCTATTTTCTTCTGTAAACTGCAACCAAGTAACGAAGGCAGGAAAGCTATCAAAAGAAGAATCAGTCTGTGGATTTCAAAGTTCATCAGCAAGCTCATTCTTGCAACCAAGTAACGAAGACAGGAAAGCTATCAGAAGAAGAATCAGTTTGATTGTTGTGATTCTAGATGTATCAAAAGCCTATTATCTACACATATATTCTCTCCCTCAGTCTCTGCTAATTTGGTGGGGGAAAAACGAAAACTAAACTGCAAGATTCAGCAAGCCCAACTCTCTCCACTCTATGTGCTGTCTTTGGTTTTTTTTTTTTTCTGGAAAAAAAGAGACGTTGCACCAAAATCTACCGCCATTTTTAGGTGTTCATTGGTGCAGCTGGAGGAGCCCTCTCACGAACACTGAAGTGGAGCTCTTCGCCATCCCGGTCCCAGTACAGTCCGATCTTGTCTTTCACCTGCAGACCTCTATCCCTACAGATCCTGTTCCAATGTCCATTCAGAACAAAAGCATCAGTGCTGCTATAGTGGGTCAGTTTCATGTTGTCGTAGACTACTCTCATGTCGTCATCCACCACACGAACTTCCACGGACATCATGCCAGGCTTCCACAACTCCTTTACCGTCTCAATATCCATGAACGGCAGAATGCAGACCTCGACAAGTTCTTTTGGTAGTTGCAAGCGGCCCCAGAAGACACCCACATCGGTTGAGGATAACTCCATCGGAATCTTCCAGGAACCATCCGAGTTATGGGGCTCTTGATGACCACACATAGCTAATGATCAGTCCAAAAGTTTCTTAAAATCCAAGTCTTCTAATATCAAAGAAATTAAGAAATCGTAGACAAAGACATCTACATGCATGTTACTGAATACAAGTGTAAAACCACGCTGACCAAAAAGATCAAGATTTTTACCTCGGCTGCAGTCGCGCGTGCTGAGAAAATCTATCAACTCCGGGGTCTTTGTCTTCCTCGCAGCAGTTTTGTTGGTATTGAACGGGTAAATATCTACCCCGAACAACCTGATCTTTTTCATCTCCTGTCCTGCATTTTCACTCTCGGGTCCCTCCAACAAGGTAAACTCGATTGGCATACTGATGGCAGACTAGTCGGGACGGCTTAGATGATCAATGAAGGAGAAGAGCTGGCTTCTTGGATCAAGAGACGGGTCTCCGATGATAGAAATCAATGAACCGTTGCTGAAAGGGTTCAAAAAACTTATGTAATGCCGCTTAAGGGTATATGTTCAAAACGAAGTAGTGAGTAAACAGTATAACCATGGAGTCAAAGATTATATAAGTTTGGATTATTTTAAATTAAAACAAATTAACATCTTGAAGATGAAATTTTTTTTCCTTGGAACGGTAATTTCACAGGGACCAATGGAGATGGGACACGTCAGCAAAATTCTTCCAGTTTGATTCTGGTCGTTCAACTTCAAGATGTGCCAAAAACCAAGTTTTCTACTGGTACTACACATCAAGAATAACTCTCTCCCTGATAAAGAACATAAAAGACCTGTGCTGGATGGAATAACTCGGACAAATATAACCAAGACTCCAAGATTCAGCAATTTTCACTGCAGTTTCTTGGCCAACTCATTTGGGCCCTCTTCATATCCTTTTCTTGATTAAGGGCTCGCTTTTCTTCTTGGACGGTTGATCACATTCTATGGCACATTGATGCGTATACTGCCACGAGAGCCACAATGAGGGAACGGTCTACTTGGGGCTCGATCACCAGGGCCAAGACGTCATCTCCTAGATAAACTCCTGAGGTTGTCTGCTTTCTCTTAACCTGAAATCCCCGACGAAAGCAGGGCATGGGAAACATCAGCGTGTTGTAATGCTGTAAAAACTGGGACAACTTATGACTTATCGAAGATCATCCGGGATATGATCTGAAGCTCAGTTCATGTCACTTACTTCAGCGATAATTGCTCCGGTGCCAGTATTGATGTCGAACTCCGACTTACTTGTGAAACCTTCTATGGTATAGCAACTTCTTTGAGTTTTACCACAGAAAACAGCTACCTTGCAGAGCAAACTTCTCGTGAGAATGCAGCAATCTTTCCTGACATGGAACCAAATCCTCTCACCATGCAGATCCGTAGCCGAACTCCCCAAACAGCACCTGAAGACCCGAAGTCTCTGAATAAGCCATGACATTGTGTTAATATAAGCTAGAAAACTGCAGACTAAACTAACCGACTTCTTCTTCTTGATAAATTTGTCTTACCCTCTTAATTATAGTGAAGATGAATCGGCCTCGGAGATCCCTGAGATGGACTTTCCTGCTCGGCCTCGTGCCGTAATTATCCGTTCTGTAAACAATCTCGCCATCCTCATTAAAGACGGTGCAGCCATTCCCCTGCATTATTAAGGGCTTCAACCAAACAGTGAATGATTCTCTCCTCGGGCACAAAGAATAGCAAGATACATCATCAGAAGCCACAGCGGCCATCTCAGAGACACAGTGAAAACCTTAGAACTTGCCATCAGCTCGACCAAAAAATACTCGGGGTCTCAGGGGATTCAGGGCCTTGAAGGCTTACCACACCATATGGTAGTCAACAGTCTAACGAATCCCAAGTGATCCGTGTCCAAGACTCAGCATCAGCCTGCTGGGCGTAGAATCCCATTGGTCGTGCATTTTACCCATTCACACTATTCAAATCCGTGTTTTACTCAAGAGAAAAAAAGGTAGGAGAATGAAGAGAAGAGAGTATAGATATACAAATTCGTACAAGGAATTTTTTTTCTTCTTTTTTTCAACTGCAAAAAACCGAGATTAATTACCACTAATATGTTCACCTGACTCATAAGAGGTTCGATTATATATTTAATCCAACAGCTCAATTTCATATCCGATGGTTCTAAACTCTCTTATATTCCCATTCTGACACACATATTTCGCGCTCGGCGGGAGGGATGGGGAGATTTCAACATTGGCAATGGCGGCCCATTTACAACATATTGGGCCCAAGTGTCCATTACCAATAGTGGGCCGAAGTTCCTTGCCACGCCCAAAACCTCGGCCCAATTACAATATATTTTCTGGAAAACCAATTTTACAGGGGGGAAAAAACGAAGAAGAAGAAGAAGAAGAAGAAGAAGAAGAAAAAGAAATTCACATTTGAAGTGCTTCGACTGCTGCTGGAGTAAGCAACCACTGCCTTTGAATCATCCTTACGGCCCGCGTTTGCAATCTCGAAATGTCTTCGGTGAGCGAGCGAGCGAGATCGCGACTCACGGCTACGATTTTTCCAAATGTTCATCGGTGCATGCGAGTCGGGAGGGATCCCTCTCACCGATGCCGAAAGTGGAGTCCTTCGTGTTGTCCGGGTCCCAGTACCGTCCCATGATCTCACAGAAGAAAAAAAAAAAATTTACCGCTTCGATGGACCTACGGAGAGCCCAGCATCTCTCTCGATCGGGGCCGCCATCATCGTCGTCGTTCATTTACATGACAGGCGAGGGCTAACCGAAAGTCTGCTTGGATGGGCCTTGAAAGGCTGGCGGATAAGGAATCGGAGTGGGGCAGGTGTGACTTTGCTTTGTTCTCAAGGATCCATTAGAAGAGATTGACGGCAACCTCTGATCCGCCATTGATGAGACCTCTCTGCATCCCATTCTTGAAATCTTAAAACTGCAGCCACCACCCGTTTTCTTTTAGCCTGTCGAACTCAAGGTTCCCCTTTTGGATGGATGTATTCCCTGCATCCTCTTCTCATGGCGACAAAAATGCAGAGGTTTCCGGGCATTTCCAGTCTCAGCACATGTACTTTGCAGCTTTCTTACTCCAACTCCTACTTGTCTATTAGGGTCCGTCCATACGTAGTGCACATCCCACATTGTGAGGAGGAGTGTGAGCTCCATGGCACGGGAGAATATTTCTTTTATCAATCAAGAGAGCTGAAATCTCACCTGAATTACCGTAGGACCGCTACAGCCAATCCCTCCCCATTTGAAAAGGTTCCGACTTCCCTCTTAAAACCAACGACGCCGTGAGCCCGCCGTTAACTTACTCTCCTACCCTTTATCTGCCCCCTCCGCTTCCCCACATTTCTCCCATCAAACCCCCCCTTCTCTCAGCTTCTTCTCTTCACAGTGGACTCTCCCTCGGACGACGCCGGGAGCAGACAACGCGGCCAAGATGCGCGAAATCCTCCACATTCAGGGTGGCCAGTGTGGGAACCAGATCGGTGCCAAGTTCTGGGAGGTCGTGTGCGCGGAGCATGGAATCGACTCCACGGGGAGGTACCATGGGGACACGGATCTGCAGCTCGAGCGGGTCAACGTGTACTACAATGAGGCCAGCTGCGGGAGGTTCGTCCCTCGGGCGGTCCTGATGGACCTCGAGCCCGGGACCATGGACAGCGTCCGGTCAGGGCCGTACGGGCAGATATTCAGGCCCGATAACTTCGTCTTCGGGCAGTCCGGGGCGGGGAACAACTGGGCCAAGGGGCACTACACCGAGGGGGCTGAGTTGATTGACTCGGTCCTGGACGTGGTGAGGAAGGAAGCCGAGAACTGCGACTGCTTGCAAGGTGTTGTTTTTGCCTTGTTTCTCATTCTCATTTGTTTGATTTGCTTGCTCACCTATTTGTCATTCATTTTGGTTGTTGAGCATTTCTTCTGAGCAGTATGAGAAACAGAATGCAGGTTTCAAGTTCTACTCTTTGCTACTATGTTAACCTCTTCGAAATTTCAAATAAAACTCATTGGCTCGTGATACCATTGAACGAATAAACAAATCAAGAATGGGGTTCATTAGAACTGTAACAAATTTGATGAGAATAACAACTAAGAGCTTTCAAAATGCAGGATAAGATATACCTGATTGAACTTTCCCATTAATTACCTTTAATGGGAACAAGCTCCACTTGAATAGCTCTATTTAGATTGATTTCATTGGACTTCAATTGCTTGGTGGGTTTTGCACCCCAGGTTTTCAGGTGTGCCACTCTCTTGGAGGAGGCACTGGATCGGGAATGGGAACCCTACTGATTTCCAAGATCAGGGAAGAATACCCGGATAGAATGATGCTCACCTTCTCGGTTTTCCCTTCTCCAAAGGTGTCAGACACCGTGGTGGAGCCTTACAATGCCACGCTATCTGTTCACCAGCTGGTTGAGAATGCAGATGAGTGTATGGTCCTCGATAACGAGGCATTATACGATATCTGCTTTCGCACTCTCAAGCTGACAACTCCCAGCTGTAAGATTATGATTCTCGTTCATGTTCCTTTTACTGCAAACTTTTATGCTTAAAATTGTGTTAGTCTTTTTTATTATGTTCTGGAATTTACAACTTGCTGCGATTTATCAACATTGAAGCGTTATCCAGGTTCCATCGTGTTAGATTGAAATCTACGGAAGTACCTGTGTCCAGGATCTTTGTAAGCTAGCACGTGAATACTTTATATCTAACGAAGAATAGAGCCATGTTTGCAAGTTTTACAACCTTGCACTAGTATTTGGTTTTTTTTTTTTTCAAGGCAGTGATTTACGCATATTTTACATGGGTACAGGTTTTCAATCCCTATTCTGCTCTGGCTAGATATGATTATTAATTATCACTATGATTTTTTATCCCTTAGATCTTAGCTCTCCTTGGCCAATTTTATCCAATCTGATAATGAAATGCCACTATTGATTATCTTTTTGGATGGCTATCAGCATCAGCACTTTGTAGTATCTAGTGTTTGGAGGTTATCTGGTAGGAATTTTGGGAAATTGAAACAGGTAGGGAATCATGACAGCTTTTCTAGGTGATATGTGTTCTGGTGATGAGTTCAGATTTGGCTTGGACGAAAGTAACTGAACATGTTGGCTTTGTGGGTTGTTCATGATGTTGGGACCATTTATCTATTTTTGCCGAGGGCTGCCTCTTTTTTTTTTTTTTTTTTTGAACAAATGGTGCTTCTAGGAGCTGTTTCACTGACAGAGTCAGCAGTTTCAGATTTCTTTTTCCATGTTCTGCGTGCAGACAGCAAAAGGTCACGTGATCTTTCAGAATCTTCTTTTATCTTATGTCCATATAAAAGATTTATTTATACTTCACAAGTCACGATGTCACATGGGTTCTCACTTCTATGATATTTTTTACATTTATAAAATTGATTAATACCTCCATAAGGTGATTGCTTTGGTCGAAGCAGTTAGTTAAATTTGCTGAGAATGTAGATTCGGATCTATAGTTGAAAGACTGGGCAACACTAGTGCTGAATCAGTGCCAGCCTCATACTTTTTCTCATATATAACTATTCTACTGACTCATCAGCAGACTCTCAATATGTAAATTAGCTGTTCACCTAATTAGGAAAAATAGGGCAGGTCTATTATCCATAACATGATTTCTTAACCACTTACCGAAGAGTTTTTATTGTCATTATTAAGCAACCACCACTGATTACATCGTGAGGGATCGTGGGCCATTGTTTTTTATCCCTTAATATATGTAAATCACAACTACTCTGCTTGATTCATGGGCTTACTGCTCTTCTTTGCTTCAATACACATTATGAAAGATTAGGAAGTACTATGCAGAAAATTTTGTTCAATTAGTGCATGCAAACACGTTTTTGTTTTCTCAAAAAGATGAATACTGAGTAGCCTAGCATATTTTCTCAAGCAAGCTGAAAACTAGAGTTGGTTCACTGACTGTCTTCTTACATTGGTCAGTTGGAGACTTAAACCATCTGATCTCGGCCACTATGAGTGGGGTGACATGCTGTCTTCGCTTCCCTGGCCAGCTCAACTCGGACCTCCGTAAACTCGCAGTGAACCTTATCCCCTTCCCTCGCCTCCACTTCTTCATGGTTGGGTTTGCCCCACTGACATCCCGTGGGTCCCAGCAGTACCGAGCCCTGACTGTTCCTGAGCTAACCCAGCAGATGTGGGATGCCAAGAACATGATGTGCGCTGCAGACCCTCGTCATGGCAGATACTTGACTGCATCAGCAATGTTCCGAGGCAAGATGAGCACGAAGGAGGTGGATGAGCAGATGATCAATGTCCAGAACAAGAACTCGTCTTACTTCGTTGAGTGGATTCCAAACAATGTGAAGTCCACAGTGTGTGACATTCCTCCCACAGGACTGAAGATGGCCTCTACATTCATCGGGAACTCAACCTCGATACAAGAGATGTTCAGGAGGGTGAGCGAGCAGTTCACAGCTATGTTCCGGAGGAAGGCTTTCTTGCACTGGTACACCGGGGAAGGAATGGACGAAATGGAGTTCACAGAGGCTGAGAGTAACATGAACGATTTGGTATCAGAGTACCAGCAGTACCAGGACGCTACGGCCGATGAGGAAGGAGATGATTACGAGGATGAGGAGAATTATCAGGATGAAGCTTAATATCTGAAAAAAGAAAAAAACATCTTCTTGTGGGTCCATTTGTGGAATTTCTTGCAATTTTCTGGGTTTGTGATCTTGTTCTGTTTTGCATCATTGTGAATTTGCCTGCTTGTGGGGAATCTTCCGGTGTTGTTGCATTTTCACAGAGAGCACGTGCGTGTTTGAAGTTGTAAACTAGTTATCGTTCAGTTGGAGAAGATGTTGCAGTAATTTGTTTCATTTTGCAGTCCAGAAGAAATTTCTGTTTACATTTTCCCCAGAGAAGGAAAACACGGATTGGGCATATCTTGAATCTTGAGAGCAGTTTCCAAGAACATCACTTAACAAATCCATAATACCCATGTAATTGCTGCAATCAGAAGGAAATGGGAGAAGGGGGAATCAGGAGGTAAGAGAACCAAAACTGAGGGAGTTGACAATGCTATGCACGGATATGAAGAGATTCGGATTCTTTCTATAAAACATTACCAAATGATCGAGTCAGCACGAACATAAAATAAAGCCAAAGGAATTGCAAGTCAGACACCGTGATCTCTAAATCCCAATAATGGTCATGTGGAGTCAGAACCGTAATCCTTAAACATCCTAATGGCGACATTTGACACCCTGAAACATCATGGAGCTGTGTTGTTGCATTCCACAGCACGACATCCTGACGTGCATGCAATCCTTTTCTTTTACCAGTTCCATACTTCCATTGCTGCTAAAACTCGTAGAACGTGCACCCAAGTACACGAGAGAAATCCAGTAGAAAAACCTTGGAGCAGAACAGCTATGGAGACACAGCAGAGATCCAGAAATGGCTGTTTCCTCGTCCAAGAAACGTTCCTCTAGCAGCAAAGCAGACAAAGATGCCCTGGCGAGAAGGGACTACTGCTGCCTCTGTGGCGTTCTCTGCAAAATTCTGTACAGACTTCCTCTTGCCGTCTTTCTCTTCTGCCTCCTCTTTCTATGGTCAACCTCGACAACCATCATTTCCGGGAAGATAGTCCATGTTTGCGTCTCGTCCCGGAAGCTCAGCAATCTCTACTGCCTGTCAGCTGGGGCGCAGTCTCAGCCCAGCTTTGAGCTCCCAGAAGTTCCCATTTTCAGGAACATCTCCAGTGTCTCGAGCAATGGTCGAGATACTTTGGAAACGGCTGCTGGTTCTGTTCAGGAAAGTACGCTTCCGGGTTTCACGAAATTCTCCGGAATCCCAAGCATTGACCGCAACAGCTCTAAAGCAGTTTCTGTTGTTGCTCAAGAACACCCAGTTACGGTTACTAAGAGTAATGTCAGAAATGAGCCGGGCAAGGAGAATGGAGATCCGACGACGGCCATTGAGGAGCTATTGGAGGTGCAGAGGTCATGGGCGGCATCACATTCTGGGAACCATTTGAAATGTGATGGCAGGGGGATTTACCTGTACGATTTACCCTCAAAGTTCAACAAGGACCTCATGAGCCGTTGCGGTGATATAGTTCCGTGGATCAATTTCTGCATGTATTTTCAGAATGATGCAATGGGAGAGCCAATCCCGAAGCTCGGGAATCATTGGTACTGGACTCACCAGTACTCCCTCGAGCCAATCTTCCATTCCAGGATCCTAAAGCATCCTTGCAGGTAGGACTGCAAGCTACAAAATGACAAATACGACATGATTTGGCTTGTTAATTCAACTATTCTACATGCTCAGTAACTTGTTTTCCATTTATTTGATATGAGCTTGAAACTAATCTCACATGGCCTCGCTTGCTTGCAGGGTTCACAATGAGAATGAAGCCAAGCTCTTCTATGTTCCGTTTTATGGAGGTCTAGATGTCTTAAGATGGCATTTCAAGAATGTCTCCAATGAGGTGAAAGACAGCCTGGCTCTAGAGCTGATAAAGTGGCTCGAGCAGAGGAAGCCATGGACGAAAAACTCTGGGAAGGATCACGTCTTCGTTCTGGGCAAGATTTCATGGGATTTCAGGAGGGGCCATGACTCCACATGGGGGTCTAGATTCCTGGAGATCCCTCAGATGCAGAATCCAGTAAAGCTCCTGATCGAGCGGCAGCCCTGGCATGTGAATGACATCGGTATCCCGCATCCAACAAGCTTCCACCCACGTTCAGACAGCGACATCATCGCCTGGCAACATAAGATAATCCAGTCTCCACGCCAGAGCCTGGTCAGCTTTGTGGGCGCCACCAGGCCTGGTGCGCCCGATAACATCCGTTCAGTACTCATCAGGCAATGCTTGGAGGCTGGGCAAGGCAAGTGCCGGTTTTTGGATTGCCATTCTGAAAGTTGCAACCGACCCGAGACTGTAATCGAGATGTTCATGGAATCAGAATTCTGCCTTCAGCCTCAGGGGGATAGCCCAACGATGAAGTCATTGTTCGACTCTCTGCTGGCAGGATGCATCCCGGTACTGTTTGACCCCTTCTCGGCCTACTACCAGTACCCATGGCACATGCCAGAGGAACCGGAGAAGTACTCAGTGTTCATAGACCACAACGAGGTGAGGAAATTGAAAGTCGATGTGATGGAAAGGCTTATGAAGGTCTCGAGGCAAGAGAGGGAAGACATGAGGAGCTACATTGTGTACGAGCTGATGCCTGGGCTCGTTTATGGCTCTCCGGACTCGCAGTTCAGTAAGTTTCAGGATGCGTTTTCTATAGCAGTGAATAATCTTCTCGAGAGAGCGAGCAGGGTATAATCACGAAACCCAAATCAAGTTTTTTATATTAAACTTTCATGTTATCATTCGGTTTTGCTCAAGTTGCTAGACAGTATTACTGTTACTTCTAAGAACAATGGAGATTCCTTGTAATGTAAGCAATTCAAAACATGTATAGAACTGTCATGGCAATCGGAATATTCTTCAATTCTTGTCTACGCGTTTTCTCTTTCTATCACACTGTCTGAATTGGTTGAGATATTGTCTTTCTATCATTCAGTGAAGGAGATCATCGCTCGAATGGATCTCTAATAAAATGACTCCGATCAATTAAAATCTGTACATGTGAACACAGTTGTTCACCTAGCACCATTTCCGAGAAACCAAAATCCAATCGTTCTTCATCAAAGAGCGCATAGATGGCTGAATATCCCATCTTTGTTGAGGTCAGTGCTCAACATGAATTTGCTGCAATCTTATAAATTCTTTCTCCGCACCTAAGAAGTCCTACCTGAAATGGGTTCGCATCTTGCAATCTGGTCTTCCCCCTGTGCTATAATCCGATCGATGTGAACATGGAGAAACAGAGCTTCCTGATCCAAGTTCATTAAGTGAGAACAGGTAGGCTATGTCACCAAGTTCCTCGTCAACAAGGAAGTGAAATGTCATCGAACTTTTCTCACCCATCACTGTCCCCACATTATTGAGGTAGAACTTGTCATTCCCCCTTCTGATATTTACCTCATTGTGTATCTCATTTGATTACAAATGACAGGTTTGTTTACACAGTTGAGAGCTTTATTGCCACTCTGGTGGAGACCAAGCCTGCTGTTCTAGAAAGATTTGCTGTTGAAGAGAATTCTCTTAGATGGGCTGGTAGCTGCTAACATCTGAAAGGTGGTGACACCAAAATGAGCCTTCTGATGATGGGGACTAGTCTGGAGTGAAGGATGAGACCACCATAGTGATTAACTGTCCATGTGCGTGACCCGGTTACATTCAGTGGAACTTTGTCCAAGTTCCTGGTCAACAAGAAGTCTGATCGTACATAATTACTACCCCACAACAACTCTTACAGTTGAGGTAAAATGAATTATTGATCCTCTGACTGTCTAATGTGTACATTATTAAGATCACAAGTTCTCAATGAACTAGCAGCAGGCTATAAATGAGCTGCCAGAAACTCAATGGGGAAGATTACTGGGCCTTGAAGCAGTCATGCAGTTGAGATCGTTTCTTGTGTATAATGGATGCATCTACATTGCAGTTTTCTGATATCAAAACGCTGTACTTGCGGCGTCATGTGCTATCCTGAAATTTTGTTCAACGACATATTAGCCAGTTGTGCAACTTGTATACTAAAATGTGCTCTCGAGTTTTTAACCTTTCTGCAAGGATCATATCGTTAAATAGAAGCATTTGTCTCTACACAGCAGTCTGTTTCTCGCACAAAAGGTCAGCGGTGACAAAAAAAATAATAGTGAATAGCGATTGTCCTGTACTCATTCAAGTTGCCGATGGATATGTTCGAGTTGGATATCCTAATAATCATCACTTGTTAACAAAACCATGAATAACATGAGATGTAGGAAAATCCAAACATAGCTTTCTTCCATATCATATTTTATCTTAAAAACAGTGAAAGTCACTTGTCTTGGCACATAATTAGATTCTTAAAGCTCTTACAAATAAGGGGAGTACCACCTCTACATCACAACAATGAAATAGGAGATTGACAGTTCTCCTAGCAAGCTATCAACAGCCCACAATCCCAAGAAACCAATCAGAGGTTAAGTATCTAACTGATCTTCTACTACCAATCTCACTCAGTCCAAATATACAACACCACCCGGCATATATACAAAACTGGCTCAGCCAATATTGTCAACCACGAGTCAAGTCAATTCCAGTAGGCTGCAAGTTTTGCCAAACGCCAATAGCAGATGAAGCAAAGTTCTGAGTGGGTCCAGCGCTCAATGAGAAGGATCTGTCCCCAGACTGGGATTTGGAGTTCTTGATCTCGGTACCTGCAACAACAACCTGCTTGTCTTTCGCCTTAGAGCTATCGTATACAAAGCTGCAGATGACTACCTGTAAGAAGAAGGAGCTTCCACTAGATATCCGACACGTCATAACAGGATCTTGAAGGAAGGCTACCAGTAGAGATCCAAGCAAGCCATGCTAATTGTGCCCAACACCAATGGGTTGACTACTAGAGTGCGACTGAACCACTATCCACCCAAGAGGCTCCAAAACCTAAAAAGCTTTTGTTTCTGTGCTTTTAATTTTCAAATAATCTGCTCTTGAGACAAAAGATCAAATCTACCCACGTTTTCCTATTGCTTCATATAATTAACCCTATTCAAGTAATCTCCACATTGAATTGGTCTCATTAAGTCATCAAAATAAATGGTGAAGCTGAAGTCTTTAGCAAATGATTTCATGCTGAGCTCTAAACTGGAGGAAGATACTTGAGTTAGCTTGGGCTGGATTCAGAGCTCAAAGTATTTCAGTTGACTCAAGCTCAAATTGTATAAGCTCAGTCCAGCTTGATAATATTACTCTATGTTGGTATTTGCACAATTTTAAGGGCACTAAATGTAGAAGGAGAATATGGACATTACCAATATCACATGCACCAGTTGAAACTAAAGCAACTTACAGTGTTTTCCCATATAGAGATGATAAAGTGCCTCTCAAACAGTTCAATGATGAGCCACATGGTTGAACAAGCACATAAAGTCTACACTAATTATAGAATTAAACAAAGAAAAGGCCTAAAGGTAATACCTGGACGGGACCTGCTGCAATAAGCATCCCAACACTACCGCCGATAACTTGACCATCAGAACTCGAGAGTGACACACTTATACCTCCAATTCGATTACGGGGCCCACCTTCTTCAGCAAGCAGATACGAACCCGACAAGCACAATATCTCGAATGAACCCTACATAAGCTAATTCAACCAAGTTCCCTTCATTTTCATAAAACAATTGCAACAGAAGATCAGTAAAGTAGCTGGCTAAATATTGGAAAATAGTCTGCTGCCTGTCTCCCTTTAACAGCTTTATATTATCAAAACCCAGCCTTAGGTGACAGCAAAACTATGGAACCGTTTTCCTTAGACAAGACAGGGATATACCACAAAAGATAAGCAAGCTATTGCACTTAATTGATGAGCTAAGAATCCAACAGCAAATATTAAATGGTTCCTTCCGACAATAGAAGGCAGAAAAGAAGAAAAAAATTGGAAAAGGTCAACTTAATGAAGTTCTTCAACCTGGTAAGAAACAGTGTCACCGGAAGATGCGGTCTGCTTAAGGGTCACCAAAGAAATTGTGCCACAGCCTGATAATATGCAAACAGCTCTTGGCCTCTGTTGAGAAAAAGACAATATCTTTGCTGCAACATCCTGCAATATAAGATAAAATCTCCCCTCATTCAAGGGAAAGGCTCCTTTAATAAAAGAGTATGCAATATATATTTAAAAAAATCCTCTTCATTTTTCTTGAGAGTGGAATATTCCATGCATTTGAAAAGGAATTTCTAACACATGAGAATACATGCATCTGTGCACTTTCAAGAAAAGACCCAATCAAAGAAATATAACAGCAAGTAAAAGTCTTAATTTGCCCCAATGATGCATCAGGCACAACATAATTCCTCAGCTTTAAAGATGGCACGAAAATTTTTTGTAAGATTTCCTAGATAAATATTTCTCCAGCGTAAGACAGATAAAGCATACCTCCCCAGCTCCCACCCTGATCACATGAGGTGCAAAAGCAAGTCCAGCAGAACTATTCATCCATTCACCTAACAAAAACAATCATTTCATAATCAATGGAATTATTAATTTAACATAATTTTAAGTACTTTCACAAAACATTACAACATTCAAATGGAAATGCCAACAAAGACATTGTAGGATATTCTCTACATCTTGCACATGGTACACAGAGAGCGGTCAGCACTCTCAGCCAATATGACAACAAAACTCAGCCTCAAGAAGTCAACCTTCATCCTTTTCAATCTTACCAGCACTATTAAACTACTACAGCAAAGAATAAATTCGTCACACTCAGCCAAGAACAGGTTAACTACTACTGTCACTAATCAGTTGGTCATACCGATCATCAATCAAGACTACTTCAGAATTACTTTCTAGACAGATGAATCGATCTTGCAACCCCAGTTATGGTACCAAAAGCTAATTGGAGCAACTCAGAAGACTTACCAACGGCTGCTAATCGTTGCTTCCTGCCGGATCCAGGTGGGCGTCCTCTGGCCTTTTTTGGAATCGGTGTGACTGAGTTCGGTGTGGAATCAGGAGCTGTCCCCGACATGGGCAGAAGGCCCAGAGCCACCTTGCCCTCAGGCCCGTACTTCCTGGGCCTTCCCCTCTTCTTCTTCAGGGGCTGTTCACCAGAAGGCGGCCCTGCGGAAGATGCGCCCGTGGAAATACTTCCGCCGCCGAAACCTCTTGGTGGTGGTGGTGGTGGCGGTGGCTCCACTGTAAACGCCTGCCCAGCCAATGTTGTACGGATACTAGAGTGAGCAGCAGCAGCCACCGCTGCCGCCTGAACATGATGATGGTGAGTGCTTGCTAATGCCCTAAAATGAGGCGGTGGTGCATTGAAGCCACCATGTTGTGGCCCAGAGGCAGACCCTGACCCTGTTTTGTGAATGAAATACTGAGCTGATCCACCAGCTATCGTCATGGCTTCTCTCCCTTCCATGGATTTCTCTATGTCCTAAAAACTAATGAGCTAAAGCTTTGGGAGCTAAGGAAGACAAAATCACAGGCCAAAACTACGAGGTAAAGAGGATATCACAGGACGTGGGTTTCCGGGCGAACCAAATAAGCCAGCTGAACTAAGCAGAAGCACACAAGCAAAAGATCCCATCTTTCAGAAATGGTTGCTCACAAACAATAAAAAAAGGACAAAACTCAACCAGAATGGAATGGAACTAAGCAGAGAAGCAAGGTCATTACTAGTAAAAGAAAAGAAAAGAGCCTTTTTTCCCCTACCGCTGAATCTTTAAAACAGATGCAAACAAGACGGTGGGGGTTCTTCAAATGGGTTCTAACAGCATTATTCAGCTAAACCCCGGAACATTCAGAGAGCAAGTACAGCCGAAAAGTTGAACGAATTCCACCCCCAAAGATACCGATCAGAGACAAGGATGCGGAGGAGAACATGGCTATGAAGCCACCATAACACAAGAGGCCAGGCATTCGAGCTTCGTGGAAGGACAAGAGGCAAGACGGAAACAAAATGTAGGGGAAGCAAGGAAAGTATGAAAGAGGTGCTTTTGAAATAAAGGGGCGAGGTTGTTTACATGATTTAATGAATTGAAAATCGCAGTGTACAGTTTGAACTTTGAAGACAAGGACCCTTCCTTATTCTCTAATGGAGAAGTCAGTTTGAACACAGAGAGAGAGAGAGAGAGAGAGAGAGAGAGAGAGTCTGTCGCGCACTGTGAAAGACTGAAATATCTGTGACTCTTGCAACCGGGAAGAGAGAGACAGAGACAGAGACAGGGACAGAGAGAGACAGAGAGACTGGCATGTTTAGGAACAGTGTGGTCTACCAAAATTACCAACTTTACCTGTCCTTTTTCAGATTTTTCCATTTTCTTGATGATACCTCTGCAAGTTTCTGATGACAGCAAGGGAACTCATACACCTTTTCCTTTTTGAAAATCAAAAGAAAAATTCGATCTTGTTTTGGTCCAGTCAGGTATCCAACAAGTATTACTCGTCCCTTTTGAATGGTAAAAACTCAGTCAAGACCGCCTTAAATCGGAATATAGGGATCATAATGGGACTAATCCTTCTACTCAAATCAATCATGGACTCATAGTTGGGTATGTCTGTCCTGGTCCCC
Organism: Sonneratia alba; assembly: GCA_900174645.1. NCBI lineage: Eukaryota > Viridiplantae > Streptophyta > Magnoliopsida > Myrtales > Lythraceae > Sonneratia > Sonneratia alba. Next base: position 1,570,909 of record FWPY01000041.1, read on the forward strand.
TTGCACAAGCAATACCAATCCCTTATGTACTGTGTGTGTTGAATTTGTTGCCATGCTACTGATGTAATTTCCTAGTACCTTCAACATGCAGCTGCTTGAGAACAAAAAATTTGCCTGTTATATTCTTGACCACGGAAGAGGAAGGTCCTGTCATTTTCTCAGTGGAGTCGATGGTTCAAGACAATCTAAATGCCCGACAAGTGCAGAGCAGCGCCTTGATCTTATGATGTCGAACTCTTAATACCTTTTCTTGAAGATGAGCAAAGGTGTGGTGTTTAGTTTAAGCGAATACGACGCCGTACAAGATAAAAGGCCCTATCATTATTTTCTTGAGAGAAGAGAGTATTGACTGTAAACTAGCTGAAGAATCAATCCAATAAATCGAATCCACGACCCGCTATACCGAACAAAAGGCCTAGTCTAAAATATTCATCCTACTGCTGTGAGTGAATGAAGTGGGAGAGACGGTCCAAGTCGACCCTTTTCTTGGCCGATCTCCTGAAAGGCTTCCGGTTTCGCCACCACAACCGGTCGATTCCACCGAAAGATGATACTCTCTTCCAACTCTCAGCTGCAACTGACAACTTCTCTACACTAGACCCAGCTTGTTTCGCTCTCTCTTTTGGCAGTCTTAACTTGCAAGAGGGAGTCTTCAGGGGCATCCCCGAGGGAGTCTTCAGCTCTCCAGGTCTAGCACTGGTTGAGCTGCAAAAGCATTCAAGGCCGAAGTGGAGGGCAATTACTCAAAAAGTACCATGGATACGACTGACTCGACAGCCAGAAGTGCAATCAAGAAAAGTCACCTATGCAACATGGAATAAGGCGGAAGAACAAAGGATTGGAAAATGCAGGAAAAACCAAGATCGAGAACATGCTTGGTGAAATTCGTATCAGCAGGAATGGGGAAAAAGGTACTCATAAAATTCAATAGCATCATCTGATACTTGGTCCTTTCTTGGGTCCAACGAAAGAAAGTGGTATCCCCGTTGCAGATCAGATAGCTATCCCTATGGTTTTTGCAGTTGTTTAAAGAAACACATGAACAGTGATAAGGGAAACCATAGCACTCATGGATGGGGTCATTTTTCACTTACATTTCATGAGGTGAGGACTTCTCCGCAGAGTACTCCCACTCCCCCAAAGGAGGTTTACAGGCAGGGCAAATGTAGTACTTTGGAACCAAAATTAATTTAACACAATCGATGTGGTACCACTCATCACATTGATTGCAGGCTATCCAAACTCGTCCGTCATTTCTTCTGTAGGGCATTCGGCATATGCAGTAAAGCTTACTTAGAGATCTTAACTTCTGCAGGGACAAATAACTGTTAGTGATTAAATAGCAAGACATTTTCTCAGATCCAATGCACAAAATCCTTTCTAGAACAGATCGACCACAAACTTTAAAAGGAATTGTTTGGAGACCAGCCTATTCCAAATGCTACAGCTGATCAAGGGCTTCTGTACCTTCAGTTCCTTCTCAACAGAAACAGGCAAATTTTCACCCTCCACAATCAGATTAAACACTTCATCCAAGCCCAGGTTCCCATCGTCTCTCACAGCCTACATAAAACAGATTGATATTACATCCCAGGGATGGACATTGATTTACTTTTCTCAGATGTCATTTCTAAACCTCTAACCTTATTGGTGAGATTTGCCCACTTCAGGCCAATATCCCTTAACTCTATAAGCTTTCCCCTGAAATTATCCTCTGGAGGTATATTTATTGCCACTCCCTGCAAGTTTGATTCATCAAATGAGTTAGCACACACTTTGGCATTATTATAGGAGTATATTATCACTTGGAAGAATTAAGCAAAGCAAGCATCAAGATACGTAGATACACAAAATAAGGAAAAAAAACAAATCGGATGCAACGCCCATTTTATTGAATAGACCTATTTGCAACGATAACAGGATTATGTGTGCATTCACAAGAATGAGAAGGCATTATACCTCTTTCAACAAAAGTTGAATCTGTTGGATACAGGGCTTACATGGGCCTTCACATAAATTGCGCACTCTAAATCGCCAAAAATAATTTGCTAATGCTAGCTCAAGCCTGAAGTTGCCTTCTTGATCAAGCACATGCGACACTTCCACAGCCTGTGCAGCACAATAATTACAGGCAGAAACATTTTGCCTTAGAGCTTGTAAGCTTGAAGGGGCAGAGAATAGATTGTAAGCTGATACAGAGAGTGATATAAATTATATTGCCCTTCCTGCCAATAAAGTCATCATGGGGATCGAATAATATAAGGATATAATAAATGTACCTTTAAAGCCACAGCGAGCTTCTCAGAAATGATATTGAGATCTTCACCTAAATAAGAGGACACAAAATTCAATATTTCAATCAAGCCTGCCTTGCATGAATGAGCACATTCCAGAAGATCCTGTAATGAGTCTCTTTCATCAACCCTGTCCAAAAAAGCAACAACTTTTAAAGGCATTACAAAATCAGGTAACAGAGTCCAATCATTTTACATTTTTGTTTGTTTGTTTGTTTATTTTTTATACAAAGAACTACATCAATCAACTATTCAGCCTGGGACATACAGCTAAAAAATATTGTAATCCAAAAAATAATAGCAGATTTATCTGTTTCTTACAAACATTGAGTAAAGATGAGAAATGAATTGCTCATGAATAACAAGCATTTAAATGTTGCAGCACATTACCATACACAGAGATCCTTGGCCTTTGACAAAAGTTCGTCCAAAAGATTTAATTCGAAACAATTCCTTTCATCTTGCTGAGTGAAGAAATGAAAGAGTTAGAAATTGCACAAGTTTCTGAATGATAAATTTTGATTCATGCAATCTCACCAGCTGACCCTCTTCAGTTGAAGAAATTAAATGGCCATTCAAAAATTGGCAAGAATGGCAGACAAATACTTCAAGTTGGTTTTTATTGCCAAATGCAGGTTGTAGACAGTGCAGATGATAGCTGTCCATAAGATATCAAAACCATGAGTGTTGACCCAATGAAGAAATAAGTGTCTGGATATGAGGATGATTTATCTCTACTTAGAGATGAAAATCAGTATGCATAAATCTAATCAGAGAAGTTCATACACCTTGCAACAAAAGTGACTCTTTTTTGGGGTCACTGAGTAAAGACATATATTCTGCACAAAATGCAAATACCTTACCAGTCTTTGCAAGCGGCACATGCTAGAGATGCAGAATCCTTACATGCACCAGAGCAACTCATGCATAAGTTCTGCATTCTGCATCCTTTTGACTTATCATATACATTTAAAGATCTGTTTAGAGAAATCTTGATCTGCCCAATATAAAGAACAAGAGGACAAAGATCTAATTCAAAACCAATAAAGGAAAGAATCAACCTTTTAAATATACATGAAGAATGAAAAAACAGGAATTAATCACCTTGTCCATGACCTTTAGAAGGGAACATGGATCACCAAATGAACACCTGACTGTATCCCTGAGATGCCATTTCCACTTCTCCACCTTTTCAAATTCTGATAGAACTATATCTAGCTCTAAACAACTAAAAGCAGCATCCTTCCCAGTGTCCTGAAACCAAGCACATCAATTGCCAAAAGGTGAAAGGGAGAAGAATACAGGCATATCCTAAATGCACAACATGATCCTCAAATCTTTTGTTCAAATTGGATATTTGAGAGACTTATGTTAAATTTGTTGTGAGCCCATAAGGGATCGCGCCCGTTTCCACTTAAAAGCTCAAGCTAATAGGTGGCGGTACCCAACCTTCTTATAAACCCACAACGTTTTCTTCATTTAATCGATGTGGGATCGTACATCTCAACACCCGCCCTCACGTGGCAACGTGGTCCACTTTGCCACGTGCCATTAAACACCCGCCCTCAACAACTGTCTACAAGCCGGGCATTCTTCTTCCAGTCTCAGATGAGGGGGACAATTGGCCACGAGTTAGGCAATTTTCTTCCATACTCAGGCTTATATCAACTAACCACGAGCCAGGCTTCTGGACTGGGGTCAGGCAAGGTAAATTTGTTGTGAGCCCATAAGAGATCGGACCCCTTTCCCCTTAAAAGCTCAAGCTGATAGGTGGCAGTACCCAACCTACTTATAAGCCCACAATGTTTTCTTCATTTAATCGATGTGGGATCGTATATCTCAACATCCGCCCTCACGTGGCAATGTGGTTCACTTTGCCACGTGCCATTAAACACCCGCCCTCAACAACTGTCTACGAGCCGGGTACTTTTCTTCCGGTCTCAGACGAGGGGGACAACTGGCCACGAGTCGGGCAATTTTCTTCCGTACTCGGGCTTATATCAACTGACCACAAGCTAGGGTTCTAGACTCAGGTCGGGCGAGGTACAAGCCCACTGGCTCTGATACCATGTTAAATTTGTTGTGAGCCCATAAGGGGATCACGCCCGTTTCCACTTAAAAGCTCAAGCTAATAGGTGGCGGTACCCAACCTTCTTATAAACCCACAACGTTTTCTTCATTTAATCGATATGGGATCGTACATCTCAACAACCTAATGTATATAAACACATGTATGTGAAAATTTAATAGTGATCCCACTAAAGACAGACAAGACACTATGAAAAGGTTAGGAAGCAATGAAGCATCAACTAGATAAACTAGAAACAGAAGAAAATAATCATTTCAAGAAACATAATACATTTCTGAACAAAAATTCATAACTTCACGGTAATTTTAATACAGAAGCATCATCACAAATGACATCCATGCAAGTATAAACAATGCAATACATGGAACACCATACCTTAAGCTCTAACAATTGAGACAACATACGCTCATCAGTGGTTTTGCTGAAAAACTGATGCACTTGTTCTTGCCACAACCTACATTTCAGGTAAAGATAAGATTCAAATTAAGAGTCATGAAAAGAAAGTCAAATCTTTGTGTAAGAACCATAGAAACAAAAGTAATGAGAATAAAGACCAACAAGACTCGCCTATGATTGTGAATAGCACTTTTAAGTTGACCAACCATAATAGGAAAGGAAATAAAGATCCTCTGCATATCAAAATAGAAAAAGTATATCAATGAGTCTAGGATGACATGAATTAATCAAGACATAGTTCCTGAAAGTACATAAATACACTAGTCCATCTTCAGAATAAATACCTGACATGAAGAAAGAATTTCTTCAGCATCTCGTAGACTACAGTTCCTATAAGTTGGTGGCACATGAATTACTTCCACTGCCCTCTTAACCCACCTCATCCCATCAAGCAACACAGTACAGAGAGCACCAGAAGCACAAGTAACAGGAATGCGCTCAACAAACTCCATCAACCTTTGGACCTCCTAAATGTTAAACAATTGGTGAAGATACAATATCCAGTGGCAAAGTCAATTTTTTTTCTTATACACCAGAGAAAATTGAGATAATGAAAGAGAAAATGATCTTCAAGAAACTAAGCTGGATGCAGATGGTGAAGGTCATCCATTTCAAATATTGCCAAATTCTCCTAGGATAAGTATACAGTAGTCAAAGCCAAAGACTGATGCTCTAGGAGAAAGGAAACAATACAAAACACAAAAATGAAAACCTTTGAAAAATAAGAAAGAACTGAATAATCTCTCCAATTTCCCTCTTCTCACCACATTTGATCAACCTTAGTCCCCATGTGCTGACAAAGTAGAAGAAAAGTAATGAAGAAAAAGAATTTCTGAAAATGCTATGAGTGAAAGAGTTAGCAGAATACAACAAGAAGATTCTATAAGATAAAGGTCAAATCAGTGAGGAAAATTAGCATCCACTGAATAGTTTTTATTAAAAAAAATCCAATTTTGCATAGCCCATTATACCTCATGTAAAACAGCACATAGAAACAAAAGATTCTGCTTTCTAGTGAACATTAAATTTTATCAAATGTGATTTATCAAGCATAAAAGAATAAATTAAAAGAGGAAATAGGCTGTAAGAGCAAATGACTGGAAGGCCAGAAGGGTATTTTTATCACCTGAACTGACGGGCATCCAGAACTCAAAGATAGGACCTCATGGCACCATTGCAGCTTTAATCGTGCATTTTGGAGTTTTGGAATTTCAGGAATATCCAGGCCAAAGGACAGCCCATGCCTTATAACAGCATCTGCTGACTTAAGGAGACCTTCAATTTTACACAATACCGCTCCAGTTAGTGCAGGGACAAAGTCATTCATATCAAACAAGCATTCCAAACACCGTAGCAAGGAACCAGCCTCCATCTCCCATTCCACAAATTTCTTCAGAATTGTTTCAATCGTCTTTCGTTCTTCTAAATAAATCTTAAGATACTTCGATTGTGCGGCTAGTTCCTGTAAATTTGAATATACTATATGGTTAAATTTCCGGATTACCTCTTAAGGAGAAGAAGAGATGCCTACTTCAAACAATAGAAAGATATAGAGGGGCATTAGAACCTTCAAGGCACCAACATTCAGCATAGAACCTGAGAAACGCATGGCAGAAGAGGCATAGTCTAAAAAAGGCTTGGAACTTTTCAACCAGGATCTTGCTGTTGTTATTGCATCTAGAACATCTCCAATTGAAGGTAAAGTTGCATCTATACCCTCTGAATACCTGCAATATAGGAACCAAGGGATTAATGACCTCCAACGCGGACAAAGGGGCAAGTGTTTGTTATTTGGGGTGGGGTTTTGGGAGGGGGTGGATGGTAGCAACAGAGACGGAGATTGAGATGTGGATGGAGAGGATGAGGGACAGGGAGAGGGAGATAATCAGAACCTCATAATCTCCTCAAATTCAAACATCGGAGCCTCTTTTGCTAGAATTTGTGCTGCACTCTCTTCCCAAAGGTTAGCAGCTTTAACAATCCCATCAATGTGCACAAGTAAGTCTTCTCCCTCAATATGCAGTCTGCAAGAAACACAATGTGGAAGTGATGCCACCAAAATGAGAAAATAAATAAAAGATTGAGCTACATACTTTGTTATGTTATATTCAAGAGGAGACTTACATAACAGCCTCTGCTATTAATTGTTGAAGCAAGTCCAGAGAGATTTTATTGCCATATACCTGCATCACAGAGTGAAACTAAAGCATCAAAAAAATTTTCATAAAAGAATCTCAAACACTCTCTAAGAGAGAGAGAATTGCAAATTCACATTAAAAAAAAAGGCAATTCTGGTAACCTTCAGAGCTTTTTGCCTGCAGCATGCCTTCTTCAACTCAAGCTCAATAGTAGGTAATTCAACTGTTAATAATTGAAAAACAAAAGGGAGATTGTATGAACACCACATGGATGCCCCACCATTGCACAGGTATCATTTTTGTTGGGAAATCATATTTTTTCATGAAAAGAAAAATATGCTCAACAGATGCTTATAAATTTACAATAGTACATTGGTGAATTCACTATAGTAATCACCTCTTCCAATACTAAAAAAGAATCCTTCACACAGATATTTCCACCATAACAAATGTTTTTGCAAAGAACAACCAGAGAAAAAAGAGAAGCGGCTGCCACATCAGTAAATATAGGGAGTAAAAATCATCATCATGTTGCAGCAAAAGAGTGTTGGGTTCCCCGCAGTCTTATGATACACATATAAAAGTACTATAAATGTGGAAAATGATTATTATAGTGATATTGATATAGATCGGAAGAAAAAACCAGGACAGGCTAGAGTTACAAATATTATTCATACATCAAGAAAAACCTACATAAAATAAGCAGGCACACCTTGTATCTTCAAAGATGCTCCTTCATTTAGGATGTTATTTAACTCATCAACCACAGCATCTTGATCAATGCATTCATGAACTTTATAACGGATGTTATTAAAGCGAGAGATCAAAGAAACAGTATCCGAATGGTATTGCCTCAGAAGCTGTAACTCTGGGATAATGACAGGGAACCTATCCATTTCTTGAACCACAATCTCAACATCCTGTAGTTATAATAATAGAGAAGTGAGGGGTTGAAAGCAAACTGAAAAAAATTCAAAATATATAAAGCTAACCTTCAATGCAAGGGGACCTTTCAAAAGGTCTGTGCATCTAACACGACAAGATTCTGCTTTTCTGACCAAGGCTAGAAGCTTCTCCACCTCCGGAAGTGACACTTGAAGCTCAGATATCTATTGTAAAATTAGTTTATGAAGTTCAATATAGAAGCTGCACATTTTATTCAAAGACTATAAACGACATCAAAATTATCACCTGTAATTTCAACTTGTACAGATCATTAATCTCTATCACAGCAGGATGTTCCTCCAAGGTGCACATTCTAACGCTTTCCATCCAAGCCTGCAAAAAGTAAGGCTCAAGGTGAACAAAAAACAAGGTTTGCTCGGATAATAGAGTAATTCTTTTGAAGTCCAATTTGAACTTTAACCAATAATGAACAGAACCTCTGTGTTTAGAGAGAGAGAGAGAGAGAGAGATTCACCTTCACTGAAGAAACTCTCTCAGTTAGTTTCTCACTCTCCCTAACACGTATAGGAAAATGGCAGCTTCTTGACCACACAGCTTCCAACTCAGAGATCTATAAGTAAACATATAAAATTCTTAACAGTATTCAAACAAGCATGTGAAAATAGTTCAATCTCAACCTCCATATCTGTAGGATATCCAGTGCATCAACTAGTATTCAAGCACAATTTATGCAATATATCCCAAACTAAGAGATAAAGAGTCTCAAGAAACGTTTAATTCTCCAAAAAAGGAGTCTCAAGAGATACCTCTGAACATGGGGAAAGGGCACAATTGATTTCTTCAATCAATCTCCCAGCCTCTTCCGCATAACCCTGTCGAATGTTTAACACAACACTAAGAAGTCACTTGACCGAGTCACAGAAATCATCAGTGCAAAAGCAAAGATGAGTAAGCTTCTATAGAACCTTCAATTTAAGATATCCAGTCTCATTGCATGGGGCAGGTTCAAAAGCCAACAATCTGTTTACCATTTCAAGGCCAACTTTCTCTGAATCATTTCTAAGATCATGTGACCAGTTTACAACCTGGTGAAGACAATGTCTCACATCTTTGGCCCAATTCTGAGCTTCAGACAATCTCTTTTGCATGTCCCGAACCTTCAGAAGAATGCAAATGACAGAGATAATTAATTTACATAACATACTGAGGTGCACATATGATAAATGGAAGAGGATTGAAGATCCCATGAGCTCAGACTCACAGGATCCATTTCAGAACCAGCCCACAGAAATTGTTCAGCTTCCTTCAAGGCTCTATGGTAAGAATCCCTGGAAAAAGGATCTTGCATAATTTTAGAGCAGTGCAAAAGCCACTGCTCTGCAATTTGAGTGAAAGTAGCATGATCCCCTTTCACCTACAAGGACCAGATAATCCAAATGTAATAGCTCCAGCACTTCAATAGAATGATAGATGGTCCCAAGGGGACATATTTTGCCATAGAACTCCAATATATAAATGTTACAAAATAATGATGATAAAAGATATCAGTTAAGAAAGTTTCCCAGTGATCCAACAAATTATGCCTATTACATCAACAAGTACCATAACGATAATTTTGATAAAGGATCTCAAGAAAAAATCTGCACATAAAAAAGACACTAACTAGTGAGATGTAAAAAAGTACCTTTTTTGATAACGCACTTACTTCACTGGGTCGAGAATTTTGAGTCAGCACAGATTTACTATTATTTTCTGCATTACCATCTTTATTGATCAACAGCACCAAATTCTTCAACTCAGCTAATGTATGACGATAAAGAAGGCAATGCCTGCTTGGTTTGCATTCACAGATATGATCCCAGTGCTGCATTAATCATAATGTCTACAATTATGCATTTGAAAGATAAATAAAGAATTTTATTGCTCAGGCATCAAGCAGGAGCATATAATCATGTATAAAAGTTGCAGTCCATACAAAAAGTCACAAGCACAACATAAAATCAAAATACAAATTCAAAATTGGGGCATTTTTCCATTTTAAACTACAAAACTCCACTATTTAATATAACAGTAGACCTAAAAATTTCACTATCTTTAAGAAAGATTAGAATATAAGATCCTCACTGACATAAAATGGCAACTAAAGTACTTCAGTGATAGACAATTCTATCATACCTCAAGACACACAAAAGCAGACGGTCTGCACTGGCAAACAACAGCAGAGAGAAAAAGATATTGCTGACAAATTCTGCAAGTTGGATCCTGGGAAGTCACATGCAAAAATTCAACTCAGTTGACATCGCTTACATTGTCCCAGCACTAATGACAACTAGCAAAGTGATCTACACATAACAATGAATTTACCTCATCAGTTCCCACGAATTCAGGGTATTTCCTCGGGGACATGAGAGATGATTTTACAACACCGATTCTCCAAAGTCGCTCCCTCCAAGTTTTTTCTTTGTTATATATTCTAAGCAATTCTTTCTTCAAGAAAGGTGATACTTTGCCATCACATATACTCTTCAACAAACCAAAACAAAAATTTAAATATATATATATTCATCAAAACTTATGATCACATATTCTAGTTAAGGTAGGCACTAACAACAAAAGGAACTCATTTAACAAGGTAATTACATTAACAAAAGTATCCATCAAAAAACTATATTAACAGCAATGACTTCAAAGAAGATATCATAACTTGGCAGACCTAAACAGTGCAATCTACAAACAGTTAAACATCTATGGCACAATAAGATATCTATGCCTTCAGCTGACCATAGGGGTCTTCCATATCAGTTCTCTCCAACTAATACATGCAGGCATGGATCTGTCCCCCCGGATGACAAACTCAATTAAATTATATTGTGCACAAGAGTCCAGTAAAAGTAACCTAGAGGGGCCCAAATTTTTGTCTCACATTTTCTCACTCCCACCAATCAGTTTCGCACTATTGCCCTGCTAAAACCACCGCACCACCCCATTATCCAACCAGCACCTATTTAAAGAAACTTCTAACTGACCAATTTTAAGCATTACAACAATCATTATAAGTATTTCACATGAACAAATAGTAACTTCAGAAAAATGTAAAATAAACTAAACATGGACAGCTTAGAAGAAAGATAACATGCCTTGCACATGGCACTCTTGTTTAGACCATGATGAAAATGTGCACTTTCCTTTATAAACAGCTCTTTCAGTAAAATTTAATTAAATGCACAATTGACCTCAGAGAAAAACACAAATCAAAGGCCTACAACCTTAGCGACAACATAGAGGAGCTCCTCATGAGATAAGATAGCCGGCTTGCGATAAAGCCGATATAGCTCTGCACTGAACCCTCCATGTGGAATCCAGTCAGCAGGAGCAAAATTGACAGCCTCTGCACAGTTTAAACCTGAAAGGCCAATGATCCATTATGATTTGACGCTTGAGCAGCAAATTAACAAATAAGCAATATCATGTCAATTATTGTTGGCATGGCATGCCATACCAAAATTAAAGCCACTGTGGAATGATCTGGGGAATGTAATAACAAAATCTCCAGGCTCCTGGAGGAAAGAAGAGTGGAGAAGTTCATAGAAACATTAGACTTGTAGTAACATCAAGAATAAGGACAAAGAATGCTACTGAAAAGAAAAGCATCAAATACTAGTCTCTATAGTGGGAAAAATAAAATAAAAAATAAATAAGCTTGTATCTTGGCATGTCAAACCTGAATTATGTTGTAAACCGGAACCCCGTTTTGTTGCAAAACTGATGGATTTAGCATTGTAACAAGCTGGAAGAGGAGGTCAGGTTGAGCATCAAAAAGATCAGGAAGAGTTCTCCTCATCACCTTTAGAAGAAGCAAACTATGTTAGTTGCAAGCATATATTAGTGTGAACCAAAAAAAATTGAATGGATAAGGAACTTCAGTAACAAAATGATCATCACTGATAACCTCAATGGCCAAAGGAATCACACTCATGCTATATATATACATATGTGGAGAGAGAGAGAGAGAGAGAGAGAGAGAGAGAGCCTAACAAGGATAGATGATAATACTTCAGAGTATAACACATGCTTTCAAAAGAGTTACCTTCTCAAAGGCATTGCATGCACTACCAGGAACACCATACCAACATTTTGGTTCTCCCCTGTACTCAAATCAAAATAAAAAAAAATCAACTTTGGCTCAAAATTAAAAGAAATGCAATTTATAAGTTACTATTCACTTTTCTTTGATTTTATTTTTTATGGAACCAACAGCTAAAAACAATGGGATCAAAATATGCCGACTCCTGACTAGGTTTCATAAGCTCTTTTTTTTTGTCAGCATAAGATCATTATTCATAAACAAAAGATATACAAAAACCAGGATCTTGACAAAATCTTTAGCACTCACCGACATTTAATACATGGCACAATTTCTTTCTAACACAATAGAATATAGTTGAGATATTACACAAGTTACCAGAAATGCCCAAAAGTAAGCAAAGCACAAGTTCCAAAACACTGAATAGAAAACAGTATACAGAATAAACTTTGTTCAGGTTCTAGCTGCTAAGAACTATCCAGAAAATATTTATCTGTCCAAAAGCAATTCAGTATAGAGGATGATTTCTGGAGACAATATCCAGAAAAGCTACACCATAAGACATCTTGTATAGACAAATAATGCTTTTTATGTCCTTGGTCATGAAAATCCTTCCAAGAATACTAAAGCTGGCCTAATCCCCATTTGGAAAAAATTGTGCAGCATCATTTTGACCATGTCAAAGCATCCCCTTTGGCAAAACTTGCAGCAACAGAAAGAACATATACTGTTTGCATTTTAAAATATTTTATGTTCCTGTATGCCCACCTTCTCTCCCTCCAACAGCAGAAAAGCTAAGAGCATAGAAGTGATATATAATGTTAAGATATATCACTGATCGTTAAAACCTACTACTCCTTTTATCAGCCTACGCCAAATTCCAACAAGAAAACAAGTCTCACACCTTGATAGGAGACTTTCAGGGGGCCAAAGTGCAAAGCCCCGCAGCCATTCCATGGTCCAGAAGCCAGGCGAAGAGCTCACAATAAAATAACAATACGCCTTTCCATAGAAAAAATCTGATGTCCTACTTTCTGATTTTTTATGTTCTTTTGTTGCAATAAAAATATGAACCAAAAAATGGACAGAATATCATTTTTCTAGGGGGTAATCAACAGATGGAATATTTTATGAGCTGCTTCCTTTGATTACCTCTTCATATGCCTTTAAACCATATCGATGCGTTAAAAGCAGCACTATTCGACCAAGTAAGCGCAAAAAGTGCATGCAAAGAATTTGCAAATGATGACAATGAAAGGAATATATTGCTATACTCTCCCCAACATATTTTTTATTATACAGATAAAAACTGTAACCCTGACAGCACAAGTTGCTCAACTCCTATCAAGAAAATTCTTCAACCTGTCTACCAGTTTGTAATTTCTTCTACAGTTGATACTGGGATATACATACTCTGGAAAAAGAAAAAAGAGTTAAAAGGAAGTATCTACACTGTGGTGATGTGAAATGCATACCAGTGAAGATAGTTCATTGAATAGAAACAGTGATCTTCGTAATGCCAGCAAAAGGCTGAGAACAGCATGCCAACATACAACCAAGGAACCATAACACCTGCAATATTGTGATGAACCTTTCGCAGAATTGACCCTTCCAACCTAGGCAAGTTATTAAGGTTCCAGGGACTGGAGCAATATTCATTCCAGATGCTGGGCAGAATTGAATCCGGTCTCCGGTCAAAGATGCGCGGAAAACCACTCCCATAAACTGAAGTATCCACATCACTGCCATACATTACCTCAACCTCTCCAACTGATCCCTCTACTATTTGCCAAAACTTTTTCTCCACTTGCAACCTGGTTAGGGGTCCAGACCCAAACCACTTTTTCTTGGTTCGATCAGCCACACGCCTGAAATCCTCCAAGGATAATTGCTTTCCAGGAATGAAACCGAAGCTGTCCTTGTTAGAATTCAAGCAACCAAAGCAATACCAGTTCCCATGAGGAACTTGCTTCAGTGGTGGTGAAAGGCAATAAATGTGCCACCCTTTGTTACACCTGTCACATAAAAGCATCACATCTCCATGCAATCCACTCTTGCATTGTCCACAAACCTGATCGAGTTTCTCATTCTCCTCCTTCTCCATTGTACAAACCTTAACTTTCTCACCAGCTTCATTCTTGCGCCTCTTTTTTGAGGCGCACAACTCTCCCAAGTTCTCACTCTTCCACTCTCCCTGATTTCTCCTCTTACAGCTCTTACTCTTCCCTTTGTTCAGTCGGTTATGATAAGTCTCATAATTGTACAAATACTCACGGTACAACTGAGACAACACATGCTTTGCACAATCTGAAACCTTTCCACCAGGCTGTAGAAACCGGAAAACCTCCCCCCATTTCTTCTTCTTGACCACCTTATCATATCCTCCGTATCGCTTCACTGCATTAAACAACTTGCACAGGTCCAAGTCCTTTCCTTCGAAAACCACCCTCTTCCTAGCCTTCTTACAACAGTGTTCCTCTAGAAAGCTATTGTATTCCAACTCAAAAGTCTTTGAATCGCAGGAAGCAGGACGGGTCTGCAGCTGATGAATGGCCTGTGATTTTGTGGGGAACGTGAATGAGTTCAAATCCAATGCAAAGGGAGGTCTCCAACTGCCAGGTGGCACAATTCGGCAAATACCATAAGGCTCAGCCTCGGCTCTAATCTTGCATATGAACTCCAAGGGGTCCTCAAATTCCTCTTCTGTGGGATAATACACAGGCCCAGAGGATATATTCACGAAGGAAGACGATGATGCACCAAGATTATGCCTAAGCACGCCTTTCTCTACAGCCCTAGGTTTCCCTTTGCCCATTTAATAGTAGCAGCAACTTCAGTGCTATAATCCAATCAACTAACAGCCAGGACTTCAACTGCCATTGATAAGCCTATCATGCGCAAGCGTCGAGAGCAACAATTAGTGGGTTATGCCGCATCAATCACACTCAAAACAAAATGATTTCTAGGGTTTTAAAGCGTACCTTCTGCGGGAAGGAGTGTGAGCTTCAAAGAGACGTCTGCCTTATGAGAGAAGTGGGAATGAGAGCAGAGTTTTCTGGGGAAGATTTGGAGAGAACAGGGAGGCGATGAAGCTCTCTCCGGGGAAATTAATTATTTTGACCCAATATTTTACTTCCTACCCACTTTAGGCTCCCACAATTTACATTTTACTCCATACAGGGACACATAAGTTTTCATAATCAGACACCCCAAGTTTTCATATATTCACTATGCAACGAAAAGTTCTATTCCTAGTTTCCGATTCCTAGCAGTCTATATTAACACAGTCTGCAAATATAATAAAATCTCCGAGCCACCTTGGTTCACCATCCCCGATTAATGCATAGATGCCTGCCTCTACATTATGCAATCAATGACTGTGATGCCATTGTATAGAGGTCCAGCAGTCGGCCATGGATGATGCGAATGCAAAGTAAAGAATATACTTTTCTTCTCACATGAAAAGTAGTAAATTTTTTGGACATAAATTCTTAGGCCCAGAAAAAAAAAAGAGAGAGAGATGTAAGAAAAGTAATCAATAAATGGTAAGGTAGTTTTACCAGTGAAAGTCAAACTTGAATTTTAGATCAACGATGATGCTACCACATACATACTCAGAAAGTAGCAATTTGTACTGTAAAACTGTAATATGTAACCAATTGTAATGTCGTAAAAAAAGTTTAGGGTTCTAAAGTGAAACAATACGTAATATTGGGGTGCAAAAAACCAATTACTCTTTTTTCCTCGCAGCGGTTGGGCTTTTCGCTGAAAGGACGCTATCAGGGCCCGACGATCGATAGAATTGCAAAAATGCCGCTCCTGTCTCGCCCCGCCCGCCGTTCAATGCACCGGTCTCTCCCGCCGTGTACAGTGGACACCGGAGCCGGGTTCCACATCGAAGTGATGGCTGGAAGAGGCACGCGCTACAAGATCCCCTGGATGTCCCCGACCGACGGACGAGATCGCACCGTGCGGCTGACGAGCCAAATCTGATAAGTGGAGATCGGGGAAGGTCGGGACCATGTGGTCGTTCATCGATTGACACGTGGAAGTAATCCAACGAAGGAGTAACTGGACGGACGGTTAGATCACCAGCAATCGCGGCGTTGACTTTGACTGGGCCCCATCAAAGGTCAATGATTTTTTCCCTATTCCACCCAAAATCAAAACTCCGACTTATCTTAGAATGGCATTAGGCCAAAATGCGGATGAACGCGTTGAGAATCTCAACGTTACATGGTCACTAGAAAATCTGTGACGTCTTAATAAGTACATGAAAATTTGATAAGCTATGCGTCCGAGTTTAATCAGTTCAATAATGGTAAAATTATACTATAAAAGTGTTTTTTTAATAATTTTTTATTATTATGTGCACACAATGATTTATTTTTATATATCACAAAATTCTCATTAGACGCAGGAAACTTAATTTTTTGAATGAGTAATGTACCATTAAATCAATTTTGAAAACAATTTATGTTTAAATAATTATTTCAACATAAATGCAAAAATTATCATTATTGATTTGTTAAGAAATGAAATGCGTATATATTATATCTTTAATTATAGAAAAGTAAAATAATTATTTTTTATATTTTGCAGTAGATTTTCTATTTTTTAAGGTTTATTAAGCTTTTAGGTTTTATTTTTTTCTGAACCTTTTTTTTAATTTTTAGGATTTAAAATTTTTTAGTGTTGTTTTTGTAGGTTTCTATAATTATTAAGATTTTTTAGAATATTAAAAAATAGAATTTATTAACAAAAAGACTAAGTCTGAACCAAAATTTTCAAGTTATCTGAAATATAAATCTATCAGTACAATAAAAAAAATTGATCTTTTAGGCTAAAGTATGAAAATGGTGCTTATAAATAATTGATTAAATTATGAGAAAATATGAAAAAATTGATTAATTATATACAAATAATTATGTTTTAATAGTTATGTCATTAGTTCACTAAATTAATATAAAATTTATATTAATCACTAAATTATCCCACATAAAAATTTATTTTAAAAAATAAAATTAAGTAATTTCCATTTGATTTAGGCAGACAAGAATTTTCTAGTCAACCGATAAGTGGCACAGACTGAATTAATAGGTCGATTCACAAGTCACTCCGGTAAAAAAAATCCTTTTATACGCACATTTTGCATGCAATGGACGTTTCCCCTATTCTCTCTCTCTCTCTCTCTCTATAACATGAGATGTAATAATTTATATGTGCTAATTTATGTCGTAACTTGGTCGGACCACTGATGATGTAATTCTTTTGCTTGTATATTAATTAGTCCTCCGACGTGTGCCAGCCTGCACGTTTAGGAACGAGATCCAGTGGCCGAATCAGAAAGAATTATAAGAAAAAATCTGAACAATATTATAAGAACTTGGAAAAATATATAAGAAAATTTTAACATAATGTAACCCCAAAGGTAAATTTAATAAACATGGTATTATCCTAAAAAAATTATGCACATCGATTTTACAAATAAATATATATTTAATAAATCAACATAAATAAACTTTATTTTTTATCATAAAATATATTATCCACAGCAAATTCATAATCGATGAAATAATTGGGATTACAGAATTGCCCCTTCTCTCTCTCTCTCTCTCTCTCTCTCTCTTCTTCAGTAAGATTTTCTACTTTTCTTCCTCACTCGAATTACGAACCACAAATAATAAAAAGCCTTCCTCGTCTACCTCCGCGATCCCAAAAATGGGAAAAATTCATCCTTCATTGTTCCTCTTCTAAAGAATCTCATCTCTCTCTCTCTTCCCTGTCAGCCGGCCGTCTGCTGATTGCTGCGTGTGCAGGTTCTTCATCGCCCTCCCGCTTCTCTTCTCCTTGTGCATGTATACACACAAACACACACATAGCAGTAGAATCAACAGCTGCATCGCAAGCTTGGTCCCTCATTTAGTTTGTGTATGTCAGTCTTCCGCGTCCCTTTAGGATTTGTCTGCGCGATTCCTTCGATCGAACGTCCCAGGGGATGCTTGAGCTGCTGAAGCTCTAAGGGTGGTAGGTGTAGATATTGTGTTGGTTGACTTTCTCCTTTGTAAGAAGGCGTTTAGGCGCCGCCTTCTGGGTTTGGAATTAGGGTCTGAATTTGTGATTAGTATACTTAACTTACTGTGGAGTTGGGTCGTTAATTGAGGATAATACAGTATCCGTAATATTGGTCTGTGCTGGTTTGTCCTCTGATATAGGGATTCTGGTCGTTCGGGTAATTTGGGTCACAGAGTTACTGTATTTAGTGAAGTACCTCGTGGATTACGATTAGGGAGTAAGGGTGTGAACTTCGTCAGAGTTTGTCTGCGGGAAACAAATATCTATTGCTATATCGGTGAATTGCAGCAAGGATGGTTCAGTCAATTTCAGCAGCCTCTATCATCCGATGCGGACCCATTTGCGGTGGGTTTCCTTCTAAAGGTGTCTCCCTTGAGAGGAAGTCCCACGAGATGTGTCCGGTGCCACCACGAGAATTTGTTGGGAGGAGGCTAGTTATTGCTTCTCGTCCTCCTGTGCTGAGATTGAGGGCAACTGTATCTTCAGTTTCTTCGGTTAAGGCCCTCGCAATGGAGCTGACCAAGGAGGCATACTCGTCCAAGGAAGAGGATAGGATCCCATGGGGCTGGAACTATCACGTGGGAACGGATGTTAAGCCTAGGCTCTGGCCGCCTCCTAACCGAGCTGACAAACCCTCCCTTCACAACCCCCTGCTCAGGCAAGAAAGGATGGGTTGTGGGTGGCTAGGAGCAATACTCGAGTGGGAAGGAGTTATAGTTGAGCACCATCCTGAAATCGAGAAGCGAGCCTGGCTTGCTCTCTCTCAAGAGGAAGGGAAGTCCCCTCCTCCTGCCTTTATACTTCGAAGGATTGAGGGGATGAAGAACGAGCAGGCCATCTCTGAGGTTCTTTGCTGGTCGCGGGATCCAATGGAGATGAGGAGGTTAGCCTCGAGGAAGGAGGAGGTCTACCGAGCACTGCAGGGTGGAATCTACAGGCTAAGGGATGGGTCTCGGAAGTTTGTGAATGTGCTGACTCGCCACAAGATCCCGATGGCTTTGGTCTCCACAAGCTCAAGGAAGTCTCTCGAGACTGCAATTGGGGCCACAGGGGTTGGAGGCTACTTCACTGCCATAGTGAGTGCGGAGGATGTCCATAGGGGAAGGCCTGATCCTGGGATGTATATTTATGCGGCCCAGCTCCTGAAATTTATGCCCGAGAGGTGCATCGTGTTCGGGAACTCAAATCAGACGGTGGAGGCTGCTCATGATGTGAGGATGAAGTGCGTGGCAGTAGCGAGCAAGCACCCCATCTATGAGCTCGGGGCCGCCGACCTGGTGGTTCGGCAGCTGGATGAGCTCTCAATTGTCGATCTGAAGAACCTGGCTGATATTGAATATGCAGAGTTTGAAACTGGGGAGCCAGACGTGGAAGTGGAGATGGAAGAGGATGAGGATCTGGGTCGGAGGTCCTCAGCAGCAGTCGATGACGAGTACTGGTAGTCTGAACCTAAGTTGTACAGTACCTTATATGTGGACGCTATGTGTTTTTCTCCCAATTCTTGATTAGATCAACGGTGCGTCCACCTTGTTATAGAAAAAAAGGTGATACGATGGAAGACCAGGAAAGAAAAAAGAAAAGATGTGGAAACAAGGCTTGTCCACATTGGATTTGCCTTCATTGTTACAATGTACCTAGTACTCTTATGATATATGTCCTATAGCTTCTTTCATGGCTGGTTGGGTGCTTCTCTTGCGGCAGCTTCTCTGATCTCAGCTCTATCTTGATAATACATGTTTATATGCGTGTTTCCTGTGAGATGCGGATACTTTCATCAATTGCAGCAGTACAAACCTTGTTCTCTATGTGCCGATGGAATCCATTTGCATTGACAATCATAACAGTTCTAACACTGGCTCGGTTGTTTTTTCCCGATCATCGTAGTTGTCAGGTGCCGATCTCACCCTTGTTTGGTTCATCTCATAGTTAAAAAAGTCCCCCCTGAGGAAAGCTTTTTTGCTCTGCTGCATCATTTGGTGACTTATTCGAACCTGAGTCGGTGTCAATTAAGAGGTCGGAAACTCCTCGCCCATTAAAATTTCTCCATTCGTACGAATGATCTCGATCCTGTGAAGTGGAGTCGCCTCCATGATACTCCATGGGCTTGAACAGAGCCCATCATCAGTAGGAGTCTATTTCACGGTCATCGACCTAATCGTGTCAGACTTCTCCAGGAGTTTTAAAAAGGCAGCTCCATTCATCGACATGTTTGAAGTTTACACCGCCTTGACTTTCGATTTAGTCAATGAATGAATTATCTAGGTTCACTGTACTGAAGTCATATGTAGTGCAACTCTCTCTCTCTGTTTTCCAGATGAATATTGGTTAGACATATTAGACGGCGACCTGAAGGCGAAGCAGCCACCAGATATCACATTCCAGGAAATTACGAGGAAAACGCATCTCCCCACAAGATTGAGATCAGGATAGTCAAGCAATTTCATTTTTTATGGTGGACGTTTGTTCTGATTTTCTAATGGATTTTATGGGCCGTGCGGTTGACTTGGCCTCACTGAAAACAGTGAATGCACCATCGAATTCATCCACGTCAGAGATGACCCCGCATTCTTATTGGAATAGCATTTTTGAGGGATTCTTGATATATTGAATAATTATTTCGATTCAAATATGAGTTAATTTAAAATTAAGCTAATTTTACTATGCATATTTTATTCGGTTGGACCAAAAAGAAAAGGAAAGAATAAAAAAAAAGCACGAGAGCGATAGCCGGTTTCCTGGTAACTTCCAAACGTCGACAAATCAAGCCGTCTTTTAATTAGGAAAAGCAAATACTTGGAATCATGCATAAATTATTTGGTATAATTAATTCCGCACAATTTTTTAAGAGCGAAGTCCCGTATTCGAATAAATGAAAAAAATATATGATAAAAGATCGTCTGACCGTGGAATAGGACCTTCGAATTTTGTGAACTTATGGATGGCGTGTAATACAAATAATTATGCTGGTTGGGATTTTCGTCGGGTATCAAATAATTACAAGAATCTAATCGGGCAGCGACATAGCTTGCCGAATGCAAACCGGGACTCGTTAAAAATGGCTAGTTGATTAGTCACTGCCTTTTTAAAGGACGGACCAAATTCAAAGGCGGCAGATCATCGAGTGCAGGTGGCCCACGGTAGCCTAGCCGGCCTCCTCGCTGACATGTCGCTCCCCCGGGTGGGAGGCACATGAAAAAGGGAAAAGCATCGACCTCACCTTATTTTAATTCCGCGCCGCCGCCCAGTTTCCATAGTAAGCTCCAAAATTTTTAAAAAATAGAAAAAGAAAAAAAATTAGTTATAAGGTGGCAGCATATTTGAGCAAGCCAGAGCTGTTATTCCCATTTAGAGAGGCGCTGCTACTCTCTCTCTCTCTCTCTCTCTAACAATCTCTGAATCTCTATCAAACCCTAGAGATTGGAATTTTCCGGACAAGATAAGGTGAGTTCTTAATATATGAGCTCATCCTTCTCTTGCACTTGCTTCTCGATCCGCGCAGTTGAAGCTCGTCGGGGAATTTCGGGTTCTTTTTTGCTTTTACTTGATTGCAGCTGCACGATTCATTTTCTCCGCTGATTTGTGATGAACTGAGCTGATTTTTTGCTCTATAAACATTCTCTCAATCCTCTGGTAGCTCTGACTCTTTTGGAGACTGATATGATATGATGCTGTCTTTGGATAGAATCTTCGGATTGCTTCCGAGGGGATGGCAAACGTTTAAGATGAGTTTAAACTGAAGATTCTGTGCGGAGATTGGGAAATGGCCTCTGTTTTTGGAGTCGAATAATCTTTTTGTTGCATGTAGATTTTGTTTGGTGAGAAATAGTGGAGCAATTGAACAAGTTGGAATTTAGAATTTTCTAATCATGTCTTCCTTGTGGCTCGTGTATATGTGTCATTTTCCAGAACTGGAATTTGGCCTGTAGAAGAGTGCTATAGTTTTCATCCTGAGATATGCACTTTGAAGTACTCTTGGTGTGATTAATGTGAGGATACTTGTTATTGTCAGTAGAAAAATCATGACAGAATTTATGCTGTTGTAGATCAACTTTAAATATTCTACATCTTTGGAGTTGATAAACATGTACAATTCATATCATTTAATGAATCATGCTCTATTACATTTTGATTAGGCTTCAAGAACCAATACAGCAAAGCCATGGCACTGATGTCTCGAACAATTCCATCATCCCAAGTATGTGACGAGATAGTTCAGTTTAGATCAGGTTACAGTCTGAATTTCGGCATGGTAAACCATGTGGGGGCGGCCAAAATGAGGCTGAATTTTCTCAGTTCTACATCCTCCTCTTGTCCTACGAGGACTCCGCGGTGTTTGCATGCTGGGAGTGCATCAATAGGTTGTAAGAGGAGAAGTCAATTTACAGTTGCTGCTAGCCCTCCTACAGAGGATGTGGCAGTAGCAGCAGAACCCTTGACCAAGGAGGACTTAATTGGATATCTTGCCTCAGGGTGCAAGCCAAAAGAAAAATGGAGGTACCATTTGCTACACTTAAGATGCATATGCTCAACCTATTCATATCTTTCTTCCACTGATTTAATCATAGTTACCCATGATATCTAATCTAGTTTTTGCAACATCCAGGAAGGGTTGTTTGGGGTGGGGGTGAGTAGTTTTGTTCACTTTTACATAAGCAGTTCTTGCCTCACCGATGCAACTTGACCTTGCCACCATGTTTGCAGAATCGGAACCGAGCACGAGAAGTTTGGATTTGAGATTGAGACTTTACATCCTATGAAATATGATCAGATAGCAGAGCTACTCAATGGTATAGCTGAGAGATTTGACTGGGAGAAAGAAATGGAAGGTGACAACATTATTGGGCTCAAACAGGTATTGCATGAACATTCATATGCTATTATTATCACTATTAAATTCATGGTTAAGAGAAAAGGTTTAGTGACATCACCCTTTATTCCCCTCTTCCGCCAATTCCTTCCTAGTCCATGGGTCTCCTTTGTAACCATGGTTGAGACTATCTATTTGCAGTATGTGTTCTGTTGCCAAAAGTTATGTTTCTGTCAGTTAATCTAAAATCTTTGTCCTTGGCCAGGGGAAGCAAAGCATCTCACTTGAGCCTGGTGGTCAGTTTGAGCTGAGTGGAGCACCTCTTGAAACTCTGCATCAAACTTGTGCTGAAGTTAATTCACACCTTTATCAGGTCTGAAATGAATATGCTATGCTTGTATTTGATTGGGACAAATGACCATTGGGTCCAGATAGTGTGCATCTCTTCATGTTGTAAATGCTATGAGGGCATCATCTTCAATTTAAATTATTTTTCAAGTTAATACTTTTAGGCTGCAATAATGTTACTATTTTATCATTACCACATTGCAATAGTTTTATTTTATTATAGCCACCACAAAGATTTTGAGAATATGCTGCTTTTTTCTTGAAATTTTCTCTGTTTATTGCTCTTTTCTTATTAATAGGAATTTATGTAGTCACTTGAAGTTTATTATCTTCATCAAATACAGGTAAAGGCGGTTGCAGAAGAAATGGGGATTGGTTTCTTAGGAATTGGATTTCAGCCAAAATGGGGGCTGAAAGACATACCAATAATGCCCAAGGTGTGGATGGAACTCGTTCTATTGTTCATAGTTAGGCTGTATAAAATTGAGTATGTGGGTTAGATACATGAAATCTGCCAAGAAAATTTTAGTTAGTAACTTGATATGAATTATCAACCATCCATGTAGTTTATAATTCACCTTATTGGAAATTGGTCATCTTTCTATACATCTTTCGCTTCCTTTTTCGGTGTTAGCCTTCAGTTCTTGTATTAGTAGCATATGAAAAAGTATTTTGCTCAGGGAAGATATGACATCATGAGGAATTACATGCCTAAAGTTGGTTCTCTTGGACTGGATATGATGTTCCGGACTTGCACAGTTCAGGTGCAATAACTTCTTGAATTCTGGTTGCTTCTCTTCACTGGGTTATGTGGATTTTTTTTTCCTGTTAAAGCATCGATCTTTCTGCAGGTTAATCTAGACTTCAGTTCTGAGGCTGACATGATCAGGAAATTTCGTGCTGGCCTTGCTTTGCAGCCTGTGAGATGCTTAGAATCCTCTGATTTCTCTTTTGTGACTCAGGCCAATTTTTTATCCAAAAATGAACTTACCCAATATATTGTCTCTGACTGATGGAGCAAATAACAGATTGCCACTGCTCTATTTGCAAATTCACCTTTCACAGAAGGAAAGCCTAATGGTTATCTCAGCATGAGGAGGTCAGAAAAGCTTCTATGTACTAATGCTTTTTGTAATTATTAATTGTTGATTCAGTTTTCAATCTAGCCTTATTTTACAGCCATGTATGGTCAGATACTGATAATAATCGCACTGGCATGCTTCCATTTGTCTTTGACGAGTCCTTTGGGTAAGTGCTGCCCCCATGTTCTATTATATCTACTCCTACAACATGCACCGCCACACTGATCTTCAGACATAAGTTCTGAACGGAGACAGTGAAATACTTTTAGATTTGTACAAGTATCAGATCTTAGTGAAAATATTAATTGAAAGAAGAAAAAGTATTACTTTCTACACTACAAAGTGAATACAAACATTTAGAGAATGAGAACCAGGAAGAAACAGAATGCCTTTAACTACTCATGCATTGCTAGGTTGTTTTAGAATCTGATCTTTCTTCAGAAACCTTGATTTCCTTTCCTTCTTCTTTTCAAAGATGTATCTGACATGGTTTTTTGTTTCTGTAAAATGTGCTTTTATGCAGATTTGAGCAGTATGTGGATTATGCTCTGGACGTCCCTATGTACTTTGTATATCGGAACAAGAAGTATATAGACTGTACTGGGATGTCATTCCGGGTTTTCACCTATCCTTTATCGTCTAGTAATTCAATGCATTCTTCTTTTTTCACACCTTTGTAGCGTGATGTTGTACTGTAATCATTGGAGGATCTGTCTGTATTGAAATTTTTAGTTAATCATTGTGTTGCAGGATTTCATGGCCGGGAAACTTCCCCCTATTCCAGGTGAATTGCCGACCCTCAATGATTGGGAGAATCATTTGACAACGATATTTCCTGAGGTTGTGTCATGAATTTAATACCATGCATCTTGTTCTCTATTCTTCTATTGTTACTGCATGCTGAAATATCGAATAACTATTTTTCTCAGGTCAGACTAAAGAGGTACTTGGAGATGAGAGGTGCCGATGGAGGGCCCTGGAGGAGGCTATGTGCACTGCCTGCATTTTGGGTAAGCCTAACTATTTGGCTCCTATTTGCAAAAGCATTTTAAGGCATACTTCACAGTCATCATATCACACTTTTTAGCATTCTGTTACTGGCCCAAGGTGTATTGTGACACTGACATGATGGGCATCTTGCTTGAGTGTTAAGCCAAATTTATTTTCTGAAATCAGGTAGGTCTCCTCTATGATGAAGATTCACTACAGAATGCCGTGGACATGACAGCAGATTGGACTCCACAAGAAAGACAGATGTTGAGGAGTAAGGTAATTTGATCTTCTGATACATATATCTTTTGACTGCATTTATTTTGCAAGTAGTTGCATAAGAATATGCTCTATCTTGCTTTGTTTGCTTAATATCTGGTAAACGACCTGAAAACCTTGATGGAAAATGGGTCCAGGAAGAGCCTCATGCACTGGATTTTGTGGATTTCCTGTGACACCTTATCATGCTCTCTTAATTCACATTTTGTTGTCTAATATAAAAATGTAGATTACAGTAGAGATTTACATTTCTCTGGGTGTCAGGATGATCATACAATTCAATAACCATGCAATAGGTACCGAAGACTGGTCTGAGGACACCATTTCGGGATGGGTACGTGAAGCATCTTGCTGAAGATGTCATAAAGTTGGCAAAGGTACAGGAGCTATATTATTTTCTGTCACTCTGTTGTGACCTTTCAGTTGTTAATGCATGCATTTGGCTTTCTACAGGAAGGATTGGAGAGGAGAGGCTTCAAGGAAACAGGGTTCCTCAACGCAGTGGCTGATGTTGTTAGAACAGGTATACCATTTTCCCTTCTTTTTTTTTTTTAGTGGAAGAAGAGAACTACAACTATGCCATACTTTGTAGGGAAATGAAAAGATTATAAGAGAATGGAGTAGGAGGCTGGATAAATAAGTGATATTTTATAAGTTCAATTGAATAACAGCACTTGTACGCCTTTGTCCTCTTCATTTTCCTTAAAAAATGTTGAAAAATCTCGGCTTTCCGCCAGTGCACTCGTAATGTTGAAAGTCATTCTAATCGTGATCCCAAGATAAGGATGGACGTTCAGGTATTACATCTCATCATCTTAAGTACACGCCAACTGACAGCCGACATCCTTACATCTTTGATTCTTGGAGAAGTGCGTGTTACATTGATTGGCTTTGTTTTGTGGATGGACCAATCTGCAAAACTCATTGATTATTGTCTACCGTGCCTTTGAATCTCAGGTGTGACCCCAGCCGAGAAGCTCTTGGAGATGTACAATGGCAAGTGGGGCCGATCTGTTGATCCTGTTTTTGAGGAGCTGTTATACTGAAGGTTTTTAGACTGTCAGCATTTTCAGGTTTTATCTGTGGCCCATGGCCTCTTATGATTTGGGGTCTTGTGACTGGTTTCCAATTTCCGTGGTAAAGAAATAAGGTTTGTGATGTCAGATTCCTCGTCATGAAGATCCTCGTGTAACCTCCATTCATCGAACCTCTTCCTATGTTGTCATGTACAATCTACGAGGGCTCCCTAATGATTCCGTTTATCGCCCACTTCAACTGCTATATCGCAGTGCCAGTGACCATCCGGTTCTCTGCTTAGGTTGACTCGGTCAAAATTCTCGGTTCTGAGAAGTTTCTCCAAGTTGACCCAACTCGTGTTTTTATGGCATTATGCATCTGTACATGTATCCTCTATCGAATCGGGATTTTGGTCACCTTAAAAAGGTCGTTATGCCCTTACTTTTAACCAGGCAGTTTTGGCTGATATCTCTTGCTCGTGCTGATATCTTAGACAGAGGGCAGGGGTAATCGCAGGACGCCGTGTTGCACGGAAGTTTGGGCCCACCCGATGTGGACGGATACGGGGGAGGATGTGGGTCGGTGTGACCGTTGGGATAGAAATATATCCCATATGTAGGCAAGTATTGTTTCCTATCTTGACCGTAAGATCTCATGTATATTCAAACTTATATCCCCACCCGATCTTGCATCTTGAAATATTTCCTATTTTGTCCTGAGCCTTCGCTCGCTAATCACTCCTTATATATTAGTGACGAGCGAGCGCCCTAATAATTTCCATTCGCGAACCATCTTCTTGGTCCAACAACAAGATTGGTTTCTCCCTCTCATACTAATCATTTAATTAAATCCACCCGTCCTCCTTAGCTCCCATCGATATGGGTCTCGAATTTTGGTTGTTGGAGGGGCCTGAGAGGAAGAAGATCAGGCTGTTCGGCGTAGACATCTATCCGTCTGATGATGACAACGTCAACATTCGGAGGAGAAGAAAGCCCCCGAAGTTGATCGATTTCTTCAGCCGGGAGCGGAAGCGCAGTCGTCATTGTAGCTCTGCGGCCCGTGGAAGAGAAAGAGCAGGTATGAAGAGAGAGAGAAAGCTTCTTGCTTGCGGCTTTCTCGAGTACTCCATTGGATTATATATATTTATATACATATTAATGTTATACCTATGTGAAGACTGAAGAGTGATGGATATAATATAATATAATATTATAATGCAGGACAAGAAGGTGACGAGCCCAGCGGCACGGACGGTCCATGGAAGATCCAGAAGGAGTTGTTCTCGACCGACGTGGGCATCAACTGGGGCCACCTGCAACTGCCGAAGGCCGACGTCGAGGCCTACATCCTAGCCTTCATGGACGAGGAGATGGTGAAGCAGCTGGAGATGCCGGGGACGGCTTCGCTGGGGGTGAGGCTGTTCGATGAGGACGAGGGAGTGGTCTACGATGGCATCAAGCTCACCCACTACAGCAGCAGCAATGGCTATGTTCTGAATGGAGCGTGGAACAAGATCTGCAGGGATAGAGGTCTGCAGGTGAAGGACAAGGTCGGGCTGTACTGGGACCCGGTCGACAAAGCGCTCCACTTCAGCGTTCGAGAGAGGGCTCCCCAACCCGAACCGGATAATGCTTAGGGAAATTAGCAGTATAACTGCTCATTCACGGGTGTGAACTAATCTCTTTTTGTAAGAGAAAATTAACACCGGATATAGGTTTTTCTTTCTTTCTTTCTTTCTTTTCTTTTTTTTTCTTTTGTTTGTTTCAGTCTCGTACGTCAACAACCCTGCCTTCTGGTTGATGGCACCTGCGCTATTGTTTAGAAACTATGATCAGTGGTATTTCCTCTTCAGAGAGAGAGAGAGAGTCCGTCGTGAATAAGAGTCTTCTTGAGCATGCATGCATTTGATCTACATTCTCATTGACAATGCTCTGTCTCTCTTTTCTCTGGCCTCAGTTTGGTTACCGCGTACTTGATTTACGTACATATTTGACTGACGCCTTTTTCAGCTTTAATTATCATTTTATCCAATTTTATCAGTAATTTTTTGGGCACGGAGGGATGTAGATGTTCATCAGTTTATAAGAACCGAAATGCGAGAGAAGTCAAGGGAAAAATAGATCGCAAAGCTAAGACGTAAATTTATGAATAAACTCGAGGTTGCAGCACCCTGAGGAGAAGCAGTTTTTTGCCTGATAAATTTGCCTGCTGTTTTCTGCGAAGAAGGCGAGGGTACCATCCCCTTGACGTGTAGCGTTTTAAATTAATCAATAGGTCAACAAAGGGTCCATAGCTCAGTGGTAGAGCATTTGACTGCAGATCAAGAGGTCACCGGTTCGATCCCGGTTGGGCCCTTCCTTTATTTTTTTATCTCATCCGGATATTCCGAGAAACGCGTTTCGTTCATCTGATGGTATCGACGAAACCCCACTGATTAAGCCAACCGCGAAAGGCGTTTCGTTTTTTCTGCGAAAGGCGTTTCCGCCACCGTCCCCTACTGACCAGTCCCTCGAATTCCGCCACCGTCGCCCCCTTCAAATCCCTCAATCCAAAGAAATCTCTTACTCTTTAGATTTTCAGTCATTGAACGGTTCTCAAGTTCTCTCTTGCTTCTTCTATATTCCCGCCACCGTCCGCACTTGTTGAGATTCTTCATTGGGAAGTTCTTTCAGTGCGAGATCGACGTAGACATTAATTGAGATCATCCAGCGAAGTGTTCGACGAAACCTCTGAACGAGAACAGAGAACCAGTCAGGAGGAAACGTAACAATGGGGAAGAAACGCGGGAAACAGAATGGAGGGTCGTCCGGAGCTCCAGCCTCCCTGAGGGAGGAGGCCAGCGGCTTCAAGCCAACAGCCGCAAGGAGTGGAGACGCTAAAAACCCCAAGTCCATGCTGAAGCTTCAGCACTTGCAGAAGCTGGCCGTTTGGGCTGCCGGGGAGGGTTCCATTCCCTCCCTGGGGGCGTTCTTTGGGCGGCGTTTGGCCGCCATTGGAGAATCCTTGGGGGTGCCTCCTGATGCTTCTCTCGTCTCCTGTCAGAGGTTAGTGATTCCCTTTCTGCGATGTTTTCCCTTGATCGGATCGGTACAGGGTGAATGTTTGTATAGCTATCCAAAATTTCGCAGCTTTCTTGTGCTTTACTAAATGTTAGCTGAACTGGAGATTGATCAGTTTGTGGATTCCTTTGCTGCAAAACTTGATCTTGCTCTTTCTTGTTTTATCGTTTCGTTATGCTCGGCTATGCTATCAAGTTGTCTCCTTTATCCCTGAAATACTTAATTTGATTATCAATCGGAACTAGTGAATAATCGAACTCACCCATACGCGATCAAATAAGAAACACTGTTCGAGTTGATACTGATGAGTACATACAATTTAATTGATCATGTATTGCTTGGCAGATGTGAAACAATTCTACAACCTGGGTATAACTGCACTATCCGTGTTGAGAAGAACAGAGCTAATGCAAGTGGCAGTTGCAGTCGCAGATCCAAGAAAGCTAGTACTCCAACCCAGAACAATGTGGTTTACACTTGCCACTTTTGTTCGCATAGGAATCTGAAACGAGGAACTCCGAAAGGACATCTGAAGGATGTGTATCCTCCTAAAAGCAAAGCATGTCCAAAAGTGAAACCCCAAAAATCAGCTGCTCAGATTCCTTGCAGCTCTGAGTCAAAAATTCAGGCCGTTAATGAGATCAGTGAGGTTGGATCACCAGTAGTTAAGGGGGAGGAGGAAAGTCCCACTACTCCATTAACTAACTTGTTGGATGCAAAGAGGAGGAAGAGGAATCGCTCAGGATCTAAGAAGCTGGCAGAAGCTCGTGGTGCAGATGTCCAAGCGAGCCCAAGCGCTACTTCTAGCAAGAGGAGGAGAAAATCTTGGACCAGCCTTAAGGAAATTGCTGAGAGCCATGAACTTGATAGGAACATCACTAACTTGAAAATCCCCCTTTTCCCGTGAAGTTGGAGGAGAAAATTATTAGTTGGTCACGTTGATCCTCTTGCAAGATTATAAATTTTGATTCTTTCCTTCCCGACAAAAGAGCACGATACATTTTTGTTCTTTCTGACAGTAGGATCAAGCAGTGTCGTCCAGCAATTGTCGAGGATAACTATATCTATATGAAGTTGCAAGTTGAGCTTCTCAGAAGCATACTTACGTTTTTTCAATTGAAGACTCGTTGGACGCTAAGATAAGTAACCTTTTTGTGTCTTTTCTCTGCATATGTTCTTCAGAAGAAGAGGAAGGCTTACATTATCTTATCTGAATATGAACTTCGGCTGAAACATCAGCTTAACCATGTGAAATTTGAAACTTATCTTCCAGCTATCAAAGTTAAAGGTATAGGATCGATGATTGAGACTGCCGTTTCATTGACCAGTGGAGTTTGATCAGAGAATCAAAACCAAAATGAATGGGAAATTAACCAATGGAAAAGCAATAACTTTATTGGCAGTGAATTAAAACCTAAAATATGGCCCGAAAGAGCAAAACCACTGACAGCAACACGAGCTGTTCAAGCACGGCAACAATCCCTTGCTGCTCTCAATGCTCATTTCAAGCACTGCCTCTCTAATTATAGTAAACAAATTTATCAAGTCTCTTTTAAGACTTTTTTCTGCTCTCGAATAGCAAATGAGGGCAAAATTAAATTATCAACAATCAGAACGAGGATGCTGCTCCACTGCCTCCGCCGCTCAATCGAACTGAACCTCATCTGCTATGAGTAAGGTAAGGATTTCATTCAATATCTACTAAACATGCAATTCTTTTGAAGTTTAATGTTTGTTGCTTTTGAGATTGAAAAGAATTCATAACCTCCTGGGTATGAAGGGAACTAGCCAAGAAACACTCCCGGATCTAATGAAGTTCTCAGGATCAAGATCTTCCATTCTTTCGGCTTTCAAGGACAGAACCTTCTTTAAGTGCTAATTGTGCCTCATTCTCCTTCCCCAGACTGAAGAGTGCCGCAGCTTGTAAATAGGAAGCAATGTGCCATACAGGTGATATTACTTGAGCCTCTATGGCATCGTTCAGAGCTTCTTCGGGCATGTCGCTCATAAGATAGGACAGGCTTCGGCGTGCATAAATCGTTGGTGAAATCATTGACCCAAAAGATATAAACTGCAAAAAAGAATAGTCAGTTCTGAGGAACCACAACTTAACAAATGTCTGATCTAGATATAAGTGTAGATTGTTAGGATCCAACTATGATCATTCTAAGGCATAAAAGATTAAGCATTTGCAATTAAACCTGATTTACATTATAGTTTCACATCATGGTCCCTTAAAAAAATGTATAACTGGACTGGCCATCAAACTGATTGAGACATGGATTCATGAATTCAACCACATCTCCAGATTACAATGAAAATATGGAAAGTCACTCAAACATTATTGACAAACAGTCCAGTTCATCCACTTCAGACGGTTCATTCCAGTTTACAATGCTTCAGTTGCATTTCAGTCCACTGCCATGACAGGACCAGACAAAAAACAAGTTCTTTGAACAGATAGTGTGGTTTGCTCTGTTTCTGGCAATAATATATACGGTATGTGAACATGTGATTGTATGTATTAATGAACAAAGATAATTAGTCATAACAGATACTCAAGAAAGCGATAGAAATACCTGAGTATAGCAATCAATAGCAGCTCTGAAATCTTTAATCCGAAAAGCAACATCACCCTTTTTCTTCGAGTTCAGTGTCTCTTGCATGTGGTTGGTCCACATCTGAAATGAAAGCTGCAATATAGAAAGAAAACAAATATTATGAAAATTTTCAATTATTGGACCACGTTGACATATATAGGAAATAGTACCTAATGTACCAACACAGCTGCACGACCAACTTGGCATTCCAAAGAGCAAGCATCATAAGAAAAATAACAAACCTCAGTAGTAGCACCCTCGTCATCTTTATACCCAAGATTCTCCAAAATCTCATGAATAGCAGTCAAATCCTTTCTCACACAGGCTTCACCCAATGGAGATAGAGAAATGGCATCAGTACTACTTCGGATACCCATCAATATATGAGAAGGGACCTGCGGAACAAATAGGAAGGTCATTCAGTGTGATATCATGCAATGTTTAGACAAAGACTTGCTCAGGACATGCCCAAGAACAACCTCAGTGTCCTTTTGCAGAGGAAGTAGTGCAGCAACTAATGACTTCGGATTGGGCCGTTCTCGGGGTTCATATTGTAAACAATGTGAAGCCAAACGTACCAGCTCAGTCCCATCATCAATTGAGAACTGACCTTCCAAACATGAATCGGTGAGCATCTGAAGATTCCTATCTCGTATTAGATCCAGTGCCTGAGAAAAGAAAGAGACAGATTCATCATATACAAGAGCTCAGAAGGATTAAAGGTTACAGGGCTTACAACTGAGAAAGAGCAGATACTCAAAGATATGTATACTTTTTCAGTTGTGATAGAGAGGGGAAAAGATCCTTCTCTCTCAGGACCTTATTCTAGCAATATAAGTTGTTTCATGCAGATGCAACTTAATGATGGTCCTGCCAACAAATTATACAAGAACAGCACCACAATATTGCATATCATATGTTTTAGCAATAATCAGCTTTCTCTTCACTGAAAATATCAAAAACTACCTTCCAAAAAAATAAGATTAAAAGCTCTCTTGATGAAGGAACTTACACGGCTTGGAGGAATATGTTTCCCACTTATGAGATCTAACAACAGGGTGCCAAAGCTGTACATTACACTCTCGGGAGTTACTCGTCCTACAAAATATGCATAGTGCATATAATATGAAACAATAAGTATCCATAGATGTCCAACGAAAGTGAGACATTAGCAACATTAAACATCTGCAATCGCTTCTTTACAGTATCATCAGATTAGTGAAAGCACCTTCTTGAGCATGGTTAAAACAAAAGATTGTCAGGAATCTGAAATTTGCCATGCAAAGAATAATACTGCATCCTTCATCAATGAAATTTACTATTCTTTCATCAAAATGATTGTGTCACCTTATGGTCTTCTATCTAAATCAGATATTGCTCAGATTCCCATCTAATTTGATTTTAGACAGCAGAAACCCTTACTTGTCATTAATTCATTTACTAAGGCATTCAATTGGACGAATTGCTTGTTGAGTATGAGGAGTCACTCTAAGACAAACAATAAAACTTCCTAAATGGTTACTAATGTTCATTGTGCTATGTTGGGAGAGTATCAAAGTCAGTAAAAAATCACACCTGTACTTAAATACTCAGGAGGAGTAAACGCAAGGTTAGTGCTGTAACTTTTTCCATCTCTACTGTTCTTCATCAGACCAAAGCATGAAAGCCTAGGGTTGCCCTCCTGGATCACAAATTGCCATAAGAACAACAAGAAGGAAAATTCTTTTGTTTGGACATAATATAGCGCATGAGAGTAACTTACTTCATCAAAAACAATTCTATAAGCATTGAGATCATGATAAAGAGCACGCCCTTTTCTTCTACAATATTCTAGAGCTTCTGCAAGATGCAATGCCACTCTCAATCTCATTGCCCATTTCATGGGTTGTGTTTCCCCTACACAAAACACAGATCAACATCAAAATTTAGAAATATATAAATTGATCAAGAAAGCAAAACATGAGCAAGAGTCAAGGGGACAAAAAGAGATTTCAATAAGAAGCAATATTAAGGCATATAGTAAAGGATTCCTCCAAACCCTGGTAATGGTCAAGTAATTGTTTGGTTTCAGATATTGAATGGGGTTCAGAAATTTGACTCACAATGGAATAGGTGTTTTGCCAGGGTATCATTAGGCATATATTCCGCAACTAGCAATCTCTCATCACTATCACAACAACATCCTAGCAAATTTGCCAGCCTATGGTTCCGGAGCTGCCCAACAGCTCTAGCTTCTTCCTAAAAAGAGACAACACAGAAAAAGTTAGGACCAAAGAAATCAACTAAGTAAAGATAAAATAGCTTTCATGTAGCTCATAATAATCATACAAACTTGTCTTCAACCAAGAAGAGATATCACACGAGAATCCCAGTTCAAGAATAGACTTACAAGGAACTGCCGGGCGTCAGGCCAAGCTGACCTGTTAAACCGCTTCACAGCAATTCGCCTTTGATTGTCTAATTTCCCTTTATAGACAACATTGGGCGCCCTCTCACCATGCTCGGAAACGATATTCTCAACAGAAAATCCAGAAGTGGCCATCCTAATCTGATCATATGTGAATTCCTGAAATCGGGGCAGAGTCTCCATTTTGCTTTCCTCGTCATTTTCTATGAGAAAACAAAAGGAAATCCTTAACTAAAACACCCTTTTTTCCCCCTGATTCTATTCATATCTCACCATATCACATAAAAAATAAGACGAACAGAAAACGGGTCTTCATTCCACTTACCACCGCCATGACCCTCAGCAAGTGGTTTCCTGCGCTCGGGAACCCACCAACACCTCGAGAAGGTGGAACACCTGGAGCCCATCCCAGAAAACAAATTTCACCAATCAAACCCAATAAACAAACTCTCCTCCCGTCGGTATTCCTCAGTATCTCCCCGTAAAATCTCTGTGATTCACCACTGTATCTTGAAAAAAGAAAAAAACTTATAACCACATCAAAGTCGGCTCAGATTTCACTCTTATCCTCACAGAACCGTGAGAGCCAGGGAGCCACCCGACCTGCAACAGTAGCAGTTCGAGTCACGAATCAGTCCCGGGCGAAGCTAGAATGCGGAGTGAGCGGCCAAAATCAAGACGCTCAAGAAACCCAGGTGATATGACGACCCCCACCACTTTTTCCTCGCCGAACCTGGCCAAGAAGTCAAACAGAAAGTAGGTACACCTCAAACGGAGACCAGTTCAAGGGCCACCAGGGTGCCAAGTCAACCGGGAAAAAGGTCCTGCAATTTCAAGAAAGCTTCCACCTTTCCTTATTCTGATCAGAACCCGGACCCGTAGAGGATCTGAAAAGGCAGCGCAAGTATGAGAGAGAGAGAGAGAGAGAGAGAGAGAGAGAGAGAGAGTAGGTGAGGGGAAAAGAGGAGGGGGTTTGGTTTGTAGGGGGTAGCGAGAAGAGAGAGGGAAGCTGGAAGCTGAAAGCTGAAGCCGAAGCCGAAGCTGAATAGTGAATAGTAATAATAATGAGTGGGGAGTGATTGTTTTCCAATTTCTTGATTCCTCGTTCTCGATTTGGTCAAAATTGAGCATTAGAAAAAGTCCTGATTCTCATTTCCCCTCTTCCTCCTCTTCCCATTTTCCTTTTTGTTCACCATCATTAAATTAATTAATTAATTAAATGTTAATTATATATCTTTCCCGTGCACACTACACAATACTACAAGCGTGCGTTCTTGTCTTTGCCCCCGTTGGTTAGGGGATGGGCATGAGAGTTTTGTTGGGCCTACTCTCTCTCTTTGATATGGTTGAATATCTAAAATTTTAATATATTCATATTTGTTTAGATTAGATCTAAATGACTTCTTAATTATATATTTTTCTCTGTTAATGAAATTTGAATGCTAACCATCACAATATCTCAAATGGGTCGAGTCGGTCCAAACTCCATTTTCTTCTCCTTTTCTAATCTTTGATTGCCTTCCAATTTCTTTTCTTTTTGTCTTCATTGTGCATGACTAGACGACGGTTCTTTTTTCAAAATGCTATGCTACTCCTATAATCAACTAGGCAAGCATGGGCAGATGAATGGACAAGGGATTCGAAATCGTCAGGCCACTGTCAGATCCATGGTTTTCTTGGTTCCCGGGAGCTGTGGTGGACAACGGTACCTGACCCCTGGCCGGCTGTGTTAGTCTGTAACATAATTTTTAAAATTGGATCGGACCGGGAATCGGTGTAGGTATAGATTCACAGGTCGGATCAGAGGTTTAATGAATTGAACCGTATGTTTAATAAATAATATTAATAATATAATATTACTAATAAATTTACATAATATCATAATTTGAATATAATTTATAACAAAAATTATTAATATAACCACTATATTAAATAAAAATTTAATATAAAATATAAATATAAGTTTAGTAAAATAAAATATGTATATTATAATAGATTTTTGTTTTTGTTTTAATTTTAAGTCGGCCGGTTTTTTCACGTGTTCAATTAGATTCACTGGTTGAATAGGGAACCGGCTGGTTCAATTGAAAATTTTCTCTTTAAATGTGCAATTGGATTTTTTGTAAGAACTGGACCGGGTGAGTGGCCGGTTCCGATTGAACCGGTCGGCCCGGTCCGATTTTTAAAACTATGGTCAGTAGGTTCAGACTCGGAGACTCCGAATTTGGATCAGACTAAGAAGAGGCCGTGGAGGATTGTTGGAGGGAAAGGAAGCTAACCCTTTTTTTTTCAATTGAGTTTTCCATGTGTAATATTTTTCAACTGAGCACATCATCTCCCAGCAGGGAGCATCATCACCCTCCTAAAGATCTCCTGTGACATTCTCTACTACTGCCTAAACCTTAACATTTTTCGTGCTCTGAGAGAGGCCGGATGTTCAGCACCACCTCACTGCAATGTTCCCCCACTGTGCCACCGCGAAATCCATCAGGGCTGAGACTTCGCTCATGTGGTTCTGGAGGGTCATTTAAAGCTCACATTGAATCGCTTTCTTGATCCACAGTTTGGGCCTCATTGATACTCACACAATCACATTACTGCGGCCATCAGGACCGATTCTCAAACTCAGGAACAGTTGGGCATAGGGTGCCAAAGACAGCGTGATCGTGTGTGTCCGGAGGGCAACAAAGAGTCTCAATCAAGGCCTGCCCGCATGAGGACAAGCTTAGCAGATGGCTTTAGCAAGCCCTTCATCACCACAGATCGTCATCACCTTAGACACATGCTCACAAATGTGGTCCGCCCTTGCCAGCTCGCAATTGCTGCAACCCAGGTTTCAAACAATGTCCTATCATGTTGGTACGGAACCTTGGCCATATTATAGTTGTTAATCAGCGGTGGTCTGTAGCAAGATTTGGACGCTCGTCCGCACTTCTGTCCTGTACTACGGGAAACCTTCCTGCTGTATATACTCATCGAGCCAAAAGCAAGTGCGCAGTTTCTTACTCGACCTGGTCACCAAACAAAGAGCATGCTGATAAATCTCGCTATCCTCATTCAGCAGCCTTGATTTCAGCTTACTATGGTAAAAATCCATCATATTACAAGCCTCATGTCTAGCAAGCGGCATAGTCAAGTGGAACTGTCCATATCCCTAGGGAAGAAGATAGGGCATAAAGTGTTTCAGTTTTGAATGTGGTTCAATGGTATGCTGAATAATTACACGTGGATTGAGATATCAGATGAGAGAAGCAGGGCAACGGACCTATTCTGGAGTACCAGGCTGCCTCAAAATGATCCGTTGGATCAGAGGCATCGATGGACAAGAAGGGGGAAAAACCCTCAACAAAGCTCACAGTTCCATCTCCTCTTCAGAATTTAGCAATTATTTGCCTGAGATGATTGGATATCTCGATGTGCAACTCAGATCCCCAAAATCTCTCTACCAAGTTCTTGTTCCAGGTGTGACAGACCTGCCGGAAGCCCAGCAACATCGAGCAATGGAAGACATCCCCTGATAAAACAAAAACAACATCATAGAGTAAATCCACTAACTGTATGCTTAATATAAAGATTTCTATAGATTCAAGAAAGTTTTATCACTATGCAACGCTATGCACATTCATTTTCCCAAGTATAACTCATAAATACCAAGGAAAAAAAACCAAAAAAGAAAAGAAGAAGAAGAAGAAGAAGATAATCTACTGCACTTCAAACTCGAATCTACATGTATTTCCAAATAATGATTCTTCCTAACGCTTGTAAATCCTCTTCAAACACCCAGTGAGCTTGCAAATTTCTTAAGGTAGTGACACCAAAGAAGCTTCGCAGCTATCTTCATGTGGCATCAACCTTGCCATGTAGAAAAGCACATCAACAACAGCCCTGACTCCTTTTTTTCCGGAGTTTAGGTTTATTAATATAATATTAATGAAACAAAAGCACGCATACATGCATGTAATGAAGCTAAGACCACAGTTACTTGTGTAAATAAAGGCACCTTAAAGTACTTGATTGTAAGGACATCAGCTAGGGGACAATCCATTTGAACCTGTTGTACAGCGCCCTCATCCATCTACGTGCGTGTTTACATAGGTGCTAGAATCCATACTGCAGGATAGCCAATGCAGATTTGTGATTTGAACCAAGAAAGGCGTGAACAGGATACTGGCGAGCATAAAAAATGGGGAAAAAGATTAGCTTTAAGCTTAGTTTTCTAAGCACGTACACACACCATCAAAAGTCCATACATGAGGCAAAGAGCTAGCTATGTCAAAAAGGGAAGCAAAGTGCCCTTCAATTCACTTGTGCCAAAATCCGGAACCAGAAATTAGGAAGCCATGATTCATTTGTTCCAGCTGTCACTCCATCTGGATGCCGAGAGTGAACGGATCAAAATCAACGAACTCGCAAAAGAAATCATGACTCCAAAGAATTATCACCCACAAGACAACACTGACAATATTATCCGTGTCCAGCTCACACGTGGAGAAAGCCAAACCTTTACCTCTCTCCCCCTAAAATCCATTTTAGACAAGAGAGCATCACAGTTGCACAGGTCTCCCCATCCGTCAACCAACTCCTGCGTCTGAATAATTCTCCCTGTCCCTGCAGAAACCATACACCGACATACGTGAACCCACATCACTAAACTCACTTTCCCACTTCCAAGATACCGAGGTTGCTCGACCCAGGGAAAAAAACTGAGCTAAAATTCCTCAGCGAAAGCTGGAACTGATAAAAAAGAAGAGGGGAAGACAATGTGTCTGAGCCCGGGTTCGAACCGGGGACCTCTAGTGTGTGAGACTAGCGTGATAACCAACTACACCACCCAGACAAGTAATATTTAAGCTATACATTAAATCCAAATTAGGATCCACACTAAACCACCATCACTGGACACCACACACACTACGGTTGCACTCCCTTGGTTGGGAGCTGTGCCGCCCTGCTTTTGCTCGATACACAATGGATTATATCATTGTGATTCAAAAGACCAGATTCGGTCAACTACATCCATCTATGGCCTTTACGGCATCAGGTCTTGGAACCTTGATACCAAGACCAAGATGGAAGCCCAATATGAAATATCGCTTCTACATTGTATTACAGATCGATGAACTGAGAAGAGTGTCAATGAACTTCTCTTTTCCAGTGTAATACCAAATCAACATCCGGACTACAGTAAATTTCTCGCCCGATAACCTAGCAAATAATACTAACACTCAATCACACTGCACAAATTACATTACAGATTTGCATTGGTTCCACTTTCCTCTTCCAATGCAAAGGATAGAAGGGGCATCACAAAATAGGGGTTACAGTCTAAGGTTTTCGATGGTTTCTCTAAGTCATCTAAACGCTGCACTATCTACAGCCATCGTTTGGGGGGTGGCTTGCTTGAAGAGGAGCTTCCTACAACCGCTTTCCGAGCACCTGCATAAGACCATAGAAGCCAATGACCAAAAGGAATAGATTGACATGGGTCACAGATTGAAAGACGGTTCTGGATAGATAAGAGAGGAGGGAAAGAGAAGAAATAGCCTACTTGATGAAATCCTGGTAGCACTTTTGGTCAGTCGGGATGTTCTTGTCTGCTGCAGCATCAGCTTCTCTTGGGGTGGCTTTGGAAGTTTGGATGGAGGGATCAGTCTACATCAGAATAATCCCCAGCATTTTAACAAAGCGTGGAGGGCAGATTATAATCACAATTAACCAGTTAGATCAAAAAGAAGCAAGCAGTTATGTAATTGATGTTTAGGGAAATCACTAACCTCTCTGGGTTCTCAGATTCCTCCTGTGGTTTTGTGGTTTCAGGGAATAGAGTGTATTCCACGATACTGGAGATGGACCCATCAGTTTCTGTGCCCATTGAGAGCCCGCTATCAGATATATCACTCAGCCTCTCTTCGGTATCTCCATCAGCCAAGCCCAAAAGCTCCACATCGTCATCAGTGCTCAGAATGGCATCCTTGGAAGAAAGCTTAGATGGAAGATAAGACAAGTCCTTTTGATGCCTGAACTCCTCCATTGACTGCTGTGACCCAGCTTCAGAATTTCTGTCACTGTATTCTGAACAATTATCTCCATCAGAAGCTGCCTTGTCACTCAGTCCTGAGATTTTACTAGCTGCGATTCTTCGAGCTTGGTGAGGTGTCCCGATTGAATGCCTCCTAGGAGAGGAAGATCCATATCTTAGGGAACTTGAGACACTCCTATCCCCTTTTATGGTATGCTTGAAAGACAGCAGTCGCTCAATCTCCCCATCTTTCTTAGCAATTGTGTCCTTGAGAGATGCAACCTGCAAAATCAAGTAGATATCAGGATGGAACACTACCTTCTAAATCCATAAGTGAAAGGCTCATGAGAAACCTGATTTTCAAACCCATGTTAAACAATCATCAAAAACTGAGTTTAAATGAAAATGAAAACCTGTTCTATGAGTTCTCTAACTTCTCTTCCCTCTTTGTTGCTCCGAGCAGCACCCAATTCAACACCTGACACCCTCTCAGCAAACTTCAAGGTGCTTATAGTTTCTGAATAAGAATCAACATCAGGATTAAGCTGCACAAACATGAGAGTCTTTGCTTGACCACCTGCAGCATAGACAGTTTAGGGGGAAAAACAGAAACTGTGATTAGTAAATCTTGAAGCTGATAAGCTGCAAAATATTAATACACCATTGCAGGAAATCCTTTCACCTACAAAACCAAGCGACTATGATGCAGTATGCCCTACATCTTAATTAACAACTAAAACCTGAGTAAGTACCTAAAGAACTCTGAAGAACTTGAGTCAATTTGCTATTTCTATATGGTACGTGTGAACTCTTCTGCGCTAGAGCAAAGATAACATCTCCAAGAGCAGAAAGTGATTTATTTATATGTTGTGCCTCCCGAAGCCTATCTCCAGTTGCTTCTGAGCGATCCACCCTTTCACTTCCAGCAAGATCGATTAGATGTAGGTTACCACGTAATATAGCATTGGTCTCCGAGTCAGTGCCTCGCACATGAACAGTTAAAACACTGCACATATCAAGTAGTAGAAACCGGGTCTTTTAACTGAATGATAATGTAAATGCTAATGCAAGGGATTATAACAGAGAAACTAGGAGTAGACCTATGGGATCTGCTGCTTCTTTCATTTAAAGCTGTGGCACCAACAGCTCGATTGGTCAAGCCAATATTCATCAATTCTAGGACATCTGCAGTCGTCTTCACAGTGTACATACTCGCTTCAGGAACAGCTAACCCATTTGGTTGAGCTATACTCCAAATCCCAAGTGTGTGCATGTCAAAGAAAACACATGCTTTGTGATACAAAGTATAAACAGTTAGAGA
The DNA here is from genome assembly GCA_900174645.1 of Sonneratia alba. NCBI lineage: Eukaryota > Viridiplantae > Streptophyta > Magnoliopsida > Myrtales > Lythraceae > Sonneratia > Sonneratia alba. The sequence continues at coordinate 1,612,880 of FWPY01000041.1, forward strand.
AACATGCAACTTTCAAGAAAGCACGGCGGCATCTAAAGAAAAAGCAAGATTTACAAAACAGGAAACAGAAAAGACCTGAAGCAGTAATGACCACCAAAAGATCAAGCATAAGCGTTGAAACTCATAAATCAGTAAAAATATTAAAAAAAAGAAGGATATCTTTTTTGAGTGCCATCAGTTGAAAGCAGATCACGAACTTGCTCATTGTAAATTTCAACCATTTGGACAGCAACTTCATAGACAATAGAACTACTCCTGCTTTGAGCAATTTGGAATAAGTCATTCAGTGCTCGATAGTTGACACCCCAGTCCTCTTGCGATATTACACTAGGCCCACTCTGCAGGCATAACAAGCTATATCAAGTTTGAAGAATTCACCAAGATTTTATCCAGTAATAAAAATAATAGCTTACCATTGTATATGTCTTCCCCGAACCAGTTTGACCATAGGCAAAGATGCACACATTATACCCATCCAAAACAGATCGGATTAATGGTTGAGTATCCAGAAAGACCTCCCCTGACATAAAAAAAGTTCAGTTTTCAATTGTGTATCCATGTAGAATGATTCATGAAACTGAAGAAAAATGCTAACTACATAGCAATTGAATATTAATTGTTTGTGATTAGAATAAACCTTGAGTTGCAGCTGGACCAAAGACTTTGTTGAACTTAAATAGCCTGCGGTTGTCTTTTCCATTCTTTGTGGGATTCACAACTACCAGCTCCCCATTTTCACCAATATGTTCAATCGTAGTATGCTTCCTACTTTGTCCTGGAAGGAATGGCCTGATTCTGCAGTATACTCTAATATTTCCTGCACATGAAGGGGAAAATATATTACTACAAACAAGAATAAAGAGTAAGGAAGTTACCTTAAGAGCAAATACCTTTCAGATCCTGTATCTCATTATACAACCTCCTGTTCTCCGCAAGAACTGCATGGTAATTTTGAGCAGCATCTATAAGACCATTCAACTTCCCTCCTGATCCCATAGACATTAACATCCCATTAAAAACTTTTTGCAGAAGCAATACATCATGTGCTAGAATACAGTTGAATATATAGGACATAAGAAGCCCAATAATACCCAGGTAGTTCAGTTCCTCCACATGCCTTCTTCTTGTCTCCAAAATGTCATTTTTCATGAAAAAAGAAGCTGCCCTTAAGTCCTACCAACATGATAAATTTATATCAGGCTATTATTATCAACTTACAATTAAAAGAAATGAGAAAAGTAAAGCACCTTCAAAGCTGCACCCTGGCAGTTGAGAAAGCGTTGATATTTGATTTCCTTCTTCTTCCATCTCCGATGTTTAGATTCAGAAAACTCCTCAAATTCGGCGACCTTCCTTTGAGAAGTATCCAATTCAAACTCAAGTTCATTCAACTTCTTTTCCAGCTGAAATTTAGTTTCCCTAGCCTCTATTTCTAATTGCATGCAATGCTGTTCGTATGTGGCCTTAGTCATCTCAAGTTCCTGCTTAAGCCTAGAAACTTCAGCAAATGCATCATCCTTTTCTTTTCTCGTTTTGAGAAAATTTAATTCCCCAAATTTTATCTTTTCTTCAATTCTTGTCTTCTCACCCTGCATCCAAGAGAATGAGACCATAATTTAAAAGCAAAGACACAACAATGATGCACCTACAAGAAATCCATGCAAAAGAAACAAAAATGAAAATTCATGTGATGAAGTGAACCCTCTCAGTATAAGTCAGATGCATTGGCAATAACTAAGAAATGATGATGCAACAATGGAAGAGAACTTCATACCTTTATCCGATCCAGGTTCTTCATAGAAATCTAAAAAGGTAATAACAGGAATCAAAAGCTGCATCAGTGGTCGGTTCCCACAAGACATGAAAAAGAAAAATATGAAATATTACTTGTACTACCTCATTCTCTTCACTGGTCCCCTTTGCAAGTGTTTCAAGTACTTTGATTATTGAACTGAACTTCTCCTCCCGAGCTCGGTGAAGATTGCTTTGCTGTGAGCATACAACAGTCAGAAAACTACGAGACAAAAGGTTATGTAGGTTGCAAAGCAAATCAGCCTACATTTCTGAAGTTCTCCACTTGAATGGACATCCGCTGCTCAATTATTTGGAGGACTTTCCTCAATATAAAGGCAACATGCTGACAGAAAATAGCACATCAATGAGAGATGTTAAACATATCAAGTTCGAATTAGCTGACAACTACAAACATAATGAAAACCTAATCAAGAATAGTAGATGCAGTAATGAGAGAGAGAGAGAGAGAATACAATAACGAGATAAGCTTAGCATGTATATTTCATACTGGCATATCCTTACATGAGAAATATCTACATTCTTTCCATCAATTCTTCCTTCCAAAATCCGGTTTACAACACCAAAAAGTGAATGAGTTGGAGCATTCTGCAAAAAAAAGTTTGTGAAACCAAGGATAACAATCAGTTCAGTATCTACATGGTATTGACCTACAAAGGAAGGAATGTCACAAGGGAAAATTTACAGCAACATTAGAACATACATCCAATCCACTCGACTTGACCAATTCAACAATATTTGCACCTGACTGATCAGCACTTAGTCCATTCTTCAATTGAAAAACTTCATGAAACTTATTTCCAGAATCAGGTACAGCACCTGCTAAATGCTCTGATAGCAGAACATGATATTAGCTTATTTGGGTGATAAAATATCAGTCACAAGAAAAAACTCAGGCACTTAAAAACTAGATAATATATGCTTTGATTTTTTTCCAGGTACAAATATTGAAAAAATTGCATCAGTACCTTCCATATAATTGTCAAAAATATCTCTACGCTCAACACCTCCCTCATGAGTCCCATTCGAGCTGATAATTGCTCCATTTGCACCGGAATTTTCCTCCTTATGGAAGCTCATGTTGCAAACTTATTTCACCCCTCAGTCAATGAGGAACGACTACTGCAAAAGAACAATTTGGTATTAAATAAAAAAATCTCTAAAATGCAAAAAAAAAAATGTTGTAAAAAATCAGCAATAACAAACTGCAGAGGCAGGCACATTGGCGTAGTCCAGTATGCCCTACAGACATCCGACCAGCAGGGATGGAGAGATATAACTCATACCACAGGCAGCAGTACTAATGCATTTCAGTGTCCAATAATTTTAGCAAGCGGCCTTAATTACTGGAAGCTATTCAATTGACCTTGTATAATAACTCGCTACCCCACCGTCTCGCCCACAGTATAAGGAGAAAAATGGAGGTATAAGCATACACCCCAGTGACTAAACTTAGAAGGCAATATATGCTGTAATTACAGTCGGCAAAAAAAAAGGAAGGAAAAGTTAAGCTTCAAGGAAAGATTTCCTCCACCTCTCCCGCTCAAGCTAAATCAAATCCAAAACGCTTAGCTCAATCAACGAGATCAAAAATATGCCTAAGCTAACCCTGCTTCACCCGTCCCACAAACCCAAAAAGAGCTGAAATGGTGACAAAATAATCCTCCATAACAGAGGACGACTATCATCTGAGCATAGCGGATAGATAAATCACCCGGGAGAACAAAGGCTGCAGCAGAGAATCTCGCAAGAGAGGCACACAAATTCAAGAATTGAACCGAGAGACAGCGATTCAACATCAGATCCACTGAGACCCCTTCTTCCCCCGTCAAAGCAAAGCAAACCACCACAATGTAGAGCTGAAAGCAAACCTGAGTAGGACATCGATACGGTAGGATGAGAGATCCGAAGCCGGAGAAGATTGGGGTCTCTGGTAGCCGGATAAGCTGTCGCAATGGATCAGAAGCCGATTCCTTATCAGCTGCGGAAAGGATGAGTCCGCAACTCGGACTCGATGGGTGAACAGCAATGGCTTCTCCTCCTCCTCCCTGTTCGTTCTGCTGCTTAAAAATGGAGTTTAAACCGCTAACAGCGTCCGAGTTTTCAGAATAGGAAAGATGAAGGGAAAATGCAAAGGCAGTAAAATAAATAAATAAATCAATCAATCAAAATGATTTTGATTTTAAATATTACGGATTTTCTCTCTTTTTTTTCCCCTAATTTAATCTTTTGTGGATAATTAAAAGTTTACTCTCACCTAGGCATGAGCACCTACAAACTCACTCGTGAATTCATGTAAATTCAGCAAGTGTTAATTATCAATGACCCCAAGAAAAAATGGATTTGACAAACTCTTCATGAAATATATACATATGTTATATCCATTTTAACTAATTTTTCAAAGAAATAAATTAATGGCTAAGAGAAAGTAATTTTTATATGGTGATTTTATTTTGATTTAAAAATTATAATGTGTAATTTAAATTCCGTTTGGGAAAAATCTTGGTGACTCTTCATTAATTATAGCTAAGAAAGAATAATTATAATTATAATTAATTTAAGAAATTGGCGGGCCCCGCAGATTTTTGGAGCCGGGTTCCCGCCTTGTACTTTACGGCATCTTTTGAAAAACATAAAAAAAAAAAAACAATTGGAACGGTACGATCGATTGGTCCGTCGTGCGGCTCGCATTAGGCAGCGGGTGGCGGACGAGGAGGCCCAACGGCGTCACGTGATGGGCCGCCCGCAGCTTTTACTCTCGTACCAACCTTCCACGGTCATGTGGGCCCACGCGCTTTATCATCCAACGGCAGTGATCTTCCATCAACTCTCTCGGAAAAAAAAGATATCATATCTTCTAGCCTACAGTCGGATCTTTTTCTGGACTCGGATTATCCGACTTGACTCTTGGGATGATGATGAGGGTGTGTAGAGTGGGCTTAGGGTTATTTGGGCCATCAGCGCGGGTGTAAATATTGGGCCTTTGACTTCATGGGCTTGGCATCAGAGATTATAGTGTGAAATTTTCCTCTCTTTTATTTTCTTAATTATAAATAATATATCATCATAGTATGAAAAAAAAAGAAAATATATTTTTGGTTATTTCGATTCTCATCCAGTCCCCTTCCTCACCTATTCTATTCATAGCCGATTACCCACAGACTGATATCTCTCACTTATGTAAAGTGAAATTAACTCCATGCCAACATTGTCCCACGTCTACGGATCTAAAGCAATCCACCACCAAGATTTAGACCGGTTGATAGTGTAATTTGATCTGTTAATTCGAATTGTGCTGACACCATTTACTATTTTAGAGCGGCTTGAAAATTTAGACCTCATCCTAATCGAATAAAATAATTGTTTTAAAATTTTTTTATATCAAAATAATTTTTTATAAATTTGTATTAATTTAAAAATAATAATAATATAATTATTAAATTACAGCTATTTATATATAATTAATCAAAAATTTTAATTTACTCATAATTCTATCTTTATTATAAACATTATCTTGGTATTTCGGACCAATACTATTTTTGCAACTCACAATATCTATTTGTGGTCCAAAAACCCCGATCAGGCACTTTTTTTTTACTATTCCCAGATCATGCTTTCTATGCGTGCCCTTTTTTTCATGTCTAAATACAATCACATGTCAAAGCACATAGAATAAAAAGCACAAAAAGATAGTAGGGCCAAATGTAATCAATTATTTACTTGAACTTCGAATTAAAAATATATTCGGTGCAGCACTCAATCAGTCTAATGAGACTTTTATGTACCCAAAAAAGCACGTCATTATCGCGCGGACTGCAACGTGATTGTCGAGGCAAGCAAGTAATCGGTACTTAAAGATCAAGTGGGCATTGATTAATCGAGGAACAAAAAACCAAGTACCTTCGGCCAATCAAAGGACTCAATGGATAACATTAAGAAATGAACCAACTGCTCCCAATTAAAGCTTGTCGTTTCCCTCATAAATTCTCTAATATAAAAAAAAAAAATCTATTCTTTCAAAAGGGAAGATCTCACTCACGTCTAGAATAGATCAAGTGCAGTGGCAATGGCATCACCGAGCCCCAGCCTAAAATCTATCCTATTTGAGACCTATTGGATTGAACGCCCCCGGCAATCTCTCTCGCGACTATCCCTCTACGGTGTAAAATGTTCTAGTTTATTACCGTATTGTTAAACGGAATAAATAAACTTTTTCACGTAAAGATAAGATCGAAATGGAAATTTGATAACATGCATCCATCCCCGTCTGAGGAGGGAACCCTGAGCAATATCTCTCGGTTTCGGATCGGCCGCAAAAATGATACTACAATGAATCTCTCACGGTTCACTGCGAGTTTATATGCTGCAGCTTCTCCGGTGGGTGTGGAAATGGGGTGCCGGCAGAATCCGGAACACTAAATTTATTCTTTTTAACCAGACTCAGACATAAATTATTTAGTATTTACTGAAATTAAAAAAGAAGAAGAAGAAGAAGAAGATGGGCACAATAATTTACTATAAAAATCCCGTAAGCGCACGGGCCGGAGAGAATCCCGAAAGCAGCCGGCCCCCCTCGATGGTCAGTCAATTCAAGTGATTTGATCGGGGATGCACACGTTGCATGTTGCAATTTGGCCTGATCGAGTCAGAGTCAAATTGCACAGAGTCAGGTTCTCAAAAATGACGCCAAATGCTTTGAACTTGCACTGATCACTTGCTTTTTTGTTTCGGGAGACAAGCGTCCCTTTCATTCGCGGACTCATGCGGTTCGGACCCCGATAACTCTCAGTCGACTACTACGACTGTTCTGCAGAACTTGTACTCTCCCGACGCCGATAAGAAAACCAACATTTTTCCCTCTCTAATCCAAATAAAAATAAAATCATTTCAATTATTTTTTTCTCTCCGAAATCCGAATGACCGACCGGGTGGTGAAGAACGTCATCCTCCGTCGGTAGGTGGTTTGACCATTAGGTGGCAACTGCGTAGTCTCGTCGCTCTACGTGGGCTCCACCTGTACCTAGAAAGGCCAACGATGCGCGTGGGACCCACTCACCCTAAGCCGACCTGGAGCTGCTGAGTGATGAGCCGCTAGCCGAGCATACGAGGGTTTTGTGAAGCAACTTTCAATGTGAATTTAATAAAAAAAAATTTACCCATAGCATATTCATGCATTGTCTCTATCCGCCCATATCGATCAATACGTCTCCTTGGTTGGATTTTATTTGGACCTGTGAAAAATTGCATAGGCTGCAGTTTTGTGGTGATATAAGATATCGAGTTATTACAACATGGTTTAAAAAATGGTTTAAGTTCAAAGCACACAAAAAATTATGATAATAAAAATTTTATGATATAATATAAAATATTATATATTTTATTAATTATTTTAATATTTTCTCAAAATTAATCATAATTAAAAATTTTATTTGTAAATATAAAATTATCTATTTTTAAATAATTCTTTTGTTCAATTTGAATCCGACTAGAATACTGGTATTGCCCAAATGGACAAGCCTAATTTTACTCACATATATGTATGTATTATGTATATTGAATTTTGACACACCTCATTCAGATTATTTTTCATGTATGTAAATGAATGCATCCACACAATCCCACATATAGACAGCCTTGACTATGACATCGACGACAGTTGATGGGGCATCGAGGATGCCTAATCGATGCCTAATGTCGATCAAACCTTTCATTTCTCATGATAGAACAGAAGATAACTGTATTTGGATCATAAACAAACACAGGCGGACACTCGGTTGGGAGCCGTTACCTTTTTGAGCGAGATAATAGATCCCATAAATGATCGGAGACCTTCTGGAATAAACTCCCGAAGGCTAAGATCCATGACCGATTGAAACTCCGTTCATGGATGATTGACTGCCACGTATAGCCTTTCCGTGGGCAAGCTCGACGAACTCGAGTTGCCCTCTTTGCGACGTGGGATCTGATGGCCCGGACCACTTGTTCGGTTTACTGTCCTTTTGTTAGGATTACTTGGAGGGAGGCAGATCCGATGATTATCAACAGTTTCCCGTTGAGCTGGATTGGTCCAATGAAAAGCTTGGTGGATTATTTGCTTTCACCACCTAGATCTTGGCCGCACTCTCTGCAATCTGATTTTATCTTATTTGGGGCTGTCTTATTTGAATGTTTATGGAGGAAAAGAACCAATATAATCCACGAAAACGAGAAGAACTTAACTAATGATTTTTATCAGACGTGTTTCTGATAGGTCTATGGAATACAGGAATGATCCATTTTACTCTTATAGGTGGATTCTGATTCTAACGACGTTGAAGATGCAGGCGGCCCCTCTTCCTCTACAACCTCAGGAGATGAACCAGAAGAAGAAGCGGACATCTCTGTCTTCACATATGCTGCTTTGTACTCAAAAGAAGCTTTTGTTGCAGGAGTAGCGTGAAACAGTGGGCAAAGGATACTCTCCTGGATACTACCGTACAAAGCCCACTGTGCTGCACGAGCGGAGGTCTTCCCCATGTCGCTTGCTGCCCGGGTGGCCAAATCACAACATTGAAATTACGTCTGCTTCTTCTCAGACGCAAAACAGGTTGTAGAATCGATTTCTAGGAAGGATGATCCTGCTCGGGACTCTTTGTCAACTGTACATAAACTCTTGGAAATAGCCGACTGTATAGGTAGATGGTCTTGTAAATGGATCAACAGAACTTTGAACTATGATGCCCATGACCTTTGCAACCTAGTGGGGAGTGGTTAACTTCCACCAATTTATATTGTTTATTGCCGCCAATTTCAGATGTGAACGTCGGCGGAGACTTCCCGAGTTATGAGGTGCGAAAATCAATACCCACCCGGTAGAATTTCGTGCCAGAGCAGAAGCCCAATCCCGGACGTCTCTAGATAATCAACCCTCCAAGTTTTTCCTCGTCGACTTCTCGTTCGTGATCTCATCTTAAGCGGAGGCAGCTTCACTGTGTGTGTGTGAGTGTGTACTATCGACGATTTTTTCCCCCTCCCGTTGGCGTGCTCATTAATATCGAAAGCGACCGGTGATGTAGTGATCGTAAAGTCAAAATCGAGCCATCAACGTTACTACTTGTCGTCGCATTGGCGGACATTGGATGTCCGAATGAAACGGGTATTTTTTTTTTATTTCTTGACATGGGCCCATGTACGTACCGTCACATGACGTATATTAATCCATCGATATTTGTAAGAGCCCCCCGGGTAGCTTTGAACATGTTTTCCATGGACCCTGATCAACGTCAAATTTTATATATAAGATGGAGGAAGAGTGGAAAGAATAATAAAATATGATAGTGAAAATATCGAATATATGGAAGTAATCGATAATTATTTATCGAATAACTTTATAAATTATATTAGATGATTTATCTATTTTATAAATTTAAAATAATAATAAAAATCGATAAATAAATAATATTAAAATATCATGACCATTAGACCTCTTGAACAAATGTGGTGCACATCATATTTCCTATCGTGCGCTTGGAAATGCACGAGATAATAATGCATTTTTTCGATTTAAATCATCTAATAATAACATACGAGAGATGGATTTAAGGGTGAGTACGGGCTAATCGCACCCTAAACTCAAGAAATCCAGTAAATTTATATTTTTTTTATTGATTTATCCATATTTTTATTAAAATTATAAGATTTCACATTTTCTTACGGTATTTATGGGTCTCGTCCTCTTAGTTGAAATTTCTAGATCACTCCCAGTCATAGACAAAACATAAAAGTTCAAATTTATCGTTGATAAATAAACTAAGAAATAAATATTTTCTGCAATAGGTGATTCAAAGGAGGGAATATATAATATAGGGAACATTCTCGTCACATGTGACAGACTTTTTTTCCCCAATAATTGGTGAATTAAGTGTAAAAAACCCTCGTGACCGACTTCGATTGAATTTGCTTTATACAAAAATAGAAAATGTCTCGAAGTTGATGCCTCCACCACGACCGGTGCTCACATCCACGAAAAGGATTCTGATCCCACCGTTCTGTTTGGTCTGTGTGCGATGAATGGTCACATCGCCTCGATGGGAAAAAAAGGCTGCCGGCTGGCGTGAAGAGAGAGATGAGATGCTCTGGGAAAGAGCCCGTGGATCTTGGTACGTAACTCTGCATCAAATATCATGCATCCTGTCAACATGATCAAATTTAACTTGTACGGGAGCGAGGGGGTAACTTATGATGGATTGTTACTCATATACAGTGGATGATGAGTTCTCACAGAATATGTGCCCACTAGACCACGTTCGTTTTCACTATCTGATAGGACGAGAAATGCACAAGTAAAAGATATATAAAGCGATGCACGAAAATTCCACCCGGAAAGAAAATGTCGAGCCCTAGATCTTAGTAGCCAAAAGAGAGGGTGGCTACCGGCACGCTTCAAAACCCTAGGGCCACCACTTGTCTCGAAAGACCCATGAAGGCTCTTGAATGTGAATTAATCTGACCGATATACTGAAGATCGATCCCAGTGGGCTCTCCTGCTTAATAAGATATGCATGCAATTTATACATTTGCTCCATACTCTTTATATAATATGCTACGGACTTCTAGGGTGTCGTGCCTCGGGGTCCAGACTGCCCAGATTCAAAATAGACACACATATTTATTCCATCTTTTTCCAACCTAATGTGTGTAATTTCAAGGGCCTATGGAGTTAATATACACTTTTCTTTCTCTGTGCGGCACCATCAACCCAATTACCTTCGACTAGTTACGTCAGCCCACTCACCACCCTAAATTTTTTTATTTATAAAATTTAATCACAATATTTACCTAAAAATTAGGACCCATTAATTGCGTATTGCAGTAAGTCAGCCTTGCTCTCAGTGCCCACTTTATCCCTGAGAGCCTGTCTCACGTTCAGTGCACGAAATAAGACAAGCGCCCTGCTTTTTCTTTATTTCCCTCTTTCTTTCTTCTTTCTTTTTTAACTCCACATTAATTAATATTAAAATATTCTATATACATGATTAATTTAATTGAGGATATCGGTTTATTAAGGATAACACATTTTTAATAATAAAATTTACTTAAAGAAAATCAATATGATTATTTGATATCCTAACTAATTCATATTCAAGTCAATCAACTCATTAAAGGATAAAATTTTTCCAACATAAATTTTCTCCCTTGATAAGAGTTGAACTGAATATCTCATTTAATATAAGGAAAAGAAACACTAAGTCATTTCAAAACAGTGCCATGTTGGTTGTTGTGACCTCAAGCTACTAAAGTTCCAATCATTTTCAACTCCTCCATCAGTTGCCATAACATCAACGCATTCAAGCTTGTGCTGTGATGAATATATGAATGCAACTTGGCATCTAATCCGGCATGCATTTTTCGTTAACGCCATGCGAACGCTGTATAAATCCAACTCGGCTACTTGACAAATTGGCGAACGCAGATTTTCAATACACATATGAATTCTTGTGAATTGGGAAGTTCCACGGAAACCCTCTCGTGAGAAAATAATTTTGCGTGGGCTGTCGAGGGTTTGCTGTATGGAAAGTTAACAGTTGTGTCCTGCCAGTAGAGACGATTTTGTCACGTTATCAAGAACCAGTCCCATTAGTTTCGCTTTCCTTTTCGAGGACCGCCTCTTCCCATCCTCGATCGTTTGATTTCAATCGAGTTCCCATTTCTGAGCATTAGATCGGCCCCCATCAAGACTCATTATTGGTACGAGTTTTAACAGATTCTCTATTCCTCATAATTGGATATTGATATCGATGGTGGTCCGGTTATCGTACAGTTTTCGATAAATTAAAGTTAGCGGGGATGAGAATTAGAAATATTTCTCAACAGTGAAATTATAATCCATGTACACGAATCCTAGGAGGGATTGAAAATTCGGCAGGCCGACTTACAATGTCCGGTGTTTCACGAAATTCTTTATTCTATTTATAAATAATAAGATATTTTTCACGATCCATAATTAATTCATATTTTAATTTGGACTTACAGTAAAAATTTTTAAATATAAATTTTTTCCGCTCACTATATGAGAACCGGAGATCTCATTCAGGGATAAGAGAAGTTTGTCATTCAATCCGCACATATTAGTTAAACAATTAAATATTTAAATGCTACGAAGAATTGCAACAAAAGCCCTCGCCCTCGTGATATAATATGCATATATAAATATACCTGTGTGTTTTTTAGTTTATTTTTATAGAAATATTCAAAGAGGTAACAAAACTTTGTCTAATTTTGGATCGGCCCTCAAATGAGTGGCTATAGGGGCATACCTTGTCATAGCAGTAGCAGCAGCTGAGCTATCTCCATCTAGGAGGAATCCTCCCTGTGATTACCTATGTAAAGAAGTTCATAAAATTGCTGGATTTCCCCTTATTTTATGCTAATTGTGCAGGACCCAGCTGACCTATGGAAGTCTTTGCCACATGATCCCCAAAATGAAAAAAAAAAATCAATTTAACCAACACATATCGACCAGAGTGATTCTGACTGTTTCATTTTATTAACAAAATCACATTTCAAATTTTGTGAATGAAGGAAACTATTAAAGGGAAATAGTTTATTCTTAATAAATTAATCGATTTATTGAATTTCTAAATATCGAGTGCTGTTTACTCGACAGTATCAATTATCATGCAAGGGGAGCTATATGGTGTTTTTCTTCCATCAAATACTATACTGCATTCTTTTCCTTTCTGTTTCAGATTTCACTTAGAATTTTGATAAATACATCGAAGCATCCCATGCATAATATCTGGGTACTCATCTTGCAATCTCTTCAGATAGGGTGGGTCAAAATGAAATTACAGGGAAATGAGGGTCCATACAAGTTGAGCCAGCCGAGCCGAGCCGCTTGGGCTCTGGAGAATGAATTGAAAGTGGACATAATGATTTTTAAGGCACATGCGTAAAAAAAAAAAAAAAGAGGAGTGAAAGTTTTGAGCGTGATTAGGGGCTGTGCTTATGGTTTCATTGTACTGTTGGGGGTGGGGGGCGCCGGCGGTGGAGAAAGACTTTCGAGGCCTCTTCAGTCAGATGAATTGCACAGTCGAGTCCGTCTATGCTGGAAAATTATGGGCGACCAACTTTCAGAATTATAATCCGAATCAACTTTTTCAAGAGGAAATTCGCCATTTAGGTCTAAGTGCATCTAATATCTCGTAAACTCTGTTAAAACGATACGTGGTCTTTCAACAAGTTATTGCACGCAGCCGTACATGTCTTGTTGGGCTCGAATGGAGAACCTACAATCGGTGAATTCGAGTACAAAAGAAGTAAGATCCTGCCTCAATTGGCAGTTCGTCTCCCCTCCTCCCACTGCGATTGAATACGAAAAAGAAACATTCGACTCGTGGTCATAAAATGGAGGAAAAAATTTGAATCTCCAATTTAAAGAGGAATCAATTTATATATATATATTATATATATAAAGTTTCATTTCTTTCACTATAGCATGATGTGGAATATGGTATTAGCCTTTTCCTTCTCCATTTAAAAACTCTGGTGGCCAAAAAGAAAAGGAAGGGAAGAAAGTTGCACCAGCACTCTCACGCTGTCACCGACATAAGTTGACAACATTGAGGAGAGGCTTATCTGATCGCATGAAACTGGTAATAAATCCTATGTCTCTGGCTCCAGGAATTGTGTGACTCGATTTTTCACGGGGCGATGCGAATCTCTTTCACACGGTCTGGGTAGCAAGCTTATGCAACCTATTCCAAAACATAGAATTTGCACTGAAATCTAGCCCGATTTTTCCAAGAACTTTCTCCCTCCGTGATGCTCCCTTGTCTGGTTCGCGCCTCATCATAGGCGTAGTAGTATTCGAGATGCAAATGCTTTCTTTCTTTCTTTTTTTTTTTTGGTTATGACAAGATTCGAGATGTAAATGCTAGTTATTATGGGACTGGGAGGTGATTTGGAGGGTGTAGTGGTGATAGCACAACCGGGAGTGGAATGAGTGAGAAGGTCTCCCCTGTTGGAAAATGGTGACAGTGGTAACGAGGACGTGAACGAGATTGCAGAGTACAGGAACAAGACTTTCGCAGGAAGGGAAATGTGGCCTCGCAATTATTATTCTTGGTCTCTTCTTCTTTATTAATTTCTGCTCCCTCACCAGATCCCACCACCACTCGAGGACATCTATAAGAGATCGCCGTGACCGTACTACTACTCTCCCCACGCCTCACCCCCCACCTTACTCCCCATTTCTCTCTGCCCAGCTCTCTATTGTCATGTGACCAACTGTTCCCCTATGCCACGTCCTCCTCCTCCCCTCACTCCAATCGCCATGGACACTGCGGAGCGAGCACTCTGAGGAGGAAGTGAGAAGAGGAAGAAACTTCCCTTTTGATCCATCTGCCCGTTTCATCGTGACCTGCGTGCGGTTGATTCTTTGCTATCTGGGCTCGAGCTTCATAGAGCTGAGCCGCCATTACGGAAAGCCTCTTTCTTTGGGGGTGGTCACAGACTTTACGTCCGTTTCGATCTGATTTTTGAGCTGAAGTCTGGTCTTTTTCCCCTTAACCTCCTCACGTCTGTGGTTCTTGGGGGGCGACCATTGGATGACTGTCACATGATGGACAGAAACTAAAGGGGGTGCCTTTCTTTCGGAATTATTTCTGTAGGGCCGACTGTCTCAGCTCTCTGGTGAAAAGAAAAGGGATTTTATCCGGTCTTTTAAGCTTTGGTTTTCTTCTAGGACTAAAAGCTCCAGAGACTGGAGAGACAGCCATTGGTGCTGTTCTTATCGGGTCATACACAAAAGACTGCATCATTGCTATTTTATTCATTTTGATATTTCAGTGGGCAAATCCAGACGATCCTCTCTTTTTCCTTTTCTTCTGCTCTGAAATTGATGAGGATTGCTTCGTTACTTTTAACTCGGTCACTGATTTTTTGGCCTTTTGCTCACCACCCAAAAGTTGAAACTCCGCTGCAGTAGTTTGTGGGATATCATGCTTTCTCGATGCAAAGTCACACCTTTTCTCTTCACCTGAATATGGGCTGTTGTGCCTGACAATAGCAGAAGGAAAGAGCAGACTTCACATAATCCTCTGCTCCCGCTCGGCTCTTTTCCTTGGATAGCAACTTCACTGGATCAGATTCTGACTGGTGGCGGAGACTCTTCAGCAACAAGGGAGAATTAGCCTTGAGTCTCACAAATGGAGAGTGGAGCCGAGGACCAAGAAATTATACTGCCGAAGGACCTTAAGCAGCAGCTTGCTCTTGCAGTGAGGAGCATCAATTGGAGCTATGGAATCTTTTGGTCAATTTCAGCTTCACAACCGGGGTAACCAATTCTCTCTCTCCGCGCTTTGTAGAATTGTTTAGTCATGTACGGGCACTTCTGATAATATTCTTGCAATACCACATGAGCATAAAGATATCATAATTTTGGAACACCCGTTTGTCTTATGTTCTTAGTTTTAGCAATTACGCATGCTTGTGTTTTTGTTTTTTTCCCCTGCGAGGAATAATGTAACGAACAGCTTCATGCCTTGCACCTTTGGCAAAGAATTAGGAAGTTTCACCGAGTTCTCCGTTAATATCTATCTCTTGGTCTCTCTTGTTTCATGATTTCCGTGGATTCCAACATTAGAATGAGGATTGCAAGGCAAATGACTTGAATTTAGATTTTTTTTTCTACATTTTTTTCTTGGGTATGTTTTTTTATAAGTATCCATCACGTCTCTTTCAACAATAAATCCAGCCTTCTGAGAGCAAGTGTTTTCAGTAAACAGATGAAGCCCCTTCTAGAATTGGATGTTCGCTTAATTCTCTCTTTTGGCTCGTGAGCTTGTTGGTCTACAACTGCGTTGCTATTTTCTCATAATCTGGTTTGCTGTTTGGAGCTTATCCTAAAAAAGAGAGGAGTAACTTTCTATGAACCATCCCATGATTGTCTCTTGGTTCTATTACGAATTACTTAGAATGTGCAAAATAAAACACCGCAGAACATGTTAGATGCAGTTTCTCAAAAATGTGAACTGGAAGATGAATTTTAACATAAAAAATAATCTGTTCATGCCTTGAAAGTGTTCCGGTTTTCCATTACAGATTGTGACACAAGATTTCTCATTGACATGTAGGGTGTTGGAATGGGGTGATGGATACTACAATGGGGACATAAAAACCCGAAAAACAGTCCAAGCAGTGGAGTTTAATGCGGACGAGTTGGGTCTTCAGAGGAGTGAGCAGTTGAGGGAACTTTACGAGTCACTATCTGCCAGTGAGTTGGGTGGTCAGATCAGAAGGCCTTCAGCAGCACTTTCTCCTGAAGATCTCACCAATACTGAGTGGTATTACTTGGTCTGCATGTCATTCTGTTTCAACATTGGTCAGGGGTAAACATTTGTATCTTTGCTCTGATTTCTTATTCTGTCTAATGATTGACTACCTATTTATGTAAGTTTCAAAAATTTTTCATTTCAACATGAGAAAAATTTTCTTAATTGCTATCGATGAACAGATTTAATCTTTCAGATTTCAGGAGAGACCACAGTTTTCACAAATTTCAATATCCTAACAATGTCTCTTGATCTGGTAGGTTGCCCGGAAGAGCATTATCAACTGGTCAATCCATTTGGCTCTGCAGTGTGCATCACGCAGACAGCAAAGTTTTCAGTCGGTCCCTCCTTGCAAAGGTCAGTCCTGTGATCTTGTCTTATTTTTGTCTACTGATCCATGTGTAAAAATATGATCATAACCTCTCTTAGTGAATTCATTGTCTGATGTAATTTGTACTGTCGTTTTGATGTTTTGATCCATAATTGGGCCGGTGATGATCATCTACCCCAGAGTGCATTGATTCAGGTATGCAGTTGCTTCTTCACAAAGTCCGAGTATGATCCACACTTCATCTAATATGCAAGTTAAAACAGTTAGTTTGTTTTTATGAAAGTAATTGATTACTATAAATTACCATCAGGAACTTTTCATGCTTAAGCAATCTCTATCCTTGATGTGCTGCTCTTCATATTACTGAATCTTTGTGACCCCATATTTACTACTTTCCCTTATTTGAAATTTCAGACTGTGGTGTGCTTACCCTTTCTTGGGGGTGTGGTTGAGTTAGGAGTGACTGACCTGGTATGTCACTTCACTGTAACGTCTCTCACTCTTTCCTCAACATTCAACTGCCTTATAGACATTCTAAATCAAATCAACCATGTGCGACTCAAATTTTCTTGTCAAGGTGCCTGAGGACTCTGCTATCATTCAACATGTTGAGGCTTCCCTGCTGCAGACTCCAAATCTGAGATCTTCCATGCAATTCTATCGTGATGATCTCAACACCAAAATGATTCCTATTGTCAGGGAGCTCGAAATGGTCTCTCCTACCGCAAGTTCAAATGGGTATCAGGGCTACCAGCACCCTAATGAATCAATAATGGTTGGAGGAACAAATGTGGCAGCTTCTCAAGCGCAAACCTGGCAATTTATAGATGATGAGTTCAGTAATTGTTTGCACCACTCCGTAAATTCTAGTGATTGTATATCCCAGACTATCATAGACCCAGGAAACATAATTCAGTGTCCTCACGACAAGGATGAGATGAAGGGGAATAAGGATGAATTATGTTTGGATGTTAAGGATGATGATGTCCACTATCAAGGCATTCTCTCAAGTCTCCTGAAAACTTCCAAGGGATTTATCAATGGGCCAAACTTAGAAAAAGCTATGACGGAATCAAGTTTTCGGACATTGGAGGATAGAGGACCCACAGATCTCAACAAATGGAGCTGTGGAACTCATCAGAGAATGTTGAAGAGTGTCCTTTTTGAAGTTCCTTGGATGCATGATCAGGGCTTAACTGAATCTCCAAATAGAAGTGCCATCAAGAAGCATGGAGTCTGGAAACCTGAGGCCGAGGAAATCAGCGTAAACCATGTTTTAGCGGAGAGAAGACGGAGGGAAAAATTAAACGAGCGGTTCTGTACTCTCAAGTCAATAATCCCTTCCATTAGCAAGGTACTTCATAAGAAATCCCATCTACTGAGATCCAAATCTGTGAAATTTCAAAGGATCTTTGTCTGTCAACTAATCTGGGAGCTATTGATCAAGCAGAAATATGCTGATGATTTTTGAAACACTGCACAACTTAAATAAATTTGCTTGCAGTGTGACATATCTAAAGCTTGCTGCTATCTTGGTTCTTGAGTTTTGTTTTTTCATTTCCATTTTTGTCGTTTTTCTTGTTTTGAAAATTTAAAACTCACGAAGTACTTACTTTTGAAAACATGCTTTCAAGGGCAAAAGGCCTTGATGTCTCCTGGTTACCAGGTGGACCCCAATTAATTGTTTGATTTTTGGCTTTTTGTGCAGGTCGATAAGGTGTCTCTCCTAGATGATACAATTGAGTACTTGAAGACACTAGAAAGGAGGGTCGAAGAACTTGACCGCACAGAATCAGAAGGGATGCTTAGAAGAAAACTAATCCATGATACAAGTGAGAGGACATGTGATAACTATGGTGGTAACATGCTCAGGACTGGTAAGAGGCCATTGATAAACAAGAGGAAGGCTATTGAGATTGATGATATGGAAATTGAGATAAACTGCAATGATAACTTGCTTGTCAGTGTTGGGAATAAGGAAGTGGTGATTGAGATGAAGTGCAAGTGGAGGGAGGGGCTCTTGCTCGACATTATTAATGCAGTAAGAAATCTACGGTTAGATTCTCACTCAGTTCAGAGTTCCACAGCTGATGGGATTCTTTCACTAACCATGAAGTCGAAGGTAAGAAATCTGAGAAAAAAACTGGGAGCCAGTGAAAGGTGAATGGAGGAAAAGCTAAGAGATCTGGTTTTCCGTTCTTTACAAAGAAAATTGAGGGAAACAGGAAAAGTACAGGATTGCTCTCTTCAAGACATAGCAATTATAAAACCATCCTGTGAAATGCAAGCTGATGCAACTTTCTTAAGTTCTGCAAATTAAAGACTGAAAGAAACTTCATATCTAAGAAACTACTGACAGCACGTATGCAACAGAATTTGATCTTGTGTATGTGCTGAATTGTTTGCAGGTCCTGGGATCAGCAAGTCCATCTGCGTGGACAATCAGGCGAGCCATGCAGAGATTTGCTCAGAGAGGATCCTGAAAGCTCCATAGGTGTGCCGACTTATTGCTGCTGGATCACCCGGTACCGAGATAGGTGCATTTGTGTAGTGAATAGGTCAGGAATAATTCCCCTTGTAGGCTGAAATCCAGACAAATCTGCAGTGTTGTAGTACTAAATTATCACATCAGGGCATCTACTCTTGAATTATCATGGCACAGCTGCTGCTGTACCCAAATGAGATCAGTGACTCTCTTTTGCTGATATTGTCTCTCTTGGGAAAAATATATCCCGTGTTGTATATATTATCAAAGTCCGCCTTCCTACTCAAGTTCAAACTCAAACCCGTTTCTTCTTTTCTTGAATGGACCTCCTCATCTCACCTCACCTTACTGAACTTGAACATTATGGAAATCCATGTTGAAGCAACCTTTCATTGCCATAAACTTACGATTAAGAGGCAAAATTACCCATTTCCAATGAAGACTGATGCAACTATCGAGAGAGAAGCTTGTATCAGATATAGGACGACAAATTCAAGAGGGAAAATATTCAAATCTTCTAGCCCGAAGCTTAAAAAAAATGATTGAAAGTGGAGAAATCAGTGCAGAGAGGACGGAGTTAATGGCGGCAGAGAGAAATCCGTTAAGACAGGAGGCTTGGTTTTCCCCTTTTCTTGCGAAGTAAAAAATGTAAAGGCACCGAAAATTAAATAATAATTAAATGGAGGGGGATTCTGCAAAATATGGACGACCGTGTTCCTCTCCAACTCCCTAAACCCTGTCCCCTCCTCAATCCTCTATACTTTCACTCTGTCTTGCAGAGATGTCACTGATCCCATCCTTCTCTGTATCCAATTTCCTCCATTTCAAGCCCCAAACGCTCCTCTCTCTCCGACCCGTCACTACTTCAGCTGCCATGACCTACCCCAGCTCGCCCGAAGATGACCCACCGGGGGCCACAGAGGACTCCGTATAGGGGGTCTCCAGGTTCCAGCAGATCCATCGGCAGGCTGCCCGCGCAGGCAACTACCCGGAGGACGATTTCAGGAAGCATCATTCCGCCTTCCTCTCCGCCATTGCAGACTCGGAGGATGCTCGCAATGACTACGTAAATGATGCTTGGGAAGATTTCGGTGATGACCTGTTTGGGGAAATCGACAAGGCCATTGCCTTGAAGAGGAGGGAGTTCGTCAAGCAGGGTCTCTCGAAGCCCAGTTCCATGAAAAAGAAGGTGAAAGAAGTCGAAGGTGAAATTAACTCTTCCATGTTGCTGTCTACTGGTGCTATTGATTCTGTATCGTTGTTCAAACAGTCCCTTGAATGTGAATTTTTTAACGTGCTGAAGAATTGGAGCCAGAAGATATCGTCGACTTGGGGGACATTCTGGAGCTGCAGGGTCTAAGAGTGGTCTCTGCTCATGAGGACCGGGGCAAAGATGATTCTTTTGACAACAAGGCGAGTGTTTTAGGCAAGGCTAATCGTGGGTCCATCTTGAATCCTTCCTTTGATCTGGATTTTGATAGTTATGGGAAATCTCGGGCTAGCATTGTAAAGCCCAAGTTTAAGATGTCACTGGCTGAGCTTCTAGACGAGAGCAAGGTTGTACCCATCTCTGTTTTCGGCAATGGAGAGGTTCAGATCATGGGGATTCAACACGATTCTCGTCTTGTCAGTTCAGGGGATTTATTTGTTTGCTGTATGGGGAGGAGAACTGATGGCCATTTGTTCTTGAGTGAGGCTGATAAAAGAGGAGCTGTAGCTGTTGTGGCAAATAAGGAGATTGACATAAAGCAAACTTTCAGTTGTAAGGCACTTATAATTGTAGAAGATACAAATTCCGTGTTAGCTTCTTTGGCTGCTTCTTTTTACAGGCAACCTTCGCAGAATATGGCTGTTATCGGGACAACAGGGACCAATGGGAAAACAACAGCTGCTTATTTGATTAAGGGCATGTATGAAGCAATGGGACTTAGAACAGGACTGTTACATCCATGGAGAGAACAAACTGGAGTCCATAAACACAATCCCTGATGCTGTACTGTTCCAGAATTTAATGGCCAAGATGCTTCACAATGGCATGGAAGCTGTGGTTATGGAGGCTTCCTCCCATGGGTTGGCCCAGGGGAGATGTGACGATGTTGATTTTGATATTGCTGTCTTTATAAACTTGACACGGGACCACTTGGACTTTCATGGGTCTGAGGAGGATTACATGGAGGCCAAGGCCGAGCTGTTCTCTGGGATGGTGAACCCTGAGTGGCACTGGAAAATAGTGAACATAGATGACCCAAATGCTTGTTTCTTCATTGCGCAAGGGAGTTCAGATGTGCCTCTTGTGACCTTTGGGATCGAGAATGAGAATGCTGATGTCTATCCTTTGAAGTTTGAGCTCTCTCTGTTTGAAACTCAGGCTTTGATTCATGTGCCTAAGGGTATCTTGGAGATTTCGTCAGGCTTGCTTGGCAGGCATAACATATACAACATTCTTGCAGCTGTTTCTGTTGGGATCGCAGTGGGGGCCCCCTTAGAGGACATTGTAAGAGGTATTGAGGAAGTTGATGCTGTTCCTGGGAGGTGTGAGTTGATAGATGGGGAACAAGCTTTCAGAGTAACTGTAGATTAGCTCATACTCCTGATGCACTTTCTAGACTCCTAGAATTTGTGAGAGAGCTCAGCCCAAGGAGGATAATTACTGGTATATATGCTTTCCTATTACTCTTCGGCTGCTTTTTTGAAGGTTCACAGCCCAGTCAATTCTGAGCTGAGATTAGCAGTTTCATAGCTTGAGTCAATTTGACTCATGAAATCTGGACTAACTTTGGATCAAGCTCAATTACCATTTTGTTGTGCTTGAGCTTTGCTTGAAATTATAATTAAAGACTTGAGCTTGGGTTGGTCGAAGCTCATGCTGAATTTACCCAGGCTCAAGCCTGGTTGAAATTATACCCAAAAAGTCGAGCTTGACTTAGCTTGAGTATCATTTGATGATTCCAAATTGTGGATGAGCTTCATCTTGATATTGAAAACCTGAAATTGTTAAATGTTGTGCTTAAATAGTTTGAAAACTAATACTATGCAAGAAGCTGAATCAGGATTGGCAGCTTCATATGCCAAGTATTACAGCTCTTATTTACTCAATTGAAAAGATGAGCTTGAGTTTGAAAAGTTGATTTGCAATGTGTGGTGACCTAGTTGATTAATATTGGAATTCCGAGAATTGATGGAAAGTGGAGAGAACTGAGAATCCAATGAACCGAAGCTGGAAAGTATATAGAAATACTTAGCGAGGGCAACCGTCTGTGTGAATCTGGTTCCAGCCATTCCTGATTGCCAATGGCTTAACTTGCTTGCTTTTCCTGATCCTTGTGCTAGTAGTGGAAAATGATTTTCCTTTGCTTCTTCACATCATTATCTCTCTGGTTGTGGGTTGTGCTGGTGACAGTGACAGAGGGAAGAGACCTATGATGACAAAGATCGCCACTGATAGGAGTGATGTGACAATTTTGACATCTGACAACCCGAAGAGTGAAGATCCAAATATGTATACTCATGGCAATTGCCGATGGATTATCCATTGATTTATGTTTACAGAAAAATAGCAGTCATGCATAGACCAATAGAAACCTAGTGTCTTGATGCTTTCTAGCATTAAAGTGCAGTGGACCATGAATGTCAAGTTTCTATTGGATCTGACGGAAGACAAATCAGTGCTTTGAAGCAGCCAATAATACTGGATAGTGTTATTAAAAGTGTTGTCTGGGTTGGTTCAAAACAGGCCTGAAATCAATAGATTCAGTTACGGTTCGACCCGTTTGTTTAACGAACCGGTCCGACTACGGGTCATAGTTTATACGAATATGAACCGTCCAGAACCGTTTATAAATGGGCCAGTTAACAGTTCGGGCTGGTTTGGCCCGTGAACAGTTCATATTTTTAAAATTTAAAAAATACATTTAGGGTGATTGATAAACAGTCCATTGAACAGTGTTTTGATTGGTGAATAGTACTATTGAACAGTGTTTTGCTCAAATGATAAACGGCTTTTTTTTTTTATGTGATGTGATGAATGGTGCTTTGATTGGATGTCTCACTCATTTGTTGCTATTGATTTTTCCACAAAGTCTAGGAGATTGCGACACTTGGCGGGCGGAGGGCTATAGCTCACAGTTCGGGCCGGTTTCTTAATGGTTCCGGGCAGGTTTAGTAGGTTAATGGTCTGTGCCGGTTACGATTCAACGGGCCTATATTGCTGACCCGGCTCGTAACTGCCCCTCAACCCAATAAGAAGGTTACAGGCAGGGTTAGGGGCAGTCTGGGCCGTTCCGGGTTTGAACGGTCCGGTTCCGGGTCAGCCCGCCCCGTTTAACAACTCTAATACTGGACCTTACTGTTGACTGTGGGCTGTTTTATTTGTCGCCAGTCAATATTCTAGACGACATGCTCGCTGGAGTTGGATGGACAGTGCAGGATTACTTGAAATATGGAGAAAATGATTGCTATCCTCCACTTCCAAATGATCATGAACTTTTTCTGCATGATAACAGACAAGTAGCTATTCGGGCTGCTGTTACTATGGCTGAGGAAGGTGATATGGTTGTAAGTTTCCTACTCCCTTTCAATATTTACCCTTTATACTCTGGATATGCATGATTCTGGAGAGAGGTTTCAGTTTCTCTTGGATCTTCAGTTGGTTTGTTTTGGATCTATAATCTTGCAGCATTTTTTCTCTTGCAAATATATGTCATCTTACTATATAAGTTAAAACTGACTATATTTTGTCAACAATACCTTCTTGCACATTATTGTTTGCAAACTTCTCTATAGGTGGTTGCTGAAAAAGGCCATGAAACTTATCAGATAAACGGTGACATAAAGGAGTTTTTCGATGATAGGGAAGAATGCCGGAAAGCTCTGCAGTTTGTGGACAAGCTTCACCAAACTGGAATAGATATGAGTGAGTTTCCCTGGAGGTCAGTAACTTTTCTTATGCAATTCTCTTTGTTCTTCCAGGAGATCTCTCTTTCGCCCTTCACTTCTGTAGCTTTTTGGTAAAGAGGAATGAAAGATTGCTGCCCCTCACACTACTTTCGATATTCTGCTTTGAATTTTCATCAATATTATTGTCAGGTTACCTGAGAATCACTAGAATCATTATTCAATGAAGACGGACAAAGGCAAGTTGGAACAATGACGGAATGGGTAAAGTGCATGCATTTCATGCATTTACACAGGGAGCAGCTTCCTGTAGGTTGTGATATCTGAAAGGCTTTCTGGTTATATCAGTCTGCAAGAGGCAGTTATCATCCAATCAGCAGCCCTGGCCCGTCTGAAAGAGTGCGATGAGATCCCATTCACATTCTCTAGAGAAAGTCCATCGGTTCAGGGAAAGATTGGAATCTGACCATCCACATCTTCCTACACCTTGGCAAGTTTACCCAAATCAAGTTTTTATAGTCTTTTTCCTGTGCGATGCATATTTATCCTTCAGTTTGACATGCACCATAGATGTAGGAGCCAGTGGAGGTTATAATGTGAAAACTTTCTTATCAGTATATAGAGGGCTTTCCACTTGCAGTAGCATCATTTGTTTATTTATTTATGATATGGTTTGAGTGGGTTCAACCTTAATTCTCTCGAGGATGGGTGTTCTATTCATAATATTCGAAATCGAGACTTTCATCTTGACTAAACCTTGATGATAAATTAAATATGATTTAAACTGTCTTAGGGAGGATTCCCTCCTTTTTCTGTCTGTCTTTTGTTTCGTAAATGACTTCTAGATGTTCCTTTTGTCAAGCCTTCTAGAAAGAAAATTGTTAGTCTAAATATAGTCTCCTTCTAGTAATCTTAACAAATTGCTTCCACCCTAATTTTCTGTCATGACCCGATTTGGCTGTTCCCTTCCAGATTGGACAGCATTCAACAAAATCACATATATATATATATATATGTAATCCTAAATCAGAAATCAACCAGAAGGAGACCAGATACCCACAGGACTCCGGTCGAAATTGGCCGGCTTGCCTTTGACTTCCATTGCTGCAGTCTGAGTTTGACCGTTCTTTTTGCCCTCTTGCCGTGTTCCTTCATGTGGTCAAAATGCTCCTCCTCCCGGTGGTTGACCACGGAACCGGAGCTCTTCTTCCTCTTCTTCAAAGAAACCTCCTTTATCATCTCCCTCCTTCAGTCCTTCCAACCCCAATTCCCTGCAATTAGGGTTCCTCTTTCTGTCTCTTCTTGAGTTGTCAGACTGGTTCTTTCTTCTTTGGGTCGTCTATTCGTCTGATATCTAGCAATGCCGTCGCTTGCAAGCTCTGTTCTTGCTCCAGACATGTTGGTTTCAAATGGGTTTCAACGCTCCAAGCCGGAGGCCAACATTGTCACCATTAACGTGGGTGGACAGATCTTCCAGGCCACCAAGCAAACAATGGCCCTGGCAGGCCCCAATTCCGTCCTCTCCGAGCTGTGTGAGTCGGATCCATCACAGCTCACTAGCCGTTTCATCGACAGGGACCCCGAGCCATTCTCCATCCTCCTCTCTCTACTTAGGACCGGCAACTTACCCTCCAAAGCCAAGAGCTTTGACCTCGGAGACCTGATTTCCGAGTCCGAGTTCTACGGGATTGAGGCCCTCCTGGTCAATTCCCTCTCCAGTTCGTCCCAGTTCGATGCCTTCAACCTCGAGAAGGCACGGATTTTGAAGCTGAACGGACGTGATCTCCCCTCTGTGATCGCTACCGGCCCGCATGGGTCTCTTCATGTCGCGCATGGCAGCAAAATCACATCTTTTGATTGGTCGTTGAGGAAGAAGTCGACGATCTTGGCCCAATTTCCAGCCATCGATTCGCTGCTGGCAATCTCCCCCAGAGTAGTTGCTGCAGGCGCCACGGATTTTTCGGGTGTGCAGATTGTCGAGCTTGAGAAAGGAGCAGTAAGAGCTGCCCTGAGCTGGGAAAATGCAACGAAGTCCGCATCAACCGTTCAGGCGATTGGCTCATCTAGTGATTGCTTGTTTACTAGCTTTGAGTCAAGTAGGAGAAACTCGAATTGCGTAATGGTCTATGATCTGCAGACCCTGAGGGCCGTTACTGAGATTGCCCACTTTGAGATTTACGGTGCTGAGATTGACTCAGCTGTACCTGCCACAAAGCTGAGGTGGGTTCCGAGTGTTAACCTGTTAATGGCTGCCGGGTCTCATCATGGGCTGTCCGGGGTGACGGGTAACATCAGATTATGGGATGTAAGGTCAGGGAATGCAGTGTGGGAGGTGAAAGAGAGAGCTGATTGTTTTGCCGATGTTACTGTCTCTGACCACCTCTCTGCAATCTTCAAAGTCGGTGTGAATACAGGTGAAGTCTCCTACATGGATTTGAGGAGGCTGGGGAATGAGGATTCATGGGTATGTCTCGGGGAAGGGAGGAGGTTGCATAGTGGGAAGAAGGAAGGCTTTGGGTGCAGAATCGAGGGCCATGGAAGTCAAGTGTTTTGCAGCAGAGGAGGGGACATAGAGCTGTGGTCAGAGGTTGTGATGATGGGGTCTTCTTCTTCAAATACGAGTGGGGATGAGCTGCAGGGCAGAGTCTTTAGGAAGAACTTGATTGGGAGAGCCAAGGACATGGGAGGAGCTAAGGTTATGAGCTTGGCTTTTGGCGGGAACAAGATGTTTGTCACCAGAAAAGACTTGCAGGCAGTTGAGGTCTGGGAGAGTTCTGCTAGTAGATTTTGATTTTCACAGGATTCGTTTGTGATGTAGGGCATTCTTTTTTCAGTCGATAGAAGTGGAAGCCGCTGTCTTTAGCAGTTCTTGGGTGTAACTGTATGGAATTGCAGAAAGATTGCGACCACCTGATTCAGCCTGGTGGAATAGAAAGACAGGGTTCTGTTTTGTATAGAAGATGCTTGCCAGGATTGATTTGTTATCTAACGAGAAAGCTCAATGGTGATTTGTTTACATATACATCTCTGCACTATCATTAACTGAACTGAATCAATCAATGAATGGTAATCAGAACTGCAACAGGCGAGATCATCCACAACTCCTCAGTTTCATCCTTTGCTTTCCAGATCCTCATGGAATTCCGAATCATCTTTCAATCGTAGTTGCTGATATTTATGTTGCAATTTATTTCGTGGATGATTTCATCAATGAATGTATTGCTACAAGTCAGAGGCCTTACATATGATTTCTCAAGGTAATTTTCGCATTACTATCTTCATACTCATTTTCTGTTGGAAGACAAGGCCTGTGAAGAGTTCGAACATGGGTCAGTCGAATTGTTCGAATACAACATCCAGCAATGAAATTAGTCCTGAAGTTTTGATCCGGAGAATCAATGAACGCATGAGAAGTTACTTTTCTGCCTCGAGGGACATCTACTCCTGGAATGGTTGCTTCGCTCTGCCTTTCTGATCTTGTATGACGATGATGCTAGTCCAAATCTGTAAGCAGCAAGCTAAGCAGAGGCTTCAACTGTAGATGTTCAGTTTCGACAAGCATGTTACACAAGAACTAATTCTTGATAAAGCTCTGTCGTGTCGAAAGCGATGTGATTAATCCCCGACCCACTTTTTCTTGCCACTTAATCACACGCCTCACTTCACTACTTTACTCTCCATTATTATGCCAACCTCTGGGGCAAAGTCTCTCGTCCTGTTCAGCTACTTATGCCGCAGATGAAAGTCGACAAGAACAGGCACCAGAGCTTGGTTCGGTCGAACGAGTACACACAGATGAATGAAAACCGACCCTCTCATTAGCATCCTTCCTTTGCAGGAAGTCGTCATCCTCAGAGACGAGCCCAGAAAGGACCACAAGCGATTCGGGAAACCATGCATATCTATGGGCATTGCGAATTTACTGGTACGCACATGCATATGACATTCTCATCTCATGTATCGCGGGGGCCTTCTCATAGCTTCGGTGCCACCACCGACAGTCGTACTATTGAAAGTCGAAGTGGCCCAGGGTAGCACGGTGCGGATAGCTTGTGCATTTAACAAGACTCAAAACTCTTAAAGTAACGGGAACAAAATCGCATGTGCAGTTGGATAGATAGCAGGGTCATTTTCAAGAGTGGACTATAGCGAGGGGAACAGCAGCATTGATAGATTGGATGGGAGAAATTGCATATGGGGGTGGCAGGGGGCAGCAATTTGCTTGATTTCTTGGTTGTGAATCCGTGATATGAATAAACCCACCAAACTCTCGGACTCCTATCGATTTAGTTTTTGTCTTCTGTAGGCCCTTCTATCATATGGACACTATTTATTCATTCATACGTAAAGCCGAAACGTCAGTGTTCGGTTCACTGTAACCCGGTAAGTTTATTGGCTACATGACACCCGGCATTCATAAGTTCAATGAACTCCGATGGATCCGATTGCACCTTCTGTGACCAGGTAGACGCTGGTGCTTGGATATACGGTGGAGAGCAGATGTCGGTCCCTGTCTTTGCTTCAAAAGAATTGGAGAAACGGTAGAGCCTTCATCCGAAACTTGAGGCCAATTAATGATTTGTAGGGATTGTTTGGTGAGCTTGACACCATCAATTGCGAGAACATTTAGTTGACTATTATTATTATTATTTGAAATTATAGAATTTAAATTCTTATAATTTAAAATACGTGAAATTCTTATTACAATAAAATCCATCCTTGAATATATACATATATAGGCTAAATACTACGGTGGGATATCCATTTTAATATTAATATTACCCGTAATCTAACTATACTCGAATCAAACGTATTGTACCACAAGAAATCCTATATCGGACAACAACAAAGAAGTCGACTGAGCACGGCACGAGATTCAAAACGAATGCAACCAACATCGTGCCGTCCCATGAATTACAATCGGCCCCCGAAAATTCGACGATGTCCGAGATGAGCTGCATGTAACCATTAATCAAAGAAATCGTGTCTTAGTTGTAACCTTTGCGTCCTCATGAGACAGATTTGCGTTGCACAAGTCAGCCACACGGTGCGGTTCACTTAATGTCGTGCACCGACCGACCGACCGATCGATCTACATTTACGACTACTGTTCACGAGTTTAGGCCGAATGGATGTGGAAGAAAAGTGTTCAGCCTCCGGCTATCCTTGTACTCTCTCCCATTATTATTGCTCGAGACTTTGTCAAAAGAAGATAGAATTATTGGTTGCCACAATTAATCATCTCCTATTCTTCTTCTTCTTTTTTTCCATAAATATATTGTCTTTTTTTTTTGCTGTACTAATTAAAGACATAAAAAGTTAAATACCCACAATTTTGGGTTAGACTAGTTGCCTCCCAAAACCTCAAATGGGTGGTTTAAAAATCGAATTTCATATTGAGAAGATCGATGAAAATTTTTTTAAAGATGACTATTCACTAATTCAGAGTTATTACATGGTAAAAAAAAAAAAAAAAAAAAGTAAATATCGGTACACTCAACTAATTCCCTTTACTTTCTTGTTCATCATTAAATGCTGTGATGTGCTAAGTTCCCCTGGGGGGTGGGGGGTGTGGACTTTTCCTGCAAATTTAGCTGTTTGTGTATACTTAAAATGAGGAGAAATGAGAAAGGGAATTTGGTATAGGTTTAATATTCCCTCTTTTGTGTACCAACATCTCCTTAAATTTTCTTCTAATTTAGTATTTGAGCAGCCGTTCATAAGAATATATCTTATGTAATGATTACACTACATAACATGCTGATGTATCAGTAATCTCGTCTAATGAAAAAGCTTATGACCGTTAATTCTTTTTAATAGATAAATAAGCTAAAATAAATCCAAAAATATGAATCAAACTAAAAAGAAAAAAAGAAAAGGAAGCAACTATTAAGAAAGATGACCATTAGTGAACCGTCATCTAGAATGCTTTCTCTCCGCCTCAACCTTTAAATGCTCTCAACGACCATTGTCGGCATTTAGTTCTGCCGTTTTTTCTTTAACCTGCTCTCTCACTTATTTAGTCTGAACCGCAAGGAAAATAAACGAAGCATATTGCTGAAATCGCCATAAAAAATTAATAAATATCGATTTTTTCCTGCCAAAAAAATGTAAGCTGACGAAGGCCTCTCGTTCATAAAAAAAAAATGCGATGAGATCTTGAATCGACCGACAGTCGTGGTAGATAGGGTGTGGGCATATATTGACATTCTAGTAGGAGAAGGTTCATAGAGATCGACGTCCCAACTTAATGGTGTGTTGCACTCAGATAATTACTGTAATTCGAGTGTCATCATCGCTCGGGAAGTCATGTACAGTTTTCTCAGATGACCCGGTCGATAAGTTTGAGTGATTATACTTGGTCGATATCGGAGTTATATTGCACCAGCAGAGTTATATGACGGCTCATTTTGGATGCGATCGGATAAGTTTTTACCAAGTCATGTCATCCCGTGATTGCTTCTCCCTATAAATCCCTTGCTCCTGCCCACCCTCTTCTCCCCAGTCAGTCACACACTTCGTGCTCTTCCCTCCTCCTCCTCTTCTTCTTCTTCCTCCTCTCTGTGACCCTTTTCTCTCCCAAGTTGTTAGACCTCAGAAGATAACAACCCATTAGCCATCTTTCTTGCTCAAAAGTTCGGATTCCCATTTCCCGTGACCAGTTTCCCTCGCTTTCTGGGTTTCGATCGAGCAACTGCCTTGGCATTGTCGTCATCGTCATTGTTGGATCGATCAATGGTGCAGTTGAGATCTTTTACAGACCTCACTACTGTGAGGAAGTAGGTGAGGTGGTTATATATCTTCTCATGTGACATTCGCGGGCCCTCCGATCACATGGATTTATCAACAGCCTTTATCGTCCTGTTGGCCGCTGCGGCCTATTGGCTCTGGTTCAGCCTCATCACGAGGCTGCTGAGTGGTCCCCGTGTATGGCCCATGGTGGGCAGCTTACCGGGGCTTATCAAGAACTCGAGCCGCATGCATGAGTGGATCGCTGGCAACCTCCGAGCCTGCGGCGGCACGTACCAGACCTGCATTGCCCCAGTCCCATTCCTTGCCAGGAAGCAGGGGCTCGTGACCGTCACCTGCGACCCGAGGAACCTCGAGCACATCCTCAAGGCCCGGTTTGATAACTACCCGAAGGGACCGACTTGGCAGGCGGTTTTCCACGACCTGCTCGGCGATGGGATCTTCAACTCTGACGGTGAGACATGGCTGTTCCAGCGGAAGACCGCCGCACTGGAGTTCACCACCCGGACGCTCCGGCAGGCGATGGCTCGGTGGGTGAGCCAGGCCATCAAGAACCGGTTCTGCCCGATCCTCAAGATGGCTCAGGTCGAGGGCACCGCGGTGGACCTGCAGGACCTGTTGCTTCGGCTCACGTTTGATAACATCTGTGGGCTGGCTTTTGGCAGGGACCCGCAGACGCTGTCCCAAGGGCTCCCAGAGAACGGATTCGCCACGGCCTTTGACCGGGCCACTGAGGCCACACTGCAGCGTTTTATCCTGCCGGAGATCGTGTGGAAGGTGAAGAAGTGGTTTCGGCTTGGGATGGAGGTCAGCCTGAGCCAGAGCATCGACCACATTGACGGCTACTTGTCCGACATCATCGAGACACGGAAGAAGGAGCTGCTGAGTCAGCAGGCCGGCGAGAACCACCTCCACGACGACCTGCTGTCGAGATTCATGAAGAAAAAGGAGTCCTACTCCGACCGGTTCCTCCAGCATGTGGCGCTCAACTTCATCCTAGCTGGACGCGACACGTCATCGGTTGCGCTCAGCTGGTTCTTCTGGCTGGTGACTGAAAACCCGACAGTGGAAGAGAAGATCATCCTTGAGATCTGCGCCGTCCTCATGCAGACACGTGGCAGCGACACCACCAGGTGGCTGGAGGAACCACTGGCGTTCGAGGAAGTCGACCGGCTGAGCTACCTCAAGGCGGCGCTGTCCGAGACGCTGAGGCTGTACCCTTCCGTGCCGCAGGACTCGAAGCACGTGGTCGCTGACGACATCCTGCCAAGCGGGACCTTCGTGCCGGCCGGCTCAAACATCACTTACTCGATCTACTCCGTCGGGCGAATGCCGTTCATCTGGGGTGACGACTGCCTCGAGTTCAAGCCCGAGCGGTGGCTGTCCCCGGACAGGGCGAAGTACGAGGGAAAGGACTCCTTCCGGTTCCTCGCATTCAACGCCGGCCCGAGGATATGCCTTGGGAAAGATCTGGCGTACCTGCAGATGAAGTCGGTGGCAGCAGCCGTTCTGCTCCGGCACCGCCTCACGGTGGCCCCCGGCCACCGGGTGGAGCAGAAGATGTCGCTGACGCTGTTCATGAAGTACGGTCTCAGGGTTCATGTGCACCCGAGGGACTTGAGGCCCATTATAGCGAGCTTACAGAAGCATCAATGCCAAGACAAAAACGGCGTCGTCTACGTGAACCGTAATCTGCAGGCGGTTGAAGTGGTCAACGGGCTTGACTAATTGGCCCCGGCCCCTTTGACCTAAAATGGGAACAATTTGCTTCTGGTCTAATTTTGTCATTATAGGCATTTTATCAATCAAGTGTGCCCGCCCAGTCATATTAAAGATCCACATACACATTGTTATTGGGGAATAAATCACTTATCTAATGATGTCATTCAGTATAAATTTCTGTGTAATATTATCATCTACATTGCTCGGTTTGTGCTAATGAATATATGAATATACTGTGCCCTGACATTCTGTGAAGCATTCCCTCCTGTCTGTGAAGCATTCCCTCCTGATCAGGCTTTCTACGGAAACAACAGCACCTTCTTTTTTTTTAGTATAATCCGCCGATATCCAATTAAACTTTATTCAGCTAACTAATCCGAATCGTCCCGAATCGACCCATTTAAGAGGTTAAGAACCTCCCACCACAGGTGAGACTCAAATTCAAGTCCTCCCATTGGGATGATGAGTGCCGAACCACTTTACCACGCTCACGGTGGATTGAAAGAAAGCAACTTCGTATCGATGTGTCTTTCACTATTTTTCACGAAACAAACCAGGTCCAATCGGACATAACATGTGCGGACACGAACCGCAGAGCATGCCAGTAAGACACCTCTTTTTTTTTTTTTTTTGGTAGGAGCCAGTAAGACACCTCACAACAAGACGACTCCACATTTATTATTTTTGACCGTACAAGGCGCGGACAGTGTACAAGATTGAAGCAAGCACCCATACCATACATTAACTCTAGAGAAAGCACCACCGCTGCATATCCCAACTCCAGAGTCTGATCTACTTGGGTTCGGTCAGTTTCACGCTGAAATCCCACAACTTCTTCGCCAAATCAGAATCCTGTGCAAGATCAGTAGGCTTCGCTATGTTACTGTCAGAGAAATACTTGCCGCTAACCCCTGAGACTTGTGGATGTAAAGCCACATAGCATGTTGTCGCTGCTCCCTGATCCATAGGGCATAACGATAATCAATGTAATTAAGCTCATATGTATGTCATAGTGAAAGGGAAACAAAGAATACGTCTTGGTGAACCGGGAGAAAAAAAATTCAGAATTCAACACATTTCCTAAAATGAGGAGGAGAAGGGGGTGTTGGGGCGTGGCGTGGGGGTGTAAAAAAACTAATCAGAACCTTGCACTCAACAAAACTCAAGGCAAATCATTGGACACATCTGAGTCTACTGTAGTCCTATCAGGTTCTTCCCTTACACCATATGCTGAAATTGAATCATTAAAAAAATATTATAGAGCTGAGAAAAAATGAAGATTACCTGTGGGACATTCTTGAGCAGATATTTACCGAGTGAGGTAGCAAGAGCTTCA
This sequence comes from Sonneratia alba, assembly GCA_900174645.1. Lineage (NCBI taxonomy): Eukaryota > Viridiplantae > Streptophyta > Magnoliopsida > Myrtales > Lythraceae > Sonneratia > Sonneratia alba. The sequence continues at coordinate 1,646,521 of FWPY01000041.1, forward strand.
TTGACAGGAAAAAGGGAGTAGGACAAACAATTAGTAGCGAACAAATATTCCTTGGTATGAATTCCTTGTGCATATATATAGCCAAAAAGAAGTTTATGAAATAAAGTTATTCGTTGTTTTTTGTGGCTGGAGCAGGAGCTAACCATTGATAAAACTATGGTGGCGAAGAAGATTGGTTGCTATAGCTCCAGGATGAAGTGAATTGGCAGTTATTTGGACTCCTCCTTCCTGTTTAAATAACCCCTCAAAAAAATCTGAAGCTCCAGTTGTGAAAGAGTATAATGATATAAAATCACATACTAACTCAAAAGACAAGTGAAAGGCTGTTTTGCAATGCCATAAATGTCAGAGTACCTTCAGTCGCCTTGTTAGCTCATTAGCATGAAGTATATTAGCAAGCTTTGACTGTCCATAGGCTTGTATACTAGTGTATCTGTAATCATGTAAGAAGCAACCCTTAGAAGCAGATTTCACATTGAACTCCAAGAGAATGGAACACTAAAACATGGGACTGCAAGATAATCTCCAGAGAAAGAGAACACTAAGATTATATATTTTACTCAGATTCATCATTGATCTTATCAAAATGGATGCCATTGCGGTATGCATAACGGTGACCCTCTGATGACAAATTAACAATCCTCCCCTCACGATTGCTTTCACTTGATGTTTTCTTCATTGTCTCCAGCAGAAGGTTCGTCAAAAGGAAATGACCTGGGGTCCACATTTTTAGGAGGTGTCCACGTAAAGGTCAATAATAACTAACAAAATCTTCGAAATACTTGCCCATGAATACAGGATTATCTGTAAATATGTCCCTTCAAACGTACCCACATGGTTGGTCGCAAACTGTAGCTCAATGTTGTCCTGAGAAAGCATGAAAGGGGTTGCCATTACACCTGCATTATTTCTTCCAGAGAAAAGAAAGCAAATAAATAAATAAAAAGTTTAAACTGGTTCTTCAACCAGCCAAGCTACAAAACTGAAAGTGACAGCTATCTTTATAAAGGAGAACGGTCTACGAGAAAGACAGCTGAAAAAATGATCTTTATCTACAGCTAATGCAAACAGTAGTGCCACGATTAACAGAGGAAGGTAAAACATTATACAGAATGGAATGAAACCATAATATAAAATCTTCCATGTATGATGATTCCATCATGCACCCTTGTCATTAATTCAAGCAAATGTGATATAGCAGCACCATGTGTAGTCAGTCAGTTGAATGAATTTCTTACATGAGCAGATTCAGGGGAAGACCCGACATAACATAGTCTGATGCAAACTTCCTGATTGATGCCATTGAACTGAGATCCAACTCCATGATATCGATTTTAGCGGATGGAAGCTCCTTCAATATAGCCTCCTTGACATTCCGACCAGCTTCCATACTCCTCACGGCCATAACAACATGGGCTCCACGCAATGCAAGAACGCGTGCTGTCTCAACCCCAATACCACTTGATGCACCTGAAGTACCAGGCAATTCATCAGAATAATTTATTTTGGGGATCAATAACTGTGACAGAAGGATCTTGAGTTACTTGAACTTTTATCTAACTGAAAAGCTGCTCTAGAGAAGCAAATTACAACTCAAAAACTATACAGAGCTTATGCACGTAAAGAAACCTCCGGAGCCATAAACAAGAAGATATAACATCCATGTGCAACTTTGAAGTTCCCCATGAAATTTGCACATATCCATGCATGAAAATTACAGCTCAAAATTTGTCACTGAGAGACCTCCGAATCAGCTCATCCCGATACTCCTCAACAACCAACTTGGCTACACTAACATGTTAAAGAAAACCGCGCCACTCACTTAAAAAATCAGAGCTTTCTCATGAATCATTACTGTCAACAAAAACCTGTTACACCAAACATAAGCTTGGCAGCTTGGGTTTTGTGCTATGATCAGGCCCCAATTATTATAATGGCATTAAACCACTCATCATACAGTTGTTTGTGCTTAACTATCTAATTATTCTCATCACCAACAAACCAGTGGACACGTGGTACTATTCTGAAATGTTATCAGGGAAACGCAACCAAAGGAGGGGTTTCACTGGCACGATGTTGGGTGCGAAGGAAACATCTCGGCTCATAACCTAAGATGGCATCTCCCTCCGGCTACTGTGCATCTAACATGCCTCCGATATAACACAATCATGTATAGAGAATGAAATTTGGCATGATCTTCGTTCAAGTAATCACTTCAATCAGACTACTTTAACCAAGGAAACGATTGGAAAGGAGGCGTCACGTCATAGTGGTCCCGAATGGGAATTCTTCGGACCTGTGACGATAGCTGTGAGACCAGAGGCATCAATCCCCTGTGTGACTTCCTCGGCGGTTGAGCGAGCAGAGAATCCGGACGGTCCCTTCCAACCAAATATCCACATCTTCGAGTTTTCCCGGTGTTCCACAGATCACTTCTCGATCCTTCAGCGATGAATGATCGAGAACTCAACGATCATCAGAAGGAACACCAGCGGGTGGTCGATCGATTCCCTCTACGACGTCACTGCCGCTGGTGCCATTTGACAACGGTTTTGTCATCCGTCCGCGACAAAGATATTTTCTGGCCCCTGGACAACTGGCCCCCACACGGCAACCAATGGGATCGGGCCGGCCCTGAAGAGACCTTCGTCCGGATCGGCCCGAGAGATTTGTCTTTGGTCCTATGGACCCCTTGGAACCGGTTCAGCAGTATGTGAACCAACGATTGCGGTCTAGTCCACTATTGGGTCTACATTCCGATTCTACCCTTGTGTGTCGAGTATTACTCATCTACGCTAAATGTGCTAATACCGTATTCGAACAGTTGGAAAGTAAAGTAGGAATTTGGGTTGTAACAACGCCACTGCTTCTCTCTCTCTCTCTCTCTAATCAGTAAACAACAAATTCATTCATTAGAACTAAATTACAGACTCCAAAATGCACAGAAGATCAGAGTCATTTTGCATACCGAAAGAGCGGAGACTATGAGCTAACAGATTTTCCCTTCTCAAGATCCATCTAATGAAGCATCGGTCAAAAAGGCTAGACAGATTTTTCACATCTAACGAAAGATTAACACAGTCCCAGGAAACAGAGGAGGGGGAGGTTCACAGCCCAGGCTACCTGTTGAGCATCATCAGCGTTGATGATGATGGAGGGATCCTCCGCCGGAAGCCATTTGGAGAGCTGCTAAAAGTGCCCTGATTTAAGCTCGGGCAGGGGATGAAGAGTCGCAGTTCGGGTACCAGGCCAAAAAAGGGGCTCCCATCTCTGGTAGCTATTAACCGGGACTAAAGCAATGAAGAAAGCGAGACACGGGGTTTCGAATCACCCGGTGAACTACCAATGAAAGAAGGGTGATCTAGTGGTCTTCTCGCTCCCCCGGATTTCTGCTATGGAGTCAGTTTCCCTTCAGTATGGGATGCCAAAGATGATCTGGCTAGCCTATGGAGAGACTAAGCTCTATTTCAGTCTTAATGTGATTAGCCTCCCATCCAAACCGAACGCACAAAATTCCACCAGAACAATTATAATGATTCAAAATTTTCTTTTTGACTTGAATTTCACCGATAAAATAACTACTATACTTATCCCATTCTAAATTATAAGCTTTCTATATAATTTAAAAAAAAAACCTTATGAATCCCCTCCATCCAAACGTGTCCTAACTTTTTTTTTTCAAGGGAAATCTCATTCCATCAAGTTGAGAAAAATATCTATGATAATGGAATGCATATACTCTATATCATAAATATAGTTATGGAATGAAAGTTTAAAATATCCATTCCATTTCCCTCCATTCCTTCACACCAAATACAACACAAGTACACTTACATAAAAACTGGAATATGTAATCCTCTGACAAGAAGCAGACAAACCAATATGTGGTTCACTCTGTCACCTCACATGAGTTGCAACTTGCAGACAAACTTACAAGCAAAGATGAGGAACCCTATCATCGACAACCGCCAAAAAGTGACTGTACCAGTAGATGGATATGAGAAAACGAACGATAACATCATAGAACTTAGAAGAAAGAGCAAGAGAGCCGTCCATTCAAAATCTACCATGAACGCAATGTACCATCATCATCAACATCAATAAGTTCGACAATTTACACCACATGTTCAATTGTTCAACATCACCATCGTGTTGGCATTGGCATCAAACACAAACAGCAGCAAAGGATGTGAAAAAGTTGGGGGAAGAAGTAAGGAGAGATCTGCTTCAACTCAACAGATATCCCAAAATCCATGGACATTTTCTTAGGGTCATGGCCTGGTCTTGAAGGGGATAGCTCTGATGACTATCTGGTGGTAGACTGCAGCGAGGGCAGCACCGATGAATGGCCCGACCCAGAAGATCCACTGTGATGATAAAAACCACATATTAGGTTCAGTTACTGGTAACTGATGATGGAAGAAGTAATCGTGGATGACTGTTGATTTAAGTGACAGATATTCTTACCATATCATCCCATGCTTGGTCCTTGTTGTAGATGATGGCAGCCCCGAGACTCCTAGCAGGGTTGATACCGGTTCCAGTGATTGGGATAGTGGCCAAGTGGACCAGGAACACAGCGAACCCGATGGGAAGAGGAGCCAAGATCTGCCCAAGAATTTAATCAGACTGTTAGATGATAAACATTACAACAAAGGCTTGATTCTTTCCGAGTCTCACAGACAACTGATTGAAATTAAATTCCATTCTACTTCCATTGCTCTAAACAAGAAGGTCAAACTTGTCACACTTCTCATAAAGTGCACATTCCAGAGCTGATCCTATGAATAATGACTTCTGAGAAAGGAAAAATGGAAATGCAGCACGTATTTGGATTATGTTTTTTGCTCACAGGGACGTGGGAGTCACGGGCATTCCTCTTGGCATCAGTGGCAGAGAAGACGGTGTAGACAAGAACGAAGGTGCCGACAATCTCAGCGCCAAGGCCGTCACACTTGGTGTAGCCTGAGAAGACTGAGTTTGCCCCACCACCCTGCAGCTCGAACTTGGCATTTCCCTCGAAGCCTTTCACAACTCCAGCTCCGCAGATTGCTCCTAGGCACTGCATAACCATGTAGAAGATGGCCCTCGTGAGGGACAGCTTCCTCGCCAAGAACAGCCCAAAAGTCACTGCCGGGTTAATGTGGCCACCTGCTCAACAAAGCCCATTACAAGATCTATTCAGAAACTCAACACTTTCTGCTGCAGTATCCTAATATTAGTTCAAGAAAAACAGCAGCTCTCTTGCATGTTCAATCAACTCCACATTCATAAAGCTATCCATTGACTGAGTCTCCTGAATCAAGAACGGGAATGAAGTAATGGGGACATATTTCTCCAGAACACGCACAAAATGACAACCACACCCACTAATCTGCTCAGTGAATTCCTAATACGTCAATTTTATTTTATTTTATTTTGGGTGAAATACGGGGCTGAAACCCACAGCTATGTCAAATTTACTCACCTCAAACATCCAAGGGAAAACTCCGCTGAACAACGAGAAGAAACATCTTTTAACGGTAAAGGAAAGCTGCTCAAGGTTTTCTGAGTAAAGTCTCACCTGAGATACCGGCAGTGCAGTAGACGAGGGCGAAGATCATGCCACCAAAAGCCCAAGCAATGCCCTGAATGCCCACAGTGGCGCACTTGTTGTTCGTGCTCTTCACCCCCATCACCGTCAACACAGTGATGTACAGAAACAAAAAGGTGGCGACAAACTCGGCGATCCCCGCCCTGTAGAAGGACCACGACTTGAGCTCCCCGGGCTCGAACAGCGGCGCTGGCGGCAGTTCCTTGTAGTCCTTGTCCGTCTGCGCTGCCGTTCCGATGGGCTGCCTCTCCGAGAACTTGTTGGCTCCGAGCCTAACATCCTCTTCCTTAGCCTCCATTGTTTTGCTCCTGTTTCACTGCCTAATTTCACTGCAAAGGACAGAACTTTCCGAGGGAAACAGAGACCCAGTGGAGCAGAGAGCCCGGGAGCTTAAAGGGACGGTGAAAAGAGGCCGACTGACAGATGGGATGCTGCGGCAAGTGCAATCATTCTGCACTATAGAAAAATGGGTCGACCTCCATCATTGTTTTAGGCCCTATTTGCTAAAGAATAAAGGAGAGAGCTTTAGATAATTGCAGTGGATTAGTTAGTGGTTTTAAAACTAAAGCTCACAAAAGGAAATGAGCTTAACGGTATTGCAAAAGAATTCTTGTGGAGGAAAAGGGGGAAAAACAGGACAAAAGGACAATTCTTGGAAGACATGTTGACAGATCATGTAGTTTATCTTATCCTCTGTACAGATTGTCATCCAAAATTTTTATTTATTTGTCTCGTTGTTATTATACTTTCAAAAATTGGAAATTTTGCTTGGCCATTTGATTTGCTGTCCTTTACCTAAAGAGAAAGAAAAGACAAGGTATCCAGCTGAGATGGAGAAACTCCATTAACAGGAGAAACCTTACTTTTTTTCAACGGACTGAACATTCAAATTCTAATGAGCTTCAAACTGTAAATGATAAGAGAAAGTGAAATTACCTTATGGTCCCCTCTCCCCTCCACATAGTATATATATACCGCTGTAGAAGAAGATCTTAAATGGTCACATTTTGGCTCCTTTAATGAACCCGATTGATCACTAACATGAATTTATATAAATGATTCAATATCTCTTTCCCTCAAACATGACGAAGATGGAAAAAAATATCACATAGAGATGTTAAACAGATCAGTTTGGCCTGAAACCAGCTACCAAAAACCTGTAACTGACTCAGATGGCCCTCAAACTAGCCCATAATCATTCTTATTGGATTGAGAGGTGGTTATGGACTAAATCCAAGAAATAAATATGTTGAATCGAAATCGACCATGCACATTTTCTTATTGAACCGGCTCGGACTGTCAAAATCTTGCAAATCAACGGTAATATTTTCTCGAATCAATTTAATATTTTTAAATATTCATTTTAAATAATTTTAAAAATTTTTAAAAAGATGAACAATTTAAAATCAAGCTTGTCCGAACCGTAAACTGACTCACTTATAAATGATTATGGATCAATTTATATATATATATACCGTAATCCATAACTAGACTGACCCATTAAATAAATGAACTAAACTATAACTGGATCAAATAATTTTAAAATACTCCATTTTAACAACCCTATTGTCACATATTCTACTTTTAAGAAAGAAAGAGAGGTGGACCAACGCCCTCATGGAAGGAATCTTTCTTTTCATTCCAGCTGTATATTACGTCACATGCATAATAAAAAATAATCGAAACTATTATCTTTAAAGAAGAGGAGGAGGAGGAGGAGGAGGAGGAGGAGTAGCATGCAAAAGAAAACAGAGGCAATGATATGATGGAGGGGCCAACTTATTCTCATAGGATAGGCATTACACCCACCACCCACCACTCACTCATCAGGCTCACACGCACCCAGCAGACTTTTGGGTCCCGCCACGTTGCCGACTTTCGCGAAGGGTATATACCCTCAGAACATCTTTAGAACCACCATTTTTCTTCGGGTGTAATCCCACAGAAAAATGCGGGTAATAATCACTGAATGACGACCAGAACATTGTGCAAGTCGGACATGACAGGGGAGACTGATACAGCCAGGACGAGGAAGCAAAAATTTACGGTTTTACACCGACGGGGAAGAGGTAGGCATCATAGTTGGTGGATGCATCACCAGGTAGAATTGTGAAAAATGAAGTACGTATTCGGTCGTCGACCTTGGCCTCTTTAGCTGTTTTCGTATCATCTGCCGTACCAAGCCAATGACCTGAAGATACAGAGGAAGAAGACGCGGAATCCTTTTTGAATCTCTTCTCTGTACATATTAGCAACAGTCATCCATGGTATGGATAGAATTCAGGTCATTATGGAGAAAAGGGATATGGTTCAGGTGACGATACAGAAGACAGACTCAAGCCCAGTGAACTCGGGATAGGCTAGTAATTACACAGACTACCTCATGCCACTCAAGACATCTATTTAGCACGGCCCTTTAACAATAACCCCACAAATTTTACACTTATAGTCTTGCCTCCTGAGGACAGCAGATGTCTATTTTTCATCGTCAAATTCATTGCTGGAGGCAGAGCGTAGTCTCACATGAGGACACGGTCTCTCGGGCTCTCCCTTCGTCCACAGAGTCTTCAGGTCGCCCCTCTTCTTTCCCAGTGAAAGGAATGTCCCTGCAAGCATTAATGTCCTGAATTAGACACACTTATTCCCAGTTTTAGAAAGATTCTCCAGCACACAAGGAAATAAAAGATGGATTCGATGATATCAAGCTTAAAATCCTTTGTATTTCGGAGACGTGGCATCATGAGAATTACCGAGTGTGAATGGGACGATATACAGCAGTGCTGGTTGACCGTGCCCGTCCATCAAATTCAGTGCCACATATGTGATGAGAAGACCTGTAACAGTTTGAGGAGCCACCAATAAACATATTCACCCAGGAAACGGGGGAGCACTTGAGTGAAGGCTAAGACAAAGACTTGACATCTTCAGTTTCTTTTCTTTACCTAATCCATAAGCAAACATTGCCCACAAGAAGTATCCAGCTCGGAGGCTCTTGTTCGCCAGCCAATCATATCTGCATCAGTAAGATACTGGATTAGAAAAGTGGAGTTCATCAGTGTACCTAGACCCTGTGCAATCAAGATATAACCTTTGGTGTGAAAGGCTTGTATCCACAGATGAGGAAAACACATTGCGAAACTGATCCAAGTGGGCAGCGAAATTGTACCTCAGGGAGAATGCAATAAGCAATCCAGGCAAAAGGATGTCCCCGAACCCAATGATACTGTAACCGCCCCATGGATCGAACATCCTTGGGATCTTCAGCAGCATAGGGATTCCATCCTCCCCACTTTTATCACCACGTGCAACCTGTAATAATACGCGAAGAATGTTGGCCTTCCAGCTATTGAACATCAAGAAATTTAGATCGTGCCTTTGTAATTTCAAGGGTTTGATAGATTCATCAGCTGATATGGTATTCAACAGATCTAATACGGTCTAGTCCTGGGGCATACTTTTCAGTGTTTCATAACTATGATTCCAAGAATTTTTTTTCCTCTTTTGACTGAATAATAGTGATCATTTATTCAATCAAGCATATTATAGGATTAAATGTAAAGACACAAAGGCCATCATCAGTAAAATGAACCCCAAATTGGCCTTAGTTCATGAGCTAGAAGATGATTACTTCTGCGACTCCAGACACACTTAAAATTATTTCAAATATTCTACAGCTACAAATGATTAGGCACATATTTACTGATAAGCAGCGTAGAATGTGAGATCAGATGAATATACTTACCACAATCATAACGCTTTCATGAAACATTTTCTTGGATACAAACACCCAGAAGATGTCATAAAAGAAAGCGCAGCTGAGAAGAACTGTTCCCACCTGATTAAAAGAAATAGTAGGAGCCCTTTCAAGAAGAGATCAAAAGAAATTCATGCTTGTATACCGCAAAAATCATAAAAAGATCACACCATGTGAATTATAAGCTCCAATATATACTTAAAATGTTATCACGTCTCAGGCATTCTCCTGCTAATGAGATTACAAATTTAAAGCACTCTTCTCTTGATAGTACTTCTTGGAAGCTCTCATTCGGACTACTCACACAGCAACTGCAACATAATGACTTTCCATAGTTACCTTGAGATTTGGTATCTGAACAATTTGAAGGACTGTGATAATCAGAGCGATTCCCTATATTTAAACAGAGAAAAAACAAACTGCCATTTAGAACCGTGTATAGCATTACAGGATTATACGTGCAGCAGAAATCCAAGACAAGATGAGACATAAGACAAGTTATCGGATCTTACAAGTACATCTTGACCAATCCATGCAAAGGAGTGATTACGGTAAACTGCCCAAACAACTGCAATTACTATGCAGAATGGAGCAACAGCCAAGGTCAGGTAGGAGACAGCCCCAAAGAGAGGTACTTTGATGTATGATTCAGCAGTGCCTCTGAGCCACCTGTAATAGTGGGGGCAACAATTAACTTGAATCCTCAAAAACCAAAGAACTCTCAGAGCAATATGATGATAGAGAGATTAGTTCTCATGGATAGAGTGCAGTTCTTCTTCTTCTTCTTCTTTTTCTTTTTTCTTATTTTTTCTCCTAATAATGGGTAGAGTGCAGTTAGAGCTGCATGCAGAGCTCTGTGTCTTCACGTTTCTTAGAATGGAAATTTTAAATTCAGAAGCACAGCCTTGAGAATCTAACCAGAAATTGAACCACCAGCGTTCTCAAGGTTGAACTGTTTTTCTATAATGACATTTTTTGGAGTAATGTTTTCTATAATGACATATATAAAATATCATTTTAAAATATGAATCTGATAAACTTAAGGAATAATGAACTGGCTCAAAGCAAGCACAACTGGTCCTAAGCATTGGAAAAGCCTGCTAAACAAGTTATTTTACAATTTTATGAAGAGTAAACCTTGATAACAAGCGCAGTGTAAAAACAAACTCATAAAGCATACCTTGATAACAAAGCAACCAGACAGGTTTGCAGGCCCTGTACAGAGAGAAAATTCAAAGGGTTAGAGGATCATTTGAAAAACATATATGAATATTATCTACAAGATGACACCAGCTAAATATATCATTCAATCATAGACTCAAAAGGAGTACCTCTACACCACCAATGCAGAAAAGGACAACCAAAAGGTCTAAAAACCAGGAGGACATGAGTTTATAGAGGATAATCAAGAAGCATGAAGCAACAACGACAAACAGGACCGCTGATATCGTGCTGATCTCAACAACACCACTGGGGCGCACGACACCATCATCCAAAAGTTCATCTGCCGCATCCTAAGAAAAAAACAGGACAATTAAAATAATAAAGAAGATAATATAGCTGGCTCAATGGCTTATCTAGCTATCAAACCTTTAACAGCTTGTCTTGCTCGATAGCAGCCTCTCGGGCAGTCCATGCAGACCAATAAGAGGCACACAAAATTGTTCCCACAGCCATCAGCCAGAGAAATACTTCAGCTATGTCTACTAATGGTCGCTTGGGAGAATATAGCTGTACTGACACTGAAGAAAGCCTTTGGGTTTATATCACTATCATAAGGTACGAAAAGACAAATGTGGAGCATTTGAATTTGACCATTCAGTGAGCAGACAATAAAGATGCTATAATCGAGATGTAAAACCTATAGGCATCAAATAGCCAATTTTTCCAGATATTTCAGAGGGGATTAAGCTAGTGAATCCACACAGAGAAGTTGCTAACTTTGAGGTTCCCTATGAAATGAGGCATGGAACAGAGCCATGATGAAGAAGTTCAGGGAGTTATGAAGGAAACTTCGAGCTGATATTATTACCAGTATTTGATACTGGCTTATTCATAGCATTACTATACCCTCCCTATTCATTGTGGGTTGGTTATTCGTCAGCACAGGTTTAGCTTACAATGTGTTTGGAAGCCCTCATCCAAACAAAAATTGTACAGAGAGCCGACAAGGAATTCCATTAATAACTGGACATTTTGACTATTTGGAACAACTAATCCTTTTAGAACATTTTGGATGAACCATTTTCCTCAGAAATGCTGATTTTCAAAATCTCTGTCATTCTTAATTCACTTTCACTGCTAGTTTTTATTGGAAAGCAAAGTTATTCCAAAATCTACACTTACCTAGGAAAATTTAGCTTGTCAAAGCAAACAAGAATTTCTTAATTAGTAACCTCATGAAACTCATGCACTTGGCCAAGCATAACTGAGTTTGAGGGCTCAACCTGATGAACTATTGATTAGCATTTCTTCTAAGCTAGCGCCGGCATCTTGTGGAAGCATCACTGCAGGTATCTGTATATCAAGGTCAGTTTCATCGGGATCACAGACCATCTTATAAAGTTCTGCACAGAAGTAAACCAAACTTACTCATCATAAAAAGAATAAAATTTATTAATTTAAAAGCAAAATCTGAAATATCCAAGTGCATGTCAGATAGCATGAACAGTTAGGAAATCACTACCTTTCTCATTATTTATAATAAGTACAGCTGATGCGCCTGCAGCTTCTGCATAATTGGCCTTCACAGTGAACTTACATTGGCCTCGATGCACCATAATTACTTCATTAGTGAGCTGATACAACCAAACATATCTCATCAGTATCCACAAATAAAATCTCAAAAGCTCCAGGCATTTGGGTCTCTTGAAGAAGTGGACCTTATTCTTTGGCATGCTGCAACAATCGCGGGGATTGGAAAGAGCAAGATGAGTTTGATTTGCATTCTTCTCCTTTGACACTATTGGTTTTCCAAATCTAGCACCAACACCAACAAATTCGCTGCTCTCCATGCCATCAACCCAAGTTTGGACTTTAACCTTACAAAAGAAAAGCTTCCAGTGTTACAAAGAGGCACTACATAAAATTGGATTTGCCATTAAATAAGGTGCCTTCAAGCATCCACCATTTATTTGCTTTCACAATTAGAGAATGGCAAGTTATGGGTTTCATTTAGAACACACCTGCATTGAACCAACTAAATGAAGAATCTAAATAGGGGAAAAACAACTCGTTCATGGATCCATTTCTCATCAGGAACATTTTAGAAAAGAAACAGGGACAAATCAAACTTCTTATGCCCTACAATCAGATGAAATCATCCACAACATTTGAAATCCAGAAGCCTAAACCAATATACAATTAATAGTTATCAACAAATGCAAAGCTCCATTAGCTGTTCTTACTGATCGGTACAAGCTACAAGTCGAGCCAAAGCATCTATAACCTGCCCACTGGGAACATCAAGGGGAAATGTTTAAAGCAGTCAAAAGTAAGACACAGCACAGCTCATAGGTCACTTTTTACTTTTCTTTTTCCTTTGCTGAATAGCACAGCTCATAAATCAGCTACCTATAAACTGGGTCAGAAGAAAGGAGCAAAAATTGTCACCAGAACGAAGTCGTTCTCGCATCCGGGCTTCTTGGGAGCAACATCATCGTCGTGGACGATGTCACCGGCAGTCACGGGAGAAGGGTAACAGAGCAGTGAAATCACAGCCGCCGAGTAGAGTATCAAGCCCAGTCTCTGGAGCTCCATGGAACGTCCGACGATTTTGATTCGAGGACCCTTTGTTCAGTTCCTCCTTCACATCCCAGTCTCAAGATTGCAAGCACAGAAAGGGGAGTAGGGTGGGGTGGGGCGGGGCGAGGGTGCTCGAGGAGAAAGATTTGATCTTGCTGGATGGGTTCGTTGGGTTCTTTACTTATTTTATTACTTGACTATTGTCGTCTTGGACTGATTGCTAGTGACTTGAATCGGCGGTTAAAAGTAGGAAAGAATCCGTCTGTACGATTGTGCCTGCTCCTACTCTAGGCTGCGGGGGAATGCTTCCGTCAAGTTCAACGGAAAACGGCAAAGACAAACTGTTCAACCGACGACAAGCAATTTTGTTACAGTGACCTCCACGGCAAATTATTCCAATTGATTTCGAATTTCGAATTTTAGTTTATTCGGAAGTCACAAACAGCACAACATACGGTCGATCCAAGGAGCCGACCGAGCCCATCAACTGACTATCCCGGCTTCCACAGGCAAGGTCTACCGGATCCGACGAGCGGACAGACGCACGGGGCACCGGTTTGCTCATATTCGGATGAAATGGAGCGAACATGGATAGTCATTTTCACGCGTCTGGACAGCAGGAGGAGCTTCAGCTTTGTCGTTTACAACACTGTGGTCCCTATGCCTTGTCCTCTACATCTTATCATTTCGGACATCTATCTGACTTGGGCATCACATGGTAGAATTGGCTCCTAGCCCTCGATCCAATCCGACTTCTGCCTTCTGTTTTCAGTTCCAGTATCTGAGGTCCGTTGCTCGAGGGACCAGCTCTGCTCTTGAGCACTTCTCAGATCTCAGTGGATTGCCTGAATTGTTTCCGTGGATCCCTATCTTTTGCATTTTGTTAAGAAGATGGTAAGAATAGAAGAGGAAGCAATGAACTGGGAGGTCTTCCCAGTTGCATTACAGACCGGACGCACGATTCATTAACTTCTCCCTGTGAACAGAACGTGTTGGCCCATCCCTATCCTCTGTCCCGGGAAACAAGGCATGTGGTCTCTTTTTGGCCAATATATACGGGCAATTTATACATGTATTGTACATTAGAAGGTTATGGTTATCATGTCTACATCACCGACGGGCAGCCGATGGCCTGATCAAGAAGGAACTCGACCGACTAGCCAACTCACCTGGCATAAGCCCAAGGATAAAACAAGCCGATCCTGTACTGCAGATCAACAAGATCCCTCATGTGTCGCATGGCTGTTTGCATCTTCTTCGCTGTTGTTTCTCTGTACAAGATCTGAGACAGCTGTAAGGATTGAACTCGGGATAGTGGAAAAAAACTATGAATATCTCTTTCTGATTGAAGGGACTACTGATGAAATTCTGATTCCATTGTCAGTGGTGAGCAAATAGCATATATACGAAAATAGGAACATTCCCTGAAATGCACTCACAACCATTCAGCTGTGTAACTTGATGAAACAATGGTACTCCATCTGACATTCCTTGTCCCAGTGACATCAAGAGCTGTACGACGAACATTATCTGCCTTCCGAGCATGGAAATCGAAATGGAAAAGTTCACGTGCCACCTTTAAAGTTCATGAAACTACCCATAATTGCACCATAACAGCGCCAGGCAGGAGAAAAGCAACACCAGAGATTCACGAAGTCGAAATCCAACAGGGTGAAAAGATGTTCTATTCATGTCCAGCTTCAAGCTTCCCCAATCGTGTTCACAGCCTTGAGCAAAGAGACTGTTCCCGAGGGACAATGACTAAGATACGAGTCTCACCAAGGTTACTCTTTTTCATCGGTCCTTCAATTTTATTACAGCAAAACCTAAGGGAAAAGCAGTTTCACATTGCACAGCAATCAAGCAGACAAGCTTTTCGAGGCAATCTCAAACACGTTCTCAGACAGTCCATTGGTAGACATGATCATCTCTAGCTGTGCCTGAAGGGGGGAAAAGGAGCAAACAGGCGAACAAAAAAAATGCAATTAAAAGAATTGATAAGCTTTGGCAAGTATTCACAGGGAAAGTAAGGTTATCATACCTTGGCGAGCTTTTGCCTAGACTCATCATAGCGTCTCCATCTTGAGAAGGCAGAAACCATGCGTGATGCAACCTTAAAATAATCAAGAGGATAAAAAATGAGAAACAATATGATAATTTAATATTCGCAAAAAAGAATAACCCAGTGAAGTCTCAGCATTAACAAACCTGAGGATTTATCTTGTCCAGCTGCACAACTACCTCTCCCAAGAAATTGTAGCCTGAACCATCCTTTGCATGGAAATTAACAGGAGAGCCACAGAATCCTCCGATGAGCGAGTATACCTGATCCAGTGTACAGAAGAAAATATATTACTATAGAAAGCAAGGACATGTTAAATAAAATAAGGATTTGATGTTGTGATGAAGAGAGGGGTGGGGTGGGAGAGAAAGAGGGAGTGAGTGTGTGTGCAATTCACAAGAAAGGAAGGCACTTGCCTTGTTTGGGTTTCGCAGATCGAATGCAGGATGATTCAGGAGTTTTCGCACGTTTTCAACATTGCAAGGGATATCAGAGATAGCTTGAAGGGAGAACCATTTGTTGACAACCTGAGGTTATGCAAAATTTAAACTCAAGACTATAAGGGAACAAAAGCCACTTATAGAAACAAAAGAAAAGGAACTCTTGGATTCTCAATTATTGCTCAAGACACTTCAAGCGTCAGAGTTCAATAAGGTAGTCAAACATCTTGATAAAATAATCTGGAGAGGGTGAGTTGAACGAATTACCAAAAAGTCGTGCTCCCACTTCTTGAAAAAGTCAGCAAGTACATCATCACGATTTTGACCAGGATTCTGTGCTATTGCTGCCAGGGCCGCAAATTGTTCAGTCATATTTGTGGCATTCTTGTATTCACATAAAGCAAGCTCAGTGCACTCAGGATCATCCAGAGCAGCCACATATGCTATAGCAGAAGTCAACAAAAAAGGTGGCTAAAGATGAGCAATTAGCATCAAGATACTCTTGATAACTCTACTTAAGATCATAATTAAATAATATCAGATACTTTATGTTAAGCCAAAGTAAAGAAACCCATGTTATTTCAAGCAACATACCGAGGGCAATGTTCTTAAGAGCTCGCCTGGCCATGCTTGGGTGGTCAAACACATATTCATCCAAGCTCCTATTGTTTTCAATCTGCAGATCAAGAAACAGTAAGTCCTGATATTTTACAAATAAGCCCATCCAAAATTAGTTACCATCACTGTATTTCAAAACACATACTGTGCTTAGAAGCTCGCTTCTTAATTCCTGTGCAAGCTGCTTCCGGATGAAAGATCGAACAGCATGAACTGCATCTGGATCTGCAACCTCCATCATATCCATAATCTCCCCCTCACCAGGCAGAGTTATTGCCTTGGCGATAAATTCCTGAATATTGACTGAAGTGATCAGGTCCCAACTCCACAGAAGACAAGGGAATCTTGGAGCTGTTAATGGCTTCTGAAATTTTGTTTCTCTTGAAAAAAAATAGAATGGTTTGATTCTATAGAGGTAGCTTTTATAATGAAAGCACTGAAACTTTCTTTTCCCCCTGTGAAAGAACTTACAAAATATGTACATTATCCAATGACTGTAATGAAAATAAGATACTGTCCAATTATCAAGAGAGAATTGTAGAAATATGAACTTTGTAAAATGAATTTCTGATACAAGAAAATGGAAACCCGGAAATGGTCAAAACCAATCAATGTACCCCTGTCATTTAAAAAGAGAAGGTAAAAAAAAAAAAAAGCACATACTTTGTCCAAACTTAAATCACAGAGTATGCTTTTAAGTCCACGCACAAACTTCGGATTCAGAACCAGAGGTTTGTTCTGTTGGAAATCGGAAACTAAGCTGAGCATAAGTTTCCTTGCCAGCACCTGCCCAGCTTCCCAACTGAACACAGAAACAACAAGAGGAACCCTTAGTCAAGTTTGCTAGAGTATCAGATAGAAGAGGGAATATACAATGGTAGCACAACAACAAACCGATTAAACTCATCAGAATCATGGGCAAGTAGGAAGAACAGATCGCTGTCGGTCAGATCCGTCTCAAGGCGAATTGGGGCACTGAAATTTCGCAACATGGATGGGACTGGGCGTTCATATATATCAGAAAACACAAACTCCTCTTCTTTCTGCTTGAATTAAACAAATAACTATGTCATCTATCACCAAGTATTGAGGAGCCAAGATCAAGTCTAAGTATCTAAAGTTGAATAGAGAAAGATCTTGTTATACCTTGGTGACCCGAAGGACTGTTGAGTTAACAGGTCCACCAGTGTTTGTCAGAGAATGCAAGGTTCCATCATGATAGATTGAGGAGAGAGGCATGTCCTTGCCACTTGAATCAAGAAGACCAATTTCTATGGGAATGAACATTGGTTCTTTGACCGGCTGCCCTGGAGTTGGTGGGACATGCTGACTGTAAAAAGTTGAGAAAATAAGGCAATATTGAGAGAGACTCCAGGGAAAAATCACAAGGATAATAAAAGATCTGATAGCAATGTTCACAACTATAATAAGTTTTATTTGTCTTTTTACCCTTAGAAAAATGAAAATAAGGGGGGCAATTGGCATGTGGAACTGCAAGGGATATAATTTATCAGATTATAGATCATTTTAAGATTGCAATCTGAAATGGTTTTCCTTTTTACTGAGAAATTGAAAAAACTGGAAAACAAGTCCAGGGCAAAATAAATCCAGACTTGGAGCAAGTTCTCCAGGTACCTAAACTTCAGTGAGAAAGTGTGAGCATCAGCATTGTAGGATGACATCACTTTCAGAGAAGGTGTTCCAGCTTGGGAGTACCTACATTAGCATATTAACATAAGCATTCGTTAACTGAACAAATTTCCAGATGGGGAATAACTAGGAAAATGGCTAACAAAGTCTAGAAACTGGAACATGCATCCTAAGTGTTCTATGACTGGTTTTCCTTACAAGTGAAAAAATTTTGCAAATCACACAATACCACATGTAGTTATGGTGAAAAAAGTTCTACCATCATTCAGATCACTCAGAAAACACAAGCAGGTTTCTATCTTTTCATGGAATTCCTATAAATAACAAAGAGAGCTGCATTTTGCAAGTTTTATATGTATATATACCATAGCAAAAAATTGCAGAAATCTGCATTATTTGCATCTCGCATTGCAGCAAAGAAGTCTTCACAGGTTACAGCTTGCCCATCATGCCGTTGAAAGTAAAGATCCATGCCCTGAAAGTTGAAAAACAAAGCTGATCCGTTGATGCTGAGATAGAGGAAAAGGAGAAGATCCATGAACAGAAATTCTTCCTTGGAGTGGATTTCTGGAATGTTGATATGAAGATACCTTGCGAAATCCTTGGCTTCCCAGCAATGTCTTGTACATCCTGACAACTTCAGCTCCCTGAACAATATCAATGACAGTTTGAACAATAAAGCTATATAAAGACAGGAAAATGTGAAACCACTTAGTTACAGAGCAAAAGGTCAAACCTTCTCATAGACCTGTAAAATATGAGAGAACCAAGAAAGGATGATTAGACACAATAAAGTAGAAACTACCAATAGATTGTGGCAAATACTGTAATAGGAAAGGTCGCAAAACCTACTGTTACTGTTAGTGGAAGGCCATGAATCCACGATAAGAGTTAGCCCATCCAATAAGGTTGCAAGACCAGAAGAATCACAACATTAAAAGTACAATAAGTCTAACATGACAAGAATATGAAAGGAAAATATTAAAGCTGGACATCTGTGTTTCAATCCTCTGCAATCATGAAGAGCATAGACTTGCCTGTGTAGAAGTTGTCCATCTGCCAAAGACAAGGAAAAACAATAAAAGATTAACATTACACACAAATAACATATATAATAATGAATGAAGAAACTGATGAAGGTTGTTACTATCTATTAGCCGATACCTTGATGTAGGAATGTGGCCGTACAGGGTGAGCCATGGGACCCGCATCCTGAATGTTAAGGACACAGAAGTCAGAATATAAAATAATGCAAGGGAAACTTTTCAGTGAATACATTACAGACTTTAGACCAGATATAAAGTACCTGTGGATATTGATAAGTCCGAAGTTTTGACACATCAGCAATCCTTTTCACAGTTCGGCTCCCCATGTCTGAAGAAAACTCCTGCAGATCACAAAAAATTAGTCCATGCAAGACTAGGCTGGAAAATGAAAGAAGAATTCTAAGGTTACAAATACATGTACCTGGTCACGGAAAACGGTGAGGCCTTCCTTCAGACTGAGCTGAAACCAGTCACGGCATGTAACTCTGCAGTAGATATAGCCCAATTTTTTTAAGTGCACAAAAGATTTACAAAGATATGCAGAAAGAACATAATGTAGATGTATATTAATTTGATACAGCAGAGAAAAAGAAAAGGAACTTCGTCTTTTAAGTCTAACCTGTTGCCAGTCCAGTTGTGGAAATACTGCACAATAGACAAATAGATATTCAAGTTGCAATAAGTGAGATAAATCCACATTATTGTTAATTAGACTTTTTATTTTCAGAAAAGGACTTCTATTTGTATATTATAGAGGTCAAAAAACGAACCTCATGTCCAATCACTCCAAGAATTGCAGCATAGTCAGCATCTGTAGCAGTTTCAGGGGATGCCAACACTAGTTTGGAATTGAAAATCTGTAAAGAAGAGACCAGTCACACACATAAAAATTTAACAAGCAAAGAAAGCTAGTGACAGACAGAGAAAGGGAGTAAATTACATTGAGACTCTTGTTTTCCATGGCTCCCCTGATCAACAAGCAGAAAAGGATGAAGACTAATATTGCAACATAAAGGAGAAAAGAAAAGAACAAGAAGAAATGATGAAGAGAACAACAGCATCAGTACACAGATTCAACAAAGACAGTAACCTACATGTTGAAATCCGGAACAGCCACAATATTGAAAAGGTCCAAATCGTACTCGAGACCAAAAACCTGATATATGCAAGCACAACCAATTAGAGAAATAAGGATTACTCTATGATTGTCCAGTCCTGAAAAAATAGAAGACCATCCAATTATTTTCCCTTTCTTTTAAAAGAGAAAGTACTTCCCCATTTTATAGAATATGTTCTTCTTTTCATCATTTTATTAATAACTCATATCAAGAACACCAACTGACTTCTTCTAAGCCTAACATGAGTAAATTAATGAATTTAGAGGTCAAAAACTCACGTCCTCATCCCACTTCATAGCAGCCTTGAGAGAGTACATAGCATGTGCAGTCTTAGGCAGATCCTGTGCTGGTGTCCAGATTCTAAGAGAGACCTTTCTACTTGAACGGGTTATGAAATAGTCATCTCTGCTCTCCAGCTGTCCTGCAACTAGGGCAAATAAGTAGCATGGTTTCTTGAACGGATCCTCCCAGAGGACATAATGTCTGCCTCCCTGTTCCAAAGTACAACATGATGTTTAAATAAGAATTCTGAACTAGTGAAGGGAGAAGATAAGCAGAGATGAATGGAGCGAGTGAATCAGTGTTGACCAATTAAGTAAAAAAGAATTAGCTAGTTCATGAAGAAACTTCATACAAAGTCCTTTCACCATCTCTATCCCTCTTATCCATTTCCTCCTTTGATAATTGTACACTAACTATCAAATGTTTAATCAATAAGTCTTATCAAACACCAGTTTAGTGCTCTGACATATGAACTCTACCTCAAGGTCACCCTGCTCAATAAGATTTCCATTGGACAGGAGCACTGGGTATAACGATTTATCAGCTTCAATGCAACATGTGTATTTGGCCATAATATCAGGGCGGTCCTGTTGCATGTGAAACCGATGAGTCATCCAAATATTTTCCTTGGCAACGTATGAATGTGTATAACTGAATGGACAAGATGATTTAACTAATCAATATGAACATTGCAAACCTGGTAATATGTAATTTTCCGGAAACCCTCTGCTTCACATTGCGTACAGAAGTTCCCAGATGACTTGTAGAGACCCTGTAGTAACAAAAGACCCAAAATAAAGAAAGGGAAGATTCAGAATCCATAACTTGAATAAGAGGAAAAAAAAGGTAAAATTTTCACCTCCAAAGATGTGTTTCTCTGAGGATAAATCTCAGTATCAATTTCTAGAGTGAAAGCACCACTTGGTGGTGATAGTAGAGTAAGTCTCCGTGCATCTAAATGATAATCTCCCTCCTGCAAATGAAAGGAACATTTGCATTAAAAACATCTAATTACAGAACATTGCAAAACATAAAAAATTCTATCATAAGCATGACATAACCAAAACAAAACTTGGAAACAACCAGATCCTTGAGCAAACTTTTCTAATAGTCAAAAAGTTTCACATACCTTGAGTTCTTTGCTGTTGACCTTGACTGAAAGCAACTTCAAATCTTGTCCATCCAAAATAAGCGGAGAAGTGGAGCCTGATGTCAAATAAATGGTAGTGATCAGAAAATCTTAAATACTATAGAATTTATAAATTAATCAGATAAAACTCAACTGCACTGAAACATTACCATCAATTCTTGGAAACACAGATATCTTTGAGCTAACAATTGTCTTCTCCTCACCCAATGAAAATTTCAGATCCACCTGAATTGATCATTCCACTATTCACATTAGAGAACAAAGCATGTACTCTTAGGAAATTCCCAACTCTTATCTAATTAAGCCAACTTTACCGCGTCGAAGTAGTAATCAGGCAATTTGTAATCCTTCAAGAAGATTTCTTTTGGAGCCTCCATCTTAGGTTCTTCAGCTTGCTTTGGTGCAGGCTCAGTAGCAACTGAACAAATTAATCTCTTACTAGCTTGCCTAGTCCTCTGAGCTCACAGGCACAACAAACATAAACCAACAGATCATAGGCCATATATTTCATGACTCATCTGATTAGCTTAAATATAATACACAGTAAGCAAAACCAAAAGTTCATCACTTACTATCAGTGATGGGTACAAAATCCCACCGTTCCTTCTATTAGTCACCTAGTGAAGACCACAAAAGGTCAATCATTTTGACATCATACATGATGATAAGCATAAAAATGGATGAACTTTAAAAAATAGTAACCATAATTCTTGTAGAATGGAAGCGTAAATTTAGCAGATACCTCCGAACTGAATAAAGGTCTATTCCGAATGAGGCTCCTCGCCAAAGGAGCAGCACGAGAGACTTGAACCTGCCCATAAACAGGAAAAATCACACTATTAGATCTCAAAGTTCTTGCTTCCGACACAGTCTCAGCTGCCCGGAGTTTTAAATAACATCCCTGGTTTCTACACCACATATAAAAGTGGGCGAAAGTAAGGAATAGGTGCCTCCCCGTTAAACACTCACAAGACTGACATTCAAAACATGTACCGACTAATTCTAGGCAAGTTCAACTATCTTACACTTTATTGAAGGGAAATAGATGATGTGAAATGCAAATGATACGAGAAATTTTGATATGAATATCCTTTTCTCCCTCATGAAATTTAAAACGATGAATATCAACACCTTAAGTAGCACCAAAAAACAATAAATGACAGCTTCCGTCCTTTTAAGCTCTCCTAGAGCTGCGCATAAACTTCAAAAGTAGACTATCATCCCACGACAGTAGACTACAAAGAAAGGGAAGGACTGTTTTGGTAAAGAGAAGGATTTAGGTAATCACAGGAGAAAAAGGAATCAAACCGAAGAGATTAGTCTTCGCCAAAGCTGAGCCCTTGCATGGTAGAATCAACCGAGCCATTCAATTTCATCAAAAACCCAGATCTATCCGAACTACTTTCTGGTATATTTAGCAAAAAAATCGCATGAACATTCGATATTTGGCGAAAGTAACAGACACCCAGAAGCTCAAGACCTAAGATCAGAACGACCCTCCTGAGGAAAAATAATGTATCCAGGGTGAGACTGCAGTCGCTGGTTCACTTATAATGATAAAAGGATAATACAAATTATGGACAAGAAAAATTCATGGAAAAAGATCCGTAAAATACAAAAAATAACAATTAACCACGGACTTGGTGAACACAAAGATGAGCTTAATTTTGAAATGAAGGTCAGGGAGATTTGAAGCTCCGAGGCATCACCTTGTTCTGATGATGATCGGATGATAAGGAACAGAACAGAGTATCCCTCGAAAACCTAAGATGGAACAAAAAGCGATGATGCCCCACTACCACCCAAGAAGATGTTTTATGAAATTCGTTAGAAAAAAATATTTATATTTTTCCGGAAATTATTCTAGCAGTGCGGGAAAAGCTGCTGTTTTTCCCCGGAAAATCATTCCGACAGCTACGATATTGTTTTTCCAATTGCAATTATAACCCGGTGGAATACATAGGAACCGGCAGGTTTTCGGTTGGACCAGCGAACCCATAAGACCGGTGATTGAACCAGATGACTTAAAAAGGAAAAAGGAAAAAGGAAAAGAAACCCGTCGGCCCATTGGGCCTACCTGTTAATGGGCTTAACTAAATGACGTCCGCGGCCACCAATCACCACTGGTTGCATCAACCGCCGGCCACCACCTTCTGCAGCCACCACCAGCCATCCCTTGTTAGTAGCTTCTCTCCTCTCTCCCTCGGCGGTCTCCTATCATCTGAAACTGCAGCTTCTGCGGCTTCTGCATCCGCTCTGTCATTAGTCGGCTGAACTGAAGAGGTGACACTCTTCATGCTCGGGCTTTGTGAATTCAGATATTGGATTCAGTGATTTGCAACCAATTGTTCCTGATGGTGGTCTTAATGTTTAGTGAATGGGAGATCGACTTGCAAATAATTGTTCTCCTGATGGCCATGCGGTGAAAAAAGTTTCAACTTTTTCCTTTTGGATTTGGAATTGCAGCTAACTGCTATTAGGTATTGATCGTTCCAGAGCGTCACGGCAGTTGTGAATACCTCAAAAATCCCAGTTTGGCCATCAGCCACCTTCATTGTCCCACTGTTTCTCCGTCCCTGTTTTTGTGTCAGGCGTTCTGGTTGAAATATCCATCTGTTTGATTTTCTGAACTCTTTATTTCTGTCCTGCTTACACTTGTGCTTGAGCGCTCTAATTGTTCAGGAATAAGTGACAAGCTATATCATCAATGAAGGAATCAGGGAAAGAAGTGTGGAGTGCACACAAAACAAAGTTCGAGGATAGCAAACGAGGTTATTCATCTTCCTCAGAAGAGGTTAGAGAAATATACAACTGTTGCTTGTTATGATATATATCATATCTTTGTATGTATTGTTCACGTTTTGGAGTGGGTTGGGTAGGAAGAGG
The DNA here is from genome assembly GCA_900174645.1 of Sonneratia alba. Lineage (NCBI taxonomy): Eukaryota > Viridiplantae > Streptophyta > Magnoliopsida > Myrtales > Lythraceae > Sonneratia > Sonneratia alba. Next base: position 1,670,864 of record FWPY01000041.1, read on the forward strand.
AGATAGAGCGTGAATTGGCTGGTATTACCTTTGAGGAGTTGCAGAGAGCGAGATCTGATGGATTCCATCTGCACAGGAATCTCACTGTAGATAAGAAATCCAAGCGAGCTAACAAGAATAGGTACCACTGCAGCTATTTCTCTTCTTTGTATTCTATTGTGCAGATCATGATCAACTGGCTAATCCAGTTATCTTTCCCAGGCCTATGGAAGCTAGCTGCAAGAAGCCAGTCAGTAGGTTCAGAGAAGTTATTCAGGCTCCCAGAAAGGTATGTGAAATCATGTTCTTCTGTTATGCTATTAATATGTACCTTGGAGTTCTTGTATACAAGCTTGTGCAACTGCTTTCTCATGCATCATATAATTTCTGTAGGGAGGGAAAAAAAAAAGACCTTCTTGATGCTATTGCATGTGTATGGGATGAAAAAAATCTTAAATGGTGATCTGAAGAATTTGGAACCAATAAAACCCTTCAGGAGAACTTATAGCCCTAATATGTTTCAAGGGATCATCCTTTCATTCCTTTGTTGTATCTAAATCTAATTGTTTCATCCATCTATCACATTGTAAGAAGGATAACAAATGAAATATTGGTCCTTTAAAATTTCTTTGAGGTGCCAAGTAATAAGACTCTACACTTTATCCAGGTTATCCGGGACCCACGTTTTGAGTCGCTCTGTGGTGAACTTGATCTGGAAGGGTAAGGTCACTCTCTCAATTGTCAGCTTGTCTTAGAATATGCTTTCTGGGGTTCCATTTTTCCCCCTTTTTTCAGATGATGTAAGGAGCAGTGCTTCTTTATGGATAATAAGAATGTGGTTTGTATCCTTATACTGCTTAAGATACTTGTCTTAGCTGAGATTTCGTCCAAAGGCTTCTTCAGCTCAGTTTTGTCATGGTTCAAGTTGATAACTTCTTGTAATTTTTTGTAGGTTTAAGAAGAGATACAATTTTCTTTATGAAAATGAATTCCCTGCTGAAAGAGAGGTACTTCTTTCAACATTATCAGATGTACTGTGTCTCATATTGTTTTCATGTTTGATGAGCTGCTGCTCTGGATGCACACAGGAGTTGCAGAAGCAGCTAAAGAAAACCAATAACCCAAAAGAAATAGGTGAAATTAGAGATCGAATTGCATGGATAGTAAGAATCTTTAATCCCTGTAATCTAATTAGTTTCTCTATTCTGACCATTTGTTGGTGCTACTAACTCATTACTGGTAATGATTCTTTACACAATGCATTATTAGGATAAGCAGCTAAAAGAGTCGTGTAAACGTACTGATGCTGCAATTCTGGCCGAGCACAAGAAGAAAGAGAGAGAAGCAGCAAAGCAGGGAAAACGACCATTTTACCTCAAAAAATGTTAGTCATCCTCCATCTCTCCTGTTTCTGCCCAAGAGTGTTGATATTATTAGATCGAACAATCAATGAGTCCTAAATTCAACTTTTCTCTTTTTTGTGCAGCCGAAATTAGGAAGCAGAGGCTAATAGAAAAGTACAAGAGCCTAAAGGTATATGTACCCAATTTTTGCTGAACATCAGTCAAAAGTTTTCTATTGATTTTCAGTAACTGATATTTCATCCATGTTAACAGGCAGCAGGAAAGCTGGAGGCTTTTATTGAGAAGAGGAGGAGGAAGAATGCTGCAAAAGATCGTAGATACATGCCTTACCGGAAAACTAGCAATGAAGAGCAACAGGACTGACTGATGGCTATTCCATGGTCTTGCACCTGCTACTGCAAACTTTTGTGGGCAAGAAAAATGAGGCTGCAACGGGTTCTCAACGTGGTTCAGGAGGATCAAACAGACCTTAAATTTACAAGACTGATGATCTGCGACCGAGCTATATGTTCTTTGTTGTTCCTATATCGACCTAATGCTTTGTTTCTTCCCCAAGGAACAGATTGGAATCATAGCACTGCGAACAAACCCTGCTTTTACTGAACGATATCAGGGTAAATGTTAAAACTACTTGATCTATCTACAAGCAAAGGTCAGTTCATTGATTTTAGAGACCATCACAAAGCTCCAAACTTCAAATTTAAATCAAACTCCCTCGCAAATAATTTACATAATAACGGTGAGCACAGCTACTGGTAAAATTGCAACCGGTGGAAAACTATCTGAGAACAAAAACCAGCATGAATTCAACTTGTTGCAGCTTACCTTTCCACCCCCCCCCCCCCTCGGCGTAAGTACAACTTGGTATTCAGAGTTTCCTCCTACTGTCTACAAAAAGTAGAGTGCACTTTTGAAGCCCTCTGAAAGCTCTCGTCCAGAACGAGAGCACAATTTTCCCAAACAACATTTGCTAGAAGGAAATTTTAGTGCAAGCGAAATTTGTGGGCACAAATCCTCGGATTCTTATTGATGGATCATGGGAAAAATCAAAAGGGCTTCTTAAGCCACAAATTCATCTCCAAAACTTGTTGACTTATTAGAGGGTGCTCGATGATCTTGCATCCGTCCATAACCCGAGGCATAGTTTCACACCATCATCTGCCTGTAGAGGTATGAATCCAACATCCGAATGTCATGAAATAAGAATCACTTCACTTGCCAAAACATGAACTTTAGTGAAGATTCTGGATCCTGCTTTCATCTGTTCCCAATCGGGTACACTGTTCGTTTAAACTGCAAGACAGATAATCGAGCATTTGGGTTCCCTCGTGGTCTCTACACAGTCACCGAAAGATCCAAAATTCAAATCATCACCATCACTATCTGGTAGTGCCTCCGCCAAAGAAGAAACATGTTGAAGTAATAGCTTACCAAGTCTTCCCTCGTCTTCTTTGGGAAATAATACCTGAACAGACCGTCCTGAAGGCACTTACCTTGAGATGATGGCCTCATTATATCCTTGAACCTTGTTTCCTCTTCAGGTGTCCACTGAAGCACAACTTTTCCACCCATACAATTGAATCTCCAGCCATAAAAGAGCGAACAGCCCAGTTGGAGCTTCAGTTTCATCCTCTTTTCAGCAATGTGAAATTTAACACATTCGACAGAACTGGCAAGTAGACAGCAAGACATGTTTTCTCTTCCACTACCTAAAGATTCCAAAGATAATGAACCAAAATCATCCAGGTCACATTTCCATTTCTCATCTTCGACAAGAAGTTCCCTACATCTATTCATGAGCCATATATCAAATTCATGTAGATACTTAAAAATGCATCAAACCTATGTTCCTGAGTCACCGAACCCCACTCACAACTCTGAGAAACATCCCCATACCCATCCCTTCTCCGAAACCGTAAAGTAAATTTCGAACAAATCCACTAGTTGCCCAATCTCCAGCCTTTGCAAGAACAGGATGAATGCAGTTCCTATTGGTAACATCCTTTAGGAAAACCACAAGGACCCTGAAGAATAAAGATCTCAGGCCATCAATATATTCTATCCTGGAATCATTTGGTCTGTCCTCTTCCAGCGGAAGATTGTCAGTGTCAGAGAATCCATTAATTCTACATGAAACATCAATCTCAGCGGAATCTATACCACACCCATGTCTCAAAACCGACCATTTAGCCATGAAACTCCAACTCTAGCTGTTGCTGCCGCTGCTTCAAACCTGATTACAGTCCTTTAGGTTAACTGAAGAACATTCTTTTTTCGTAAGTGTTGAATTGCAGTGGGTCTTCTCCTCTGATCGCTTTGTGTCTTTAACTAAATCAGAGTTTGCTCAAACTTCCAAGCCATTATTGTCATCCACACTTTCCCATGGAGCTGCTGGAATTTGAGGATGCTGTAATGCCACCTCATACTACAAAGGTGCAGGAGGTGGCCTGTAAATTTTGGGGACAAAGGACAACACATTTGTGCCAAATTGAAGGCCAGAGGTAGAATCATGGTCAGATGATAAAGGAACATGCTCTTCTGCTACTACTGGGCACTGGAAAGAGACACTTTCAACAACCAAAGTTACACGACTTCAAAGTATCAAGCAAAGGATTGCACCCATATCATCACACAATTTCAAACTCAACCTTGTCCTTGTGTTGCTTTATCCAGTAAATTTGCTTCCATGAAAAGGAGTGAAAACATTGCTTCATATTGTCGACCAATAAAATTTATCTAGAAATTATGGAAAAAACACCAATAATGATAAATTGAACCATGTACTATTCCTCATTCAAGCTGTCAAGGAACCTCATCAGTTCCATAGGGAATGTTGAAATAACTCTATCACATACAAACCAATCAATGATACAATGATGCTTCTGTATCCTGATTTCTGAAATAACTTCTAATATTTACAATTACTGTCCTTTGTCAACAAGAAAGACAAGAATAATTTAAATTTGAAGTTAAAGAAGAGAAAACTACCAATAACTAATCAGTTGCTTGAAGGCTTAAAATATCATATGGAAAAGAATGTAAATTACATAATAGTATGCCAGTGGACTACTATTTAGTTCAGGCGCCCTAGAGGAGCAGCAACAGCTACCTCCCATCCTTGTCCTGATCGCCACTCAGCCAAAATAAGCAAGCACTTGATGCATTACGTCCTAACTCATGCATAACAAACTAAATCTGCAAGCCACATAAATGTAAGAACCCACAACAAATCCCGATCTGATTCATATTTTAAAGGCAGAAAGCAGAAAAACTTCGTTTGAAGTTCTCAGGTTGAAGATGTAAGTGGAACTAGATCATAATATATAAAGAGGGGACTTCTGCAGTAAGTCTAAGAGAAGTTCTCAAGTGAAGATTCTACTAAACACCCATTTGATCATTTCTCCATGCTACTTCTCCTTTTGCATCTGCAAGCAGGAAGAGATAATAAAATCCTTCCTCTCCATCACTTGTCAGACAATTGGAATTATCATCAGACAAATCAAATGGAGCTTAGACATGCCCCATTTAATGTCCTTCGTCAAATAACGCAAACTTTGGCTGCGTGGGTTATTCCTTGTTATAATTTGTAAAAACCAAAGGCACACAGAGACGATACCTTAGTCATCTATAATTACCAGTTGAGGCTAATCAAATAGCAAATACAGCTTCAAAAGTTGTGTGCTTTATGAGTGATACTGAGGATGAACGTACATAAAATTGGACAAATAGATGCCAGTAGAATACGGTTTTGACACTGAAGTGTCAGTAAGACTTGAAAAAGGAGTAAAGGTCCATTCTTTATGACCGCCAGCCGATTCAACGCATCACAAGCACAAGCTTAGAAGACTACGAGAGCAACCCAAGAAAATCAATGAGAACAGAAAAGGAGCACTCATTTCATTCCCACGAAGCAAAATTACGCATCTCGGGCAAGTGATCGATGACCAAAGTTCAACGCAAGAACTGCTAGCACAACTAAATGGCAAATTGCCTGCTATATAATGATCAGAGAACTCATTCGAAGATCGTAGCAGAACTCACTTTTCTAGAGGGAGACACTGCACGGGGACCTCCATAAACGTCTGAGAATCCTTCTCCAGCTCTGGTGAGGGGAAGAGAGAGAGAGAGGCTGAGAAAGGCTGCTATGCCGTCTTCGTCTTCGTTCTACCCTCCGCCGAGTTCGCGGCTATGTGTGCAGCTCTCTTTCATTCGTCGGAGGAATGATGTCTTTTCGCGTGTAGCAGTAAAAAAAGATTTAAAAATTTTAAAAATATCTGAAAAGGACAAATTAGGAAAACATTGTACAACAATTTTACCAATTTGGTCCCAAACCTTTAATTGTTTTACTATTTGCGAGTGTATCCTAATCTTTCTCTAAATTTGTCACTTTAGTCCTATTGATTTTTCCAGTCCTACAACTAAGCAACAGCTTAGGGAGTGTATTGTTATTAAACAGGGCGGGCTGGCCTGGAATCGATCTAGACCGCTCCTAATCTGGCTCGTAACCGCTCTAATTAGGTCAGGGGACGATTACAAGCTAGGTCGACAATATAATCATGTTGAACTATAACTTGCCCGAACCGTTGCCGTACTGAACATGCCCAAAATAATTTAAAAAAATAGGTCCAGAATTGTTAAGAAACCTGCCTAGAACCATTACGAAACCATATTGCACAGGCCCGAACCGTGAACCATGGCCATTCGCCCGCTAAATATTGCAATCTTCTGCCATTTGTTGAAAAATCAACTACCACAAATGGCATGGCCATTTAACCATTTGACTCCATCAAATCATCGTTGTTTAGACCCCAATATTCGCAAAAACATAGGCTATATTGCAATGATTAAAAAAAATTAACCATTGCTATCAATAATCTTATTTTTTTACCCAAAATTTATCTTTTTCTCATTTTCATTAACAACTCTCAAATTTTATAAATACCTCATCATTTTTATAATTTCAATCCACCCAAAATCTCTTCAATCCCTTCAATCTCTAATTCATTCTCAAATTTCTCCAACAATCTCTATTATAGTCGTGTTAATTTTGTAAAAATATTGTTGATATTCAAGTATTAATGATATCGACAATTAATTAATGAGTTTTTTTCATGTTCAACAGACAATCAAGAAGAGAATATTATAGTTTTAACTATCAAATCCGAGTTTGCATCCCTCTTTATCTAATTACTTGCATTTACATTACATATTAAAAAAATGGCGCGGCAATCATCTTTTGGTTCAATATCTAATATCAACATTAACACTAATAATGATATTGAAGAAACTATTTCTCATACACAAACATCAACGGCCAGAACATCACGTTAAAAAAAATCGAGTGTGTGAGATTTTTTTTATTATAATAAGAAGGAGGAAAACGCTACTTGTAAAGTTTGTAATGTTAAATACACATATAAAATTGGTAATGATACAAGTGCTCTAGTTAGACATTCTAAAACACATCTTGGGAATGAACATAATAATAAACAAACTAACCTAAGAATTGTTAATATTACAAATAATATTACTAAATATTATAAAATTGATTTTAAAATAATTAAATCTAAAATAACAAATTGGGTAATAGATAGGGGTATGATTTTTATAAAAGTAGAAGAAAATTCTTATAATAACATGGTAACATATTTTCATCCTTCTTGGTATAAAATATCTATATATCAACTAAAAGATGAAATAATTAGATTATATGAAGAATCTAAAGAAATTTTACGTGCCATATTTGCATAATTTATTTTTCAATTTTCATTAACACGTAATAATTGAAGAGTTCTTACTCAAGATCATTATATTTGCATTACTTGTCGTTGAATTGATTCTGATCGAATTATGTAAAAACGTATAATAGGTTCTAAAATATTTAAATTTTCTCATAATGACACACATATTTTAAGAATTTTATTAAATGTTTGTCATGAATTTAATATATTAAATATTTTTTGTATTTCTTTTGATAATGCAAATAATAATACTGTATCAATTTCTATTATTAAACAATCAATAAATCTCATACTAAATGGGGCATTTTTTTCATAATAGTTGCGTATGCCATATTTTAAATTTGTGTGTATAAAATGACATGCATTCTATAGAAGAAAGAGTTTTACAACTTATTTGAGATGCAATAAATTTTATTAAAATTTTATGACCAAGAACTTGAGATTTTAAATTAATTTGTCAATCAAGTGGAGTTAGTTATAAAAAAAATTTAAAACCAAATGTTCTACTAGGTAAAATTCAATGGTTAATATGTTATCTACTTTGTTGCCTTACTGTCAACAATTAATTAAATTTTATGCTAATCATGAATGTCAACAAGTTGATGATAATATTTTTGAAATAGGTAATAAATATGTTTATTGGTTTTTTAAAATACTTTCAAACAAGCGACAAAATTATTATCATGAATTTACTACCCGACAACACATTATATAATTCCGTCACTCTGTTGAGTTGTTTTAACAATTAAACACCTTAAAATGATCGATTCTTTCAAACTTACAGATGCAATGATTCAAGAAAATTTTAGAAAATATTATGAGGAAATTCTTTTACTTTACTATAATACTTTAATATTAGATCGTTAAGTTAAGTCTAACGGCTTAAAACTTATGCTTACACGCTTTTATAATTCTCTTTATGATGATGATAATTCTAGTTTTCTTATTGATATTGACATCTATTGTTGCAAGTAACTTATGTAGGTAACATTACAAAGAACTTTTAAAGTATACCAAGACGAATATATGAGTACGAGAGAAGTCGGTGAGAATTCAAAATTGATGAGCACCTCTACTACCACCCAACCATGGGACGACAAAGATGATCCATATGTCATGATATGCACACCAACAAACAGGAGCATCCAACATCCCACCACCAAAGAACTTGCGATTTATCAAATGATGTCACTCGTCAATTACATTAGTTCATTATTCAATATACTGTATTGGTGGAAAGAGCATTCCTTCATCTATCATGTGCTAGCAAATATAGCTCAGGATTTTTTAGGCGCACTAATATCGACAGTATCATTAGAAAGTGCATTCAGCTTATCTGGAAGAACACCTAAAGAACGATACTCAAAATTAGCTCTTATTACATTAGAAATGATGATGTGTTTACGAGATTGGAATCGAGCTTATCAATGAACACAAAATATTCTCGATGCTTGAATCCATGAAGAGGATGAGATAGATTTTTTAATTTCACAACTTGTATGATTGTAATTTAATATTTTACAATATAATTATTATATTAATGAAGAGGCTGGTAGAAGGTCAATGCCTAACCCTCCATCTTATGGGTAGTTTTTTAAATTAATGCATCTATTTATCATAATAAAAAATTTTAATATTTATTCAGAAAATATAATAATTCATTTATATAAATAAAATAAACAATAATTTTATAATTTAAAATCACAAGTAAAATATGAAAATATTTTTAATTTAAAGATGAATTATTTTTATATAATTTATTTTTTAAAATAAAGAAAATGCATTGTTCAAGAGTAGAACCAGTCTGCTTAAATATGGTTCCAAACCAATTCATACTATTATGAACTGTGAACTATAACTGATTCGGCTCGTTAAACATAACAAGCTAACCCATAACCATGGCAAATAATTTTGGACTCATTTTGAACCGACCTAGACCATTATTTTTACAACACTAAAGGAGTGCACAGAAACCAATCACCAATAGATGACTTCCTGATATTAACTAATTGGAGCTGGGTCAATTCTGTCGAAGTGTTAATCAAGATTCGAATGCTCAAATAATGATGTCATTACATGAAACAATGCCAATCGTAATGCGACCTTTCGTATAAACAATATGTTTCTTCGCATCGGGGAGCTTCCCCATCTAGTATACGTGGGTCTCCAGATCATCAGAGGAGAAAACAGAGATACAAATCGATTTTTGATATGTACCCATATGTTGTTGGTTGGTCAGTACAAGTGCGTAATCATTTCCCAGAAGTTGCTACTGACACTCATTATCAAACAGAAATATTTACCACTACCAACAGGAATCTTGCAAAACCATGACCGAAAACTGCGAATGGATCACACCAAGACGAAACTGTACTTGATTCCAAAGGTCAGTACATCAGTTTGTGGTGCTCAACCGGTCGAACGGGCAAGCTTCCTCCTGTTCATGTTGGTTCAGTTTTGGCGGCAATTACAAACTACCATGTTAAGGTCAATCTAATCTAATCCTAGACTACACTTATATAATACAAGCCAACTAGGATTTCATCTAGGGAGAACTTTCATGAAACATGCTTCTGCTTCTCTTTCCCTCCCATCTTCTGTTTCTTGGCTGCACGGATGAAGTCCACGATCACTTTCTTCTCATTCAGTTGCTGCAGCAAATAATTCCGATTGAACATTCAGCAAAAGCTGAAAGAACCAAGAGAAAAGAATAAAAGAGGATCACCAGCCAACCTGCGATGTAAAATGCCGTCGAACAAAGCTGAGCATTTGTTCTCTTGATACATTGGAGTTTGAGGTCACCTTAAGTTCAAAAGATAAGGATACAGTGATTAGACGTCTCTACATGAATGTGAACAAAAAGGGTGTGGACAACTTTGTCAACGACTTACAAGTTTGTAGTGTTTGCAGTATCTCCACAATGCTTTTGTTCCGAGTTTTGCAAGGTTCACCCTCTGACATAAAAAGATAAAAATAAATGGATTAATAAAACCTATATATACAATTACTGTTGCTTGCCAAGTGAAAAGTTAGATGCAAGCAACAAAGACCAATGTTTCAACAAGGTTACGGTTGTTCCAAGAGCTCTATCTATGGCTCTGTTCTTAGCCAATGAGATTTCAACCTATTAGCACCAATAATTATAGTTATCAGGATAGTGCTTCCTATCACTTTTGCCAGTTCAAGTGTGGTCTTCCATAATTCCCACATGTCAAGTATTGTTTCGAGAACATGCGACAATAAAAATATCAATTAATTCAGAGCATCAGAGTGGTTAATTTCCTCGTAGAGAAGCCAAAACTTCTTGACCTGGAGTGGTTAATCCTCCTAATAGCAGCCAATAGATTCTCATGGCTATTTAGAGCATCTCTCTTACCGGCTGGGATGTCTCAATGAGTGATCGAACATCTCTGAAACTGCCCTGATTCATCGACTTTGCCACTGAGGAAGATGTTGCCCATGGTTTCGTGTACCGGACTTTTGGCTTGCGAACTTTATGGAAACTGATGCCTGTAGCTGCTTTAAGGAAGAAACAAGAAACAATTCCAGAAAGATATAACATTAGCCTATATATACATATACATATATGTGACACTTTTCCAACTAAAACATGCATGAAATTTATCTTCCTGACACTTGCAAACAGTAAACATGTCTAATTTCAAGAATTCATTGGGTATCTATTATGCATGAGAGGATTGTTCACTAGGGAAAATTCCAGTATGAGAAAAATATCAGATTCTATAACTGAACTCAATGTCTTGAGAGGAGAATTTATTATGCTAACATACAATACTGGTGGTCCTTTTCACTGTCTGTGCTGCTGCTGGAGTCAAAATCATGGGACCCATCCTCTTTGTTACCAGTAGGATGCTCTAGCACACTTAAAGCATTCCTCTGCAGTTTCACTTCGATCCCATTTTTTAATACCTAAGAGGATACAATCTGTGTCATACGTGCAACAAAATGAAAATGGACAAGAACATATGGTAATTCAGGTATGTGAAAATAACATTCCAATCCCATCTTCCTGTCAAGTAATGGTCTTTCCATATAACCCAAGCAATTTGTGTATCTAAGCTGGAGAATTGACTAATATCATGATTTTTAATAAAGCCCCTTGTTTTCAATTTAAACAATCATTAAGATCTTCACAAATAAAATTTGTTCTGGAAAGCTGAAGATTATAACTTCCACTTGCTGAGCATTTTGAAGTTTGGAGCCGGCTATACACATGCCTCAAATTAAAATTTGTGACAGAGAGGGAACAGTCTCCCGTAAGAAAGGCTTGTGCCATTTGTTAAACTGTTGAGGAAACATTTGAATTATGAGGCTATTAAAATTTTGATGGCAACCTAATCAGCATAATCAATACATAATTAACAAACTATCTACCCTGAAGGCTTAAACAGCTCAAATAACATTAAAATAGAAGGATGCCTCTTTCAGAGGCATTGCTATACATAATGCTATCAATGAGCCAAGGAAAAGTAAGGAAAAATAATAAATGAGGGGAATCTGTACCAGCCAGTGCCATCCACCAAGTCCAACAGCCTTCTTAACAACACCTTGCAGGCCCACCAGAACAGACTTTGTCCTGTTGTTCCCAGTCACAATGACTTTAGTGTGCCTCGGAAGCACGTGGAGGTCATCATCCCCACTCTCATCCCGGGATGGCGATAAGACCCGAGAAGAATACATCTCAGACTCTTCCAACATCCTCTCCAGCTCACCAATCAATCGAGTATGTTAAATCTGCACAAATCCACAAACCCAATTACCGATCAGAATGAAACTTTTAACCTCAGGTTGAAGCCCCACAATGGAAAACAAGTAAACTTGCTAACTAAAAGGACAACCCGATTTGGGCAAATTACTTTGTTCCAGATGGGTCTTAAGATCTTGCCAGGCAGGAAGTTTGAGCTCCGAAATGAAGCATCCTGAAGATGTGAAAAGCTGAGAATGAATTTGTCATTAAAATACCAAGGGCCGACCTGTAATTCACATTTACTAAGAGAGAGAGGAGAGCGAGAGAGAGATGAATGCGTCTGACACGAATATTTCACGGCTGAGATGAATGAAAAGGAGGGAAGGGAATCCAATATGCAAATCACGAGATCAGTTTGCTCATAATAAATGTGTGAGAGGTACCAAAACCATTTCTGATTCAGCTCTTTCAGGGCTCAATCATGGAGCCAAAATGACAGCTAAATATCTTTAGTTCTAATAAAAGATTTCACATTTAAGATTGCAAAAGAAGAATAACCTCGAATAAGATTGAAAACCCAGCCCTTAAAGGAACGACATTCTGTGATCGTCCAAGCAAAGATCCTGAGACCACAAAAGCAAAGATCATACATTTTGATTCAGTCTTCCCTTCAATATACATATTAATCAATAGCAAAAGGGACGAAACAGCTTATGTCTATACACTACCAAGAACACAGTAACCCCAACAACTCATGATTCAAATGATCAATACAATGACGAAATGAAATAAATAATTCGATCACGAACTGAGCAAAACCCAGCAGGAAAGCAGAGAATATAGCTCAGAAAAATCAAAACTTTATCATGAAAGAGGAAGGAAGCTACAAGCTACTGTTGATGAATCAAAACAACAGTGGACTTGGGACTGGACAGTGAGAGGGGAATCCTACCGAGCAAGGGACGGAGTAGGGAAAGTTGACAAAAGAAAAATGCGAGAGCTCACGAACAGAGCAGCTCACTGAACTGAGCGGTGCCTGTTACCACTGGCCGCCGGAATGCTCGAGAGAGAGAGAGTGAGGAAGCTTGGCAGCTCCGGCGATTCTCGGGGAAATGGGACTCAGAACTGTGGGTTTGATGGGTTGTCTTTGAAATGCACGACTTTTGAGAGTAACTGATGGGGAAGGAAGTGGATAATAATCGGAAAAAAGGGGGGGGGGAGAGAGAGAGAGTGGCAGAGAGAACGGAGTAGAGAAAAAAGAACAGGACCAACATTGTTTTCTCTCTCAAAATTTTCTTCCGTATTCCATGAGAAAATTTATAATTAAGTAAATTTTAATGCAACATTAATTGACTCATATTAAATCAGATATTCATATTATTTTTAAATTTTTGAATATTAAATAAATATAGACGAACAAAGACAGGGGCGGCGAGGGGGGTTGGGGTTGAGGCAAGAAGAGTGGGGGAGGAATACTCACTTATTGCACTCCAACCTCCAATGAATTAGCGGTACTCCCACGTCTGCATTAGCCCGGACCTTCGGGGTTACCGGCAATAGCCGGTACCCGGTCCCACACCATGTCGAAACGGCTAGTTGTCCTCTCTCCTCTGCCTCCTGCCCGAAGCAAAATTCAAAATTTCCCGTAATTCGTTCTCATTAGTAATGGCAAATTCCAAGGAGTATGTCCAAAAGTACAATCCATTTCAAGATCAACATGGCTATATTATGCCTCATCCAGTGAATTAGTGCAGTCGCATCACTATCTATTCGGAACGTAAAAATTTTTGGATTTTGTTCTTGTAAGTGTCGGGTTGCAGAGCAGGGCGAACCAATATCAAATTTCCAGTAAAACTCATTCTATAAAAGTTTAGGGAGGAGTAAATATGAGAAAAATTATACAGTTTGTACAAAATATTTTGTTAATATAACATTTTGGTATAAAATTTTTAAAATGTAACTCTGTGATACATTTTCTTTCAAATATGCTACACTTTAATACATTCCGTTAATTTTTTACTAACGCCGTCAATTTTTGATGAAGTGAACAATTTACGTGGCGCTCCTTGATGACGTGATTTCATGTTTCAAATATATGGTTAGTCACGTAACACATGATAGGACCCACTATTTATTTCTTCATTTCTTTCTCTATCTCTCTCCTTGGCTCTCTCTCTATTTCTCTCTCACTCAGCTCTCTCTCCCTCTCTCTCTCACTCGTCTCTCTCCGTCGACTCTCTCTCCCTCTCTCTCTTTCTCTCTCTCTTGCTCGGCTCTCTCTCCCTCTCTCTCGCTCACATCCTCTCTCTCTCTCGCCTCTCTCTCGCTCACACAAAATTTTAACGCGAGAGAGATCAAAAAAATATTTGGTACTAATTTTATTATCTTATTACCAAATTTTAGCTTTTTTTGAGTTAATTTTTTATTATAAAACTTTTTTGAAAATTAATTTTGAGATCAAATTATGTGTCAATTACCCTTTATTATACTACTATGTTATATTATTATCATTTTGTAAAAAAAAATTCATAAATAAAAGACAGTTAGAAAAAATAGATGTTATTAAACGGTAAAAAAAATTTAATTGAATTTAGGTTGAGAGACAATGGAAGAGAGAGAGAGAGAGAGAGAGAGAGCTTGCGAGCGAGAGAGGGGGGGAGAGAGTGCGAGCGAGAGAGTGTGTGCAAGAGAGAGGGAGAGAGAGCCGAGAGAGAGAGGAAAAGAGAGAGAGGGAAAGAGAGTCGAGAGAGAGAGAGCCGAGCGAGAGAGAGAGCTAAGTGAGAGAGAGAGATAGAGAAAGAAAGGAAGAGATAAATAGTGGGTCTCACTATGTGTCACATGGCCATCCACATATTTAAAACATGAACCCATGTCATCAAGAAGCACTACGTAAGTCGTCTACGTTATCAAAAATTGATGGTGGTAGTAAAAAACTAACGGAATGTGCTAAAGTGTACTATATTTGAAAGAAAATATATTACGAAATTACATTTTAAAAAATTTGTACCAAAATGTTATATTAACAAAACGTTCTGTACTAACTGTGTAATTTTTCCAGTAAGAATGAGAAGAGATGGGAGTTCATCCCTTCCCTGCACGGTCATTATTATCCTTAACGTTGATTAGCCCAACTTGCTACAAAGCAAGTCAAGAAAGGCACTGATGTCCATTGTTGGGAAAGCACAGCCTCATGATGCCACCCGGCATGCATGAAATGCAACACGCCGGAATTGTTCACGACAACATCTTTCGGAACGAAACAGATACGTACATATATATATCACTTCATTATACTTTTTCATTTAAGTGAAAAAATAAAATTTGATTCTAATCTTCAAGGTGTTCTCATTCAAACTAATTCTGATTAACTGTGATTCATTTGTTATCTTCTTAACATGAAGCCTGGGCCACCTGCGTAGCGGACGGATGGGACGGGAACCGGTTGTGGCAGCTGACCAGGCCCACCAGCTACTAACACGTGTCAGAGGTTCCACGACAAAATCTGTCGGACTATTTCGTAGCAGAGTTAAAAAACAAATTGTACACAAGAGGACTCGACTTCATTATTATTATTATTGTTATTATTTTAATTGATAGCATAGCCGAGAGACGAGTCGATGGAAATTGATACATCATTGTACCATCAATCAAGAATTTAAAAGAAATATTTGAGGAAAATGGGGATTAATATAATGATATTATATTTAATTTTATAATTAAAATATTATATATTTAATTCTTATTATAAATTTTTTTATACTTATTTATTTTTTATTATATTTTAAATTCATTACTCAAGATCCTTTTCATCCATGGAGGAAAAAAAAAAAGGGGTGAATTTGAATTTCCGAAATGGAAATCCGCTTCCTCATATGGAGTGCACAGCTTAGGGGCCCACCTGACCGCACTGTTCTTTCCTTCAGCTATTTCACTGGCTACTTTTGCTTTTCATTTCCTGGCAATATAATTGAAATATTTCTATTTTTGTAATTTCTCAAGTGCCCAAAAAAGAGTGAAACCATACTCATAATCCAAAAGCTCCTCTCACGGACTTTACCTTAGAAAGGCGCAGTAATTAAATCTTTCAATTCAGGCGGTGCCATGCACCATCTCTTGTGGCATGAAAATTTTCAGCCCAATTTAAATTACATAAATAATTATTTTTAAAAATAAATTTAAATAATTCTATATTTTAAAATAATTTTTATAATATAATTCACTTCTTAATAAAAAATTCATATTAATTTTAAAAATATTAAAATATAATTATTTATCCGTAATTAATCAAATCCAAATATTTTTCTTAGAATTTTCTTTTTATTATAAAAATTATTGTATCATTTCAGGCCGGCAAAATCTTTTTCGCATTACGCAGCACGGCTCGATATTTTAGACGGTCAAAATCTTGGCCAAAGCACAGTTTTTTCGAGCCGTGCCAAATTTTGACATTTCTAAACACACTTCTCGGAACGGGGTTACTGATAAGTACATGTTAAGAGTTCAGAAACATCGAAAAGCAGTTGCATAGCATTACTATGTGAATTTCCGTCTAAAATTGAAACGGGAAAAGTTGTGCTTCAGACCGATTTTATCGAAACTTCTATCGAAGCATGAGAACACATGCACTAGAGATGCTGCACGAGTGCAAAAAGTCCCTAAAGCCGTAACTAGTTTAACTAACACAAAATCCAAGAATTGCACACCATTAAGCAGACAAGCAAACAACAGCGGAGCCAGAAGATCAATTGCAATTGCAGCAGGCATTCTGAATTTACAGATAGAAGTGAACAGAAAACAGAACCTGTAAGAGTTTTGTGGCGGAGATGTCAACTCTTAAGGATCGTCTCAATGGCTTCAAAGAAGAGAGGTGCAAGTTCTGGGTTTGGAGTTTTGACCGCACACTTGACCCCAGGGACTCCAACCACCAATGTGAGCTCGATCAGGAAAGGGATACCTCTTGGGATCTTCGCAGAGAAGTAGAACACATCTCGATTCGCATGCTTCCGCTTCGCGATGAAAAACAGGTTGGAGGCAGCCATTCGGCCAAGAGTTGCCCCCATGCTAGGCACCACAGCTCCAGCAAGATTCTTGGCGACCTCATTGGAGTCGGGAAGGGACCTCCATGTCTGCATTTTTTTGGAATAGTATTACAATTAATTGACAAGGTTTACTGATCAACTGATCCAGAATTGGTTTCTTTTTTTGTGTTTCCTTTTTTTCCCACTAGGGGCTCGTCTACAGAGACCTCAGGCACAGTGACATCCCACAAGGTCCAGTCCATGCAAGTCATGGCCTCTTCATGAAGCATGTGGGGTCATACAACGTCAAGTGAACTCTCCTTTACCTGGGATTTGTCCCAATGCCTCAACTCTACTACTCTAAGCACCTTGCAAATCCAGGGAGCTCCAATTCACAATTCTCAATGAACAACAACCATGAATTCAGACAATCTAGTGAGTCCTCATCTAGCCAGAAGAATCTAGTGCTGACAGTCATTTCACAGAATGCTTTCTGATTCTTTGCCCTATTTGTGTAGAAAATACATGGTTGGGAACATAAGATGCACGTAATTGTTCAAGCAGGTTCTTCTTGTTCAAACGCACCATGGAAAAGTGCATCTTTCATGATAAAAGATTGTTAGCTATGATGCCCTGCTAGAAGCACATTCGGTGACATTTGTGGTACAGTAGCTCAAAACAACTTTTCAAAATGCAGTATATCACAAAGAAATCCAGCAACTAAGTTGGCTAACAGAATTTGTCTTTTTTTTTTTTTCCTTTTCTTGCGAGGAGGGAAGAAAAGGAGGTAATCCATAATCAAAACTCCAGAAGAGAGAACATGGAAGAACTAGTTACCTCGAGAAAGCTAGCACGCTCCATCTTCCCATCCTCAGTGAAGAACGGCAGCAAGGAAATTTTGTCATTGAAGTACCAAACAGGCTGTTGATTATTTTTAACAGCCACCTGCAGAAGAGAGCTTGGGGGACCTGTGGACATATTCTGGAACAAAACCATGGGAAGAAGAGTTCTCCCAGAGGTCCCAGGTTGCAATGGTGGAACCTGTATCAGAGCAAAATTTCAATCCCCAAGACTAGAATTAATCGAACATTATAAGAGCTGCTAGTTGCTAAGTTACTTGGAGAGGGCCAGCAGCAGCAAGACCAAAGCTGTTCTTGTTGAATTGAATCATGAACCCATCAAGAGGAATCTGTGTGTTGTTCTCAAATAATATGCTATAAAATATTTGACCATCATGCTGCATCAACTGAGCACTGATTTGTAAGCCTTGACCTGTGGATGCAGGCAACAAGACAGGCAGAAGGGACCTGCAATTGGAGTTAATTCATGTCAATATCTTCAGAAAGTTGACCAAATTAATAATAGAAAAAGGCTCTAATACCAAAAACTTGGAGCTGAGCGTCATGTTAAACTTAAGAAAGAATCTATACATAGGCCTATATACAAACACATCATTGTTTATTATGAAAGCATGAAACAAGTGTCTTTGTTTCAGAAGAGAAAATGTTTTCTCCATGAAAAGAGTAAAAAAGACCAAACATGTGGCCCTCACCCAGCAGTTTCTGAGGGCTGACCAACTGGTACAATGGCACTGTTGTCAAGGCCTATCAGATCACCAAGCAACTCAGGTACAGATTCAGCATATCCTCCTTCATTACCATCAGGATATTCATCATCTTCACTTCTCTGTGTTGTGGTCTTCATTCGGGTGACAAATGCATCTGGAGGCTTGTGATATACAAAAGACAAGGTAGCAATGTTGGAGAGAAGTTCATCAAGAAGAGATGGATCGAGTTGGTTTGAATCATCAGTTATCACTGGCTTTTCAGCTAGCACGACATCTTTAGCTGCCTGTGGGACATTAAGCACAAATCCAGCATAAGTCATGACACGCAAGTCTAAAAAACTACACAGAGATAGATGCGTTTGCCAGACCAGCAGAAATGGAGATTAATTGAACTCAAAAGAAAATTTATTATTCAAAAAGTAAACTCCATGATTCCCTCAACTGAGTCCCAGAAATCACTGGGAAACAACAAACAATTTCAAACAGAAAAACTCACCTCAGGATCTGTTGACAAAAGCCGCCAATAGATGTATGCACGATCCCTTAGGTCAGGGTTATCTGTTTCCAAAGTGGCATTATTCAAAACTAACTGCAAAAGAATGTTGCAGATGAAGCCCTTTTAGCTTAATTACATGTATCTTTAAAGGCTGTTTTCCTTTCAATTAAAGTAGACAAAACAGCCAAATAAAAGCTATCTGTATGGTAGAAGCTGCAGGTGATTGCTACTAAGATTAAGTCAATATAAATTCTAATTCAACAACTATACATGAATAATAAGATAGCCTAAGAATATCAGAACTCAAAAGAGATCACGCACTAAATGCGGATCCATGGAGGTGGGCACAGAAAGCATAACTACTCTTGTATTCAGTAAATGAGAAGACCAGCCTGAATCATCTGCTGTGGACCATCTGTTGGCTTCTTTAGGAATAGTTTGACAGTTGCCGTCAGCAATTGCAGCTGGACCTGCGGAGGCTCTTCAGGGAAACTCTCCAAAAAGCTCTCAAGAAGCTCATCAGCATTGTCAATTCTTTCAGCATATTCACCAATAATCCAGATCATTGATGCCTTCAAGAAATGCAGGTAAAGAATAGTATCAAGCTTGAGAAAATTATTAACACTAAAGGTTTAGGCTAGAATACTCTTTCATCAATTAAAACAATGGAAAGATACCTTTGCCTCTGGCTCATCTAGTGTGTCTAAGTTCTCACATAGGGTTGCAATAATGGACTCATAGCTGCACATAGAAAAGCAGAAAAAATTAGAGTTCGGACACAATCTTCAACCCCTGTTGCTATTAACCACATCAGATGCTAAGACAAACGTGTTAGGGTATCTTCTGAAAATGTCTTTGATAACTATAATAGCCTCTTGGACCACGTAGTTGACTTTGATCTTTATGAGCTCAAGCAAAACACTAATACACCGCTCTGCAGCTCTCTCTAGCTTGATTGCACAGCGACCAATAGCACGGACAGCCTTCCTCACAAAATCTACATCAACTTCAGTGGCATACTCTTTAAACTCCAGTAGAACCTGCAACAAATTTTAAGCAAAAAAGTGCCTCAAAACAATGTAGATAGAATCATCCAATATAGAACAAAGGGCAACAAAATGATTCGTCTCATACCTGATCAATATTTCTGTCAGAAGCAAGCTTTATCATGATCTCTAACTTCTCCATCTTCACATAAATTGGATCATTGTATTTGCAGAAGAAGACCTGCCAGCAGAGAGTTCCCAAATAAGAAAGCCCTTCTCAATCATTCAGAGGGTGTTCCTGCAAATGGATCATTATCAACTACACAGGATAATACGAACTGACCTTAATTTCATGGGCTAGAATTGTAGGCCTCCTTTGAACAATAAGACTTATATTCCTTGATGCTACATACTGAATCTCTGGTTCTGCAGAGAGTAATGTAACAAGAGGAGGAGCCATCTTTTTACAGAGATTCCGAACCACATCGGTGCTAGTAATAAGCTCCATTTGTTGGAGGATTATCTGTAACATCATAAGAGATATAATAAATTAGATGATAGTGAAAATGTCAAAACAAATATTATAAGGGCGGTAGAATTCAAAACTCAATTCCTGATTATGAAAGAAACCTTGACGGCAGACAGAACAACCGCACAATTTGCATGTTGCAATCGTGGAGTGACTCTCTCCACTATATTCTCAGCTTCTCGAGCATCAGCAGCTTTGTATCTTGAGAGGGCATCTAATATGAAAACTTGACCCCATCTAAACAAGTTCCATGAGCCGCCAAGCACAACCAGAATAGAAATTATGCACAGGGAAAGAGAAAAATAAAGCTAATGCGCACATGCATATAAAAGGGGAAAAAACACCAAGACTGAGACCAAATGGTAAGTCCAGGGAATTGTCAGTTTAAAGCAAGCTTACTCGGTGCACTCATTGAGGGCAGTGAGAAGCTTTGAGAGCATGTGACTAGTGATCTCAAAGATAGGCCTACAGCCGTTCTCCTGGATTTCAGCAAGAGCAGCTACAGCATTTGCTACAACCATAGGATTATTGTCAGATATCAAATCCTTGAGGGACTCCAAAAATCCCCTATCTTCCACTAATTCAGCATTTATGTCATAAAGCTTTGCAACACATATAGCTGCAGTTTTGCGAACATATGGATCATCATCCTGTTAAACATGCAAACAAATCAATGATAGATTCATGAAGTTGAAATTATGCATGAGAAACTATTTATGACTTGAATAATGAAAAAGGTTTCAGATGCAAGTAGCATTTCAATAAGGCACATGGATTTCAACAGCCAGGAACATAAACATGCAAAGAGGAAGGCTTCACAATAACCTTGAGACATCGCTGAAGGGGATCACACAGATATTCAGTTATTTTATCAACACGAATGCATCCCATGGTTCGAACTGCCAGAGCACGAATCAATGGATTTGGGTCCTGTGAATCCTGTAAAATGTAATAGCAAAGTTTCCTCATATATGAGTAGCAAACTCCAGTATTAACTTCAATAACTAATTTCCTCTCTATTTCTTTTCCTGGAGTCTTAGTACATGTATGAGCATTAGGGAGGATTCTCAGGAAAAAGATTGAGATTGTATAACAAAAATAAAGCTTGTCAGTGTCCTTACCTTCACAAAGGTGTTGACAGCAAGTATTGCCAAGTCGGGCTGACTCTTCGCATAATTTATCAGATACAAATACACAAGCTTTTTTAACTCCAAATTTTCAGTTTGCATGCAATTTACAACATCAGTGAAAATAGAAGAAACATCTTTCCCCACGGTCATAGCAGCAATCACTTTCTTGACGGCATCTTTTCTCTTGTCCTGCAGCATATAAATTGAAACAAGAACTCCTCAATAGCTGAACCAAATTCAGTGAAAACTTTATTACTTCAGCATGTCAACCAGCAAATGCTCAAAAGCACAATCAGGCTTCTTCATGATGTCAATGCTAAACTAGGAAAAGCCTACATTGGCAAACAATTCTTTTGATTGCAAAACTTTTATTTACTGATGGTAGCCACTGGGCAACCTCAAGTTCGGCCTATTTGGTAATGCTTACTCTATAAAGAGTCACTGAAATTCTCGGCAAAGAGCATTAAGATACATAGTTTAATAGATGCAGAGAACTAAATAACCAGAGTCAACTAAAGCCGGTAGCCCACAACATTGAATTCTAGATACTGTAGAAGCAACTCCAAAGAAAAAGAATATCTGCACATTCATGCTGATAAAGCAGAAATGCATTATCCTATCACGATTATTAATTATTTCAATATCCTATCAATTACAGCAAGGTCTCCACGGTCCCGCAGCAATATTGCATTAACTAAACAAAGTTCGATCAAAAACTACGTGAAAAAAATTGACAGACAAACATCTCAAATTAAAACACAAGAACACAATCCAAAATTATCATTCAGCTAATCAGAAATGTCAGAAAGCAACGAGGCCCAACGATCCAATTTTCATTGGAGCTAAACTAATAACGATTTCAATTAGAAATCTCGAGATCCGAATCAGGGAGACATTCTGATGCAAACGAGCAACACATATCAGCAGGCAATTCAACGGAATCAAGCGAGTCAGGTGATCTTCAGAGGAACCACATAGACCGATTGCGGAACTACCGACGAGATGGACGTCGACCAAAAAAATCAACACAGATCAGAGTCCACTGAAGATACAGTGCATGACATCGATGAACAGAAAGCTGGCGGACCTTGTACTGCGAATTGAGCTCTTCCTTGAGCTCGGGGATTTCCCCCTTCTTTGTCGTGGAGAAGTATTTGGAATCGTGCCCGCTCATCTCCCTCTCTGCCTTCTCTCCCTTTTTCCGCTAAACACCACCAAGACGAAGAAGAAGGAATGTAAACGGAACAGGGACATGGCAGAAATTCAGTGTCACAGTTTTCGTTCGACGATGACTGATCCGGGAAGGCCGGCTCGGATGCTTGCCGGGTTCTCGGTCTGTAGCAGCCGGACGGGCCGCTAGATATGTGTCGGTTTAGTCTGGTTAGGCTTGAGCCGGAGCCGCTAGATATAGGCCGGACGGGCCGGTGGCCGCGGAGACAGCGGGCAGCCGCCCGAGGCCCCCAACGAAAGCTCCGGTCGGCGAACGTCGTTCGCGCAACTGCCGCAATTCGGGAATCTTCACGTAGCACTTGTGTGATGTAAGACCAAAATCGAGATTCTGATAAAATCTGCAATGAGTCAATGCTCTAAAATGTTCTAATGGTTAATTTTATTGTATTCTTACATAATAACAAATTATATATATATAATTTTATTTATCTAGACAAATATTCAAAAGTATAATAAATTTAATTTTATAATATAAAATTTTAAAATTTACTGAAGTTACTTAAATAAAAATACATTCAATTATTTTAATTAATTTAAATGATTAAATTTAAAGCAATGTTTGCTTATAAAATTTATTATAGTTCCGGCTATATAAATTTAATTTAAACATTATATTTATTTTATACTTATCAAACACCTCCAATTATTAGATTATAATCAACATTTTTTTATCAGTAAAATTAACGTGACATCTATCTTATTTATATTTAGTGAACTTTATAGTAAAATATAATTTTTTTCTAAATACAGCAGTCTTACGATTCCACCTATAGTGCTAAAAAATTCTTGTCATGGCCAAAACATTTCTCGTACTCTAACAACAGTACCAAGATCAAATACCCCCAAGTGCACCTACTTATGCTCATTCCATTACCCTTTGTATACTCTAGGCTAGACCCGTCAATTCGGGTTATGTCAATACGACACAAACTCTACTTTTCAAATTGTACCAGCACGACCCATGATCATCCCGGCCAGCCCAAAAATTCGGTCCAAGCACAAGTATTTTTGCTTCAATTGTGCTATTGAACCGTGCCGGTTATTGACGGTCTACTCTAGGACAATAAACTTCTCTCTTAAGGAAAACGAGCGCGTTATGTAATCAATTCAACATACGATAAAATTACCTACACCTATGGTCTGTGCACCCAAAAGTGGAACTTGAAAATTTTTAAGGCTTTTTATGGGTCCACGAGAAAGGATTATTTAGAAATCGGAATGATTCAACGACCTAAGCAAACAAGAGGCCCTTCCCTTCAAGTCCCATCCGGAGTTGAAATTATTATGTCAAGTTGGCCGCTTGATCGGGACAACGCAAAATTAATAGTTAAAAGGTAATATTGTGAAAATAAAGATAAAAATTGAGATTGTTATTTAATACGAAAAATATTGTATTAATATCTTATTCTAGAGCTATATTTTTTACATGGAAAATCTTGAGATGCCAGCACACAATCCTGATAACCTCGCACAAATTTAATGAATCACTGGCGACTAAAATGGGACTTAAGTTTGAGCCCCGTCGGGTTGATCGCGTGGAATAGACAAAATTAGAGGGCCTCATTAGGAAAGAATAAAAGAAGAGTAGCGTAATTTGATAATAACGCAAGTCGGAGGACCAAACAAATTTTGTTTTATTTTCATAATGGTACAACTGACACCCGTGCTTTTACGTAATTCAAAATGTTCCCCAGATTTACTTAAAACTTTTTTGTAAATACACGTTGACCTTGACTCCGGGGGTCACGTGGCCTAGCTGGATCAGGATATTTCAAGGCTGCTCCGGCGCGCAGTGCACCCGGCTAGTGAGGATACGTAAACATACCTGGGTGCATCGTGAGCCCGGCTCACATTGTATGTACTACGAACTACAAGTGTATTAATTTTCTTTTGTAATGACGTGTTCGGAAAAATATAAAATTTTATTAGGTAAAAGATGTGTATCAGATCTCGTTAATATCTCCTTCCCAGTCCGCAGTCTCCTTCACGCACCATCAAAACACGTTGTGGCCCCACCGGCGTTTGATTATCCTCGTGAAAATTCGGAGAATTTGAAATTGAAACTCGAGAAGGCGATCGGTTGACGAAGCCCTTGCCGTCGTCGTCAAGGTTTTCGCTGGTAAATATCTGTCTCTATCTCTCCTGCTCGAGCTTGACAACTCAGCTTCTTCCATCTCCCGGAGCGTGATCTTCGCCGAAGCAGAGAGACGAGCATAACCCCCCCGGTCGGAGGTATCTCGCGGCCATGGCGTCTCAGGCCAACATCGACAAGATGCAGCTCCGGCAGAGCTACCGGAACGTCTGGCACACGGATCTGATGCGCACGATCCAGGCCGATACTCCGTGTAAGCCCACTTCGCTCAGTTATCCGTTATGCTCTCCTTGCCTCTTCATCTGTAATGGACAGTTGCCGGTCCTCTTCTGACACAATCGGATCTCTTTGTGCCTGTCTGTGGCTGTAGATTGCTGCTTCGCCTTGTGGTGGTATGCACTTTGAAACTCATGGCTTCGTGATTCGCCGTGTACTATGGATCTGAGCATGTATTTCGGTTTTGTGCCCTTTAAGTTTGTTGTAATCGACTCAGCTTCATACTGATTGTTATCATTGATGATCGTTCTTATAAATTCACAATTTCTGAGTGGCTTGATGACTTGGCCTGACTGGAGTTGACTTCGATGCCCTTGGCTGTGATCGTGCACTTTTTATATCTCCCGTTGTTTCAGTCGTTTAATTTTACACGTTTGACTAAACACGGGAACTTGCTTAGCCTTAAACTCATTTTCGGGTTAAATTCAATCTCCTCTCTGTAATCTGATCTTTTCATCATGGACATGAATAAAGCTTCATTTGCTCTACTATCAATGTGGAGTTATTAGGTTAGAGATTGAAAACTAACTCCAGAATTAATTAATATCACAAGCTTACTGGTGTGGATGCACATTTAGGCTTAGCAGATCCTTTCTCTCTTATCAAATTTAAGTTTTGTTACAGTATTTGCACCGTGGCTTTAGCATTGCATGCTTATTTTTATCTGAATCAAGTGCTGACTGTTGATGGTTGTATCTTCCCGATGCAATTTGAATCTATCTTGACATTTTGTTACATTCTAATAGTGTTGTTTCTTTATAGTGGCCCGTGTGTCTCGTACTTGCTCCGTAAAAGAGCCTTGTATAATGACATGTCAAGGTAACCTATAACAGCTTTCTCATGTGCATCTGCCATCCAGATACTCCTGTAGTCTAAATACCGCTTCCTGTTGTTTGTATAGGTATGTTTGTTGTGCTGGTTACATGCCGTGCAGTGGCAGATGTGGAGAAAGTAAATGCCCGGAATTTTGTCTTTGCACTGAGGTATTGAATTCATGAATTTTTTTAGCCACTGGTGCTGATTCACAATGTGCTTTATCAATACTCCCAGTACTTTTTACGTCTCACAACCTTCTGATGTCAATCACTGATCATAGTAATAATTAATGATTAGAGAGGCTTTCTTACTTGCCCAAATCTCACTGAAATTTCACCTTAGATTCAGTAGAGCCAGCAATGTAAGTGAAGTTTTTCTACATTTAGAATATTGATCCCGGAAATTGCATATGAGTGTCTACAAGTAATTTGAAGTGACTTCTAATCTTGAAAGAAGGCACAACCACATCTTCAGTCTACTGAATCACAACTAACAGTTTAGTGGTCAGGATATGCAACAGTGCTATCATAGGCAAAAAGCAGAATAATCTTTATTTCTATGTCTCTTCCAGAAAAAAAAAAGGTCCTTCCCTTAAATTAATGAGTCCTATATGACAAAACTTGAGTTAATATATGAGAGGGTGATGCTCAGTCACCAATTCTGCAATTAGTTTGAAAACGGTTGCACAATTGATATGATAATCACTGATCCCGTTTCATTTGTCATAAAATTACTTCAAATTCTCACGTTCTCTATGTATTGGCAGGTTTTCCTCTGTTTTGGAAATTCAGTGGCCTCAACTCGCTTCTTGTTGCAGGATGAGTTCAACATACAGACTACAAAGTGTGATAACTTTATTATCGTATGTTCTTTGTCCCTCGGCATACAAATGTTCTACTCTCTCTCTCTCTCTCTCTCTCTCTCTCTCTGTGTGCATATACAGCCTATGCTATACATAGACAGGCTTCTCTGATGGCACTGATGTACACATACTCCACATGAGTTGTATACTTATCAGCTCGTTACTTGTTGAGCTCTTTCAGGGTTTCATGTTCTGCCTCCAACAAGTTGCATGCATTTTCTCTATTGTTGCCATGATAGTCGGCAGTGAAGAACTTTCAGAAGCTTCCCAGATACTCAGCTGTTTGGCTGATATGGTTTATTGCACGTAAGTTTTTCTGGCTGTCTGCTATCCTTCCCAAACTTTCTCGGCCATAGACAACCAGGACCTGATACTCTGTACCTTTCTTTTGCAGGGTCTGTGCATGCATGCAGGTAAGTAAATGAAATATTCATATCCATGCTAAGTTACCTACTGCATACTCCTATGGGCGATTCAGCTTTTTCTTTTCTACAAAAATAAAAATAAAAATAAAATCTTGGCATCTGTTTACAGTAATCTTGTTCTCATATAAAATGTGGAAAATTATAGCCTAAGAGGATTAATGGAACTAAAAGCTTTTACTCCCAGATGAGGAACCCCATCAAGCTCACTGGCCTCTGAGGTCTCCTTGCGAAGTTCTGCAAGTAACAGTGTGACGCTGATTTTTAAGTCATTCTTTATGCAAGTCTGTCAGGCAGTTTATGTAGTAATCGAGTTTGATCTATTTAGGCTGAGATTTGGTGATCATGACTGCCTTAAATTTGTTTTCTGAAACAGAAGATGATCTTGAAATTGTATATACAGGAGGGCATTATCATGAGTAGGATTCTTGCTCAGATCCATTTTGAAAAGATTCCTTGAGAACCAAGTTGATTGTAACTGGTTGCCTGGGTCGGACCCATCATGGTCAAAAGTTTTAAATGATGCTGTTTCAAAGACTCCTCTCAGGCTGCACCCTGGTTGAGCTCGCCCACATCTAAATACATTTTTCACTCGGGGTGTGTATGCAGACCCAGCACAAGGTCGAGATGGACAAGCGGGATGGGAAGTTTGGTGACATGCCGATGTCAGTCCCACCAATGCAGCAGATGTCCCGGTTCGATCAGCCTTACCCTCCTTCAGTCGGCTACTCGACTCAGCCTGCATATAGCTACCCTCCCCCCCAGGCCCCTGGCTACCCTCCCACAGGCTACCCTCCCCCCCAGGCCCCTGGCTACCCCCCTACAGGCTACCCTCCCCCGGGATATCCCAAGTAATATCCTCCCCCTTCCCTCACCAGAAGGTGAAAACATTCACTCTATGCTTGGTATATTGAGTACTACAAAGCCGGTCTTTGGTTGTGATCTTGTTCTTAAACTCATAGTTGTGTATTCGGACTCACATTTGACAGTTTGACTGAATGTGAACTGCAGTATTTGGTGTTGTGGTCTGAACATATAATGCTGGTCTCAGTCAGCCGATCGGAACTGTCCATGAATCTGTCTTCATTTAATTTGACCGTCACTTTCCAATAATTATACATCCAAAGAATAGCCAACCCACAAGGACGGTGCAAGGTAAAGATCAATAAAAGCCTAGCCATTTCTTGAAGGCCAGTGCTGCTTCTCTCCTCCTGAGCTGCGCTTCTGTCTGGAACTTGGGAGCCTTGCCCTTGTACAGCGTCTTATGATACTTGAGAAACAGAGTCCGGTACTTGTACTTATCGATGAACATCTTCTCTCCCTCCATCATCTCCACAACCTCGTTCGCCCTCACGAAGAACCCGCCCCTCATGAAAGTGTAGAGCACCGAGTCCAGTAGCTCCTGGTCGAACTTCATTGCGGTTGCATTGGCCAGAGACTTCATCTGCCCCCACAGCTCTGCGACCTCAATGTATTTCCCTCCGATGGCAGCATAGCCCGTGGCCATGGAGTGGAAGGTCTGAGCATTTGGGACGAGCCCAAGGCTCCTCATCTTCTTGAGAGCCTTCTCGGCATCATTCATGAGCCTCTTCTTGCAGAAGAAATGAATCACGTTACTCCAGTCATGTACCCCGCTCTTGATCCTCTGCCCATCCTTGATCTCGTCCAACAGCTTCGACATGGGTCCCGCTTCCCCACTCCGGGCACATCCCTGAACTAGTAGGTCAAACTCCCGAGCGCCACCGACTCTCGGGATTTTGGCCTCTTTCATCTCCTTGAACAGATTGAGCGCCCCCTCGTTGTCTTTATCGAGAATCCGAGATTGGATCAGAGCCTCGTAAGAGCTTGCATCAAGCTGTATCCCAGCCTTCCTAGCATCCCTCACAAGCGATCTTATTTCAGAGGTTCGATTCTCCTTGCAATAGGCTTTTAGCAGAGAATTGTAGGCCGAGGGACTTGCCCTCGCTCCACACAAACGCATCTCATCGAGGATATCATGGGCCCGGTCCAACCACCCGAGCGAGATGCACGTGTTGATGACATGAGCCAATGCCGAATCATCATGTGAAACAGGGCAATCTTCCCTCTCCGCCTTGATGAGAAAATCCGTCAAGTCTTTGATATTGCCCTCCTCCAGAAAGGCCCTGACCAATCTCAGGTACACTGTTTCAGTAGGCTGAAGAATCCCACGCTCATACCTCACCAGTTCTTTGCTGACCCGAAGCTTAGCCATCGACTCGGCTAGGAGTTGCT
Organism: Sonneratia alba; assembly: GCA_900174645.1. Taxonomy (NCBI): domain Eukaryota; kingdom Viridiplantae; phylum Streptophyta; class Magnoliopsida; order Myrtales; family Lythraceae; genus Sonneratia; species Sonneratia alba. The sequence goes on from FWPY01000041.1 coordinate 1,700,333, forward strand.
TTGCTTCAGATTCCATTTGGATGAAATTTCGGTCCCTACAGAAGTCTCCATACATAACAATAGAATTATCATGTGCAGACAGGTTCTCCACGGAGTCCATCTTCCCAGAGATCAAATCTCCATCCGAGCCAGATCTGGGAAGGGACTTAGGGGCATTGTCACTGACGGAATCAAACCGAAATGTGGCAGTAGCGAGGGTGTTCTTTGCTTCTTTCGCTCTCCGAAGCATCTCCAAGACCATGCCACTGGCAGAGTCTAGATCCCCCAACTTCAAATGGCACGAAAGCAAGCAATTGTAAAACTGGCAGAGCTGAGCATCGTTGAGATCAGGCGCTTCTTCAATGTGCCTCCGGAGTCTCCTGAGGTCTTCCCTCCGGCCATTTCTCTCATAAACGTGTGCCATTGCAACGAACAAGTTCGTATCAGCACTGATTCCCAACCAGGGAATCAATTCCAGGAGTTCCTCTGCCTTCCTAGAGCTCCCAAACAAGAGGCAACCCACCATAGCGAGGTTGAAGGCAGTGGCGTTGGGCTTCATGGCGATGAGCGGCGCATTGCTCTTCTTCCGTGGATCCACTTGGTTATCCTTGAACAACTGCCCGATCTCAAGGACCAGCTCGGCACCGAGATAGGCCCCAGTCCCCGTCCTTGACATGTGGGCCAGGACAACAGACCAACAGGACACGCTGGGATAGAGTTCCATCTCCACCAGCCTCCTCAAGATGGTTGAGGCAAACACAGGGGACCCGCGTTTTGCCAGCCCGAGCGAGAGGTAAATCAGAGTCTCCTTCTCGAACAGTGTCTGCTTACCTTCTTCAAAGGCGAGTTCCACCAGCCCGTATGACTTCTCGAGCCAGTGGAGATCGAGGCTCTCGGCGGAGCCCGCCAAGAGCCGGTTGACTACTGATTTCCGAGGGAACCCTTCCATCATCTGCAAATGCCTCTCATACAGGGCCCATGCATCACTGAATCTCCGTTGATCGATCGCGCTCTCCAGCTCAAGGCTTAGCTTAGCAGGATCCCTTGCCTGGACCAAGACCGTGTAGGACGCTGTGGACATGAACATCCCCAGGCTTCCAGGGAGCGCATCGCGTTTCGTTACATTGAAAAAGGAGCCCCGTCCAGAAAGCTCGACCAGAGATTGTTGTGATCTGTAATCCCGAAGCTGGAGTCCTTTAAGCTTACTGAGCAGAGGAGAGATAGGAAGACCGCCTTTCCTGGCGGGAAGCCCAAGTCTTCTCACACAGAGCATTACATCAGATCAGACACAAGAGATGTGCGAAGCAGAAAGACATGCACCTAAGAGATTCCACGTCAGATTCTCAGTAGCAATGGAGGGCGGCGGTACGACTGCACGGCCTTCACTGGTGTAAAGACTCCAGTATTTTCTCCGCCGCCGATGCGCGGCCCCTGTTCGACGTAATGCCTACGATAAGGGCCTTTTATGTCGATCGGGGAAAAGAACCGGTTCTCGGGGAGAAACAAACAACACATTCCTGGGATCCTCAGGGTGTGGGGCGGGTAAGTAATTCTATAACGGGCTTTATTGTGGGCCCATCATGGGCCTGAGCAGGCATCGGCCCAAACTTAAGCCCAATAGAAACATCGACCCACAGTCGGTTGGGCCATATCTCTTATGATTGTTTTTTTTTTCGAAATGGCGGAAGGGAGATGGGAGCTCGAAGATAAGGACAGTAACAAGAACAAAACTTTACGACCTCTTAATTAATTAAGAGGTCGAATGTAACATCATTATTTCAAATCTATTTCTCCGTATTTTTTTATGATCGCACGTTGGACCAAAATCGTAGAACGTCTCTTCCTCCAATCCCCGTCCCCCTTCTTTCTCGCCCGCTAGGGTTGGGTCATATGCCAAACATAAGCTTCAGTACAAAGTAGTCGTGGTCCTAAAATTTCACTTTGACTTGATTGAGGTGATTTAGTAACTCTTATATGGTATATAGAGAAAATTTACGCAGATATAATTTTTTTTCTTTTAATCCATCAGCAGACGAATCCCATCCGATCTTTGATTTTCAGTATAAGGATTTTTATTAAAAAAATATTAATACGTTTCCCACGGATATTGCTCGAAATGGTAAACACCGTCTGTCAAAAAAGAAGACGGCCGCCTAAGTCATCGTCTAGAAGCGTTAGGTGGAAATCCTTAATTTTGGTTTTGTAATTATTATTATTATTATTATTATTATTATTAAATAAACGAAGACGAACTTTGGGTCAACCGGTGAAGGTGAAACCGTTGAAATATATGAAGCCAAATTCTATCCTAAAATCAAACCGCCCGTACGACCATTATTTTCTCCGTATTATGTATATTTCCTCTTCTTTTTTGAAAAATAAACAAAATTTATGACCGAGAGAGAGAGAGAGAGAGAGAGATTCATCCGTCATTGGACTGAGACCATTGGCACTCGGATCGGTTCGATTTCACCGAACTTAAGGATTCTCGTCGGCATAAATCGGGGGGAAAACAAAAGACAATCAAGTGAACGGGTGCTGTCGGCTCAGTGATACTCATTCCGAAGGAAGTAAGCCATCGAATTCGAGTCCTTTCGGTGGAACAGCCTCGGCTAGAACCGGAGGAGCTCTCTACCTTTCAGATAACAAGCTCGGCTCAGGACCCGAATTAATAAGTTTAAAGTCAAGATTGAACGAGGAGGGAAGGATGGTTTTGATTTCCTCTTTCAATCTGTGAGAATGGTACTACCAGTCTTCTGGACGTTTGAATGGAATTTGGAAAAAGGAACACCATGCTGAGTGCAGAGAACCTTCTTCTCCTCCTTTCATGGCCAACTCTGTTCTTCTTCTAAAACAAAAGATAAAAAAGGGGGTCAAAGCATGCAATCCGCCGCCGGATTCTGAAGAATCCAAATGGAAATTTTGAACCTTGTGGAGCAGACAGCAGACAGCAGACAGCAGACAACAGACATAGTTTTTAAAACCGGACCGGGTCAGAAACCGGTCAAGGTATAGGTTCATTGGTTGGATCGGAGGTTTAATGGATCGAACCGTATATTTAATAAATAATATTAATGATACAATATTACTAATAAATAAACATAATATTATAATTTAACTATGATTTATAATAAAAATCATTAATATAATCATTATATTAGTCACAAATTTAACATAAAATATGAATATAAGTCTAGTAAAATAAAATAAGTAAATTATAATATGTTTTATTTTTTATTTTGTTATTTTAGGTTGGTTGGTTTTCTCACCAGTTCAATTGGATTCACTGGTTCGATTGGGAACCGGTCAGTTCAACTGGTTTTGACCTCATTTAAAGTGTAATTGGATTATTTATGAGAACCGGATCGGGTGAGTGGCTGGCTCCCAATCGAACCGGGTGGACCGGCCCGGTTTTTAAATCTGCAACGAAAATTACGAATTACACCCCCCCATGAAAATTTCCTATCCCTTCCTTCTATCATAGATTTCTTGTAGTTTATATTAACTCACTCTCTTCGCGGGTTACTAGGGGAGGGGGAAAGTAAGGATGAAATTCCTGGGGGGAAAATTGCACTATCCACCGTCGCGGTGGGGTCCGGTGGTTGTGGGTCAGTCAAATTCGATTCCCTTCTCGTGCTTATGTCACGAGATTCATCTTAAGAGCGCTTTTTAAACCTTTTTTTTTTGTTGTTGTACTATCTGGTTTCAAGGAGCTCGGAGGAATTAATCCATGTATTCGAGCTTGATCGGCGTATTTAAGGGATAAAAAATCTCATAATATAAATTTATTATATTCACGAGATTCAAACTTGAAATATTACTTAAAATAGAGAAATGTTGAATAGGCTTAATCATCTCCTATTGTTGGACTTCTTTTTTTTATTTGTACCGCATGGTATTTTCGGTCCAGCCGAAACGTACTTGAGACCAGTTTACGGTCGGATCAAGATCTCTAGAAAAATTTCCGTTGATTCTTTCGATATGAAATTCAAAATTTAGATAACTCATTTAAAAATCTAATGACAGAACCACTAACTTTACCCCCACATTAGTATTGTTGAACCACTTTTAAACTTAGATCGCCGGGGGAAAAACCAAAAAAAAAAAAAAGCAAAGTGCGCACACACTAGAAAAAGAAGATACTTCACTTGTTTGGGACACATGAATGGCACAGATGTCGGTATCTGTGTTGCCGGAATTTCGGCTAAATGTTCGGAAGAGAATTATGATTAATTATATATATATTAATTTTCACATGATTCGGCTGCGTACTATTTATTTGGTCATTTCATGATTATAAGCCGCCAATATTCCCAACTTCCCAAGACGTAACCGACTGCCCCATTTTTAAATATGACTGCACACACCGTTATCTTGAAGTTCACCGGTGTCAATTGAGTCGGCTGAGATATTATAGAATTTGAATCTTCTGAGTTTAGAGAACTCTATATTTATGAGAGTTCGCCTTATGTGGGCTGATCTATTGAAAAATTGCTAATGTAATTTAACTCCATAGTAGGGCATGTCCACTCAGTAGACCGAAATGGTAACCAAATCAGAAGTTCGAAATCCTTCCATCGACGCCTCACGGCTCGATTGATGATTGAGCAGTAGTGAGAAGAGAGATTCATCTCCGTTGAGAAAAAAAAATGTACAAAATCATCTGATTCATAATCTCTAGCTAGATCATCAATTTTATTGTTTTCTTTTTACCCCTCAAAAATTTCATTCCAGTTGGTCGATCGGTTTGTTCATGTGCAAATCGACCGTGGAAGAATGGAAATTTAGTCTTAGGAGTGTTGGGGGGGAAGAGGAATCTATCAATTGGGCGATAAACTGTAGTCCATCAGAAGAGGAGGACTACCGAAGTGATGAAGATCATAATGGGTGAAGTCGTCTTCGAATTCGGAGAAGCCGGAGGCGGCCCAGAAGCCCTGATTGACGGTCTCTGCGACGTCGTCGGGGACGAGGCTGGTGCGGCACAGAGGGCAGCTGCGGTGTCCGTAGCATATCCAGCGGTCGAGGCAGCCGAGGTGGAACACGTGGCAGCAGTTGGGGAGCCGCCGGGCCTCGTCCTGGGGATCCAACTCGTAGAGGCAGACGGCGCAGCTGTCGGGAGGGGCATGGATCTCGGAGAGCCGGACGACGGGGAGGACCTCGCGGAGGAGGGCGGCGGATGAGGAGGGAGGGGAATAGGACACGTCGGGCCAGGGGAAGGAGGCTGGGGAGTAGTCGGATGAGGAGGAGGAGGAGGAGGAGGGAGAGTCTAGGAGGTGCGGGAGGCCGACGAGGCGCAGGAGGGAGGAGAGGAGCCGGCGGAGGAGGGTGACGAGGGAGATGAAGTGGATGAGGAGTCTGGGGAGGATGAGCTCACTGTAGCAGACGGGAAAGCCCATCGCTTACCAGATGATGAGATGAGATGAGATCGCTGATGAATCCCCTGTGATCCGATGGAGTTCCTGTTAACGGAGGAGGAGGAAGGAGGAGGAGGGGAGACTCTGCAGCGTTTGCGGAGATGGTTGGTCTTATATGTATAGGAAATACAAATACATATATATATATATAGAGAGAGAGAGAGAGAGAGAGAGAGATTTCTTTCTTGGCTGAGGGCAGAGCGAGGGGTTAATTGCAGAAATATATATGAAATTTTAGAAAAGAAATAATGCGTATAAAAATATTTTTTTATTATATATTAATATAATAAGTAATAAATGTGTTTTTTTATCGATATAATTTGTGTTAATTGCATTAATAGTATAAAAAAATTAAGGAAAATATTTTAAATTAGAATGCCTGCTTCAACTCAGGTTCGGGATGGACGCCATTTCACTTACCGGGGGGGGGGGTGGGGACCGTGGGGCTGGGGAGAGTACGGAGAAGATTAAAAAAAAAAAAAGAAATTTCAGCTTGCCTTTATCGTCACGGCGCTTTTATGTTCACGGATGTAAAGGGCAACAGGCTAAGACTAAGCCTCCTCGACAGAGGTGAATGGGACAAAGGAACAGTGTCGCAGATGAGAATAGGATCATTTCATATTAGAAAAGCATTTCTTCCGAACATTTATTTTTTTATATCAATTTAAAATATTCCCCAGAGTTTTTGTACCTTAAAAGCAATCAACCTCGTATTATCGCAGCATTACCATAATTTTAATAGTTTACATTAATAAAAAATTTGCATTTATAATTATTTTTGGTACTAATAGAGTATAAAAAAATTGTTTTTCTCACTACAACTGATGCACTATTTGCATAATTAACCCAACATAAAAAAATTTATTTATGTAATAGTTTTTATTATTTTTTTATCTAATATTAATAATTACATTTTTTGGTTCGCTAAAATTTTTCATACATCCTTAATTTTTTAAAATAATTAAAAAATATTATAATATATTTATTTTATTTTATTATACTTATATTTATATTTTATATTAAATTATCTAATATAATAATTTTTATTATAAATTATATTCAAATTATGATGATGTGTATATTTATTGATAATATTATGTTATTAATACTATTTATTAAATATATAATTCGACCTATTGAACCTCCGGTCCGATTCATAAACTTATACCTACATCGATTTTCGATTTGATTCGATTTTAAAAACGGTTATAAGAAGGAAATTATTGTTTGAAAGGAGGAATTAAGAGATAGAGGAGGATTAATCCTGCTCGTTAGATTTCACGAACGGACGGCTGGTACAATTATCCGCTACATCGGATTCTGTTAAGATCGGATGGTTGGCTTACCAAACTTTACACGTATTTACCTCGTCTATCCCTATCCCATTTCCAGGTACGCTGGGGGCAATGGACAGTCCACGGTCCCAGAAATAATAGTTGCGTGCCTTTCTTGTGGTCACGGGCTATCCTCATCAGCACATTTACCTACCATTCATTGACTACTTACTGCATTTGAATGCGACCCTTAGGGCAATAAACACTGTAGAGAACTAGAAGGATATCGCCACATCTAGATGGGTCTGGGATCGTGTTAATGCGTGCCGTGCGCTGTACGTGTTATCTCAACGGAGAGTCGACCGAGGATGCCGGGAGTGCACGACGGAGGTAAGTGATGAAGCTATGACCGAGCAAAGGATCTCCGTTAGAATGGGAAGGAGGAGACGATATCGGGGACGTGAAGTTTGAGTTCATCAGCTTATCAACGGAGGAGGAGGCCGGAGAAAGAAACTGCACGATCCGAGAAGAAATGCGAGAGGAGAAATTTTGAGAGACGAGAGAAATTCGCAGTAGTAGGGCTAATGTCAGTTGAAAGTTGAAACCTATTGGACTTCGACGCATCATACCGTGGTGGGGCGGGCTCAGTTGGGTCCGATCCATCGCCGATCACGGCCCTTTGCTGCAACACTCCAAACAAAAAGGCAACAACAATTAGTTCAATGGAAAGGAACACGACACGCTCTTAGCCCATGCCCCGGGTTGACGGTGTTCCTCGACGTCCCGTTGTCGACTGCATTACACCGTGAATCAAGTTGGCCCGATTTCGCTGCAACGACTCCGCATGATTATCAAACAGTAATGGAAATGATCACCCTAAAATTCTTATACATGACATTAGATTCAACCCCACAAATATTCCACCATGTAATAATCGAATTCCCCGGATCCAAACAAACGCACACAGTGAAATGTTGTCCGTTTGGTGAAAACAAATGATTAAAAGCATGTTTACGCGAAAAAAGGGTAATTGAAGAGTTGATCGATGGTGTCGGACTTGCTTCACTCATCGCGCGCGGGCGCTGCACCCTTTAGACAGTAGCCATCATGTTGGGCGATGCACCAACCCGAGATGTCAAAAATCATTAGGGAATCCGATCTACTACTCATCATGCAAAAATTGACAGGAAAAGAAGAAGAAGAAGAAGAAGAAGAAGAAGAAGGTATAATTGAATTTGGAAGAAATCCGCCCCCGACCCCCGAGAGACAGTGATGAAGCCCGACTCCGAAGTCAAACCACATCATCGATCGTTATTAGTGTAATAACGATGGGTGTGCATCGTGAAAAAAATTAGTTGTGCGTCGCATTATCAATCGGGGAACACTATTTTGACCCTTCTTGATTTGGTAATCTTTAGCCCTTTAATCGAGTCCGTTCAACTATCTATCTATTATTATTATTTTGTATTTATCTATCGATCCACATTCTATGCAAGGACTTCTTGCTTTTTCTCATATGTATGTATGTATGTATGTATGTATGTATATATATGGATATGTCATATGTGCAAGGCATGGCCAAGCCGATATTCCTATCTGACATGCGTCGGATTCGGCCGCGACAGGGGCTGACCCACCGCCCGTCGGCCTCCATCTCCACCTACACGGCCCACCCCAGGAGACCTCGTCCATGTGGTGGTGGTGGGCCCCTCCGAGCATCCTCTCCTCCTCTCCCCGACCGCGACAGGCGGAGCTCTGACCGGTCACCCACCATCACCCTACTCGTCCTGCTCCTCCACTCCAGGCACCCACTTGGTCTCTTCCCATGTCCTGTCTTTGACTGCCTGTGCGCTCATATAGACAGTCCAAATCTTGAAATAGTAATAACAGCAAATTAAGCTAAAATGTAAAGCACGTTGTTGCTGTTCTGGGTCACTCAACCGCATAATAGTCTCGGTCTGCACATTGACTACACGCTTGATCTACTTATCAAAAGAGACTCCATACCTAATCCAATATCACAAGAGCACAAATTCATTTTGTCCAATAATTTTTATTTCACAAGCCACTTGACACTCATTAATGAATTGTAACTAATTCAGTCTCAGTTTGATATAACCAACTAAGAAATAGATCCCATTAAAAAGAAATTGTATATATATTTATGCGACTTAAAATGAAAATTTTATTATAGAAAAAAAAAAAAAGAGTTCAAACCAATTCAATCAACTCCATATTTTATATATATATATATATATATATATTTTGGTGTCCGGATAGTTGTGAGCAGACCGCAGTTTTTGTCGCCTCAGGGGACAGGGTTGGCAGGAAGCCAGCTAAGAGACCTTCCCAGCACCCATCGATTAATTTATTACTTGTGCTCAACTTTAACCTGGCATCCAGATTAACATCAGTCTGACAGAATCCAATCCGGCCTGTCTGACTCGATGATGATGACAATAATCTCTATCGTTCTTCAGCTTGCTCGATTCTCCGTGCATGAAACTTCCTCGAAATGCTCACACAAGAATCCCCACCCGATTTTGCCCGCCGGCGCACCAAATCATGACTAAATTGTCTGTCTTTTGTTTTTCTTTTAATCAGTGGTTTTTGGCCCGTAATAGTAAATTAATCTATTGAACGATATATTATACAATTTGGGATATGTTAATTAAACCCAAAATATCAACTATCGAGATTTTCGAATCCTAAAACCGTCTTACTGCATATTATCAGTTTACCAGCACGCTATCACCCTCAAGAATGTTTGCCTTCCCATTCCGGCTGACCCAAAAGAGTAATATAATATCTTAAGACGGAAATAAATAAATAAAAACAGAGATTTGGTGAAATATCAGTGTAATTGTGTTTTGGGGGACCTAGATTTGGGGCCCGGCCCACTACAGTTGGGCCACGAATGCCATGACTAAAGACGGGCCCAAAAAAGTTCTCCTTTTGGCGGGCCGTCCAATGGCTTCACCTTTCATGCCGAGCCCCCTCAATTCATTTGGATCGATCAAAGCACACCTTCGTATGCCAATCCACTCCCTCGATTCCAGCATTCACGTTCAAAAAGTCCGGCAGATTTCCGGCCGAATCTGGGTTCGAGCTTGGCGGGTGTAACAAAGTACGGTTCAGTCAACGAATCTTCCCGTTTTCAAAATTCAAACTGAAATAACGAAACAGAGGATAAGTGGTAGTGGTTGAGAGCTTAGGCCTATCCAAATTAGAGTGTGAGAAGTCATACAAAGAGCCGAGATGACTACTTCGGTAGGATCTAGTTGTCCCTTTAGCCACACAGCCGTGTTTACATATATATATATATATATAAAATCATCGAGTTCTGTGTTACATACAATATAGGTGGGGCCTGATGAGCCATGGGCCCAAGGGCGTCAGAAGACCCCAACCACGGCCCAATTTAGCCTCTGAATACACATCATAATAGTCAAAGTGGGCTCAACCGCGTTTCATTTATCACTTGCTTAAAATATTTGGCGAGCTTTCTCCTGTCCATCTCTACACTTACGTACCTCTTACGTAATCGAAAAATATATATTTGTCGGACTAAAGAGCCCGAAACGAAATCGATGACAGTCGCAGGCGACTCGGATATTTTGAATTCGATTATTTTATTTTATCGATGGAACGAGTGTAACCTCGCAAATACATACAGGACAAAGTAGCTATCCTTGGTTAGGTTGTTTTCCGTGGGAAAAGCCCCGAGGATATTCTAGCAGGAGAAACTTCTTCTCCTCGACAAAACAATTAAACAACACTTTTTTCTTGTTTGGTGGTATCCAACCTCGTCAATTAACGAGGAGTTTAAAATGAGATTATCATCATGAAATCTTAGGAGACAAAAACAAAAATGGCGGACAAGGATAAGATCTCTCTCTCTCTCTCTCTCTGTGGGTCTGATTTCCTCTGTTTTTCTTGTCATTTTTTAATTAAATTTAGTGCTGTCGGTGGCTCGTCGATTTCCGTCTCCTCGTCGTCGTCGTAGGGTGAGGAAGAGAATGTATAAAATAATTCTAGGGTTTGGCCAGCTTGCTGCAGGATATCAAGCTTAGCTTTTGCTAGCTAATCGTGTCTCTCGGACTCATTTTCCCATTCTCATCCCTTCTTGGCTCATGCCCCGTTTCTAATATTTGCTAGTTCCGATTTTTTTTCCAGGTACCAAAAAAAACAACCATAAATCTAAAAGGAACAAAGATAATTAAAAGAGAAAAATAAATGACGACAAGAAATCATATCAATAAGAATTAAATCAGTGTTTTAATATGAGAGATTGGACATGTACCGGACCCTTCTCTCCTTCTTAACCACGTTTGAGTTTGATTGAATAAGGATACTAAGGACACTCGAAGTCAATTTCTCAACCATTCACGGTGCTTGTGCCAGTTATAGCTACTTAGCACAAATCTGTCAAACTTTTAATCATAACATACATCACTGCGTTCACATGACATGATATAGCTTCCAATGAGAAAAGGGCACCTAATTGGTATTGTTTTATACACACACACACACACACTGTATTTTCTTATCTTAAGAGACAAATCAATAATTAAGTTCATGTATACTTTTGTGGATAACCTACCTAGCTAACTCATGCATGCCAAAGAGAAATTGCAACACAATTGCTAGCTACCATAACTTCTTGCATCGGAGCAAGTCGGGTCCTTTAAGCTGTTGTCTCTGTGGTTATGGAAAAGACTTCTAGGTTTGTGATAAGATATAGGAAAATAAAAATAAAGAAATTTTGAGATTTTTACTTATGAGAATTGAATTTACGACAATCAATATCTTACTTAACATATTTGTTTTACCAAGAAATAGCATATTTGTTTGGACATGAGTATCACAATTTCATGATCACGCTGCATTATAATTATATTAATTAATGCTAAGAAAGATGGAATCATTTTCTTTTAGCTGTAATATTGTTTGCATGAAAATGACTTGTACATAAAATAAGAGATAAATACATGGGAAAGGCTATATCCCTTTGTAACAATTTATTAGTCATGCTTCAGAGTGTGCTCTTTCTGCTATCGATGTAGGTTCGTTGACAAAACTCGATTTTTAAGAAAGGCATGTTCTATTCGATTCGAAGATCATTTTTCTTTCTCAGTGAATATCGATCATCTTACTTGAACCTAGATATTAATCAGGAATTATTATACTTATAGTGTCTATGTGTTACGGCCATAAGCTATGAGCCGGACCGATGCGTACCGCAGGTTGTGCCTCGTGACTGCGGGAGCGCATACGTGCTTATGCGGGGCACGTGGAGAGAAGGTTTGTGGTGAGGAGGCTAAGCTGGACAAGAGACTTGCTCGACCAACCAAGCGGAGTGGTGCGGAGCAAGGACTTGGTGGACCAAAGGCAAGTGCCGAGGCCTTGGGGTCGATGTTGGTCGACCAATGCAAGGTGGATGATCGCTAGACAGCCTAGGAATGCTAAGGCATGAGCGGAGAGTGATCGAGAGGCGCTTGATCACTTCATGCCAGGGACGATCGAAGGAGCCATGGAGTGTCGCTGTTCACAAGTAGGCGAATGCACGTGTGGGTGGTGAGGGAGTCCACGAGCCAGGCAGGATGCAACGCTCAAGGATGCTCGGTGAACAAGATGTGACCGAGCAACGGCACTCCAGGAGTGCGCACTACTCGATAGGCACGACAGACGCTAAGGCTGGTAAGTCGACTACTTGTGGAGATTGGTTAAGTCCTTGACCATGCTCGAGCACCATTGGATGCAGCAATCCCGATCGGACGGCTGTGATCGTAGGAGGTGATCATGGACGTGGGCCCCGGAGGAGAGTGGATAGGATCGACGATGATGAGTCAGCGCCTCGTCATCAGGATCGGGTCAAACAGACAATCCATGAAAGATTCTCCTAGGATATGGCAAATCAATATGTTATGGAAACAATCTTGGAGATTGCAGATCAACGGCCGAGATTGAACAGATCGAGATCTAATGGAGAGAATCAAGGGATTCAGATATATCAGTTGCCATATCTAGTCTGCTAGGCTCCTCTATATAAAGGGGGTCAGTTTCATTTTCAAAACACACCAAAACCGAGAGAGGGCACAAGGAGGAGCGATCCAGAATTCTCTGAGGAGAAACCACGAAGGTCTCAAGGCGTCTCAGAGAGGAGAGCCGAGGAGAGCAGCTAGAGAGAGCTGGGAAACACGAGGGAGAGCAGGCGAGGTAGATTGCTGCTGCAATTGTAGCTCAGCAGTGAGTGGGAGGTGAGTCCCGTTTACCCTTATAACGCCGAAGTGTGTCGGGTTAGGCTGTCTCGAGTGAGGAGTGTAAGCGGCGCAGAGGTCGTCAGGCACATACTCGACAAGCTGAGTGAGTCTGCTCGTGTAAAAGGGTTTTTCATACTTTGTACAATTGTGAATGCAAGTGGAGTTTTTCCCTTTTGTATATTGCTCGTGTTCGTGTGGTGTGATCATGTGCCAGGTGACTTCGGGAAAACCTCAGTTGTGAGTGAGGGCTGGTTGACAGGCGGAGCTGTCAACGCCTAGTGGGGTGCGAAAAATTTGTGTTCTGCATCGGCCCTGTGACACTATGTATGGTGTACACAAAGAACATGAAATGAAGTTGTGTGTCATATGTACTCCATTTTTTTTTGAGTCACTTCAAATCCAATGTAAGATACATCATTCATGGACCATCCTTCCGTTCAACCGGGTTCAAATTTAATTTGTAAAAATGAGAAAATGCACGTTGAGATAGTTTTACTGATGCGCAAATCCACCTTAATTAATAAAATATAATTTGATGCAATGATATCACTGTCAATTTAATAATTATGAGATTGTACATTGAATTAGTATCGTGGGACTTCCCATGTCCCTCCATTCTTCCTTTCTACTATCTTTCCCTAGGTTTATGTCTCCCACGTAACTGCGCCCAAAAAAAAGGGGGGTTGATTTGGTTTTTAGATATGAGGTGGTTGTGTATAATGAAAAAAGAAATCCTTCCATCCATCAACTCTTTAATTTATTGTGCTATATTTATAGATTAGGGGCCATATTCAATCGATGTTCTGACGTTATTGTGAAGCCATATTGTAGCATGAGATAGTTCTGACGTTATTGTGAAGCCATGATTATTTATATGTCGTAATTACTTATTAATACCAGGATTAATTAACATATCCTTTTCCTATTAATTAGCTCGGGAGAGAGAGAGAGAGAGAGAGGTCATTGCAACCCGTACATAGACATATCATTAAAGTTTTTGGGTCCACCACTACAACCACATAGGCTCTACTCTTTAGGACTATATGGCCCACATATGCGCCACGAAAACACGGACTGATCATCCCCCACGTCTCGAGCAACAAAGGCCAGGAGACGAACATGGGAATCGAGATAGACGTTCGAAAAATGCTAATCCTTCTACTTAGAGTTTGTTTAAATACAGATGTTGTAGCAGTACATGCCTAATTCCTCTCAACACATATGGATTTCTGAAACAATCCGCGGGCGCGCTGACTTCTTTTTTCTCGTCGGACATCAGAAGGGGACACAAAAAGTTATGCCGAGGTTAATTTGAGACGCTGACTTAATTTTTGATCGGTGATGATGCATATTATTATACTAGGTTATCTTTCTCGTTTATATGAGTACGAACATGGAACATATGATCTTTAGCTATCGGGGTCATGCTCATGTCTTTTCCTTGATCAAAATATATGATGGAGCGCACAATATAATATTCGAAATTCTAACATATTCAGTTTTGATGGGAGTTATAGGTAAAAAAGATTCTTTCAATCACAAATCCCTTCCACTTATGAGACTTCAATGCGCACAATTTATTTAACGGGAAGAACCATCGCATTTATTTTTATGTTGAGCATATTCTCTTTTCTGATTGGTGCAAGAAAAGGGGGTGGAGTGGACCACAATCCCAACTTATACATGGCCATATGTGATGCCTCTTTGTGCCCTTTGGAACCCTAAAATATTTTCGCCTGTGGGGGACGACGCATATCCTAGATCTAGGCTTTAATTTGTGGGGGGGCAACCATTTCAATTTTGCTTTCAATTTCTTCACCACAAACCCTAGAATGCTTTGCACAAAGCAAACCTCGACACATGACATGTTGAGGATTGAAACTCCCCCTTCTTCCTCACAGTTCATGCCACTTTTTACACGATTGTGAGGAACCTTTTCATCTCTTGGCTTAGGATTCACACTCATTTTCGGTGCATCTTGTCCACCAATGCCCTACTACACCTCCTTTATGATTGGACCACTGTGGGCCGTCGGATTAGCTTCTTCATGGTCGGGTTGGATCCGAGCTCGAAAATCTCCATCCGCTGGCATATACATACATGTGGATACATAGATAGATAGATAGATAAAGCGATGGTTCATTAAAAGAACCGGGAATTTTTCTCCCACCTTGTGACCTTCTCTGTTAATTTCTCTATAGAGATGTCATGCTAAGAGAGGCCTAACTTTTGATCTGCTTTTGAGATGTATTGCCCAAAATAACCGGAAACCCTAATTTCTAGTTTTGTTGCTGGGAAAGTAGGGGAAAAAAACCATTTAACCACCTCGGGATCGACCCGACAAGTTAGTGAGCCATACGAAACGTACGATAGGCTTGCGGATTGATAGATGTAGAAGGGGGAAATTGCCGAGCTTGTGAAACTTTGAGATGGGGGGACTCGAAGTAACAAACCCTAGATAGCTAGGGATTAGTTTTCCACATATGAACAATACTGGTTCGATCAAACCCCTGTTCTTTCACTCTCAGCATTGCAATTTCCGAACAAGGGGGGCCATGTTCCCCCTTTTTCCTTAACGGCCACTCTGATGTTCATTCTCTCTCTCTATACTGTCGAACAAAATTGACGATTAATCGACACAATTTCTTTCCCTTTTGAAGATGAAAGTGGTGAATACCTAAATAGGG
Organism: Sonneratia alba; assembly: GCA_900174645.1. NCBI lineage: Eukaryota > Viridiplantae > Streptophyta > Magnoliopsida > Myrtales > Lythraceae > Sonneratia > Sonneratia alba. The sequence goes on from FWPY01000041.1 coordinate 1,715,950, forward strand.
ATCACTCCATTGACAGTCCCATTCGAAGCAGCACATGTGCATTCTTGCCTTTCTACGGTCATGAAATTTAAACTCGAGATTTTTATGTAAAGAAAATTGGGTCGAATAGTTTCAACCAACCGCCCGTTGAGGAAGGGACATTCAACTCTTTTTTTTTTTTGTCGGATTAGTCGGATTGACTGGAATGTAAACCATACATAATGCTACAATTAAAGTGGGCCGAGCTGTGGGTGGCGTATTATGAAGCACAATTGTGACAAATTGCAAGATGCGGACGTCTCCCGCATAAGTGGGAAATTAGGGGGAAAAAGGAGAGAGAGAGAGAGAGAGCCTCTCTTCCAATTAAGAAAAAAATTATGTTATTTTAATTTCAATTATTATCAATAAAAAATAAAAATGATCGTTTTCTCTTATTTACTTTTCCTTCCTTACCTGCATTGATTGCATCAGCAGCAAAAAGTATACCCTGGCATTATTTTTCAAAGTTATTATTTTTAAGTATAATTAAATTTAAAGGGAGTCCATTTAACGTACGTACCGACATTCGTCCACCCAATAATTTCATTAAATTAAAAGTACAGAAAATAAAGAAAAATAATGCTACGGCATAATTTTCCCATGCAGTTTCCATCTCCCTTTCTCCTTTGACCTTCGCTACTATGTCAGGAAGCTAGGCGCGCGCGCGCGCATGTGTATTTATAGGGGTACTCTCTCTTTTTCATTTTACAGCGAATGGTATTCGGAAATCTGTAAAGCTCCGGTTAATTGTCGGTCTATCACCCAATGATGTAACTACCAGACGAGTCTTGAAAACTTTACCGTCCACCGGAAACTCGGGGCCGTGCATGGACCACAGGGATGGCGGGCCAGCGATTTTGGGAAACTGGGGGGGTCCACCTCAGGCAGCAGATGAGGCTGGACAGTGGGAGTCTGCAGTGCAGAGGATGAGGACGCCATGTTTAGAAAGCCACAGAGAGAGAGAGAGAGAGAGAGACTGAAAATGGGGAGTTTGGGATATGATCAGATCAGAGAGGCGGCAGGGAGGCCCCTCCGCCTTTTCTGGGAGGATTCTAAAGCCTCTGGCCTTCCGACCCCACCCCCCCGGCAGAGCTTCCGTACAGCTACATCTGCTTTTCATGCATGAGCCAGCAGTGTCTGCACCCGCAGATTCACCCTTCATAAATCTCCTCCCCTTTTCTGCCCCCCCCTGCAACTCTTAAAACGGCTCCTTCTGCTTCCCATTGCAATGCAGTCTCACTGGCGAAGTGGAAAATGGTGCACGCATCATTTTAATCTAACTAATCTAAATTTGACCAGTGTCAGATCACTTGACTGAGATTAAGGACAAAACTCTCAAATTCATTTATGTATTTTTTTCAATCCATAATATTGAAGTACAATATTTTAATTCAAAGGACGCCCTTAGATCAACCCAATTGATTTGTGATATTCCTATCACTGGGTGAAATTTGCTCGCCCCACCAAAATAAAGTGGAACATGTGTAAATAAGATTACTGGGGAAGAGAAGCCCCCGAAGACAAAAGCTGATCGTACGAGACCGAGAAAGGCCAATGCCGGGAGTGGGGGTTGGGTGGTGGGCCGGGTGGCGTCAGCGGCGTCAGCAGTCAACACAGAGCTGCGGTGCAGATCAGACAAGTGCAAGAGAGAGGGGGAGAGACATTCTAGATAGCACCCTTACGTATAGAATGATCATATAGACCAGCACCTCGACAGTTAGAAGAGTAATTGCTATAACCTCGTATTAATTTCATCATTAATTGTGAGACATATCGAACAGTTGGTCAATAAGGGTTTTTTCGCATCATTTATGCATATTGCACAACCATTTCATTAAGTAAAATTTTGAATTTAAAAAACTTTTCAACAAAAAAAAATCCATCATTATAAGTGCTTTATTTATAGCTCCGGCTACGGTCTACGCGGTGTAGTTGTGACCCATAGAAGAAAAAGTGGAATATTAAAAGCTTTTTATTTATTTATTTTGTTTCTCTGTGCTTTGTTTCATTCGTATATATAGATGGAAGGCTGGACCACACGGCGTTTAACGGACCAAAATTGAAGTCTACCACCCTGTGTCGGAACCCTAAACCCTTCCCTGGCGCGTGGCTCGACGCCCTCAGTTTTTCTCCTCCCTAACCCGTCCCCCACTTTTCGTATTTGGACTTACGCCCTTGAAATATACCCTGACTGATCCTGACGTGAGCTATGCTTGTGTACTAAATAAATAAAATTCTCGTAACATAATTCATTGAAATTTTTAATGTCCCTTAAATCCAATATTATATATAATAAGAAAAATATTAAATAATTTTAATTTATTTGTATTTATAATATAACATAAAAACATGTGTGGCATTGCAATTTACTCTGTAAATCGGATGGGATATAAAAGCCTGTCATCCTCAATGATTGGAAACGTCTGCAGAGAACACAACACGGGGGGTTTTATTCTATGATTGGAAATCAATTGCCCGCTCGGTCAATCATCTATTGTGAGTAAAATGCATTGCCATCATCAGCCACAGCATAAGTCGATCGACCCCACGAGTCACAGTGTACTCTGTGGCTCGGGAAAATCATGTGCCATAAATAATAAGATATGGGGGGTTTGATTCACACATTTCCACAACAAATATACATTTTTTAATGATTTAATTTTCGACATATACAATATTTTAGTATCCGAAAGATCCATACGATCATGTCGGTACACTGGGGATTGAGCCTCTCCTGTCACAAATTTTTTCATTCGTAAAATTCGAGCATATAAAAGTCCCCAACAATTTGAACCGGTCTGGTCTTGGTGTAATGATTTTTAAAAAAAAAAAAACAAACAAACCGCTGGCAATGCCACCACCACTCATAGTCTCATTGGTTGCAACCCCACACGGCCCTCTGTGGTGCGCGTGGGATGAAATACTAAATCAATCGTCAATTATTATTTCTTTCCATAAATTAAAAAAATAAAAAAAATGTATGTGGTGGTCCCATTTTGTAGAGAGAGGGAGATGCCGTGGAGTGCTTTAACGGGGGAGGGAATTGAATTAGAATTCGATTGGAAGGACTGGACCACACCTCCTCCTCCTCCTCCTCCTTCTCCTCCTTTCCAACCCCACCCACCCCCCACCGCCGTCCCTCATTTTGGAAGACAACACTGCGCACACAGCCCTCCCCTCAGCATCTACGCTCAGTTCGAATATGATAAGAAGAAATTCCGATGCCACCAATATTCCGATGCAGCTAATGGCATCCTGCCCCGTAAAGTTCGAATGCTGCAGACTGCGCATAAGTCATCAACAGAGTAAAGCGCAGGGGTATGGATCGATATGGATGGCGGATTTCCAGGGCACCCGACTCGATATGTTCGAGGCAACAAAGGGTTGCTCACGGATACGATGATATGGCTCGATCCCTCAAAGATTACGGTAGTAGCGGAATCGTACATGTATAAAATAAGGGGGGGGAATAGAAGGAGGCCTTATAGCTCCCCCCACACAACTCGAAGGAGGGATCCCAAATCCCAATCAAAGAACGAAGAAGTTGCAACACTGAGCGCCATCTGAAAAAGCCTGCAACATCTCCTACTCAGGAATTGAGCTCTTGGGGGGGATCTGTGACCTCCTCTTCTTTCACCCTAAAATGGTTTCCCCCACTCTTATATTTTTTAAAATTTTGAAGTTTTGATTATTACCCATCTAAATATTGACTTGCTCGCATGTATTCTTCTTAATTAGATGATCTAAACTTGAGAGATTACTAGAAAAAAAAAAACAGAGAGAGAGAAGGGAGATGTCTAAGTCACTACAAAAATCCATATTGATTATGTATGTGTCTTGTAATCCCTTTCATAGACATGAGAAATGTGTTTGGATCATGATAGTGGTGTGGTGCAAAGGAAGCTGGCGAACGGTGATTTTATTAATTTTAAGGGTAATAATGGATTTAATCAATAGGAGCCAAAATAGAAAAGGTTCAGCTGGCGGCTTGTAGACCGTCTCCCGGGCAAAGGACACAGGCATGGCTTCCAAATTCCAGTCCAGTCCCTTGGCCCCGACCGGTTCTTGGAACCAGCGTGCTTCCCAAAGCAGGGGATCACCGCCAGTCTTCTCTTTAATTAAATTAAGATCGGATTAATCCAAGCAATTAGATCAAGCTTAGAGATTTTTTTTAGCCTTTTCCCTTTAGAGGCACTTTTGTTTTCTACCCATCATTCTCTCTTTAATTATTGGGCAATGGATTTAATAATTGAGGTAGGGGTTGGGGTGGGGTGTGGCGAACAATACACTTTGAAGGGTCTCTTCTTCTTCGAATGTGTTTATGACCCACTTGCAGCAGAAAGTCTAAGCACGTTGTTTGAGATAATTGGCCGTTTATTTTCATTTAAATAAATTCTCATATTCTACCAATATATGATTTGAAGAGTTTTATTTTACGATAAATAAGCTGATCTAACTCGAATCTGCATGTCATCGCACAGTGAGCAAAAAAGAAAGAGATACAGATGACCACGCAGCATTATACCATTAAAAAGTATTATACTATTAAAAGAACTATCAACTGCAATTAATTCTCGGTTGAATTATTCCAGTAAATCTTGGAGAAGAGGCAAGGGAGATGGGGTGAAGGGGTATCGAATGATGAACATGTATGGGACCGGAGGACTGAGGTGAGGAGGAGAAGAGAGGACATCCTGTCACCTGCATCGTCTGATCTATTATTGTATGTAAGGAGAAGTGTCTGATCAGTTTCTCCCTGCGAACCCAAACCCCCCCCCCCCCCCCCCCCCACGGCTCTTTCTGTTTTTCCTAGGATGAGCTTCTCTTTTCTTCTCCGCAGAGAAACAGCACAAATCTGATCAGAAATTGGAAGCAGCAACCATTCTCTCTCTCTCTCTCTCTTTCACACACACACAGAGAAACTCCACTTGCTGCAACTTGGTAATATATTGACTCCCTCCTTCTCTCTCTCTCTTTGTTCTCCTGTTCCCTTTCTACTGAGTCGGTTGTCTGCTCTTTCTCTTCTTCAGCTTCAACAAAAGCATCAAACGAGAACACAAAACTGATCAAATTCTGATAATATGTCCGTTATAGTATCTGTCACTCGGATGATGCTCACGTCTCAACTCATGCCATATGGTCAGAGAACCCCGTGAGAGAAAGGAGCCAGGAGACGACCACATGGCCACGCCGACAGCAGCAGAAGCGGCCAACGGTTTCTGCTACCCTGATCATCAGCCGGCCGCCGGCGCCCATCTCGTGGGCCAAATCCCGCCGGGCTACCACCAGGGCGCCGACACGATCTTCAGCAACCTGATGGCCGTCAACAACGGCTCGGCCAACTGGCAGGAGAGCGAAGCCACGTCGACAGGATTCGTGTTTCCCTGCGGGAGCAACCAGAGGCCGAGTCAGGGCCTCTCCCTCTCCCTCTCCTCGGCGGATCCCTTGCCCATCGGGCTTCAGCCATTCCAGCTGAGGCCCTTGAGCAATAATCAAGATCACAATCAAGAGATCGGGTTCGGTTCCACGGGCTTGAGAGATCACCACCATCAGCATCATGGGTTGGTCTTCGGGAAATCTCCATTACTGCAAGGTCAAGTAGGGCAGTTTCAGCTGAGGAGCTCCAAGTACTTAGGCCCAGTTCAAGAGCTGCTAAACGAGTTCTGTAGCCTTGGGACTCATAGTACTAAGCAGCAAAGCAATAACGATCAAACGCAGACTATGCAGAAGACCCAAAAGCCTGACAAGAAGCGCGAGGAGGATAACAACGGAAGTAATGTCAGCTCGTCTTCTAGTGCAAAGAATCAGCCTCTCAGCGCGCTCGAGTTGATGGAGCTGCAGAAGAGAAAGGCAAAGCTGCTCTCACTTCTTGATGAGGTATGTATCTGCTCCCAAAGTTGCTCCCTTTCTTTATCTTCCCCTTCTTTCACCTGTCTTCCCCTTTTCAGAATTGAGGAATCCCAACATGCATTCCATTTGATGATCATATATACAAATTGAAGGATTATAACATGTGAAAGGTCTAAACTTTACCGATCGATTATAGATCAGTCGATTCGGTCCACTTGCGGGCCTTCAAATAAATGCCGGAGGCGGACCCTTTTTTTCACTCTCCATTTTGATCTGTCTTAGACTCCTTTTTTCCCTTTAGCACCGAAGTAATTATTCTGGAGTGGTCATTTACAATGGGTTCGATTGATCAGGTGGATAGAAGATACAGGAATTACTGCAACCAGATGAAGGCGGTGGTGTCTTCCTTCGAGTCTGTTGCAGGCCATGGAGCGGCCAAGGTGTATTCAGCCTTGGCCTTGAAGGCCATGTCGAGGCACTTCCGGTGCCTGAGAGATGGGGTCATAAGCCAGATCAAGGGGACCAAGAAGGTTATGGGAGAGAAGGATCCAGTGGCATCCGGGACTAGCCGGGGCGAGACACCGAAGCTAAGAATCATCGATCAGGCACTAAGGCAGCAAAAGGCCTTCCAACAGATGAGTATGATGGAGAGCCACCCATGGAGACCCCAGCGAGGCTTGCCTGAGAGATCCGTGTCGATCCTTCGAGCCTGGCTCTTCGAACACTTTCTCCATCCGTAAGCCTCTCAATCTGTGTCTTTCACCCTCATCGATCAATATAACATGTCCATATACACATCCCTCTGCAGCGTCCGGACAGGCTTTTTTTTTTCCCTGTTTTGCATCAACGTTTCCCCCATGATCACGTTACTAAATTCGATAAAAGTTACAAACAATTCGTTCCATCCCGAAAGTTGAAGTCTAGTGTGTGAAATTGGTGGATAGCCTGATTCCATGCTTAGAGATGGAAGATAAGATATAATCCTCCATGTCTCATGCATATTTAATACTAGTTCTGTACTGCGAGTGCCAGTACACACATCTTTATGTGTGCTGTAATCATTTGCTTGCCCCAAACAAAACAATTCATCCCTTTTGGTACTTTCCTCCGATCCCCAGTATGACTTTTTTATTCAGTTGTCGTGTCAAATTATTGTATTTGGTGTTGGTACACATGTTTCTCCAAAACTGTCTCTGTAAGTGTCCATGGTTTGATTGATTTCTCAATTGCTCGGATCTCTTCATTTTCCTCCTATTATTAGTACCAATTAAATCCTATTCAAGATCGACTTGATCCTGTCACAGGGGGTAACGGTTAATATCCTTACTACTCTTTTTTAGCCTATAGTCACACATGAATTCATTTGTTGCTCGTAATGCTTATGATTCCTTGTAATAATGAAATTTCACTATGTTGTTGAGTTCTTTGCTGCATGACTCGACATCATATGATTTTTCTTCGGTTGCATTGTCAACTAAAGTGAGGTAGTGTTTCGTGGGATTTTTGCAGGTATCCGAGCGATGTTGATAAGCACATACTAGCCCGCCAAACCGGTCTATCGAAGGGCCAGGCACGTCCACATTGTTCTCGTCAAAACCCAACAAATTTTGTTCCTTTTAGCAAATATAATGCCAAATAGTCAAGGTCTTTCAATAGGTTCTAAGAGATTTTGATAGCATAAAATAGGATATCTGCAATTATAACTGATGACTGGTTCTGTATGAGAACATAACCATATACTATATTTCATATGATAGATAGTTACATTGCGTTGGTTTTATTATTGTTATTTTTTTTTCAACAGGTTTCCAATTGGTTTATCAATGCACGAGTGAGGCTGTGGAAGCCGATGGTGGAGGACATGTACATGGAAGAAATAAAGGAGCAAGACAACGTGGAATCCTCTGATGGGGCCATCGACGCCGGCACTGGCACCACCAAGCAGGGTAATCAGAACCCTCAGGCTGCACTGGCCACGCTTCACCATCGAGCAGAGGATCAGAAGCCGAACATTGGTCACCTCGTCCGGATCGACTCAGATTGCCTGTCTTCTATAATACCAAGCCCCACGAAGAGCGACCACAACCGCCCCTCCCGGAGCGGTCGGAGTAACAATCTTCAGGATGATCACCAGCATGTTCGTAGTATCCTCCACCATGGGTTCGGCCGGGTCGGGGATGCGTTCGGGGCTGTGGAGCTCGACTTCTCATCCTACAACCACAACTCGGCGGGTGGGCCAGCGACCTACGAGGACGAGAATCTGAACCATTTCCCGGGCGGAGGGGTCTCGCTGACTCTCGGCTTACAGCAGCATGGGGGCAGCAGCAGCGGGGTCAGCCTCGCCTTCTCATCGCATCGCAGAGTTCGCTGTTCTACTCGAGAACCACATGAAGAATGCCAGCCCGTCCAGTATCTCTCCTCGACAGCGAGAACCAGAAACTTGCCCTATCTGGAACCTGCATGGGTGCGCAAGTTGCTGCACGACTTGCGGCTTAATCACTGATGCATCCATTATATCATTAGAAGACCTCGACCTTTCCATGGAAAACAAAGGAATTATGGTGATCTTTACATCGTAGGACATATACATATAATGATTCTAATAAATCTAGGGTTTTTGGCTGAAATATTAGTATACTCAACATGTAAATTTCTCGGTTTATATATATATATATATGTCTATATTATATGTAATATCTTTCCATCGGAAAGCATTGGAAAAGAAGAAACATTTTCTGTCCTTCTAGTGTTAGATAATAGGGGTTGCTTTCGACGTTACCTTGATTAATGCAAATGGTACACGGGTAAATTTTAATCATATTCCCCCATTTTAATAGGCGACATATAATGTAAAAAATATATGTATTATATTCTCAGCTATGTCTATATTAAATCATATTCCTTCTAGTTTTAGCTATAGTTTTTCAGCGGTAAGAGGGCGATCGATGTGGAGCCAGCAACCACCCGGTACCAATGATATATATCATGACGTAACAGATTGGGAGACAGAATAATCGCGCCATGTTCGGTTTTCTTGGTAAGTATCCGATTCTTAATAGAATCCTTCGCAAGCACTTGCGCGTGGGTCCCTTCCACCAGCATTATCACGACTTGTGATCGAATTCATTGTGGCTCGTTAATTTATTCGGAGACCGAAGTTGGAGGCTGTCTTCGGTTTTGTTTTCTTCTTTCTCCGGGTAGATTATTTTCGATGTGGTAGAGGCAACTAAGTCGATTGAAGACTTTCAGTTAAGATGGAAGCGATGACAAAAAAAAAAAAAATATCGAAGATATTGCCTTCGGTTGGCGTGATGCGTGTCCCCCTGTTTTCATTGCCACTAAGAAATGTGTCTAATAATAGCTTCGTATGAAATAGTATTTTGTCACTTTGGATGGACGGTTTACGCCCACTCCTTTCGGCCAATCGGAAATTGGTGCCTATCGTGGCTTCTCACATGCTCCCCGTCATCATTAACCGCGACGGGGCCCTAAATATCTTTTCAATCGAGGAATTCAAGCTATAGATTAAGATAATCGTGCTAAACGGTAGTGGTGTGATAGATTCTATCGAATCCACGCCCGAAGAGTAGCCCATATTGAACTCGCTGGTGCATTTTACTTGTGATATGATGATAAATTCTAAAACCGCGTTTGGCGCGATGTAATTATAATCATCATAGAAGATTCCAATAGTCTTGCCCGCATGCGTTGAAACCGAGCCCGCAACATAATGCATAAATAGGTTTTGTAATGTGCGCGTATACGTGTAAGATTCCCGGCAATGAATTCTCCACACAGGCAAGACTCTTTGTTTTGTTTCCATGTTTTCCGAGTCTGCGATCAAGACTTGGTATGGTCTCCGAAGACTTTGAACAAGCTGACTTGGGAGCTATTTAGGGTTTTGTGAGTCTTCATAGTGACCTCGATAAGGTCAGCAAACACGTAACCTCAACAACCCTAGTTAAGCTTTGATCTTGTGCAGTTTCTACAGGAGAATGAGGGGCTGCATTCTTAGTCAATCACGCATACATCCCCCTACAGAAAAGGAATGCTTTAATCCGATCTGTCCAGTTCATCGCAATGAAAGAGAGCACTTCAATATGCCTTTGCATTTAGTCCGTTGCCTCTCGTTGACTTGTCCAATTCTTGCCTGATAAATCCAAAGAAACAACACAGGGAAATAAAACCTATGGAAGATGCTGACGTACACCTATCCAAGTGAATGAGCAATACTTACCAAATCGTAGTCCGAGTAATATGAATGAAGATTGGAGATAAAAGGGAACCGAAAGAAAAGGATAGACCAACCAAAGTCATATATGGGTCTCTTCTTGTTTCCACTCCAAAAAGTATGCTCAATACACCGTATGATTCAATAAATCAGAAAATCTCCTTATCGGTATCGAATTATCGAGATCATATGAATACGTTTGATCTGCCTTTGTAAGCAAATAAGATCAGCCCATTCACGAATTTGTAAAATTACAATTGCTATTTCAAGCTCAAGTCCAGGATCAACTCAAAATGGAGGCTTCAATACCCTTCTTATGTGCTGTATGTAGGACCCCTCGTTCTTATTTTTGGTTAAAGCCCGACTGTCAAACATATAGATGTGGTCACGAACAGGAGCATCTAAATTAAGTAATGGTTTGATCTATCTTGTATCATCTCAATGGATCTTAATTCATGAGGTTTATATAATATCCGGGATCATCTTGCGGGCATCTTAGTTGATCAGTTTCAGCATCACGGCCATCAAAGCTCACATAGTACAAATAGAAAGCGAGGAGGGAAGTTATTGATTAATTATCACTCCATTTACTACTTGTAACTACCCGACAAATTTAAGGCTGTTGGGAAGCCCACGGTTTCTCTGATGTAAGGATGGGGAAAGCCCAATTTCTCTGCTGAGTCAAGGTCCCATCCCATGGAACCGACATTGACTCCGGCATATTTTCATTCGGTTGAACCTCATCGTTTTTATGCATATGCGATTGGCTCTGCCTAGTTTGATTTACCCCCGTCATTTGTGGTGAAATGAACAATTTCATGCTGCAACCTATGATGAAAGCTGAGATCGATATTTGTAAGATTATGGACGGCGTTCTCTTCGTCATGTTGGTGAATGATTCCATTTCTTCCTTTGCTGTTCGTCATATACCAACATTTGAGCAGAATGTTTACATTTTGAAAAACGATCCATTCATTTCATCCAGCTGCAGAGGATGAAACATTCGGAAGAACTTCCTGTTCCGATCTGCTTGTAAATGTCACCTCAACCAATTCTTTATTCCCTCTGCTATTGTACATCATTCTTCGGTCTTGGCTACCACAAGAAGCGTCGACCTAGACCATTGCGTAACACTGCTATGTCACATTAACTGCGAAACTCTCCGCCTAGACAATTTTTTTTCCCTCTAAATGATGGCAGGTCTTGCATTTCTTCCGCCTACTTAGTCTTCTTACGTGGAAGATTCTTTCAAACATCCATGGCTGCAGTACGAACATCGCCAACCTTGCCATCCATGGTTGAAGAGTTTTCTCGACCTCACCTTCTCGGCTTGCCCTTTCCTGTTGAACGGATGTCTCGATCTTGTTGTGAGATAGGTAACACTTATGCGGATTGCTTGGTCCCTTCAGTGGCTCGGGGATGTTATAGGAAGAAGGGATCAGCTGTTCACTTGTTCTACTAGCGAAAGAGAAGGAGAAGGAGAAAGCAAGGAGGAGTAGGCATCTTTCAGCGTTGTGGGCGTTTGAGGGAGCATGCCAGCTAAGGTTATCCTGCTCTGCTGTGCAAGATTCCTGCCCTCTCTCTCCAGAAAGATAACGTTGTTATATGTCAATCTCACTGCTCGGTCTCGATCCCGCTAATGCTCAGATATACCGGTGAGTCCACTGTTTTATTACACAATCAAACAGGTGGGGAATCAAAGCATCAGGGTGGCGTAACTACCGGATGCTGGTTTGTCGAAACTTTGGTAGATATAGAGCAGCTATCATTCAATTTGAGTCTGACCCTCATGCCCGAGTTTGTCAGCGTACATTAGGATGATAAAATGCAAACTTTGGCAGCATTAAAGGGGTTTTAGTATTATTATTGTTATTATCAAGGAAGGCATTGAATTGGCTCTGGCTCTGTGTCATGTCCTTGTCTTCAGGGCTGATTCACTGTGTGGAATCGAATCTTAATCTATTCGTTTATTGCACCAAGCCCAACAGGATTGTCCTGTTAACATGTACAGTTGATGCTGTCCCACATGGTCAAGTTGCGTGTCCCAGGGCAAAGGACACCAACCGGTACGGCCCTCGTTCCATCTGCCGAGATGATCGCAGCCTGGGATGTCATTTTCTTCGCTCAATCATATTGCCCGGATTGGCAAGGGTCAGCACAGGCTGCCTGCCGATTCACAACGGTGGCTATATCTTGGACTGAGGGCAGAACCTGGAAACAGAGTACGATCGGAATCCGCATGATCTTCTTCTTTATGGATGCTCAAAACTCAGAAGTACTGAGTTGTTCTGTGCTCTGTATGCCACACGTGCAGCTGCAAACAATATGCTGCATAGTTTATAATGCGGAATCCTCATCCTCCATGCTGCCAAACCTCTGATTCATGGCAACTGTGTACATATTTATTTTCCCCTGAGCTGTTCGATTGGTATGAATAGATTTCTTTCGTATTTGTAGCTGAAAGCATTACGAGAATGTCCCCATTTTTCGATAAGATACAGGGCAAAAACTCCGGTGAAGAACATTAAACCATATAAGAGTGGGATAATATGGCCCCCATAAATGTCGCCTACAACAATCAAATTCTAGGAAGCGGAGAGTCAAAGCAGTGGATGCCATAAGTGGCACGAAAAGTCCAATGGATCCACGGATCCGCACACATATTGCATTCTCTATGAATGTGTGCTGAATCTCCACTTGCAGTCGGTGGAGAAAGGACCTTCGATGGATCATGATTCATAAGCTCTATATGATATCCGTGATTGACTTCCATGTAGCAAATCGACTGGTTCCTGAAACATGGCCATCAAGCATGGAGATAAATTTGGAGAATTACAGACTCCATCATCATGTGTGGCGATTTTGTGTCCTGTTTTTCTGTTCTTTATTTCATGTTTTACTGTAACATTCAGTTCCAATTTGTCTGTGAGGCTCTCCACGAGGTTTTTGTACTGCTGCAATTCTATGTGGCCCTTGACTACAATAACAAGGTCCAGGCTACGCCATCGCTTATGGTGATGCTATTATATCATGTTAACTACGAGCTGTTGGTCTGGACAAGTTTTCATAACAGTGGTGAGTATTGCATTTCCTCCGCCTACTTTGTGTTCTTGCAAGGAAAGTTCTTTCAGAATACAAAGGATGAAGCAGACGATGACAAGAATGTAAAGGCAGAAGTTATAAAGAAGAAGAAGATGCGGAAGAAACACATAGACTAGTGCATTCACATAGGCCATAGCTCATTACAAGTGTCCTGAACACAGTTGATAACTCAATCCCTTGGGAAGCCTCTTCTTCTCGATTGACGACGATGTGAGGATGAGGCTCGAGTGATTGCAGAAACAATGGAGTGGAAAGCATTCGCTGCTATCCTTGACTTAATCTGCCCTCTCTTGGGGAGGGGCCTTCCGCTCTTGAAGTTCTTGCCCATGGCTGCAGTACGAGCATCACTAACCTTGCTGTTCATGGTGGAAAAGTTCTCTGGACCCCGCCTTCTCTTCCTGCTTTCTCCTGTAGGAACGGATGTCTCGATCTTGTGATGGGGTAGATAAGTCTTACACGGACTGCTCGGTCCCTTCCCCCGCTCGGGCTTTTATAGAAAGAAGGGGTCAGTTGTTCACTTGTCCTACTAGCGAAAGAGAAGGAGGAGGAGGAGAAGAAAGCTAGGAGGAGTAGGTGTCTTCAGCGTTGTGGGCACTGAGGGAGCATGCCAGCTATGGTTGTCCTGCCCTGCCGTGCAAGATTCCTGCCCTCTCTCTCGAGAAAGACAACTTTGTTTATATGTTGACCTGACTGCTCGATCCTGCTAATGCTCTGATAAAACCACACGAGTCCATGGTTTTATTACACATCGAACAAGTGGGGAATCGCAGAATCGGGGCGCATAATTACCCTATGCTGGTTTTTTCATTTTAATCTGTTCTTTGGTAGATTTGGAGCGGCAATTCCTCCAACTTGAGTCTTACCCTCACAACTGAGTTCGTCCGCATACATTTAGGAGGCTAAAATGCAAACTTTGGCAGCATTAATGGGTTATATTATTATCGTAGTAGGCATTGAATTGGCTCTGGCTCTGGCTCTGGCTCTGTCTCCTGTCCTTGTTTTCAGGGCTGATTCTCTGGGTGGATCTTAATCTATTTGGTTCCTGCACCAAGCCCAACAGCATTGTCCTGTAAACATGTACAGCTGACGATGCTGTCTCACATGGTCAAGTTGCGTTTACCCAGGGCGAAGGACGCCAACCTGTACGGCTGCTCATTCACCACGGAGGCACGGCCTTCGCCCCGATTCTTCTGCCGAGGCGATGGCAGCGCAGTATGAGGTGAGGACATCGTTTTCATATTGCCCGGATAATCTCTCCATCGTTAACGCTGCAGCATTTTGGAAGGATCGGCACAGACCACATTCCGATTCACATCGGTAGCTCTTCCGTGGACCTGGACATAGCATAAGATCCCAATCAGCACGGTGTCATTTACGGGGATGCTCGAAAGAACTGAGTTGTCCTGTGCTCTGTAGACCCACACGTGCAGCTGCGTCAATATACGGAATAGTTTATGAGGCGGAATCCTCATCCTCCATGGTGTCAAATCTCGGACTTGTTGCAACGACATGTATATATTTAGCAGAAAAATGAATGAAGAAACTGTTTTCATCAAGATCTTAATTAATGAAGGCATAATATAAACACAGTATGGTGAGATTTTGACTTTGGGCGATGATGTTCGGAAGATTCGTACGAAGTAGAGAGAGCACTATAATCTATGGGTGCCTACGGTGCCTGGGAGTTGTCGGTTCACTGGCCAGACAGCTCTGTCCCCGGTCGGACTCCCAACACCCACATAATGCAGGGCAGCCTCGACGTTAGTTTAATAAAAAAATCAAATCGGATCAGCTCCCCAGCAGCTCAATAAAATAATTGTCAAAATTATTAATCATTTAAGTATGAGGTTTCTTATTTCAATGTGGTTATGAATCAATGATTAAAATGTTCGATTCTTGTAAGTACAACTTCTCTTCATACAAGATAGTTTGCTTGAGAATTGAATTCATGGGTGTGCTTGGACAAGAAAGACTTCAAGTGTTGGGGAGAAGTTCGAACTCAGGTCGAAGCTTGCCGGCTGGACAGACCAAGGCATGGAAACCAGACGCCACCCTATCAAGTGTGGAGTCAATGGGACGAGTCCCTATGCGCACATCAGAGAACCGTCAAGTCACTGAGCACAGATCGTTGTTCTATAATGAATGTATCGCTTTCCAAATCTCTCTACATCTAGAGTCGAATGGTACATGATATGGTCTTACGATGATGCGATGAGAATGACCAATAAGAGTTTGAAGACCAATTGTCTTCTCTCTTACTAGGCCTGAAAAGCTGGTCGATCATCGATGGACCAAACCAAACCAAACCTGCCCGGCCTGGCCCAGCCCATTGAAATCCTTCGAAAGGGATTCCTCAAGTGTACAAGTCGATGGTCCATCCAAATCCTCGTCGGAGGAAATCTCCACACTAGAGAAAACAGGCACGTGGACGTCTCGGTCACATTGCCTTACACGCCACACCTTGTCTTCCCAATATATATCTATTGCTTCCTTTTTCCTAGTCTTTGATGTGTCCAACCCGACTTACAAAAATGCAAAACATACGAGTCCGCACGACCCCAGGAGTTTTGCTTCAGGAATCAGTCCTGAATTGCCTGACCTGAGCATTGTATTTGGTTCAATCTCTTGACCATAACATGCATTAGATGTCGATTGGATGGATCCCTCCAAGTATGACCCAGTCGGCCGTCCGGTCGTGTGTGATCATATTTCGACCGAGGGCCACCTCCATCAAGTGCTACAACAGATCCATTCTCGACTGGAATATAGTTTTAGCACCACAAAGCCACGGTACACTGAAACCTATAAAAAAAAAGGTAAGGTCTGAGTATAGTATGAAAAAATCATATTTTAATGGTAAACCTATAAAATCATATTTTCGAGCCGCTAGAGAATATTGGGCATAGCCGACTTTTATGTTAGCATTGCCCAAAATAATTGTGCTGGAAAGTTAAAAAAATAATAATAAGATAATTATAATTTTTTTTAAAAAATAATTATTTCAATATTTTTAAAAATTAATATAATATTTAAATTAACTAGTTAATTATATAATGTAAATATTTATTTCAAAATATTAAATTATCTAAATTTATTTTTATTTGATTCGTATGAGGCGCAGGCCACCTGAAATAAGAAAAATCCACATTTGATTTACAATTTTGAATCCAACTAAAATGGTGGACTGTGTTGGCATAGCCCGAAGATCGTCGTACTAGTCCGAATTGATAGGTCTACCATGATTCGATTTTGATCCATAATGTTTTTCCCTAAAGACAAAACTTTCTGTTGTCTTTGGGACTGAGATTTGCTTTAAAATAAATCACGTGCATTGAGATAGGATTTTTGATGAATCGATGTTGCCGAGTGATGGAGAGCCGTCACAGAGAGCTCCGCCACTCCGGGTTCCGTGTACCGCCTTCTCTCCTGTTCCGTGTTTGGCCGTTCGCCACCATTGCCATATTCATTTTTTTCCCCGTCACAAAATTCCCCCCAAAATAGAAAATCTAATGAAATGATGATAACAACTATAATAATAGCCTTCACAATACATCGAATTTCGGTTTCCTGACATCATTTTTGACCTACCGCTAATGGATTATGAAAATTCGAGTCTTATTAGTATTATCTCTAATAAAAAATATGGGAAAGTAAAAAATTATTCTAAATCACGTGTAACTAGACAAACTTTTGGGATTATCACGTTTGATTAATGGACCATTTGCTCGGAGGCCTTCGTCCTTCGCTGGATCTCCTTCTGCAATTCTTCCGAGCCACCTGCCTGATCTTCTAGCTCCTGAAACCATTACAGACAGCCAAATCATCGCTCCCCATATATAACCGGTTCGATCGATCACCGGCCTCACGTTGCCTGACCAGGTGTTTGACATAATAATAGTGGAGAAGAGGAGGGCCACGGTTACCTCCGGTCCCAAGAATAAGCCGTATGGCACCCCGTCGAATTTGTCCGAGTGATGGAGCTACAAGACACGGTACGATGAATTAGTCTACGAGCATAAATATAACGTGCATATTAAACCAAGACAGAGATGGTCCCTGATCTTTCATAAGCCAATGCATCTATATTGAGCCATGTTCAAGTCAATTGACCAACGCGAGAGATTTGTAAAATTTGAAACCAATACTTTACTTGATGGGCTGCGGCTACTCTCCTCAAGTAGGGGACATTAGCAATTGGTCCGACCGGGAACCGGCGGTGGACCAGTCCGTCGTGCACGAACATGTAGGCCATCCCAAACACTGTAATGCCTAAACCCTGAAAATATGAAATTAAATTCAAAGGTCAAAAAAGACGGGGGGGCGGGGAAATCAATTTCCAAAAGTTCAGACTAAGATGCGTCGCTCACCAAACATCAACGTGTCAAATCGATCGTGAGCCAATAATAATAATATATTTTGAAACATATAACTCTTGAGACGTACACCTGGGCGTCAGTCTTCGACCGTGGATTGGTGAATTAAATCAGAATTAATCTTGTTGGGTTCAATTAATCGACCAGAGTGACGTCCAATGAGGTCGTCTGTGGGACAAGACGAGACGATATACCTCAAACAAAGCATCCGATTCGCTGATTTTAACTAGGTTACTTTCTTTGAGCCATGTTGGAAGGGAGTTAAGGGATCGAACTTACGGCTCCAAAACAGAGGCCGGGGATGAGGCCCTTGTTGAAGTATCCATAAGCCATCAGACCAATGGCAGGGACCGCATTTATGATCGCAAAGGCATCGTTCAGCTCATATGGCCCATCTCTTGGCCGGTGGTGAGACTGCCCACAAGATTAATCAACTAATACTAAATTACATATTATTTTTTTAAAGAAAATGCTGAAACCAACTCGATTTTCAATAAAACGTATGGTGTAGTAATGGAGAAGTAATCAATCATCATGGCGGAATTAAGGCAAATCCAACCTCGTGCATGTGCCAAAGGGAATCGTGCCATAGAGCCCTGTGAGCCCACCTCGCCCAGTACTCCATGCCCACCTGAAACGTTACCAGCCGATTGCTCAATCTCATTGGTTCATCTCCATAACGGGTTGAAGAAATTGGGATTAGTGTCTGATGAATTGGAAAGATCTTAGAGCATTCTACTCACCGCAGCTCCGACCGAGAGCGCAAAAGTCCCAAACATCTCGAGGATCGGCACATCTCCTCCCTATCGACATAGCAAAACAGTACGAGAAGAACAAATTCCGATTAGCAACTATCTGACTGATATTCTTCGGCGCGGAAGTGGGTCTGACCGCTATATGGTATCCCGAATAATTTAACAAGTATCATCAAGAGCTTTTGCCTCACCTCCATCTGCCAGGAGAATCTGTAGTAAATGGACACGACGGCCAAAGAGCTGATCCCTAGGCTGGACATGATGGCGGCGACGAGGTAAGTGGTCCTCTCCACCTCCTTCCTCGCCGACCTCTGCGCTGCCCTCGACGAGACTCCGGCCCGAGGAGGGTGGCCCTCATGCTTCTCAAACTCACCGGTGGGAGCGACTTCATCGTCTTTTATTACTCTCTCGTCCGTCGCCCTGCATGCTGTTATTCTGAGGGTCTTTCTCTGCCTCGAAGCGTTACTGAAGGCCACCTTAGCCTTCGGAGGTGGAGAGGGGGACCACGAGGAGTTCGACTCCGATCCGAAGGGTTCCCGAGCGTAACGGTGAGCTAGAGTGCTTGCAGCTGCCATGACTCTCGGACCAGCAGAGAATCTCGGAGCTGAATTATAGATGATGAGGACTGATCGACGGAGTTCTCAAGTTCCGTGTTTGAACTCCACAAGCAACAGGAGTTGTATAGGCAAAGGTGTTCGTAAAATATAAACACACACACACACACACACATAGACGAAGCATATAGAGGACTTTGGGGACTTGTTTTCAAATTAAAGGGGAGATGTATTGGGACGTCTACATACCTTCCAAAACTAGAACGACACCCAACTTAAGTTGGATGAATTGGCTTATGATTTCATATATATTCAAATTGTATAATGAGTAAAGAAAATTTAGGTGAGAAGACTTTATCTTTTTATTGAATCATTATATTTTAAATACAAATTAATTAAAATAATTATTGCATTCGTCGTATTAAGTGGTCTAAAGATCATCTCACCGTCCTTGTGGGGGATCCCCAGCCACCGTTGGGGTGGAGCCCTTAAAGGGTTTCCGATATGGGAGCCTATGTCGGTTCAGAATACAAAGGAACATGGCATTAACCAACACCCAACGGTACCCCTCTGTGTCTGCCGTGGCGGGTGAAACACCACCGCTGATAACTCTTTTCTATGCATGACGATGATTTATTCTTTACTTGGGGTAAGAAATTTCGAATTCAATTGGTTTGCAGGATTCTTTATTGCTCTTGGTAAGTGATGTTTTAATTGTACGAGGATGGATCTTTCCTCAAGACTACATCTTAATTAGATTTGCAAATCCCAGGGCAGTCCTCACCGACTGACACAAACAATAGTGACCCTTCAAATTTTAAAATTAAATAGATGGTAATATCTATAAAGTTTTTATGTAAATATATTCAAATTTCTCAAATTAGAATTCTCATTACGTGCTCTAATTCGACAACATTGTCCATACTTGGTATACGTCCCCTGAACACTCATCCAAATATATTTATGGTGAGATACGTATTTTTTTCTTGTGCACTTAAATACGAGCTTGATGTTCGGATATATAATGAGGCGTAAGCTCATACCTTTGCATTATGCCATGATAATAAATGCAAAATTTCACATGCACTATAAAAGTCTAGATTTTGTCTCAAATTTCTTATATTTCTAAGAGTTTTTGTTTTGGACTTTAGATATTAAATTGCAATCCCAAGAAAATGGTGAAGTGAACATCGGTGCCCTTCCTTGGTAACAACACAAATTATCAATTCATGCACATATATGATATGCAAGTTGCATATTGGAGCAGTCCTTAGGTGGAATTTATCTTGTATTGATAAAAACAAGTGACATGATATGTACAAGTGTGTATGTATATGTATGTATGTATCTATTCTCGGCCATCATACATGTATTTATATTATATGGTAGGTGCATCCCCCTGTATCTAACTAAAGCAAGTTCTAGGTGGTGTTGGAATTTTCCCTGCCACGGCAAAGCACATGTCTAATTAAGAGAATTTTGTGCAATAATAAAAGTTCTCATATCTCTAACCATCAGCTCATCAATGTCAGTTTTATCTCACACACACACACATATATATATATATGCACCTAACAGGAATTATGAACTATGAATCATAGAAATTATTAATTAAAAATTATGAATTTTATTTTGACCGGTGATTTTCCATGCTGCTGTATTCTTGTATTTACACGGGACAATTTTTTACTCGGAAATCGAAAAGCCAAGGCGAGTTTGTGGCCGGTGGTCAGGTGGGGGACACGTGCTATGGGGCAAGGGGACAAGAGAGAGAGTTGGCCGTGAGAAGAAATGAAACCAATCACGACAACCACCCACGCGGGTTCGTACCTCCTTTTTGGTCACATGTTCCTTGAATTTGTCGCAAAATAAAATAAAATAATTCATATTAAAAAATCTTTTATTTATTTTTAAATAAATTAATCTCATCCAGACTAAATTAATTGGAATATAATAATCTTTATATATCAATTGATTTATAAAAAATTAGTTGTCTAAAATATTAAATCATTTTAAGTGGTCCATATTAAATTTAATTATGTATATGCGCACCTCTTTTTTTTGTTTGGTCATGTGCTACGGCAGGAATTTTTTTTCTTTTTAAAAAATTGATTAATGAATAACTAAATTAAATATAAAATATAAAATATATTAAAGACTTAACTGACCAGCAAAAATAAATAGTAATATAACCGCATTTGGCATCATTAACCTAACTGTCACCATAATGCCGCACGTGTAACCGTTAAGGATACTGATATTGCATTAAGCATATTAACGTGTCTTACGTATGTGTGCTCTTGGACGTGTTGGCTGCGTGTTTGGCCATCTACACTTATTTTATCCATAACAATTAGTGGACTAGTCTGACACAAACTTAAATTATACGGCATCCTTATTCTTCTAACTATTAGATGGCGTGTACTATAAAAAGCAAACAGATGCGGTATTAGGGGTGGATTTAGGAGGGAGCACGGGAAGGTGATCGATCGCCCCCATTTAACTTAAGAAAATCTATGGAATATTATATGAATCTTACTTGAATTTATCGGGCCGGAGTTTTCAATGATTCGAGCAGCAATAAAAAAAAAGGCTTGCATTGGACTCAAAGGAATTGGGCTGGACCTGATTCATAGGAGAAGAAATTGGGCCAGGCCCATTCCATATAGTCACAATTGGGCCAGGCCCGCCACTACAACATCCATACCATTCTGACGCTCTCCACCCCCTAATGGTGACACATTTGACATGTGAAACATACTCACGATCGATATGTTTATACGGCAATGAAAACCAAAGAACCAGACTTACCTACGACCGCGATGAAAAATCCAGTCCGAAATCATGCGCATGCCATCAATGATTGATCGGTATACAAAAATACAATTTTATCGATCCGCCTTTTTTTCCTTTTTTTCTTTGAATTTTTCATCGCGATCATACTGGAAGAAACTTTGCAAGTTCTATGATTCGTGGGGTTGGGTCATGTCCTTGACGGGTGAACAGACACGAATCTTGTCGTCCTTTTCTGATTTTATCTTCTCCATACCTTTAGCCGGATGTCCTGTAAAGAGGGCGCAACCGGAGTCCGTCGAGGGTCTCCTATACGTTAAATCATCGGAATTTCTGTTCATCCCACTCAGTCCTGCACTCGATGGATAATATTCTCATAATCGAATAATATTACAAACCCTACCTACCTACGAGCCATAGAGTGCATGTGCACGTTTCCTCGACCGATTCAAATCTCATTAGTTATGGTGGGAAAAATTGAAATAAATATGAAATAGAGCCAAATCATATATCTTTATAATTCAATAATTCTTCGATTTAATCATATTCTCGAATCTTTTTGCTTTCCTTTTTTGCCCATAAATGATGGGACAATTGAGGTTGGTCTTGCCTTTTTCTCCACTGTCACAAGTTGACATTTAGATTGATGCAATATCGACAATAGTTAGTCTCCAAATCGCCCATTAACTTTGATTTAACACCAACTCATCATCGGATTTCAGCTTTTTAAGGTAATTGTGGTCTTGAGGCCCAGCCCACCACACATTGTCGTTCTTTTGCTACCAAAAAAAAAAAACCCAATTTAACAGTGACACCAACACCCAAGATCAAATGCGTAATATTCTTTCTGGGCATCGAGAAAAGATCTGTGCACTGACATGAAATTCGTGACGAGCAAATAACTGTTACAGGTCTGACCAGCTGCGACTAAAGATCTATAATTTGGAAATAATTGAGGTAGACTAGACTGTAGATCATAGATCAAAAACCGAACCTGAATTATGTGGGCGGCTAATGCGATTATTACGTACGGCTTCTGCATAGATTCCACATTGTTTTTTCCTTTTTAATTTTTAATTTTTGACACATACTTTTATGCATAAATTTATTTATGAAGGATATATGTCCATTTATATATTATCATATAAGGGAGTCAGTTTATTGGTAAGCTGATAATATTCAATATAATGCATTCAGTAGATTAATTGAGTATTATTACCAAGAAAAAATAAACAGGCTATGGCAGACACACGAATGAGTTTTGCTAAATTGGCTAAGACATATGACGTGATGGGCCCTAAATTTATAAAAATAAAGACGCTTTTCTAGTCAAATTTTTCCATAAAAAAATCATTTAACATGTTAAATTTAATATCTGGTTTATTTATTTTTTGTTAGGAGTGAGACCAATATCCAAAAAAAAAGTGGAATCACAATATCAGCAATATATAAATATATACACATGCTCAAACCAAAGCCGCAACTATATACTAGGGTTTTCACGTATATCTTTCTCTCCCCTAATTTCCTCTTACTCCTTGCACAAGATAAAAAGAGTGTCATCAAATCTCGGGAGACCAACGCACCAAGATGAGTAGGGGAGGGAGCTTCGGAGGAGGCCAGAGCTCCCTGGGCTACCTTTTCGGCTCCGATGAGAAAACTACTCCGCCTCCCGTCTCTCCGAAGGTAAACTTGCCGCCATACGGCATCGACACTCCCATCACGGAGAACCCTCCACAGAATACTAGTCGCTCTCCCAAAAGTTCTGAGGATGATCAGACTGGCTCCATCTCCAACAACTATCACAGGTCTGAGGGTCAGAATTCTGGCAACTTCATAACAGTGAGTTCTCATCTCGAATTATTGATCATTTCTTAGTGATCTCTTGGTAGATGCTTCTTTGTTTGTTTTTTTTTTTTTGGTAATTCGTCTTTGTGGAGTGATCTATCCACAGATGGCTTCTTGATTACTGCACATGTGAGACTTGGTTTTCAGGGCCGTCCGTCGACCAAGGTTAAGTCAGTTCCAGGAGGAGATTCGTCACTTGGATACTTGTTTGGAGACAAGTGATGGTGTGTTCCAGCATATTATTCTTCGGACAAAATAAAAGGATACAAATCTGCTCGCCGGAAAATTGATAACCTATTTCGGATCTAATGTGCAATAAAAGGATAACCATAAGGTAAATAACCAGCTATACGGGTTGGATCTACTAGAAGCCAATGCTCGATGTTCCATGTACAAATGTCTGATCGCAGATGATGAGATAGAGGTCGTAATTAGTCTCTAAACGCCCTACCTACCCTAGTGAGATCTGGCCAAATAACATCTTCTGTGATATTGTCTCCAATTATGAATCTATCGATCTTGCAGGATACTGGGTGCATGGTTTTTCTTCTTAAGCTGTTCTCTTCTAATAACTCCATCTATAGCTGATCATCGAGTTTAGTGCGGCTATATTTACTCCTTTTTTGGACGGATCTGCTTATTTACTCTATAATAGCTCACTCTGGTTTATACCCTAATTCGGAAACCGTAAAGCAACAGTTTGCCACTTCAATTTTGCTCAAGTACATGTTTCGTACTCCTCCATTACCTAAACGGGAAATTCCCATCACCCCCCCCCCCACTGGTGTCTGTTGCTGAGTCTTTGTTCACCAGAGAAGCCCCACGAGCTCTTTCATCATTGATCTTCGGTCATATTGTGCGCACCTTCTGTTTGACTGCTATCATTGATTTCTTCTTCTTTTTTTCCCGTTGTGAAGGATATCGGTAAACTTGCAAGGAATAGGGAGAAAGGGGAAATGAAAGGGCATAAATAGTTCCGCTGATGTAAACTAACTTATGAACTCCCCGTGTCAACGGCAAAAAAAAAAAAAAAACTCTCATTATCAGATCGAGGAAGGATGATTAGTCACTTCAATACATCCCCCGTCTCTTATCTCGATTTGTTCCATTGTCTTTGGGGTCCGTCAATGGATTAATATTCAAGCAATCATGATGCCTGTGTTATATCTGTTATTGATAGAACAGTTCTCTCTTCTGCAACAGCATGGAACATGTCCTTAATTACCACTGCATTGAAGCACGCTTTCACTCAGTCCCATCTACATAATTGGAGAATTTGCAGGGGAAGAAGGTGGAACCATTTTTCTTCATAATGACGTTTGTTTAGAGTAAAGGGAAAGATGGAATTAAAATCATAGAATTACAAGAAAGTTGGATACTAAATCTGATGGGTCCAACATCGTATAACCTATTGACCTAGTACAGAAAGGGGGTGAGACAGGCGACAGGTTAGCTTGCCTCCAAGCCTGCCGATCAGCATGGAATCAAGTGATCTTCAGTTGTGCTAACATGGATGTCGGGTGATAGGATAAGTCCTCCGAAAACACTATAAGGCGGTTTTGCTAGAATATATGCAACAATAAGATCGCCATTTCAGTACATGACGTGGAAACACAGTGGCATCGATCCAATTGATGCCAGGACGTTCCGATTTGACTTCTCTACAGGTCTCTGCTATGTCCTCGTTCTTATTCCAAAATACGGGATCGCCTCGAAGTTATTGAAGAGCCCTCATTTTAGCGTTGAACTAGAAGGAAGAAGACAATCACCAATGAAATGGGCTGTTTTCGGGCTTGAATCCCTCCTACGTGGGCTCTAGTCCAAAGTGTGAGCAGACTTCACTGGACAGGCTTAATTTAGTGATTCGGGCCTTCAGCTTCGTGCTCTCATTATGTCCCGAGATATCCTGAAATTCGGTTTAATTCCTTGTCTCCCTTTATTTCCATCCTACTCACATATGCTCATCCCTCTCTTGCTCTTGTACATTCAATGTTGGAAGAAATACATGAACTTATTTTTAGTGGAAATTCGCAATTTCTATATATCTTATCTTAGAAGTACAGGTGTAATTGCCACTTGAACCAACCTAGTTTGAATTGATAGGGCAATTGCATGTCACCATCAGCATTTTGCAGGAGGCTATTAGAGTTCCTAATCTAAAATTTCATAAGGATCTCCACAATGATTAACCAATTGACAAAACCATTTTAAGTTTATTACATATAGAAGGAAAGTTAGTGGCCCAAATGACTTTTTGTATCCCTAAAGAAGCTAAATAATTTTCCCTTTCTTTTTCATGTCCTTTTCCTCATGTTAGGAATATTATTGTATACATCATCCGCCTCCATATTGTTCGTGTTTGTTACCATAAAAATTGTCTCAACACGATAAATTCAAAATCCACGATATGGAAAAACATGTTCAAAAGACATTGTCCACTTTATAGGCGCATATACTTTTGTTAATAGATTCAAACATCTCCAATCTCATCTCAATATTTACTGTGAAAGATATGATATGAAATTGGTGAAATCACACCCATGAAAAAGAAAAGAAATGATGATTTTAATTTACAATCCAATCCCCATGACAAGCACACCCGAATCAAATAAAGAGAGAAAATGTGTATAAACTCTTCACAGTCATTCATCGAACACTTCCTTTGGTTGTATATGTAGCCTTGGCCTTTTATTCTCTTCTTCTCCACAGTTTCAGAAATTGCGAAAATTGCCGGCGGCCTGCTCAAATATTCACAATCTCCCTCCAAAAAGAGATGTTAAGAAGGAAAGGGAAAACTCATCTGGAAAAGCAAAATCCTTGATCCGATTGGGAAACCGCACAACCGGAGAGCCACACAGACTAGATAGATCGACATGTAGTTGTGGGGGCAAGCGACGATGCTACATATCGATCCCAATCCTATATAACTGGCTTAACAATCCGATAGTTCCTTGCCAGTTTGATCCGAGAGTATGAGTCGAGCTCGGCATAGCATGGAAGAGTTGAGGTTCTGATCTCATAGAGGAGAAGGGAATGAAGACAAGTGATGAGCTCCGATATTTGACGGAGCTTGAGGATTGATGTCTTCTCCACCGAGCAGTTGCCCTGCCACATTGTCCCAGAACAAAAAGTTCGAGCATTGCTGAGAGTCGACCCAATCGTTCAACTTCTCCCTCTGCAAACCCTCTAGGGCAACCTCGCCCACTTCATCTATGCCACAAGATTGAACTCCGATCGGCACCGCCATGGTTTCCACGTTCTCGATCAGCGGAGGCAAATAACTCACATCCAGTCCGCTCGTGCACGGCTGTTGTGTCACTAGGGCTTGACCTTGGTACTGCCCCAGGTGGTGCCATGATGCTCCGGAGCTTAAGCTTCCATTATTTTCGCTGTAAAGCCCCGAAGCCAGCCCATTATTCGTGTTACCTTCAGGAATCCCTTCAAGCGACGAAGTGGTATCGAAAATAAATAGAGGGCAAGATGTCAAAGAGGAAAACGAGGTCTCTTGTTGAACATTCGTCATCTTTGGAGCCATGTTCAAAACAGAGAAATCTGCTAATTGGTTTGGGGCACTGTTCGAATGCTGATGATGCTCATTCGTGCTGGTTGCGGCAGCTGCTGGAGGAGCTGAGGAGGGTTTCCGAATTTTCTTTTTGATCCAAGAATTCCAGTAGTTCTTGATCTCGTTGTCCGTTCTCCCGGGCAGGTGACTTGCTATATGAGCCCATCTACATGCAATTAAAGGTGACACTTGAGCACCATACAAAAACTAATAGAAAAGGAGGATTTGTATTTGATCAAAAAAGAAGAAGAGGATTTGGAAATGATAAATGTCATATATATATATATATATATATATAATACACAATCATTTGTTCTTGGATTTGGCTTAATATGTGAATAAGGCAATCCCATCGAATATTGAAGATCTAAATTGGTGAAAAAAGCAAGCTTTTGGCGTTTAGTGTTTACTCCATCCATGAGGGCTTATGATGATGTCGGTAATTACTATCCAATATTTGAAATCTAATAAGAAATCCATCAAATATAAGATATTTAGATTTTAATAATTAATTTATCAGTTTAGTTTTTTTATTTAAATACAAGGTTTTTTTTTGTTTTGTAAATTTAATTAAAAAATGAAAATAATCGAGAGTAGATTACCACTTGTGCTCATATCGAAGAGTGTCTCGCGGGTTGATTGCACCACTTAACAATGAAAATGGATGTACATAATGCTTTACACCTAAGTTAAGCTTTTTCTTTACTTTTTTTTTTTAATTTTAAAAGGAATGACAGATATAAATTAAAGTATTTAAAATATTGATTTTCATGCACGTGCGTGATTTTTTTTCCTTGTGTTTTTTTCTGGTGGGGTGTACGTATGGCTGTCTTGTTACGCATGTAAGTGAGACTTCCACCTCAACCTACGACGTTGTCTTCCTAACGCCTCTGATAGTGTAACTGGTGATGGCTGCACTAGCAAGTATTGTTTACTTACTATGAGATTGCTTCCAGGAATATTAATATCATCATAAACCGGAGACTTAGTTTAAAAGATCAATCAATTAAAAAACCTAATAATCAAGTTAGAAAAATAAATAATATGCACACACATATATATAAAGTAGGGCAACTGTGTTTTTTCCAATATATATATAACTTGACATTTAGGGATATGAATGGGTCTTAATTTATACTCAATTGAAATTTGGACAAGTAAAATATAAAATTTTCTTGAATATCCTTAAGAAAATAAGTGTTAAATCGCCTCAATTAATATCGGTGGATATTGCATTATGAATAATAAACATATCAACTTTTTCTTGCTTCGCTTTCTCATTGTCTCATGAAGTTTGTAATAATCATCGTGTGTGTGTGTGTGTGTGTGTATATATATCCTGCATTTGTATCGGTAGTCGAATGAATGTAAAGTGAAAAGCCTCGAGCATTTGGCTTTCTAAGGGTTACTGCGATGCGATGCGATGCCTTATATATAATGTCCATACAACGTTAAACATTTCCATAGAAGGTCGAGCTGAAATGCTCTGGGAAAAAGTACAAGAAAACAGAAAAGGAAGGTGGAGGCAAGTTACCTGTTCCCTACAACCCCGTGAAGGCTGATGATCAACTTCTCCTCCTCAGGGGTGAACCTCCCTCTCCTGATATCAGGTCTAAGATAATTTATCCATCTCAGCCGACAGCTCTTCCCGCACCTCTGCAACCCTGCAAATTAACCCGGACGTGTTTAGACGATAACGATAATGCCACCAAAAAATAATTGAGTGCAGAGGCAAACAAATACAACAAAAGAAAAGGGGAGAGACGAAAGCGAGAAACGTGGGAAGAAGTGGAGAGAGAGAGAAAGAGAGAAGTAAGTAATGAACTGCGTGATTTAGGACTCAGTAAGTGGACCTGCTTTCTCGGGGACTTCACTCCAGCAGCCATATCCATGGGTGGTGATATAGCGGATGAGCTTCTCATCCTCCTCTGGAGACCAAAGCCCCCGCTTAACCTTCTGCTGGTTGCAGCACGAATGGTGACCCATCTCTCTATTAAATTACACAGCTAATTAACACTCTCTTCTTACAATCTGTTGCTTAGCAATTAAACTGTTGCTCACACGGAGAGAGGACAGGAGCAGATGATTAGGTTATGTTAATGAAGAGGAAGATAACTTATGGACTCTGAGTGCATCGGTTTGGTGGGATTTAAATGGAACAGGGGGAGGGGGGATGCTAAAATGGAAGGTGGCCGGCATTTAAACCATGGCTTCATCAAGATGCCAATGGCTTATTTGGCCCAGATGCCTCCATCTAACCCTAAAACGACATTCCATCTGCTCCATATTCCCTGTGAGAGTGTTTCCATGTTCTACGTACACTTTGTATTACGTAAACCGATGGATTCCCACGTACAGAATATCTCTGTCTTTCTCTCTCCCCATCTCTTTTGCCGGTGGTTCCCCGGACCTCTCTCTCACTCACCTCCCCCATCCTCCCAAGTTATCGAAGCATGTCGTGTGTCTGATCATCATAAGAAAAGAGAAGAAGCAGACCGCAGAATCAGCGTAGCAGCAGAAGGGGTATTATCCCTCTTTTTCCTCCTTGCAATGCAATAGCAACAAAAAAAAAAATCAGTTCAAACAGATAAATATGTACCGGTGAGTTTTCATTTTGCAATTGATATCGGCAGACTCATTGAACCTAATAGCTAGTTTACATTTAAACCAATTGATCCACTAAGTAGTAATATTTTTTTTCAGTTATTAATCTTTTTTTTCCTTCTCAAAACTCAAATATATGACCTCCATTATTTGTTTCTTACATTGTTTTGGTGCTCTAAAGAGAGATTCATTGTGAATGAGGGTTTGATATAATATCTATGGAATAATTACAATATGAATTACACATGTTTGTCTTTTTTACATTTAAATATTATATTTTTTAAAATAACTCTTTCAATTATATATATTTGATTCTGTAACATATTTCGGTCATATTTTTAACCGTCCGCTCACTCAGAAACAAGAAAAAATTTCCACTTTCATTTGCAACTTCCACATCTCTAGGCTTTTATCTTTCTCATCACCTGTTGTACCTGAATCTGCAAAAGATGGATAAGTACAATAATTTAGAAGAGCACGTTATTTTTGGTGCAAAGCTAAGCATGTTCATCTCTACCCAGGAGGCAAGAGATTTACTATTCCATGTGCATATCTTTCGATCACAAGAGAAGAATATGGAGATCCCAATAAGAAAAACCGAATCGCACTTGTTAAATGAAGATTGAGAGCAGTATTACCGATACCATAGATATATGATATTTGGAACCCATAAAACACATACTCTTAATGTCGACTCAATCATATTGTGCCCGTCATTTAATATATGATCACGATTTGCTTTAAATAATTAAAATGGTGAAAGAATTTCAGTGAAGGCCTTTATAAACCGATATCCAATTTTCAATTTTTTTTGTCACTACAACAAGACAAGTTCGTGAGTTTAAAATGAATGAAAGGAATAGAGGATTACGAGGACCAACAACTCCTACTAACGCCGATAAAACCTATGATCTCTTAGTCCGATTTTAAAGGCAATCTTATTGCACTAAAAGACAATCTCGTTGTACCACAAAGCCTGTCGTTGCTCTCGATCAGTATTATTGACTAATTAATTGACTAATCTGCCATGTAGTTGCTTAATTTAAAAGAAATTACCCAGCTAGTGATATTGTTAATCATATATGTAGGAAGGACGCTTGTCTACGTAGCATGCTCAACATCAACCTCCCAATTTGGATCTATTAAAGTTTCGTCATCCATTGGAGAGATCCACCCACATGGATTTTGAATTTTTCCTTGATCTGTTATATTAATTATAAAAGGGGCCGGCGCATAATCGTTCTAACTCCATCATTGCAAATATAAGTACAGTATTCGATTCATGGACAAATCTTTAGTGAAAAAAATAGAAAATCAAGGAAAATTAGAGAAAAACTAAAAGTTTTGTCATGGGATGAAATACTATAAATTTTTACATAAAAAAGTTATGGACGAATTCGGTGAAATTTATATTGGATTATTGTGCTTAAATAAATTAAAAGACGGACTCACGGGTTAAAAACCCTAAAGAAGAGGATCATATGCAGTAGATTAATTTCCCTTGTTATTCATTTTCTTCCGTTGATAAGTCAGTGTCTGTCTAATCATCACCCTCTCGTACGTATGGACACATCTACCGTTACTCCAAAAATTAATAATTTAGTTAGTGTGTATACATCTACTAGCTTGACATTGTCGCACAGCCGACTTAGTTTTATGCTAGTTTACGTTTTCCCCTTTCGCGTCAATCTTTGCGGTGCCAAATTTCCGTGGATCCTGTATCTCCTACGTTCTTACATATATATATATATATAGCAAGTAACAATCGCATCGATAATCGAGATTTATCTATTTGTAACCCGTGCACGATTTCGGCTGACCTGAAACATTCATAGTGGTTTTTCAAACTTAATTAGCCGTGTGCATGATATTACGCGTAGTCATCGATCGTGAGATTCATTAATGAGCAAAGTGGTGTGTGTTATTGATGCCGTGACCCCCATCTTTGTTCTCCTTATAATCGACAAGAAGCAACCAATTATTAGCCCCCCCCCCCCCATGCTTAAAATGTCCATGCGTCCGTCGATGTTGAGCAACTGAGCACATGACAGACACATTTTAATAATATAAAAAGAAGAGTGACTACTGAGCCAGGTATCTTTCTATCCTAACTCAGAAAGATGCAACCACACTAAACTCATGTAGAATAAATCTGTATTTCATAATTTGCCGGAAATGTTTCTTTTCCCCCGTTTCCGGCATGTCAAACGTTGTAGTTACACGTAAGCACGTACATGGGGTGTTTATATATATATATATATGTATATCTGTATTGTCTATATGTTTAGGGAAAGAGAGAGAGAGAGGGAGAGAGTACGTAGAGGAAACTGAAAGTGAAAGTGTCTGTTGATTGATGCGAATGAGCCACCGCATTTGATGGGTACGGTGAAGAGAGAGAGAGAGAGATTATTGTGTGAATGATATATTAGGGAGGGAGAAGTGACATATTGCTTGGATGGATCGCAAGCAAGCTATCTTTGAAAGTCATTTACTTAATTATCAATTTTAACAAAAGAGAGAGACCCTTCTCTTCTTTAGGATGGATTCGAAAAGGGGAACAAATGATTAGGCTTAACTTTAAGTCGGAGCAAAATCGGAGTGGCAGTCGGCCCCACCCGGGATGAAAACCCCGAATTCGACTTCAGAAATATACTCAAAATCAAATGCGAGAGATCATGTAGCGGGCCGAGACTTCTGTCCTGGTGAAGAATGAACAGAATTAGAAATGAGTGCACACCGTGTGCTTGTGTGCGTGAGATTGTTTGCGATCGTGATCGAAGTTAGATTAGGGCTATTGGTTTCTTCAATGAGGGATGGGATCGATGATTTCTTCAATTCAGAGAGAGAGAGAGAGGGAGAGAGGGGGATTAGTGGGGCTTCGCCTCTGAAAGCAAAAAGTGGTTGGTTAAACTTATGGAGTCATGGGATGCGATGTCTGTGCTGTGAAGTGTCTAATTAAGAATGATGAAGATTTGTGTGGCCCCGTTGCTCACTGTTTTGGATTTTGATTGGATGGCCGTCCCTCCATCTTGATATGATAATTAATTACGAGCATGATACATAATTCCATGTAAGAAAAGATTAGACAAGAAAATTTCAAGATCGTAAGGTATTTGAATGTTATTATCTCACGGTCTAAGTTTTTGGATTGGGGTGTTGCAAGCGGGGGGGAATTATCTGCAACATTGGAGCATATGATATGAGTGAGAAGTGCGAGCCATGTTGTCTCTTGAAAGTGAGTACCGACATGTATAATTTGATGCTATAATGTCGATGAGAAAATCCAGTGTCGGACACTGCCATGCCTGCCAACTCTTTTAAACGTGGCAAGATTATTATATAAGTGGGAATTGATAGGAAGGGGAAGTGAGGAAATAACAGTCAAAAGTAAATAAAATCAGACCGAAATTATTAAAGTGTAATATATTTTAAAAAATATATAATATATAGTTATATTTAAAATATTTTGTACTAAAATATTATATTAGTAAAATATTTTGTACTATCGGTATAATTTACCCTACCTCTTAAACTAGTTAATACATTTATAAAAAAAAATTTCAATATCCACTATAAAAGCATCTATAAATTAAATGAATTTTAATATTTTTACATCAAAGAAGTTAATTAAAAGAGAGGAAAAACTGGACTGTTTTAACACTTTCCACGTGTCCTCATGTGAACCCACTCTCCTCTATAAGTGATTTGAGCTTGCTCTCCACCCCTGCCCCACTCTTTAAATCGGTAGGCAGAAGGTGCACTAAATCGGCCTATAAATTTCATAAAGTTCATACTGTGAAGCATATGTATCCTCTATTCCTCCATCAAATCAGGATGCAATTCACAGCTAACTAACCACTATTGATAAAATGGCTATTCGTAATCCAACACCTATGTGGTACCTTACGGTATCTCGTTAAGACATTCAAAACGACGATCGATCGAGAATTCATCAAGTCGTTATTGTGGTAATATTGTTCCCATCACTTTCTTGTGCACCATGTGTTTTAGATTGCCATAATCTTACTGGGGGCTAAGTATCAGGTGACGAATGCTAGCTTGCTTGCACATAAAGCTCGACAGTTTTTTTATTTTTTAGTATATTGTCTTTTATTCCAAGGCTTTTTTTTTCATCATTTGATTATCTCTCAGATCTAACTCATCATAATTAGTTCATATTCGAGTTGTTTCGACGATTGAGGGATAAGTATCCTGTGAAATGGATTTTCTCCATCAACAATATTTAAACTGAAAACTTTATCAAAGGTGAAAAGATAACAGATTATCTCAACCAACCGTATGTGCTACCGTAACGTCTACACTGTACTATTGCTGGTGAAACGTGGTCGACACATTCACTCGTCAGCTGGCGATCATCATTTACTTATACATGCAATGGTGATTAAGTGATGATGATTTATACGGTTGAAGTGATCCATTAATACATCTTCCTTTTCAAGTAATATCTCGTGCTTGAGTCCAGATCAAATGGGTGCCCTAGTTTCATTTGCAGAGGGAAACAGATCGAAGAATAATGGAAGGAGAGGATTCACAGAGGCCTCCAAAGCCCAAATAAAAAAGATAACATCGTGAGAGAGTGGCCCATTATTGGCATCATTGCTGACCCCGTTGCATTGGACCGACCCCTAATAGCCGAAGGCGAAGAACCGAAAAAGAACAGTCACTGGCTGCCCCACACCTCCACCCAGCCGATTTTAAAACGTATTAGCCCCTAATGACACGGGTTCGATGGAGCTCGGCCCATTAGAAGATACAGCACTGTTGTCATGAATTTTGTCCTTCCACATAACTCAAACTTTACGTTAGGTTTAACTTGATGACGTGCTAAATAGTACGAATAAATCATCTGAATATGAATCATGAGAAAATACCAAAGAGTGCAATCAACCAAAAGAACGTTAGAGTTCGTCGTGAGTCCGCATGAATTAACAAAATACGAGTTTGTCGCTTGGTATCTTGCACGGGCTAGGATTGATATGGATTGCACGGAGGCAGGTCCAGCGTCACCCTCAACCAAAGATGCTCTTTTGACGTACACCCCACCTTCAATCTTGGTTTCTTGTGGGGCCCAGGCCCAGCCAAGGGAATCCATCGTGACTTAAGCAATCAATTAACCAATCGTTTCAGTTAATTAATCATGGACGCTACCGTGCAGCCGGCTCCAACTGCCGCCAACGACACAAACCGCTTCGATACATTTGCCCTCGTTTCATCAATAAATTGCCAATTAAGTGACAAAAACAATCTCTCTCTCTCTCTCTTCTGGAGAGTGTACATAACCAATAATTAAAAAAAGAGAAATACTACTTAAAATAGTAATATTATTACCAACTTAATGATTAAAAAATTATTCTTATTTTTTATAATTTTTATAATTTTATTTAATTTCATGACTCTATTATATAATAAAAAAATAATTCTTTTTTTCCTTTAACCATTAGCCAATATTATATTACAAGGCTCATAAATGACCTTTTTTAATAAACAGATTTTATTTTATAGGCCACTACAAATGACAAAGTCCCTAAGAGTGTGCTCGGTCGGGAAAGTGTCGTGATTTCATCCAATTTTATATTATCCATGTGAGAAATAAAGTATATCTCGAGCTTTTTCGTGTTGTGATGTGTTTATGGGCCCCCGTGCTCTTCCCGATGCTTTAACGAGCTAATGGGTGGAAAAATTCTTTCCACGAGGGCCCACATGTTTGCTATAATTATGTAGAAAAATTCCTTTTACGAGGGCCCACATGTTTGCTATAATTATTTATCTCTTTAACTTTTTTTTTACAATTTGGTCCAAAATCTCTCCCCCTCTTTCCAATGTGAACTTCGAATATTTCGGATCCCACGAGGATTGAATGCTAAATTTAATTTCTCTTTGTATCGTATCAAACACTGAAGTATTACAATCACGCACAATTTTAGGATAATTTAAAATACTTATTAAATTTAATAATTTTATTTTACAAGTCACTTCAAAGCATAAAAATCAACCCTACTTTTACAAGGTGCCACGTATTTGTTGTAATTATCCCCTAAACATTGTTATATTTCTGTCCCAAATCTTATCTCCCCCTTTTCATGTCAACTTTATTTGTTTTGGGTCCCACAAGGGTTGAATGGTAAATTACTATTTTCTCCATATCACATCAAATATCAAAGTATTATAATGGTTACACATAATTTTTATATAATTTAAAATATTTAATAAACATAATAATTTTATATTATAATTTACTTGATCTACAAAAATTAATTTTTTAATAATTAAAATTTATATTATAATCTATTAATACAACAAATCATGCACATCCTAAAAAAGCATAAATCATCATGTGTCTGTACACTTTTTCTTCTCCTCCATTTTGGGTTAAATGCGTTTTCCTCTTTTTATCCGTGAAAGCGATATACAACTGCCGAATATTAATTAGTCAGTGCTTTTTACTTTCATACCCCCCCACTCATAGACTAGCCGTTGGATGCATTTTCGGAAAAGGACTATTTTTTTATCTTCGACCCCCAAAAAAACATGTTTATTAAAATTACTTAACGTCCTTGTATTTAAAATAAATTTTAAATTTAAATCTTTTAAATATACAAAAACTTATAATTAGAAAATTTTATCCTTGATTGTGCATGAATTGAATCGATGGGGATGTATTTGTCACTCTAAAATGCATCCATTGAATCCAATTATACATGATAAAATAAGGTGGATTGAATGAAACTTTCACATGAGAAGGGGATCGGTTACAATTTTATTTTCCTTGGTCGATGATGAATTATCATACTCAAGCCAACCGGTCATCACGAGGGTTTTTGTTTCCCCTAACATGAATGACACACTTGAGTGAGGCGGACATGTGATCACTTGCCAGACTTCCTCTTTCATTCTCGGGGGGTTTTTTTTTTTACCAGCCACGTATGAGTTACATGACGATGAGATGCCGAGCTATTTCAGTGTTCGTTGAAGTATTCTTCTCCCATTCTCACGGGCTCATCCGTAAGGGCAATGGCGATTTTGTGTCTTGAAACTCTCCGTTTGTTTGCTCAATTCAATTCCCTAAGGAACCATAAAAAGAGGGGTCAATTTCCACGCCACAATTAAGGCACAAATCAGGGCAAAATCGAATCTCAATGCGTCCGAGACAATTATGTAGGGCCTTCCTGACTGGGAATCGACCCTCCTTGTCGGTCAAATAGGGGTTTATAGCTACCGTACGGCCTTCTATCTTCCTATCATCGACTGCTCCAGGTGGGTCTCTCCTTCTGACCCACATGAAAAAAATTATTGAGGGTCACAGTGCGTCCTCGTGCAAAGGGAATCTTGGGCTCTAGCTGCTAGGCCGGCTATCGCTGATTTGATCCACAGTGAGAAATCATATACCTTGACAAAGCCACAAACGACAGTTGAGTTTAATAAGTTCAGTTACAATGGTGTCACGACAAAGTAGGCTCGTTGAGATAAGATAATAATTTTATTTAAAAATTTAAATTAAATTTATTATTAAGTAAAGTCGAATCTAATTTCTTATTTAAGAAAATAAGGTGATAGATCTCATGTAAGGTAGAGATTGATACTAACAAACTATTAACTTATTCATGGTTCACCTGCTATATTTGAATCACATAAAGAGTTTCACAGTGATTTGATCTTATCCAAGTTCGATAGACCCCCATATTAACTTTACGGTGAAACCAGTGTAACAATACAACTTTACGACCGATGGTTAAATCATAGGAAATGTAATGAAAAATGAGAATTACTCGACGTTGACACCCAAAAGAGTAATAGTATGGCCGGTCTTGCTGTGTGGAGTGTGTGGGTGGGTAAAGCCGAGTCAGCATTCGAGGAAACGGTCTGGCCCTTTGACTCAGCCCCTTGACCTTCGCCCTCCCTCTCTCCCCATATAACTGCTCCAACCGTCCTCTTTTTAATACGCAGACTCCTCATACCCCCACTCTCTCTCTCTCTCTCTCTCTATAGACTTTTTCTTCATCGTCTCTCTCTTTCTCGGGTAAACGACTGAACTTGGCCCAGAGACAGGGACAGATGCGGGCGACGGAGTACCAGGGATCCTTCCTGGGGCGGATAAGTATCCGCCGGAACCAGGTGGTCTCCATGGACCGCAACCACGAGCAGGAGCTGGAGGACCTCGAGATCTTCCAAAAGAAAATCTCCGACCGTTTTTCTGATCTCCTCTCTGACGATTCCACCTCCCCGTTGGAGCCCTTCCTCTCGATTGCGTGGGTTCGCAAGCTGCTCGACGTCTTTCTCTGCTGCGAGGCCGAGTTCAAGGCCATCCTCGTCATGGGCGGCAAACCCGCCCTGATCTCCAAGCCCCACCTCAATCGGTTGCTCTCTGAGCTGCTTGATAGATGGGTCAAGGCCCTCGACGTCTGCAACGCCGTGATGCACGGTGTAGACTCCGTGAGGCAGTGCCAGAGGCTGGCGGAGATCGTGACGACCGCCCTCGAGCAGCGGCCCCTTGGTGAGGGCCAGGCTAGGCGAGCCAAGAAGGCTCTGGCGGGGCTGCTCTCCGCTATGGGGTTCGACGACAGGGACCGCTCCTCCAGCGGCCACAAGCCCACCGAACGGGCCTGGTCTTTCGGCCGCCGAGGCGGAAGCAGCGGCGGCTCGGCGACTAAGGACAGGGGGTCGGGACAATTCCGTTCTCCTTCCTGGGGGGTCCCCAAGAACTGGTCCGCAGCCAAGCAGATTCAGGCGATGTCAGCAAATCTCGTGGCGCCACGCGGTGCAGACTCCTCCGGGCTTGCCATGCCGGTCTACATCTTGAGCGTTGTGACGGTGTTCGTTATGTGGGCCCTTGTGGCGGCCATCCCCTGCCAGGAGCGGACCGGACTCGCCACCCATTTCCCGGTAATCAGAGACTGAAAAGATGAATTAACCGCTGAATCGAGCAAAAAGATATCAATTTGAATCAGTAAACCAGGGAAATTTGCCTGATCCAGTGAAATTGCAGGTGCCGAGACAATTGGTGTGGGCCCAGTCGATGATCGGGCTGCACGACAAGATCGGAGAGGAGTGGAAGAAGGAGGAGAAGAAAGGGTTGTCCTTGCCGGTTGGGCTGCTAGAGGAGATGCAGAGGATGGAGAAGCTGGGGCAGTCCTTGATGGAGTTCGTGGACGGCTTCCGGTACCCAGGAGAGGCGGAGAGCCTAGACGAGGCGGCAGCGCAGGTGGCGGAGCTGGTCGAGACCTGCCGGAGGATGGAGGAGGGGCTGGTCCCGCTGCAGCAGCAGATCCGTGGGGTATTCCATCGGATCGTCCGCAGCCGGACAGAGGTCCTCGGTGTGTTGGACCAGGCTGGGAAGTCGTCTGCTCCTTCTGTGTAACAGGTGTCACCAAACCGGCAGACCCAAAAAAAAAAAAAAAGAATTGACATTTTGGTTACTTGCACATAGCTACAGGTGAAACATGTTTGTTTGATCAAAATTTAGGTGATCATTTTCGATCACATTGAAGTACCATATGCCTAGAAAGAGATGAGAGAGCCATTACCAAATTCTCTTTACTCATATTTAGGTGATTTTTCATTATAGGAGGCAGAGCCATCAGGAAATGGTGATTCTGTGATAGTTTCTGGGAGGAAAAAACAGCAGACAATTTCAAATGCCTTTCTTTGTATTCCTCTTGTATGTGTGTTTTTTTTTTTTTATAACTTTTAGGGGGTCTCACATCATAGAAATGTACATAGACTCGTCTTTGAAATTTTTGTTCTTCCATATGGGATTTGATTGATTCACTGTAAGTAATTAAAAGGGACAACCATCTTTTGTCTATACGGTCCTAATGCAATTTGCTCATCTGTCCGATCTTTTAGCAATGTTCATCACAGTCGTCCTTGTATGGCTAGTCTCTCTATATTCCATGGCGATGTGAAAGTATGGCACTAGGTTCCATCG
This sequence comes from Sonneratia alba, assembly GCA_900174645.1. Classification (NCBI taxonomy): domain Eukaryota; kingdom Viridiplantae; phylum Streptophyta; class Magnoliopsida; order Myrtales; family Lythraceae; genus Sonneratia; species Sonneratia alba. The sequence goes on from FWPY01000041.1 coordinate 1,755,586, forward strand.
ATCGGTTCGGATACACTTGTATACTTCCCTGGATTGTGAAGGAGCTCTGGCTAACAGGACCTGTGACAGGACTGAATGATAAAGATGAAAGGGTTGCTCTTTTCTTGAATCTCTGTATGCTTTTTGGGAGATAGAGATCATATGACAATGGTAAAATAGAATCTTGATCGGTCTCGGTGTCTCGTCCTGTCTCTGTCCTCTCAGTGCTCCTTCATTACTACGTACATGCTGGATGAGTTCGGACTTAAGTTCAGTGGAGGATGAAGAAGAAACGAACGGGCGAATGTCTATGCTTCTGCCTCTATCTGAGATAACTTTTTCTCAGGAAATGTTTATGCCTTCTTTGGAGGAGGACGACGACAACTCAGCGATACGTGGCTCTCTCTGGGCTTACGTTGCTTCTCAGGGGGGGAGGAAATAGAGGGAAATGATGATATAGCCGTCTGTCTGCTGTCATCACAGAGCTCCGCTATGCTACCTACGACTTGAGCCTCCACGGAGGAATGCGCTTAGAAGCGGCTCCCGTGCCACGTCTTGCAAGTGTACGCTACCCGCTCGATGCTCGCATCCCGTCGCACTCCATTGTCCCAATCCCCGAACCTCGGGAGTGAGTGAAATGGTAGGAGCAAGCTTCTCTTCTTAGAGAGCAAGAATGAAATGTTGGGAGTCTCTCTTGCATGGGAAAACTGTACCAAGCAAGACTGTCTGTACGTGCAACGTCGCCACCTGTCGCAATCCCATGTGATGGCGGATGTTCGCGCCGTGCACCGTACTTCTAAGGTGTAGAAAGAAAGATTGCTATGAAATATGTCGTAAATCACTATTAACACGACTCGACACTGGACAATCTGTTGGGCCTTTCTGCTCTAAAAGCCCATTATGCATTATGGCCCTACAATCAATAACGATGGGCCCATAATGGGCCGTTCCTCTAAAGTTAAAATTTCCAGTTCTATCTCTTTTATCCATCCGCAGCAAATACATTAGACTGAGTTGTCAAATGCTCGTAGATTCCAAAGCTACGATGAGAAATACTCCGGTGCGGACATTTTCTTTTTTTGACAAGTCAATTGCCTTGCGAGATTCCACGTGCCGTCGGGTTTAGGCGCAGAGCTGCCAATCATATGGCTGCACTCGCGTTTTCACATAGGCTCGGATGCACGGGAATGTAGCCCCAGCAAAGGCCAGCACTCGGGCTCATCTTTGGCCTCTTGCCCCTTTGTTTGACTCAGTATTCAACCGCGCGACCGGCGAATTTTCTACAGCACAGTAATAATTTTGGCTCCCGATTGTTACTAGATTCAGACTCTCTGACGGGATAAACGGCATATGAATACCATGGCTCTGAAGGCTGTGGCAGCAAGTTTTCGAAACTAAGCCTGTGGGTGCTGTGTAGTGAACAGGTCCATTCATCCACCCATCCGCCTTCCAATATCTTATTTAAATAAAATCTTGTTTGGCTCCATCCTCCTCCCCCTCCTCCTCCTCCTCCTCCTCCAAATATTCATTCATTCGTTATTCTTCTTCCTCAATAATTTCCATACCTCCCTCTTCTTCTTCTTCCTCCTCCTACACCCTTCTCATTTTCGAGCTTCCATAACAATTCGCTCGGTAGCTGAGTGGTGCTCACAAGTGAAATGTCTAAGGTGAGAGTTCCTTGCTCCATTCCTTGTTCTTGCTCTGGGGGGATGACTTTTGCAGGGCAGTTCTCCAGGAATTCACAGCCTCTTGCCGTGATCTTCCCGACCTGGAAATGCTAATGATGTCTGTTTTTCTTGCTTGATTCTGCATAAGATTGTTTTGAAATTGGACTTGCACGATGACAAAGCAAAGCAAAAGGCCCTCAAGGCAGTTTCGGGTCTTTCAGGTATTCAGCGATCGATCCTCGTTCTTTTTCTTATGGTTAATTAAGCTGCTTCAGATCATGGACGAACTGATTGCGTTTCCAGGAATCGAATCCCTTTCCATGGACATGAAGGATAAGAAGCTCACCGTGGTCGGGGAAGTCGACCCGGTTGCCGTGGTGGGCAAGCTCAAGAAGAAGAAGTTGCATACCGAGCTCCTGACGGTCGGGCCAGCCAAGGAGCCCGAGAAGAAGCCAGAGCCGAAGAAGGAGGAGCCCAAGAAAGAAGAGCCGAAGAAGGATGGCGACAAGAAGAAGGAAGCTGAGCAAATCGCCGAGCTCGTGAAGGCATACCAAGCCTACAATCCTTGGTGCAAGTACTACCGTGTGATGAGTGTTGAGGAAAATCCCAACGCTTGTGTCATAAGTTAGAAGTTTGAGGAAGTCAATAGGTTTAGCAGTGCATGCAGTTTTGATCACTGATGGATGTTGAGGAGGCCGAAGAGCGAATAGCTCAGGATGTAGGGCTTCTTATCCTTGAACACTTGATTGGGTCGATCGAGGATTTCTCGGTCTTGTAAGCCGTCCACGGTGGGGGAAATGGTTTGAACGATTATGCAGTGAACCTGCAGGAATAAACGTTGGAATAAGCAAAGAGCGCTCTTCTGGAATAGATAAACACAGACAACTTCTGGACAAGCCGAAATAACTTCAATATACCCGGAGAAATTGCAAAGTTTCTGAAAGATGGAATTATAGTTTGACGCGGGGAGAAAGTTCGCAACGAGATGAATCAGATTCTTGGATGCCCATGCTTCTCGAGTTCTTGTTGCATCATAGGGAATTCAATTGGCATGTTCTCTACGAGGGTTGACTGGTACCATTCAGGAAGAGCGTCTTCAAAAATCTACCTGGCCATAGCTGTCTCTGCTCTTAGTTTTCTTTTCTTTTCTTTTTTTATTTGCAGTGAGTGAAGCCACCAGGTTTAGCCTATTAATTGGCTCATAATAACTCGCCTCGAAAGTTGCTTTGCCTCCGGTATTAAGTGCTCCAGTCCAGTGGCTTCGAAATCCAACATCACAAGCACCGCCCATCCATCGACGGCACGGTTTCCCGACTTCTTTTTGCGGATACCTCACGGTTCCGTCTGCCCCTTTCCTAGCCTGACACCCGACTACTAGTAGTCATGGCCTTAAGTTGTTCCTATTGGCCCAGAGAACCGTCACAGGAAAAGGACGCGACGACCATTGACTTTGTTTCTCTAAAGCCCGTGGAAAATCCACACGTATCCTCCATTTGGAGTCTCTTCCAAGGGCGGACGGCTAATCTAACTAAAATTTCATTTCATTTCATTTCATTTCGTGTGGTCGACAACATCGCCGATGTTATGTCTCGTCGGGGGGAAAAGGAAAGGAGATGACACTGTGCATGATATGTGATGTAATTGACGGGGTTAAGTGGAATCTAGGGATGGATTTGTTGGTCATCTGATGTGATATGCTTATCTTTCGAGGGCATTTTGTCCACAAATTTATGGTGACGCTTTCGTTGGGATTGTTTAAGCCAAGAGACCGGAATATCTATCTATCTATCTATATATATATATATATATGCATCATTCTGCCCCTTCGATTGCCCATCTAAGTGTCGCAAAATTGGGGAGGGAGGTTCCACAGGCACCTTAGACAATTTCACCAAAAATTATTATTGTTAAATAGTAAAATTTTGACCTTATAAATTTACTTTATTTTTATACTTCAATTAAAATCTTATTTTTTAAAAAAATATCGATAAGTGGGAGTACGCTAATTGGACCTTATGCTTATCTCTTACCCACTGAGTTTGTGACGTTGGCCAATACAATAGTCGTGAGATGTCACTGATTACGATATCATTATTTTGGATTTTTTTCAAGTTTTTTTTTAATAAAGAACTCGGTTGCTTATCGATGACGTCTAACTTCTGAAAGTTTGACTTCTCTTTTTGTTTTGTTATTTTACTTGATTACAAGGGATGTTCCACTAATGCGAGTGCAACCATAAGCCTCGCCGAGCCTGCCAGACCTGTGGCACGACTTTGCGGCAGTGCTGATGGAACCGGTGCGATGCACGCACGATCTCTTGCTTATCCCTGGGAAGGGAAAATCTACCAGTGGGTTGATTGTTTAATTCTGCTCACTCCGAACCACGATCCAGCTGATTTATGCATCGATTCCCGTTGACTTTTCTGATCCTTCTGATGGAGTTTCAAACACGTTACGTGGTATAGCTGGAACTGCTATTTCCGCACGGAAGAAGACATTAGCTAAGGTCGTCTTTTCCTTTGTCCTCGAGTAAAACAGTATGAGCATGATAGACGTCAACCGAGATGGCATAAACTTGCCTCCTAAATCGGTCTGATTCTGCACGGTGAGTTCTTCATGGTTCGTTTCAGTTTTGTCGCTGGAAACAAATGTTCTGAGCCTCCAAAGGTCTGTCTATGCATGGGAAGAAAGAATGATATTGAAATGATTTTCTGGGTCTACTACAAAGCGAAGAATGGTTTGCCGTTAATCTCGCGAGTCTGAAAAGGAGAGAATAAATTCCATCACTGCCTGTTGTCATCGATCTTCACTGGGAAAAAATCAATCCTTGTACATGATTCCCTAATAATTGTAAGGCTTCGAGCTGCAGAAAACGAATGCTTCTGAATGGAATTGACCAGACGTTTTTCAAGCAAGGCGATTCACTGCTTTACTCAGGTCCCATCTTGAGCAACAAGTGATTCTAGAATCGGTGAATGAGGAGACACCGTCATGAAATCATTCATCCTGTACGAGAAGCTGAGCCCGAGCTTTTGCTAGATGTTCTGATTCATGCTGTAAGAGAAGCAAACGGAACAGCTGCACGAAAAACTTCATTTCGAGGTTATGTTTTCAACGTCACTGCCAATGAATTCACATTCATATACTTGATCCTTCACTTAAAGAATCGCTCTTTCATAAGCTTTTCCCATTGCACTTTCAGATTCATCTCTGCTTTTCTTAATCCGAGGAAGAGTGTAGGTAAAGATTTTACCTTCCATGTTATTCTGCAGTAGTAGCTAGCGGATTATAAACGGGATGTGGGACAGTGGCTGTTGAATCTGGGAAAAGAAGCAAGTGTGGCCATCCACACTTTCGTTGTTGGACTTGGTCTTTTCGAAGGAATGAAGTGATCATATGGATGGCTAATAGCCTAACACAGTAATACTGGTCTGCTAGATGGGTTTTCCAAAGTCAAAGCGCCAATTTTGAAGCACGAATTCTCAGTTGGACCCGTTTTTCAGTTTACGTTCTATGTGGGTTTGGAATTTGCAAGTCAATTTCCATTCGTCAAAGGTCAACAAGTCATAGTCCCCACACGGCGGAGCATTGAACATTCTTGCCCAAGGACAAACCAACTTCCCAACACAGGGCAGAGATCGAGAATCAGTTGGGCGACCCAGCACTACCCTAGCAGCCCGAACTCTGCCATGTATAATGTATGATAGGCCATGAATAAAGCAAGAACCAAGGACGTGGGCTCAGTCACAACAACTCCAACACGTGTTATATCACATGATTGTACATGCATTAAAATGCAAATGTCTTCATCATTAGGCTTCCTCCCACAGTTTGAATTCCTGAAAAAACCTTTCTTCCATTTCAGGTTCAGTATTCAGGTCAAGGCAGAAGAATCTTAGACAATATGCTTTGATACCTTCAAGAAACATGAGCAGCTTCAAGTTATGATGCTGTCACATTCAACTCAGAGAAACTAAAAGGACATGATATGCATTTCGAGAGCATCTTGCCATCACTTAAACTTCAAGAAAAGTTCAAAAAATGCTACCGCTCTGTAATCAGTGTGAAGACAATCAGAAAACTGATCCTGATCAACTTCTCTGATGGTATAATATAACTATTAGTTACACCTAGTTTCTTCCCTCCATGTAGGTGGAACACTCTGATTTCACTGATCAGATGGGGAACAACAGATCTTTGTTTACAACTATAATAATTGTGGCATCATCAACTGTCCAATGCATTAAGGTAGACCACGTTTAGGGAACTGGACAAAGTACATGGGAGTTGATTTCCCTAACCTTTTAGTCACTTACTTCCTCATAAGAAGGACAACTGTGTGTGCTGCAATACTCCGATTTTCTTCGAGACTGTCAAACCTTCTCATGAGTCGTTGCTTTGAGGTTCACCACAGTGGGATCCGCCCCTAGCAACTTGGACTGATTGCACCTGATGGCCTCCTTGTGCAAGCTGAGCTCTGGCCTCTGGAGGATCAGTGTGGCATCTAAGGTCCATATCTCGTAGCCCGCCTCTTCCATTAGACGGACCTGAAAGCATATCAAACCGTAGCAAAACAGATTTGACCCACTCAAGTAGCTCAAAATATTGAAATTATCCGTTCACAGGGCAAAGAATGATACCTCGGCCAAAATTTCTGCAATCTCTGAGCATTCATTCAATGTAATCCGCCTTAGATTTACTTCTTCCCATCAAGAAATGAGGAACTCTAAAAATTTATAAACAAAAAGCTCAGAGAAAATTTTGAAGGATTGCTCATCGAAATAGTGACAATCTGATCAAGTATAGGATTAAAGGTCAAAGATTTAGCGTAAGCATCTTTCCTCAGACATCATCAAAAAGATGAATTTTGGCCAGATAAGCCGAAGATACATAAGAGTAGATGAATCCCACTTCATAAAGAGAAAATTAACTTACAGCCTCCTTGACGAAAACAGAAGATGGAGCTCCCTTCCACTTGGGATCAGAGTCTGGGAATAACTGCACAGTCTCAGGAAACCCCAGAGCTCCCAAAATCGCATCCACCACACGGTGCAGCAGCACATCCCCTGCAGGTAGATCCACCCATCGATTAAAGAAACCCATTACAAAATCAAAGCTGCTGAGTAGACGAAATCTCAAATTTTTATGATCCCAAATGTATTTCTTCAGGAGAAGAAGAGGAGGAGAAATTACCATCGGAGTGAGCATCGCAGCCTCTATCATGAGGAATATCGATGCCGCCAATTAACAGAGGGCAGCCGGTCTCTAGCCTGTGGGGGTCGAACCCGTGGCCCACTCTGAAAGGAACCGACTTCGACGGTTTAGTGGCGGCCGCGGCTCCATCGACCTCGGTGGAAGCTGCTGATGCGGCCCCTAAGACAGAGAGTGTTGTCGCCGGCTGAAAAGTTAGAGGGCAAGAGTGCGGGGTCCGTCAACCCAGTCGCCTAGTGGCAGCATAACCGAGGCGATGCAAAGAAGATTGCGGGTCGAGGCGGAGGGATGCCATAGGTATTGCAGAAGCAAGCAGATGAGTGGCCATGGCGGGCGTCCGAATTATTGTGGCAGTCAAGTAGGTCGATGCTCCATTCACACGACTCCAAGGCTCCCGCCACTATATTTCAAAACTCGGAGCCTGATACAACCAGCTGAGCCTCTCGGCTCAGCCCACTTGATTTGTAAATTGGGCTCATGTACACCGGGAAAAAGCATGTTACAGACGATAGAGAACCAGAAGAGAGAGAACAGAGAAAAGCGGATTATCCCACAGAGACGGATTAAGCCCGTGACATCTAAATCGATGTCATCATAAGGGGGTCTCCCAAATTTTTAATGGTGATGGTAGATTACGAACCTCACTTTTTATATTTTGAATTCATCAGAAGCCCCCAAGTCATCAAACTTCAACGAACGACAATGACAACTCTTTTCGGTAGGTACAATTGTAAGGTCTTGCTATACACACCGAGCACACTCATATATGTTTAAGCTGCCAGCAACACTCAAGCTAGCCCACAAATTACAACATTTAAGACAGAAGTTCAAGTGCTCGTATTATATATATATTGACATGGGAGTGAGAGACTGCCCTTAACTTTCCCGAAATTGCCAGCAAACTGTCAGCTAAAGGAAGCTCCATCGGACACTGCTGTCAATGCTTCAGAAGCCCTGGGTTGCTTGGAACCGTGGTCTGGGTTGAGAAGCTCAGAGGCAGCTCTTTTTGGCCTCAACTGTGACCAGGAACTCCAATCCAATTAGCTTGGAGCAGGAAACCCCAATATGTGTATATAAGTAAAAAAGCAGAATGTTATGCACCTTCTCTTCATTGCGGCGATAGAAATTTCGAATCAGAATATTCTTGGCTTCAGTAGTAATCACTGAAAACAATTGCAACCAATACAGCCAGATATTACTACACATCATAGTAATAGTTGCAACAGCAGCCCAAGAATATGAGGATACGGCTTAAATATCCAAAAGGAATAGCCTACATCAATTGGCCTAGAAGGAACATCATGAGACATTGTTGATAATCTCAAACACAAGATGGGTAAAAGATTGCCGTGAAGCTCCAGTGTCAAAACTCACCCTGGTCAGGTGGTGGCAGGGTCCTGTTGTGAGTAGGGTGATAGGTAGTGGGTGTCATTTTCTGCATTGAACCATATTCATGCTATGCAATCAGAATGCTACATTAAAATAAATTAATATGAGAAGATTAGAATGATGTAGGGTAGACCTCTTCTTTCATATGAAAAAGCTGAATAATTAAACTGAAGCTCTTCACAATTCTCCAACATCAGCAAGCCAACAAGAATACTAGATGTAATCCAACAGCATGATCCAAATTACATCTGAACTATAATTCAACCTGTGGATAAACTAACCACTATAGCATGCAGTAATGCTGTCCCAGGGCATTTCTTTTTCTTTCTAACTTGGGAACATTGCAGAAGCTTAACTTTTAGCTCAAGATGTATGGTATATCTCGCATGGTCAAAAAGTTGAGTATAACAACTATCATTTACATTACAAACAATAAGAGACAGCCCAAATAGTAAAAAAGACTGTCACAAGATCGGCAGATCCTAAGAGTAACCAAGTTTTACTGATCTTTTTAGTTTGAAATGTCCTCTCCAGTGCAGAGAGATATACATTTCAGAAGACTTAATTCAAAATGAGAGTCATCAACCTTATACCATCTATTAACCAGATTAGGCCTGACTTCCCAGTTAAGAAACGGGTCTTGTTTAAACTTGGCATAAGCACAACAGGAAGCCGGCAAACGTAGCAGGAACTGAAAAGGGCAAAATTTTCTACTTCACTAGAAAAATGTGTAATATAAAAGAATTCATTAGCATGTTCAGAGGTGATATGAGATTATAAGAATCATGGACATCAGCTTGCATCAGTATCTAATGATACAGACTAAAAAACTATGCACAGTCCATCACAAGGACCAAAGGTTACTCACCAACTCTCATACTGTGCCACTGACACTTATATCTGATTGACTGATTGAATCATCTACCCTAATGAAGTAGAGCATCACCATTAAACTGACATGCAGGAATGTTCTTTATTGCCTTGAACCATAGGCTTTGAAATTTGCAGATTCTCTAAGAATTTGTTTACATGTTTTGAGGTAATATAAGATTCTAAGAAACACATACATCAACTTGTGTCCAGTACCTAATGATTCAGATTATGATACCATGACAATGACCAGAAGTTATTCATCATCACTCATAGGGGGCCACCTTTAACTATATCTGAATGAAACCGATCATTGAATCATCTGCCAGAATGAATTAAACATATATATTTAACCTGAATGTAGGAATGCTCATGCTGAAAAAGAGAGAACCAATGACTTTTCAGGGACATTCCTGCGAGGGATCCATTAAAATGCAGCATTTCAATGTTCACCTGGAATCCATTTTTGAGTATCTTATTCCAGTTCAGAATGCAGAACACCAAAGCTTCCTTCTTTTTCTTTGGATAAACAAGGAATATAGCAGCTTCTACTAGACTACACGCAATCCTCTTACCATGGCCATTCATCACTAAAACGTCTGACAATATATACATCGAACTATCACCATCTTCTACAAAAAAAAAATATTAAAAAGCAGTCCCTTGCAAAATCACAGGAATATCATACTGATTCCGAATCGTGGCTTCTTCTCTTCATTCATAGTGAAAATCGGCATTGGCATCCTCGGCTAAATTGAATTGTATTATCTCGATGTTCCCTAAACTGACTTTGATGAAATGCTTAACCAAACCAGCACCGGTAACAACCACAGCAAGCAACAAATAACAGATACCCGCATAATAAACACAACTTGAATTGCTCCGAAACCCTCAATTCGGACAGGAAAGAAGGAATTTCTTTTCTAAAAAAACAGCATATTTTGCAGTAAAAGGAGGAATTTTGGCCTCAATCTGGGGGGACTTACAGACGGTTTAGAAGGATCGGATGGCCGAAAATGACTGAAGTTGTGGGAGTCGAAGGACGGCCAGCCGCCGAACGAGGACCCCATCAAGAATGGCGGCTTCTTCTCCTTCCTTCACACCCCAGAAACCACAGAGGGAGAGAACTGAAATAAAAATGGAGTCTTGAGTCCAGACGAATCACCTCCTGTCCCCGTTCCTCTTCTTCTTCCTCTTCCTCCTCTGAGAGATGGGTGCTGTCTTGGCTGGTCCGAAATGGAACGGCACAGAGTGGATGAAAATGACATATGCTAAGGTCCTCTGTGTCAGTTGCAGTCTACCTGTCCGTCCTTAACAGGCGAGGAACAAGACCCACTGGGCCACGACTCGACCCACCGGCCGGCCACCTCTTGATTAAAGTAAAACTTATGGCCTTTTTTAAATTTAAATTTTAAAAGTTTTAAAAAGAATCCCTTTAGTTCTAAACTTTCGTTTTTATTACTTATTTAAGCATTTATGGTAACAAATCGTAAAATTATATCGACATATATATGTTAATAAAATATTAATATAATAGTAAAACGTCATATTTTTTTTTGCATGTATGACACTTAATGAATGACTGTAATGTCAATATTTTATTGACATCATTATATTTATATAAGCGTGATCTAGCATTCCGTTATAACAATGATATAAGTAAGTTACCGAAATGAAATTTTAAGATTAAAAAAGTTATTTTTAGAAAATTTAGAATTTAAATTTATTAAATTATATAATTTTGCAACCTTTTTATATTTCCCTCAAAGCAAAACTCCTTTTCTTTTCCTTTTATTTTTTTTTCTGAGTAAAGTAAAACTGATTACCAATCCAGATGCAAAACAAAAGTTATTCATAGAGTACTGTATGAACACTTATGATTACCCGGGTAATTATATCCGATCATTTCATTAGGTGAAAGTGAGCTGTGTTTGTTACATGATACTAAGCTAGCCTATGTTTTTTCAGTTGTCTGTGTCTGGCTTTGCCCAGCTCCGATTCATCGCCCCAGATGGCGTCCAGAGAAGCAAAGCACACGATCCATACAGCTCTGGCAAGTAAACAGACATATTGCGAATTTCGTAATAACAAATGCAGAATCTCAATGGAAAAGGTTCGCCAGATCCAATCAACACAGCCGATCGAATGAACTGACTGCAACCCTTTTTCACAGTATATGAGCTCTGGTTTTCGTGAGGATTAACGTAACATGCGAATTGGGCAGAATCATAGGCTGTCTTTGTCTAGTATCTGTAGACGATAATATACAATCATGAATCTTGGCAACCCCCAATAATAGCTGAATTTCCATGAAAGAACTGACAGTACAATGGCAAGAGCAAGATACATCCACTGTAACTATGCCATGGCGCGCCTAGGAGGCTTCTTCTCAGAGCCGCTATCCACTGAAACGTCAACAGAATCCACATACTGCTGTTCCAATAAATCGAGAGAAGCAGAGGAAGAACAGCCATGGCACACAAATCTAGGATTTGAGGGCAAAAACAGGTTATCTGCCTACCGAGGAGCCTGTCACTGCTCCACACACAATACACTCCCAGCATAGGCTTCTATCTGAGCACCGTAGAATCCGGCCTAGAACCACGAAATAATTACTTTGGCGATAGATGTTTACATCTCCTGACACTGCAGAGGGAAAGCGAATGCAGATGGTAAGATACCTGTGTAGCATGCACGGTCACACAACATGGCGATCATTTTGACATCCTACGATGACGAGAACATGGTTAAACGAGAACAACCTCCTGTAAAATGATTAACACAGCATAGAAAAGTGCAGGCAATCATACAACATCTTCGCTTCGTTTACCATCCCATCAGCTTAATCCATCAGCCATAGCAATTAAAGGTTCCGTTTTATCGATCCGAATGGTGTATAGCAGGAAAATTGACAAGACCGGTAACTAATGTGTAACACATAAGTAAAGAAAGATGATTGTGAGTCGATCGGAGCGCAGAGAGACTTAAGATAGGAGGAAGAGAGAAGTTTAACCTGCTGGAATTCAGTGCCGGGGAGGTTCCACCAGAAGCTTGGGGGAACGAGTTAACTCGGCGGCAGCGGTGCCACGGTTGAAAGACGGCGGCTTTCCGGGTCATACGCGCGCCACCGTACGGCGGCACTTCATTCATAGCCCTCCCTCGGTGCGTTGGGTGGCAAATTCTCCCCAGCTCCGGAGGACCGGACGAGGAGCTTCGATCTTTCCTCCGCCAAAGCGCAGCAGATGCCCGTCGTTTCAGCTGTGGTTGGCTGCCCGAGTAGGTACTAGCTCTGCGGCCCAATGTGAAGGCCCTTCATGAAGCGCCCCTCGGCCCATTTAAGAGTTACGGCCCAATACCGTTGACTTGATTGACCAAAGTCTTCTCGAAGTCTTGGTCTTCCTAACCAGCGAAGTCGGAGCTTTCCATAGTTCCTTCCTTACCATGGCAGCTTCCACCCTTTCCACCATATTCTAAGGTTCTCTCTTCTCCTCCCTCACGCCCTCCCTCCCTCCCTTTCTTTCTCTCTCTCTCTGCGGCAGAGTTCCTTGGGTTCCAAGTGTATTTCACGTACATCCTTCAAACGCTGCTCATTGGGTGCATCCGTCAATGGCGAGCGAACTTGCAGAGAGGGCGAGAGAAGCATTCATGGATGACAACTTCAGCCAGGCCGTTGACCTCTACTCCCGAGCCATTGACTTGGATCACAGCAACGCCGATATCTTCGCTGAGCGCGCTCAGGCCCACATCAAGCTAGGCAACTTCCATGGTACGTCTTCTTTTGCTGCGGTTCTGCATTTAGCAGTCAGTTGAGGCGGTTGCCTTGTTCATTTCCTCCTTTTCCGATTGGTCTCTGTTAATTTTGCTGAATCATGACTAATGGTAGATTAGGTGAACAACCAATTCGTTATTGAGCTCATGATGGGACAGAGGTGTCGCGTTGCCTTGCTTAGTCTCTCATCTTAGGAACTATCTGCAACTATGGTGGCAATGAGATTTGGAGCCTAGATGTTGCATCCGCTCATTCATCTGAAAAACTAATCGGTAGTATTGATTAGTATATCGCTGGTTTAATCTCTCACATACAAGGCAGAGATGGCAACCGTTACTAAATATCTTACACTGTGTAGCTTTCTTTGATTATTTGTAATTTTGTATAGCATCAGCCGACTTACAATGGAGGGCAGGTTCTTCTTTGATTGCCAATAAAAATCTTTATCGGGGTTCATCATCGGCTTGGTGACTTATTATTGACTTTCTATTTTCAACAGATGCCGTCTCTGATGCTAACAAGGCAATTGAGATGAATCCTTCAAACCCCAAGGCATACTTTCGGAAGGGGTGCGTTCATATGCATTGTTTTCACAGTATAACGTGCCAACCTTCCTGAGTTTGCAAATTATCTAGCTTTACTTACTGAACTATTGCGTAGGGGCACTTCATAACTGTCTTGGCAAGGCTCCCCACATTTCATAATCATGTGTATGAAATTTCAATTATTTCCAGCTTTGCCAGTTTTGAGATTGAAGATTACAAGACCGCAAAGGTAGCCCTTGAACTAGGTGCTACTCTAGCACCAAATGATTCCAGATTTGCCAAATGGATTGACAAGTGTAAGAAACACATCAAAGTTGAAGGTGGGTATATGTTTTCTCGAGATCTTGTTTTCATATACCTGTGCTACAGAATCTTTTCTATTTTGGTCAACATATCACAAGTTCAAATTGATTATGGAACTCCTGTCCTGCATACTTATACCTATGATTAGGAGTCATTGTTGTGATTTCATTCATCATCTGCATTTTTCATTATCTAATCTTAGTTGTGATTTCATCAACCCATGATTCCTTTCTTCTGTTTTCTCACTATTCCTTCTTTTTCCTTCATTCATTTTTTTATTTTTAAATTTCAGACATATGGTACCCATGTTTCTATTTCCATTCCCGTTTGGGATTATTTCTTTTAGATGCAGCATCCATAGAGTTCTTCCTAGTCAATTTGCTTTTAATTAGAGGCCAATAGGATGGCTAATGTAATTCGTCCGGTCATGCATAGATGATGATGATATAATCGAAATCAAGACGCCAGGTGTCCTACGAAGGATGGCCACTTCTGCTGCCACTCACCAGTCATCTGATACAAAAACTAAAAAGGTTGAACAATTGGACAAAAGCCAACACAAAGCAGAGGAGGTTAATGCAGTCGCATCAGTCAAGCCAAAATACAGGTTGATGCATAATTTCATTTATTCATTTCATGTTCCATAATTAACCAACATTATGTTTTGGATGCTGAGCTTTGCTAGCTGCTAGGGGTTCCTAAAGAAGATGACGAGATCTTATTAATGCTTGAGGAATATGAACTCAGATTATCTTTCTCCATCTTCATTCATCCACTTATTGGTTGCTATGTACATTATCTTAAAGCTCCATACCTTAATCAGGACGATACCAGGAATGTTAAAGCAGTCTTTACCTGTAAGAAAACAAAGCAATGCAAATTAAACGGAGCCAGGGAATAGCTGTCGTAGAGCATTGATCCTGGCAAAGTCGCTCAACTTATGTCTGGAGGAAGTAACATATTTGTTGTCCACCTTTATTATCATAGCGAATCTACTTTAGAATAATGGTGTGGAAATCTTTACAGACTCAAAACTTAATCAATCTTGTGAATATGTATGACGGCAGCTGACGATCTGTGATAAATACTGACGTGTGCATTTGTCATATTAATTAGCCAACTTCCTTTTATTCCCTGTTGCATGGGTAACTGATGAGCGATAATCTGACAGGCATGAATTTTACCAGCGGCCAGAAGAATTTGTTGTGACAATCTTCGCAAAGGGTATTCTTAAGGAGAATGTAACTGTAGATTATGGAGAACAGATTGTATGCTCTCTCCTATAATATCTTTTAAATGGATCAAAACTTGATATTCTTGCGGTTAACAGTATATCTTGTACTTTCTGTTGCTGAATCTTACAGAATCTTTCTTGCAGTTAAGTGTATCCATCAACAAACCCGGTGAAGCTCCTTATCATTTTCAACCCAGACTTTATGGAAAGGTGCCTCGGAGTATTTCCTTTGCTTGCTCCGCATGTTGATGCTTGGCTCTTTACTTATCACTTGGTTCTCTTGCTAAATTTGGCGTTGAAACTGCTTCCTTGATCTTATTATTTAGTGAAACTTTTCCTCGTATTCTGCTTCAAAGTAGAGATGATGCCTTTAGTTGTTTTGGTCTTACCTAAATACATCATTCTTTTATCCACATTAATGTTCATCCCATTGTTGACTATATTTATGTCCCAAACAGGGCAGGTAGATTATTAAGTTTGACAGAGTCTGTCATTACACATATTTCAATGCGGTTTCCCTCTGATTATGTTAGATGACCTTTTTTTGTTTTACCGTGTTCCATTTTTGGCTGAAAATGTTAACCTGTTGCGAACTCTGCATTTGATTTCTTCTCAGCTAATATCTCCTTGTTCACTGTGAGGCAAATCAGATAGATCCTGAAAAGTGCAAATATGAGATCCTCACAACTAAAATTGAGATACACCTTGCCAAAGCTAATCCCATCCACTGGAGGTCCCTTGAGTATTGCAAGGAAGCTGTAGCTCCTCAACAAGCGAGCATCTCCTCAGGTCTGTCACCAGCTTACATGGTGTTCGCTCACTTGATAGTGCTCAACAACATCCAGGAGTTCAGTGGAAGTAGTGTCATTATAAGGAAATTTTTGGCAACCTATTCTGTCGCGTCTATTTTCTTGTTGATCTCAACGGAGGAAGAAGGGGTGGAAAAGTCGCACCAGATTGAGATGAGCTGACTTTCTTCTGTGAATCTGCAGTTGGATCATCCAGACCAGCGTATCCATCATCAAGGAACATGAAAGCGGACTGGGACAAGTTGGAAGCCCAAGTAAAGGAGGAGGTACATGATATCCTCGGTGATATCATATAAAAAAACTACACTTCCTTTTTCCCCGTTCCCTAGAAGGATTTCTCATTTTGAATCATTTGAAACATCAGGAAAAAGAGGAGCAGCTAGATGGTGACGCTGGTTTGAACAAGCTCTTCCGGGATATATACCAGGATGCAGATGAAGATATGAGGAGGGCCATGCAGAAATCTTTTGTAAGTGATCACTTCAAACACGAGATTGTCAGCCTAATTACCCGAGCATGTAGTCTGATCGGTCCCGTTCGACGCTTTTTGTATGTCCGCAGCTGGAGTCGAACGGAACGGTTCTGTCCACAAACTGGAAGGAAGTGGGCCCGAAGAACGTGGAGAGCACCCCCCCTGATGGTATGGAACTGAAGAAGTGGGAATACTAGAGCGAGCGGTGCACCAGAGTGATTTCCTGCGTCGTCAACTTCATATTTTTGATCGTTTTGAGTGAGTGTGACAATGTGATCGTCGATTCAATTCTCCGCTAGGACGGTGCCCCGTGAACTCATCCAGGATTATGTCGACGGGAGCATTCATTTATTTATACGTCGCTGATGATTTGAGCTGAACCGGTGGCGTCACTGCGTGCAAATTTCGTACTGTTTTCTTTGAAAGTTTGAGCCCTTTGACCCCACCCACCTTTCGGACTTTACACCTGCATCGACGAGTCGAGGGATGGATTTAGATGGGTAAAAATTATATCGTAAGTTTTTAAGAGTTTGTCTGTTTTTTTCTTAAATGACTATTAAAATCCTTAAAATGTTATATTTAATTTTATTACAATATTAACTAGTCTCTGCGCTAGAATAGTAGTTACGTGATGAATATAATAATTTTATGATAAGTTGATGTGGTAAATATGTGATTGCATGGTAAAATTTATTGATGTAATAGGGTGAGTTAGTACTATATTACTGGTGTGACACACCACACTACGTAATTATTAACATGAATGATTTAATGATGTAATCTGAATAAATGTTAAAGATTAAATATAATGTTTTAAATTTTTTTTGAATTCATTTATAAAAAAAAAAGTGGTAGTTTTTAGAAATTTTAGTATGACGTTTTTCCCCGTGGAAATGGATGGAGGGATTTGGAGTCGGGAAACCTGTATAGTATTCCAAGACTACCCTTTTAATATACCAAGACGAATTTTAAATTTTACAATTTATAATTTGATCTGTATTCATCCTTAAATTTTTTTTAACTATTTCTCTTTAAAGACAACTTTTTTTTTATCAAATATTTAGAAATTAGTACTACTTATTTTTCGTATTCGGTCAAGTGGACCGATTGTTCACGTACATCATCGCATTCATTCACTCATTCATTGATTTACTAGGCATATTAATTGGTGTAAAGCCAATTGTCACAAGACGTAAGATTTCACAGGTTCAACGATGCAACGTTGCTGACTTGTGCTGGACCCAGTCAAGTCAGTCGCCCCTTCTACGCGTTCCAATAACGGAACCGAGGTTGGTGAGGACAATTTCGTCCTTCTATTTTGCAGTCTACAAAATCTCAGAATTAAATTCTTGTTAATAAATATTTCATTTTTAATTCTCTCTTTTCCTATCTATTTTGACCTGTAAATCTCTTTTATTAAAGAAAGGAAGAAATTTTGCCGTCGGACTCCAAGCAGGAAAATCAAAGGCGGCTCGTTATTTAACAGGAAATTTCTCAGCCTTCTGTGAATTTCCGACGGCCGGTTGTTGCAACTTGCAATGTCACCTCCGCTGCCATGAATGTGCAAATTGCTGCGTCATAAAGATCCAGTAAATGCACGTAACCCACCGATTGTGCACATGCCTGGCCCCCATCATGGATGGATGGATGGCCTGTTTACTAGCCTTTAGCTAAGAAGACTTTATCATCAACAAGGAAGATCCCAGTGAGGAAGGAGGTTCGACCCACTACTATGGCTCTGAATCATGGATTAAACGGGTCTTGAATTTGATTATCGTGATTGGATTTCATGTCGGTGGCCCCATTAAAGGGAGGCTCTTAGGCATGTTCGTTAAGACCCTTCAATCTCAACAATACTTAATTTAACATCTTCACATGATGAGCCGGTACTTTTTCGGGCAATATCCAAGCCGAATGAAAGGGGTAATAAATGAGAGCTTTTATGGGAAATTTGTGCTCGAACTCGAAGATCGCCGATGAGCTAAAATCCACTGGGAATTTAAGGGTACCGAATCTGTCTGACTTAAAAGAGGAAAACCCACGTGAGGAAAGAACACGTACGGCTTGATTTTCCAGAGTGCCGCCGGAGTTCACCGTTGTTGACTTCTATTTGCCATTGACCCTTTCGTGGGGTCAATAAACAATTGCTGGACTACAACCTTCATCCTCGAAAATCACCTTAATTAATTAAATAATGTATTAATATTAAATTTTATAAATAGCGAAACTTCACATTAGAAAAAAAATATTATTGAATAAAAATTACATTCATATTAAATCTTAATCAGTTAAAGTTATTATTATTATTTTTAATCAAAAGTCAAGACGGCGCCTTGTTCAAATTTAACAGAGGAAGCGCGCGGTTAGTACTCTACACATACATATACACATGCCTATACGTACACTTAAATGGGTGTATAAATGCACATTTCATGAAATTTCATTCCTCATTCACTTCGGACTTAGCTGAGGGCACCTATGTTCAGTTGAGACAGCGTCGCTCTGCAGAACAAACAGAAGAAGAATCCAAGTCGACCGATCGTCTGACCTGATCCACCGCACCGAGCACAGAGCAAAGCTCGAGCCATGAGCACGGATGAGAACCAACGCAATCCGCTGGCACCAGCAAGATTCTACGGGCGAAGTGACGAAGAGTTCGCCCCGGAGACGAGGAGGATAGCATCGCCGTCGCCTACGCAGCACGGGACCAGCAAGTGCTGCGTGTACATCCTCCTCTGGGTCGTCGTACAAGCCGCCATAGCCCTGATCGTCGCCCTGGTCGTCTTCCGAGTCGAGACCCCTCGTCTCCGGCTAGGAGACGTGGCCGTGAAGAGCCTCCGGTACGTCAGCTCGCCGGCTCCCTCCGTGAACGCCACCCTAGTGGCCAACGTCACGATAAGGAACACCAACTTTGGGCCATACGGGTTCGAGAACGGTACCTCGATCAGCGTCCTCTATGCCGACCGTCCGGTCGGGGAAGGGATACCCATCGAAGCTGGGCGAGCCAAGGCAAGGCACACCGAGAAGGTGAACGTGACGATCGAATTCGGGTCGAGCTGGCTCAGCTCTGACACGGCGAGCAAGAACCTGAGCAGCGATCTGAGTTCCGGGGTGCTGCAGCTGAGTACGCATGCGAGTTTGAGAGGAAAGATTAAGGTGATGGGGATCGTGAGGAGGAGGACTTCGGAGATGAACTGCACGATTACACTTAATTTGAACAGTGGTGAGGTCCAAGATGTGAGGTGCAAGTAAGGGTAAAGAAAGAGTACAATTTATTTTTTCATTTTTACTAGGAAAATTAAACACTACGATGCATGGAGGGTCTTTTATTAATCTCAGATTTAGTTACAATAATTTGAAGATTAATTATTATATTAATTATATCATTTTCTAATTCGTGACATACAATTTTGGATTTAGTTATAATAATCTAAATGTTTATCTTTGAGTGTGTGTGTATTTTTTTACATAGGATAATATCCTCCACGGTTCAATTTGATTCGAACGATCTAACCATTTATTTATTTTATAGAAAAAAATAATATCCTTTGCTGGCTTTAGAAAACTTTATAATTTTCAGCACTCTAGCAAAACAAGTATAATATGTGTATATGTTGTGGGCATAAGAAAATGACTTTACTGTCCTCCGATATTTTTCTTGAATTAGAAAAAGGAAAGAGATGGATGACTTTAGAAAGGAGTATGGGGAAAACTGATTAGAGGATTAAAAAAAAAAAGTCCCAGGATGAAATTTAATTTTAGATCATTTCATTAATAAACTTTCTTTCTTATATAATTTTGCCTGGGGATGATCCATGTCAAGTTGATTGAACTGGAGTACTCAACCTGTTTACTAGAGATGTTAAACAGGCTGTAATTTAACATCCCAGGGCTTGGAATCCAGAATAAGTTCAGAATCTGGCCCGTAATTGCTTTTACTATGTTGAAGGACTGTTATGGGCCAAGTTAGAAATATAGATTCACTGAACCATAACCAATCCAAACCGTTACCCTATAGAACCGGCCTAAAACCATTGCAAAACTTGCTCGAACCACCAAAATATTGTAAATCAATGGTCAAATTTTATTGGATTAATTTAAAATATTTTTAAATATAAAAAGATTAATTATTTACTGGTCAAACCGGTCTAAACCGTGAATCTACTTGCTTATAAACAGGTTTGGGTTGGTTCATATATTCCCAAACAATAACCAATAACTAGATTAGCCCGTTAAACAAATGGATTAAATCGCAATCAAACCAAATAATTTCAAACTCATTTTGGATTAGTTCGAATCGTCCATTTTAAGAACACTACTCGGCTGAACTTGGACGTGCAAAACTGTGCTTGGTAAAATTTAGACCTGTATTTCATCGATTACAGACAGCATCACTCGCACTGTCATGTCAAGCATGACAGATTTAGAAAATATGTTCCAAGTGGGGCGAAACTGGAGAGGAATCGAAGGGAGAGCAGAAAGGTCCATTCCAAAAGGGTAAAATCTCATAATTAATTGAAAGTGTAGATAAAATTAACAGATCCTATATATAAATCTACTAATTTTTTTGATAAAAGACTGCCGTGGCGTTTATTTCTATACCCTCACAATTAAAACAAAAAATAAGAAAATTATAGTATTTACCTTTTATTACATTTAAATTTTATATATTTTAAAATACTATTTTCAGTCTTAGATATTTGATTATATAATATATTTAAATATTAATTTTAACAGCTCATTAATGTAAAAGCATCATGTCAGTAGATTTTTTTTACCACATCATCGCGCCACACCAATTGAATTTTACTGACGAATATGACGGAAGCCGTTACCATTTTCCTAGGATTTTATGACATTAACATATCATATCTGTAAATTTATCGACATGTTATTATGCTACGTCAGCAAATTACTGACATATCGGTACACAATTAAAATTAAAACTCAAACATATTATGAAATAAAATATGTATAACTAAAAAAGTTATCTTAAAATATATAAAATTTAAATAAAAAATGACACACACATATATATATATGGGACATCCATTATAATTATTCCTAATTAAAATAAACACTATGTATACACATGGGTACTGTCAGCCCCTTAATGCTCGGACACGGAAATGGCTGCCAAGCGGACCCTCGATAGCATGGCAGCCCGGGAAAGGATCGAGGGAAGGAATGCCAAAGGATCAATGGGATATATATAGGGCGAGGGCCAAGCTAAGTGGGAAGGCGAGCTGGACTTCCCCACTTCCCTAAAGACTCGGTCAGGAGTGAGCTGGACGCCCTAACCGCCCGGAAGACTTGTTCTCGGGCGAGGAAGGCGGACGACAGGTGGCGGGCCGTGCGGGCCTGAGCACTCCCGCAAGACCCGGTCAAGGCCAAGTGGGCTGGACGCCCCAACCTCCCGAAAGACCCGTTCAAAGGCGAGCTGGCAAGCAACGGGCATGCGGGTTCTCCCGAAGACTCGCTAGGGAAGTCGCTCGGGGGCGAGCGACGCTAATGTTCCATGCAATTGATCCAAGGCAAGGGCGCGGTGCCCATGACCGAACTGAGTGCGGGTGGCACTCAGTCAGGCCCGATATACTCCGGTCGTGGAACGATGGAGTCTCGGTCAAGGTGCTGACCGAGGACTGTGCTGGCAGTCGATCTTATCCCTAGGAATAAGGGATAAGGGTGGTTATGGAAGCTGAGGTGTCCCCTAGAAACTAGGGATGAGGATTCCCCACCTGCAAGTATAAATAGCCCCCGGGTCCTAAGGTCGAGAAGGCAGAAGGGGAGAGCAACTGGAGAGAGTTAGAGAGAACACTCTATCACCGATAGTCGAGCAAGGAAGTCCCGGCAACAGTGTGACCAGTCCCCCGACGCTGAGTGTGAACTCCCGGAGTGAAGTTCACCCGTCCAAGTGAGGAGTGCAAGTGCTGGAGTACGAGGCATATACTTGGACGTGGCCGTGCAAGGTCGTGTAAGGGTTTTGTGTGTTCTTGTAATTCGTGTTTGTGAATACAAGTGAGATTTCCCTTACCTTGCATTGTTCGATCTTGATCCTTGATTGCTAAACCTCGCCAAGCTATTTCGCTGCGTGTGTGTGCTTCGGGTTGGCTGAGAGTGCACGGGACACTGCTCAGCACCATCGCAGGAACGGAAAAATTCGGGTGAGTTCCGACCCCTGTGACAGCTGGTATCAGAGCCGCGTTCAAGCGGTGTGCGAGGATTGGAATAGCAAGCGAGCGGTGACTTGTGGATGTCCCGTATGGATGCGTTAAGAGATCGAATCACGGCTTTGGAAATGTCCCTCGGCAACACGTCTGGAGCCAACGGAACTGTGGCTGATGTTCTGGCAGCGCTAGTTCCAGATGTTGTTCGGTTGAAGGAGGAGGTGAGCGTCCTCCGACGTGCGCTGGCTGCTGGAGTAGCCGAAGCAGAGGGATCTCGGGCGAAGGTAAAGATACCTGAACCCAAAGCCTTTACAGGCGCTAGGAGTTCCAAGGAACTCGAAAATTTCTTGTGGGATATCGAGCATTACTTTGAGGCAGGAAAAGTTCCAGAGGGGGAACAAGTCTCAATGGCGGTCATGTACTTGGCGGGCGATGCAAAGCTCTGGTGGCGAACCCGAGAGCAGGACGCTGCTACCGGCGGGCGGCCACGCATCAGAGATTGGCCGGTACTGAAGAAGGAACTCAAGGAGCAGTTCCTTCCCACGAACACTTCGTGGGCTGCTCGGGATGCATTGTGCAACTTGAGGCAAACAAGTACGGTACGTGACTATGTGAAGGAATTTAGTTCCTTATTGCTTGATGTCACAGAGATGTCCGAGTTGGACAAATTGTTCAACTTTATGCGGGGTCTTCAATCGTGGGCTCAACTTGAGCTGCGAAGGCAAGGAGTCCAAGACCTCCAGACCGCAATGGCGAAGGCGGATGCGTTGGTGGACATCCGTATATCAAAGAGCGACCCGAAGGGGAAGCAGGCCGAGAAGGTGAAGGACAAGGCGGCCAAGCCTAGCAAGGGTGCTAGCAAAGCCGACAAGGGGAAAATGTCTAAAGGAGACAAGGGGAAGGGGAAGGTGACGGAAGGTTCGTCTCTTAAGGACCCCAAGACCCACCCAGGGTGCTTCATCTGCAACGGCCCCCATCGTGCTCGAGATTGCCCGAAGAGGGAGAAGTTGTCGGCCTTGGTGAATAGGACCGACTCCGACTCCGATGACGAGCAAACTAGAGTGGCACCTCTCCAAGTTCTCGGTGCCATTCGATCGGGAAGAAAGGCGCAGGAGCAGGGACTGATGTATATACCGATGACCCTGAACACCAAGGAAGTGGAGGCAATGGTGGACACTGGCGCAACGCACAACTTCGTGTCGGATCGTGTTGTGCAAGCTTACGGATTGCGGATCCAGAAGCAGGCCAGTCGCATCAAAGCCGTCAACTCTCAAAGCAGGCCGGTACTTGGAATGGCCAAAGGCGTGCCGGTGCAGATTGGTGATTGGTCAGGGGCCATTGATGTCATGGTCATCCCGATGGACGATTTTGACATAATACTCGGTAACAACTTTCTTGTGAAAGCTTGTGTTTCAGTCATGCCACATGTGTCTGGTTTGTTCATTTCAGACCCGAGGAAGCCTTGCTTTGTTCGGGGATTTAAGGGCCTCAACCATGCGGAGGACATAAAGACCGAGAGGGTCTCGGCTATGCAAATAGCCAAAGGCTGGAAGAGGGGCCAGCCAACATACCTTGCAGCGATCCATGAGTCAGAGCCCGAGCAAGGCACGAACGCGGACGTTCCTGACGTGGTGCAAGGTATTCTAGGCGACTTTTGTGACGTTATGCCTGAGGAGCTGCCCAAGGGCTTACCGCCAAGGCGGGCGGTAGATCACAAGATCGAGTTGATTCCGGGAACAAGGCCACCAGCGAAAGCTCCTTACCGGATGTCGCCTAAGGAACTGGAGGAGTTACGGAAACAACTCCAGGACCTACTGGAATCGGGGAAAGTTCAACCTTCAAAGGCGCCCTTTGGAGCGCCGGTGCTGTTCCAAGAGAAGCAGGACGGCACGATGCGGTTGTGTGTGGACTACCGCGGGCTGAACAAGATCACTGTGAAGAACAAGTACCCCGTGCCATTGATAGCAGACTTGTTCGATCGGCTAAGTGGAGCCGAGTTCTTCACCAAATTGGACCTGAGATCGGGATATTGGCAAGTTCGCATAGCGGAGGGTGACACGCCAAAGACGACCATGGTGACTCGGTATGGGTCATACGAGTTTATGGTGATGCCATTTGGCTTAACCAATGCACCAGCCACATTTTGCAATCTCATGAATGATGTGTTTCATGATGTTATAGACAAGTTTGTGGTTGTGTATCTCGATGACATTGTCATCTATAGTCGTTCCCTAGAGGACCATCTTGGGCATTTACGTTTTGTGTTCCAGCGGCTAAGGGAACACCGGCTATACGTAAAGAAGGAGAAGTGCGAGTTCTGCACCAAGGAAATCAACTTCCTTGGACACGTGATTGGCGGGGGCACGGTGAAGATGGATCCCCGAAAGGTGCAGGCCATTAGGGAGTGGGTGGCTCCCAACAAGGTGGGCGAATTGCGGAGTTTCCTAGGGTTGGCAAACTACTACCGCAAGTTCATTAAGGGATACTCGAAGTTGGTATCTCCTCTCACCGATCTACTGCAGAAGGGCAAACCGTGGACTTGGGATGCGGCATGCGCAGACGCCTTTGAGAAGGTCAAGTCCCGGATTGTGGCCGAACCTGTGCTGAAGCTGCCGGACTTCGATAGGGCGTTCGAAGTCCATACGGATGCTTCGGATCGTGCTGCAGGCGGAGTGTTGGTGCAAGATGGGCACCCGGTAGCATTCGAGAGCTGGAAATTGAAGCCGGCTGAGCAACGCTACTCCGCGCACGAGAAGGAAATGTTGGCGGTTGTGCATTGCCTACGGGCATGGCGGGTATACTTACTCGGCACCTCTTTTGTGATCAAGACGGATAATGTTGCAAACACTTTCTTCAAGACGCAGAAGAAGTTGTCCCCAAGGCAGGCCCGGTGGCAAGAGTTCCTGGCCGAGTATGACTTCGAGTGGGAGCATAGGCCGGGGCGCCACAACCAAGTTGCCGACGCTCTGAGCAGGAAGGCAGTAGAGACGATTGCTGCGCTTACCCAATTGGAGTCCACCTTCGTAGGCAAACTGAAGGATCAGGCGAAGGGGGATCGGGTATACCAAAAGTTGGTTGCGCAGGTTCAAGATGGTACCGTGCGGAGGTACTGGCTTGAAGATGGCTTGCTTTACGCGAAGGGTGGTCGCGTATTTGTCCCCGGCGGAGGGCTGAGGACGCAGCTATTGCGCAAACATCATGATGCGCAATGGGCTGGGCATCCCGGACGGGAAAGGATGCTGGCGCTGTTGGCACGCTCCTACTTCTGGCCGAAGATGGAGAACGACGTTGAGCTTTACGTCAAGACTTGTCTTATTTGTCAACAAGACAAGGCGGAACGGCGCATTGAGGCGGGCTTGTTGCAGCCTTTGCCTATTCCAGAGAAACCTTGGGTATCGGTTTCTATGGACTTCATCAGTGGCTTCCCTGAGGTTAAGGGTTTTGATGGAGTTATGGTTGTGGTAGATAGGTTCTCGAAGTATGGGATCTTCAGGCCTACCCCAAAGAATTGCTCCGCGGAAACGGCGGCGGAAGAGTTCTACCGCCACTTGGTCAAGCTGTTTGGGATCCCGACAGACATTGTGAGTGATCGAGACGCACGGTTCACCGGGAGGTTTTGGACCCATCTCTTCAATATGATGGGGACAGAACTAAAGTTCTCAACGGCAAACCACCCGCAGACGGACGGCCAAACGGAGAGGATGAACCAGCTGCTGGAAGAGTACCTACGACACTATGTCACGGCCAGTCAGCGGAATTGGCTGGAACTATTGGACACGGCGCAGTTTTGTTATAACTTGCACCGTTCCTCAGCCACTGGGTTCAGTCCGTTTGAGCTCGCTTTGGGCTATCAACCATTGACCCCTTCCGAAGTGGCCCTACAAAAGAAGGAAGGGCCATGTCCTGCTGCATACCGTTTTGCCCGGAATAAGCAGGAAATGCTCGAGGAAGCACAGGACAGCCTTGCCAAAGCTGTCCGCCGCATGAAGAAATATGCGGACCAGGGGCGTCGACCGCTAGAATTTCAGGTCGGTGACAAGGTCATGCTGAAATTGACGCCCCAAATATGGAAGAAAGTGACGAGCAAGAGATGGCACAAGGGCCTCATTCAGCGGTATGATGGGCCATTCGAGGTGGTGAAGCGAGTTGGAGCAGTGGCTTATCGCTTAGCACTACCCGAGAGGATGAAGATTCATCCGACTTTCCATGTCAGCTTCCTAAAGCCCTACCATGAGGATGCGGATGGGGACCGCATTAGGGCAAGACGTGCGCCATCGAATGTACGCACGGAATTGGAGAGGGAGGTTGACCGTGTGCTGGACCGACGGGTGTTGGGTTACAGCAAGAAGAACCGGAGAACGGAGTACCTGGTTCTATGGAAAGGGTTGCCAATGTCGGAAGCGAGTTGGGAAAAGGAGGCTACACTCTGGCAGTTCGAGGACAAGATCCAGGAGTACCTCCACTCTATTCCGACGAGGGCGTCGGCTTCCTCAAGTGGGGGAGGTTTGTCAGCCCCTTAATGCTCGGACACGGAAATGGCTGCCAAGCGGACCCTCGATAGCATGGCAGCCCGGGAAAGGATCGAGGGAAGGAATGCCAAAGGATCAATGGGATATATATAGGGCGAGGGCCAAGCTAAGTGGGAAGGCGAGCTGGACTTCCCCACTTCCCTAAAGACTCGGTCAGGAGTGAGCTGGACGCCCTAACCGCCCGGAAGACTTGTTCTCGGGCGAGGAAGGCGGACGACAGGTGGCGGGCCGTGCGGGCCTGAGCACTCCCGCAAGACCCGGTCAAGGCCAAGTGGGCTGGACGCCCCAACCTCCCGAAAGACCCGTTCAAAGGCGAGCTGGCAAGCAACGGGCATGCGGGTTCTCCCGAAGACTCGCTAGGGAAGTCGCTCGGGGCGAGCGACGCTAATGTTCCATGCAATTGATCCAAGGCAAGGGCGCGGTGCCCATGACCGAACTGAGTGCGGGTGGCACTCAGTCAGGCCCGATATACTCCGGTCGTGGAACGATGGAGTCTCGGTCAAGGTGCTGACCGAGGACTGTGCTGGCAGTCGATCTTATCCCTAGGAATAAGGGATAAGGGTGGTTATGGAAGCTGAGGTGTCCCCTAGAAACTAGGGATGAGGATTCCTCACCTGCAAGTATAAATAGCCCCCGGGTCCTAAGGTCGAGAAGGCAGAAGGGGAGAGCAACTGGAGAGAGTTAGAGAGAACACTCTATCACCGATAGTCGAGCAAGGAAGTCCCGGCAACAGTGTGACCAGTCCCCCGACGCTGAGTGTGAACTCCCGGAGTGAAGTTCACCCGTCCAAGTGAGGAGTGCAAGTGCTGGAGTACGAGGCATATACTTGGACATGGCCGTGCAAGGTCGTGTAAGGGTTTTGTGTGTTCTTGTAATTCGTGTTTGTGAATACAAGTGAGATTTCCCTTACCTTGCATTGTTCGATCTTGATCCTTGATTGCTAAACCTCGCCAAGCTATTTCGCTGCGTGTGTGTGCTTCGGGTTGGCTGAGAGTGCACGGGACACTGCTCAGCACCATCGCAGGAACGGAAAAATTCGGGTGAGTTCCGACCCCTGTGACAGGTACCATCCTAAGCCCAATGACCCTTCATGCTACTTTACGATTCATTGCACATTGCTGCCATCCTAAGCCCAATAGAACCTTCTACGGCCTTTAGTAATTTTCTTTCTGGGAGTGAACGGCCCTCCCCGTGGGTTACGGGGCAGAGGAATGGAAAAAACACGTACGACCTGAGTTTAGTAAAATTTTGATGTGATTTAAATTTGAGAAAATTTGACTTATAAAAATATAAAGTTCTTACAAGTTTTTTTAAAATATTTACAACTGTATAATTCAATTTTTATTTAAAACAATAAAATACCAAACCATTACGACTAATCTGGTTATAAATTTGTTAGTCATCCAATGCAAGTCAATGGTCAAAAGTCAACCCGTGGTGGAAACTTCTTACGCGTTTCGAGATGGACACGATGATATGTACCTATCATGCCACGGAGCTTTGAAATTCCACGGAATTGCTAGTCCGCAAATAAATATTTTAATTTTCCTCCCCTGGGGCTGGGGCACATTGCTCGCCAGCCCAGGAGACTCTTCTGGTCGTACGGAGGGGGTCTGGTGATGGCCCGGAGGGACCAGGTGAAGCCGCTAGCCCCAGTGGAGGTGCACCGGCCCCGCAGCGACGAAGACGAGGTCCTCTTCGCCCAGTTCAAGCTCCGGCAGCGGAAGTACCTCAAGTGCTGCGGATGCGTCGCCGCCCTCTTCTTGATCCTAGCCGTGGTCTCCCTCATCCTCGCCTTCACGGGTAAATGGTCTATCGTCGACGCCCTTATCCATTCGTTTCCTTCTCTTCTTTTCCATAGTGGAGGAATGTTCATCTCACTCTCCTAATTAACTTGACAGTATTTCGGGTCAAGGACCCGACAATCAGCATGAACCGGGTGATGGTCACCCGCCTGGAGCTCACTAACGGCAGCCTCCGCCAGGACGTGAACGTGACCCTCCTCGCAGACGTCTCGGTCAAGAACCCCAACGTGGCGTCCTTCCGGTTTGGCAACACCACCACCACCCTCTACTACGGCGGCACGGCCGTCGGAGAGGGCCGGACGCCGGGAGGCAAGGCCCGGGCCCGCCGGACGCTGAGGCTGAACATGACTCTCGACGTGATCCCGGCAAAGCTGATGGCGCTCCCTGCACTCCGCAACGAACTAGGATCGGGCGCCCTCACGGTGGAGAGCTACACGAGGGTCGATGGCCGGGTGAAGATCCTGAGCATGATAAAGAAGAACGTGGTGGTGAGGTTGAACTGCTCCATCACGTACCATATAACGACCGAGGACGTTCGGGAGGATTGCAGGCGGCACGTTTCATTTTAGCCACCGATATCAGACGTTTCACAGGATGCCGTTATCTTCCACTGTATTCTTTCTGCGGATGGAATCTGTTGATCGACAGGACTCACAGATCCTCAGTCACAAGTCTAGAAAAAGAGTCGGGAATTATTGTGGAGTAACGAAGAAGGGAAAAAAAAAAAAAGAAGAAGAAAGGAAAGAAAAGTGATAATGTAATATTATAATATTATAGGGAATAAAATTCAATTTTACTCTTCTAATACACTTACCTTTCCAATAATTTAATATATATATATATATATATACACACGAATGTAACAATTTCAAATTACAGCTCACTTGATCCGTAAAATTCAGCTTCCCCTGTAATTGAACTTTACATCACAATATAACAATACAGTGAATCAATCGTCCCTCAAAAGAGCCGAACTACTGTGGTTCCGCTCCAGGGAGGCACACAGAATCACTGACCTCTGTATTTACCCGGCGAGCCATTTCCTAGCCCATGACTTAGCCCACTGGGCAGCCCAGGAGACAGAGAATCTAAAACTGATAATTTATTGACTCGTTCAAGACCCACAAAGGTTAAAGTATTGTGATATATTAAAAAGCCCTTTTGGGACTAAAACAATACAAGGGACTTTTGGGCATTTGGCAGGGAGGGGGAAAAAATAAAATAAAATAAAATAAAATTGGGATGTCAGCGACTCACCACCGTCACATGCACGAGCTTAAATGAGGGACACGTGACATATTCCTAGCACGTCGAACGTACGGTGCGATTCAATCTAATGATACGTATGGAGCAACCGATTCTGTCGAGTCGAGCGCAATTCCAAGGCCCACCCGAACAAGGACGACGCATCGCCCGATCGGAACGGCCATTTCTTAATTGTGGGAATGACACCCACGGAGGGGACAACGGCCGGCCGGATCCGTCCACCACCACATAGTTAATTACCTAAAGACATACGCCATTAGATTATTAGGTAAAGGTGTAGCCCCTCCACCCCTATTTAATTGTTGATTTGGTAATTATGACAATTTAATTGAGATTTCGAGTCCTTCCGTGATTAAAAACATAAAAAGATAAGATTATTAATTTGGAAAATATTTATTTTCTAGTGCTCCGATTCCGGAGTCGGGGACTCAAAAACTCCCCTTAACCAGCAGTGGGGGGACGAGGAAGGGGAGAACACACAGAATCCATATGGATTAAATTTTAATCCGAGATGTTAAGGTGCCCGATTAAAGACGAGTACAGTTACATGGAGTCCACGAGCCCCCCCTTCGGGTCCGAGCTTCTCGAGCTGAGCCGGATACCGATAAAAGGCCAGCGAGATAGCAGCACCTTTAGTGGGGACATCCCCGATTCCCACAGTCAACAAGTTTGAATCCTTTTTCTTCGCGCATTAACCCTCCCAAACCCGAGAAAGCACCAGGCAACCAGGAATTTTGGTGGTGCAATCAAGCATCAGAATCACATCAGTGAGCACAACTTCCCAAATTTTGATACGATCCGGATTTTCGCATCGTCCGGCAAGCGGAGCAACAGACTGATACCGGGCGACAGTATCGATCAACCTTTCTTCAACAATGGAAATAATCTGAGGACTACTGGGAGTGGGGTTGATGAAGGAGACCAACAGCGATTGCTAATTTGACAATTAACGATTGCTGTTGGGGGAGGAGAACCAGAGTCTCTTTCCCTGTCAGTCTGATTCACAATCTGACCGTCTTTACTCCCTGTGTCCCCTCCATCTCCCCCGACTCTGTCTCCATCTCTCCCTCTCTCTCTCTCTCTCTCTTCCTTTGAGGAAAGGGGAAAGGAAAGAGAAAAGAGGAAAGAGTTGGCCGAAAAATGAACCAAAGGGAAATCCTTTTCACTGTTCAATGTCTCCCACTTTTCACACATTCGCTGACCACCAAAGACGCCATTTTTTCCCGCAAACCCACGAATTATATCAATGATATATGAGTCATTTTGATTTGAAAGTGTTTCATCTCAATGAGATAGTGATGGTGATCAGTTGAACTTGAGCTTCTAAGCATACAGAACAACAATCCCATACCCACAGCTACGTCAGAGTTCTGTTCTGTCAGCTAATTTTATTGAAATGCAGATATTAGATTACTCGAAGAAAACAGTGGGAATAAATTATGATAACAGCAACATTTAAAATAAAATAATATTCTTGGACTGTTCGTGGTCAGAACAGTAGCATGTCGCGTCGTGTTCTGTTCTTGCGGACAAATTTTGCAGCTGCTGCCGCTGCTGATGCCAAAATTTACAGAGATCAGATGTTTAAGTGTTTTCCTCTCGACTTGCCTTACAATACCACCGGTCATCTTCATCACCATGACTGGGGACGTCCCCTAAGAACTTCATCCACCCTAATAGTACAAACTAAACAAAAGATTTACAGTGGATAGGTACCTCGGTTCTGTTCCTCGGTAATTTGATTGATTATTTCCCGCCGTTTTCTCTTCAAGAGCCTTGAGAAGATTTACGCATCAGCTCCATGGATTTGTCTTGCAATGGCTCGCTCACTGACCTTGAGAGCAGAGATGATTCCGAGTCTAAACCCGCAAAAATGGAAGAAAACCCGGTTTGGAATCACATCGATTTTGCAAGGTAATGGAAGAAATTATGGATATTTGTCGGCAAATTTCTAGAGTTAGAGCTAACAGCTATGGAGAAGGTATGGTGTTTATGAGGTTATGTGATGTAATTGAAATGGTGTACCTCTGGAAGCATTGAAGGACCTCTTGCAGTGGAGGATGGCACTCTGAATCCCATCCTGCTGCTGCAGCAGAGAGTCGTCTCTCCTCGATGACGATGAACTGCTAGGGGCCGCTGCCACAGCCGACGAGGCTGATCGGCTCTTGCCCAGATGCTTGCACACGACCCTAAGCCCCGCCGGGATGTTACCCTGCCTGAGCTGTCCTTTCACGCCCTCACCACCGGACTCGGCTGGCGGGGGCTGCTCCATCTGGCCCTTCCGGGCGCCTCCAAGCTGCCCAGAGGAGAACCTCAGCTTCTCACCGTATCTCCTAGAGACACGGACGTAGAGCGGCTTGACTTTTTTCAGGTAGCGCTGCAGGGCTTCCTTGGAGAAGAAGATCTTCTCGTCGGAGTTGTTGGCAACTTCCTCTTGGGGAGGCGCTGTGGCTTGCTTCTGCGACTTGGAGCTGCTGTCTCTCGTGAACAGAGATATAATGGGGACCTCTTCGACCTTTAACTTCACAGCAAGCAGCTTGCTGGTAGTCTGGGATTTCTCCGGCCTCTCAAGCTCCTTCGGATGGTCCGCCTTCGATTTCTTCAGGCCCAACATGAAGACCCGGAGTCTCGTGGCGGATTTCCTCAGCGAGACGGGAAGGTGGGGCTTGGGGTTGTGGTTGGGCTCAGAGGAGGATCCGGGCTCGATAGAGACGAGCCGCCCCTTGAAGAAGAGGTCGTCAGAGGGGGAGTTGGCACAACCGTCGCCGCTAGCGGAGGAGGCGGAGGACGACTGCGAGAGCGTGAGGTTGAACTCACCGCCATCCACGGCATACACCTCAGACCCCTCATCGCCGTCATCTTCCTCAGAGCTCGAGCTGTCGGGTTTCCCCTCGATGCCCTCGTCTGCGAGACATTCACCTCCCTCTTCTGCTCCAGTTTCCTCATTTCCGTCAGGGACGGCGAACTCCAGGTCGAAGAAGGGGCCATCGTCGTCGTCGTCATCGTCGGCATTGTCGGTCTCGGACGACTCTGTACTCGTGCAGGCGGCGGCAGCGACAACGGTAGTGCTGGTAGTGCGAGAACCGCAGGCGGCGTCGCAGCCGCCGATGACGCCTCCCCCCCGCCAGTACTTGAGGAGGCTGAAAGCTTCCATAGTCGGGAGAGCCAGAATAAACAGACGGCGGGTGGCAATGGGGAGAAGAAAAGTAAACCAAGCGCAGTGGAGGGTAAAAAGGAAAAGGTAAAGTGAAAAAAGGCTGACGGGAGAAAGCGCCTGCTTGGTTGCTTGAAGAGCGTTTTTAATGGAGTTAGCAGAGATTGCAGGGGAAGTACTGACAATGGAGCCGACAGAGAACAGAGAGGGAAGAGGCAGAGAGAGAGAGCAGTTGGCCTTTATCTTGGAAGGTAATAAGAGATGAGAATCCGCCGCTGCAGGGACGCCATGTTAGAGGAGTCAGTATTCACAGGGACAGGTCGATTCATGAGGAAGAAATGTAGAGAGATTTTTTTTTATCATTATCAACGAATTTAGATGATTCCATTTTTATATAATTTAAAATTTTATGAATTCTAAAATTATAAGATTAAAAATGATTACTGACATCGGTCAATTTGAATCTAATGGGCCGTGTGACAGTGCAACTGCTCTGGCTCTGTAATAATGTCTACTGCATATCATACGTATTTTTTGGGGATGAAAGACCGTACAACTATACTTATTACACATACTGTAGGTATTGAGCAGCGAGCGTTCTGCTGTTCATTTCTCGTCTAGGGCACTGTGAGCCCATGTTGCAGGGTTGACCCGCTGACCTGGTCCCACAATCTCTCTCCCTCCAATTTCACGAATTTGTACACCGATATTTTTTTTTCACGAATTTACTGACCAAAAACAAAAATTTCATTTTTTCTCATATAACATGCCAATAAATAAAAAGATAATAAAATTTATATTTACTTATCAATTTATGATGACATGACCATTTTCGAGTACATCAACATAGCATATTTCATAGTCTAGGTCGGTTTGAAAATCTTAATATATTCGTGAATTTTTCATATTAGTCAATACATCAAAAATAAAATTTAAATAATTTAATATTTCAAATATATATATTCTTCCGTATAATTAATCAAATAATATTTTGTATTAAAATGTTAAATTATTAAAATAATTATTTATTTTTTTAAAAAAAATTATATCATAATTTTTTATTATAAATATTTTTTCATATTATTTATACTTATACAATTTTCTTAGACCATGTAATACTCTCTAATAGTCCAAAAATCTCTATTTATATATGATTTTTAATACCTAAATTGAGTCATTTTTTATGGTTCTAATATAAGCACTACCCAATTTATGACACCATCCCACGAGTTACTTTCTCGAGGGGACACATTGCAAGTTCTATATAAGGAAGCCGCGTGGCTGCACCACAATCACATTAATGTATCATAGAGATAGATCATGGCCTTTAATGTGTTCGACTTTGACCCAAGGAGAAATCATGAAGGTCCACGATAATAATTTTCTTCCGAAGTCTGATATTTATTATTGATGGCTAAATCACATGACATGCACCCCCACCCAGTTCAATGTGTATGAAATTAGCTGACGGTCAAGAAATATGGTCGAAGTCATGTCATAAATTTCGACAGTTTTGAAGGTGGGAATTAAAAAAGAACCCAAATTTGATTAGCAGATTCTGTTGATTCTTGCTCACAAAATGTATTTGCCGTCTGTGGAACTTTCAGGATCGATCAAAAGCATTGGTGCATCGCATCGCATGAGATCGAGATGGCAAGATGAGCTCGAAATTATTGGCATTTTGATCGCGCTCTCTTCGAGGATGAATTTTCAAAGCTGCGAAGACAGCCCCCCTCTGATAGTCTTTCGTGTCCTCCTTTGTCGTTGAAAATAATGGAAGAATGAATATTAGGGTTTGTTCGTTGTCCCCTAATGGCATGTTCCATCTAATCAATCAATCCCTCAAAAGACTCGAAGAAATAGTGAGGCGGTCGTAATGTTCCATTCCACTGTGACAAGCTCAGAGCAAGCAGAGTACCCTTCACCGGTTGTGGAACTATAAGAGATACACGAATATGCAAGAATGGTGGAAAAAGAATCAGTCGGTATAATCGAATATGATGTGACTTACTAAACTATTTGCTCCATTGCTGGCCATTTTGCAGTAATGGGCATCCCATCTTCCCCTTTCTTCTTATCAACTACACCTCTCTTTTATCTCAAGAATCAATGCTAAGATTTCCGGCCGAAGTACTTACGCATCCTTAAGGCAGATTACGGGTGCCGGAGGCAAGTAGAGCGGCTTTAGATTAAGCTGTCAGCGTTCATTAGATCGTCTCAGTTGCTCTCCTGACCTAACAAGCGACCAAAGTCCAATGACTTGCATTGCGGCTCATCAATGTGAAATAAGAGTGTTTTCGATTGAGGTACACATGCAGTTACTAGAACTTCGGCGTGTATGTAAGTTTCACATCTCGGGAAGGCATTCATACAAGGATCTGATTATGAGGCATAAGAATCAGCTCCCATTTGCGACAAAACCGCATCCAGCAGAGTTGGCGAGCACAGACCTGCCATCCCAAAGAAGAAGGTGACTAGTCATGACAAATTGATGGCGTGCCAGACTTAAGCTACAGAGTAGATTCAAACTCCAACATCGACGGTATTTGATTTCGATTGAGGTCATGTGTTATCTGTTTCTGCACAGGCCGTTATCCGTGAGAAGTACTCAGATTCAATTAAACAGACATGGAAGTCACTGGGGGATCAGAACATAGGACATTTAATTCACTGCCCAGAAGCATCTGCTCTACTAAAAACAATGGCACGCTCTGATCTCTAACCATTCACTACTTCTTTCCCAACCTACCACTGAGCTGACACAGCAAGCCCTCACAAAGAATACTCCTCGCTGTTTCTTAGTTTCTGTCACTACTTGGAAATGTAAGCACTAAAAGATGAAACATTCAATTACCACGAATTCTTAACCTTCGGAGTGTACATGATGCCATGAAGTTAAGAAAACGTTGAGCTCAGGCACTTCTATTTTCTCCTTTGTTGGTCAGAGACACGCGCCCCCATGACCTTGCAAACTGGTTCATCTTTCGATTTGAGGAGCTTCAAAGAAGGGTGAACCTTGAGATCCCCCATTGTCAACTTTTGGCCAACATCCAGCTCACTTAGATCCACATCTATGTAAGGAGGGATTATATCAGCTGGGCAGAGGTACTTGACAGTTCTCTTTATGGTGTTGAGGGGCGAACCTGGGAAATTTGATAGGTGACAGTTAGTACAAGAAGTAGATCAATTGAAAGCAATTCTAAATACTCTTAAGTATCGTTTGCATTTAGGTATGCTTTAATCTTCATTGAGAAAGATGCGACAGCTTGTGTTGCAAATTCATGATCCTACCTTGAGTTCATCATTATGAAAGGAAGTTTTGTGATTTACTAAATGGCATGAGTGTCCAAACTATACCAGCTACATGATCAACTCTCAGCAACTCAATTTACTAGCAGGACTAAATGCGAACCCATAAACTTAGAAATGACAGGCACAGTGTGGAGAAATGAAGATGTTCCAGAATATAATCACCATAAGGTGAAGCTATGTTTCATTCCATTTGATCAAACAAAATGTGGTGACAAAGATTTCTTCCGACAGAAACATTCTTCATGACTATGAAAGAATACTCCTTTCACAAACTACAAGGTAACCTCAGGTCATGATGCACGTAAATTCAAACAAGCTGCATCTTCAGGGGAAATAGTGAAGTTAGCTCTGCACTTGCATGATAAGTCTTTCTCTGCAAGATGGAAGCATCTGTATGTTCACTAAACACTGCATGCTTCAGGAGCCTATCGAGAGTGTTCCAATCCCATTTTGAACAATAAAATTTTCTTTTCTATGGTTATTAGTAAGAGATGCAGGACCTCCCAACAAATTAGGAAAGAGGATCCAACACTCCTAAATGTTTCTCCTACATCAAGTTATATGTACATCATCATTACAATAAAACTGCAGCCACAAAACAGCGAGGGTATAAAAGTTCACTAGACAACTGCATAAGATTAACCACAAAAGAAACACCATTTTTATGCTGATATTGCTCGATGCCAGCAGTTCACTAATAATCAATATGCCTCAATGAATATTATAAGAGACCATAAAATTTCTACTACAGAAATCGGAGGACCAACTTAAACAAATGAATGCAGTTTGCCAAATGAGTTGTAGTTGCGAAACAAAACTATTCAACTTACCTTTTCTTAGTCCAGGACATACGTCTTCTCCTCTATATATAAGGGGAACATCGACCTTCAATAGAGCATGCGAAGGAGCTCGTATGAACGTAACGTTTAGTGGCGCATCTGTGCCCGAATGAAGATGAATCTGCCAAAATGATGATGATCAGAACTCCAGAGAGCGAATCCAATCAATACACAGTTCACATGATTAATAGACTACGACAATAAGCTTTAAGCCCTCAAAGTTCCAAATAATTAACTTAGCTCAAAATTAATCATTTATCCTCACATTCGCTTAGCCAAGTAAAAGGCAAATACAAACCATACCGCTCGAGGCAGAACCCGGATCTTCTCAATAACCTCGTCGGACCCGAACTCGGGCGCCACCTCTAGATCGAAGAGCCGGGAGAGGAAGAATGACCGGCCCAGGTGGTTCACGAGCTTCCTGATCTGGTTGGCCCGGACGGAGATGAGCCGCTTGTTGCCGCCATGTTGGCCGTCCTCCTGCTCGAACAGGATGGCCGGGACCCGCCCCTGCTTCCGCTCCTTGGCAGATATGTTCTTTCCCGACACGGCACGGGGGATGGCCAGGATAGTCTCAGCGTACTTGGGGTCGGGCCGCGGGAAGCCCTCGAGGTAGGTGAGCGGAGCTTCCCCGAATGACTGTTCGACAGCCACGGCAGCAGCCGCCGCCGATTGGGAGTAGCAGCGGCGGTGGAGGAAGGATCTGAGGAGGATAGAGCGGCTGATCCACATAGCTCCAGTAACTCAGAAGAGAGTCGGACTCGGAAGGGTTTATGGAGGTTTTGGAGGAAACGAAAATGGAGCTCAACAGCTTCATTGTGCTCAGTGCTGTCCGAGTGAGAGAGAATATGGGTTTTTCTGGAGGGTCCATTCTACTTCGGCCCGAATATTGGGCCCAACTAGGAGATACTAATGGGCCTTGAGGCCTCTTATGTGAATTGGGCCTGCAATTCCATAACTAAAATCTCAAGCCCACTTCATATATGAAGCCTTATTTTGCTAATTTATTTTATTTATTTATTTACATTTCTTAGTTGCTAAGGCCCGGAGGATATTATTGTGATTTTCACGTACGTATACACGCGCCAGCGGTGTGACCCACCTGCTGCCTTCAAAATAAAATTTCCGTGATAATAATCTTTTGACCATTAAATTTGGCATTACGTCAGCAACGTACCGTCCACGTGGCGTTAGAAACATCTGGGACGGTGTCGCCTGCGCACTGCCGCACCACATGTGAACTTCCCCCCTGGGCCTCTATTAGAGATCCGGAGCCAAATCGTCGCTCCTCGTGCGGCCACTTCTATCCTCAACGGTTCAACAAACGGAGTTTCCCGAAGCGAAATTCTTCTCGGTAAAGAAATTGTCGGCATGTTTGCTCCTTGCTTTTCTCCCTCCCCGTCTTCCCTAATTTTTACCATAATTATTAATTTTTCTGAATTTATGGATTAACAATTTTTTCAAAATTAATAAGTTAACACTTACCAATTATTTTAGACAATTCACTAAATTAAAAAAGAAAAAGACTCCGTTGTAAAAGGCATTAAATACTTTTCTATATTAATGTTAACGGCCGTTATTTCCCCAGCCATATAAACCTTCGTCCAGCACCGTAGCTCCAGGCTCGGCTCCGGACCTAACAACGGCTCAGATTGTTCCGATATTGGAACGGTGGAGATTGGATCTCACGTACAAGGCTTCTATATGGAAAAGAGCAATAAGAAACGACCAGAGTCTAGTTTTATTTTTTATCGGCTCACAAGCTCCTCAGTTCGCAGAGGAAAGGCGTCCTTTTGGGGTTAGGGTTTTTGGATTGGAGATCCGCGAACGCCGCTGCCAACCATGGCCGAGCACGAGGAGAAGAAAGGCGAATCGTTGATGGAGAAGATAGCGGAGAAGATCCACGGAGGCGATTCGTCCTCATCGTCCGATTCCGAAGACGAGAAGCCTTCGGAGCTGAAAGCGAAGATCTTTCGCCTCTTTGGAAGGGAGAGGCCGGTTCATCTGGTCTTCGGGGGCGGTAAACGTGCGTTGATCACTCCTTTTCTTTTGGAATCTCTTTTGATGGATGCACAAATATATGTGTAGATGATAATGATCGAGATTGCAGTGAGCTTAGTTTTTTTTAATTTTATGTTTTTCTGTTTTTGATGCACTTCTATTGCTGTGCTTATTTTCATTATTTCCTTATCAGAAAATTTTAGGCTCTCTTCTCAAGCCCAGTTGCATTTTGATCGTTTCTGTAATTCTTATAATTGATGATGCTGCTGTCTCACTCGATTTCTTTGACTCAATTATTTGGTCACCCATGTTAGAATCCAGATCTTCTTTTCTTATAAGTAATTCTATTAAGAATGGCTTATCTCTTCCTGTGATTTGAGTTGATGCATGCTGATCTTACAACGTGAATAATTTAGGTTTTTTTGGTTCAGTTAATTAATGGAGAAAGATATCTTCTTTACGTACTGATAGAAAGTTATCACTATATGTTGATGATGAGTGACAGCACGGTACTTTTCTCGTATGCGGACGTGAGTGCTCTAAACTGTCTGAAACATGTGATCATTTGAACGATGTTGAAACAGCTGCGGATGTGCTTCTGTGGAGGAATAAGAAGATTTCAGCTGGCACTCTTGGTGTTGCCACTGCAATATGGATCTTGTTCGAGTTGATGGAGTATCACCTCCTGACCCTGATCTGCCATGTATTGATCCTCGCCCTTGCAGTCCTTTTCTTGTGGTCCAATGGTACCACCTTCATTCACAAGTAAGCTTTTTGACCCAGATATGAAAGAAAGTTCCATTTTGCATGGGATCAATTTGGTTTTTTCACTGGAAAATGAATTTTTTCTACAATGAAGGTCCCCACCATGCATACCTGAAGTGTCCATCCCTGAGGAGCCAGTCCTTCAATTCGCCTCTGTGCTTAGACTTGAGATCAATTGTGCTGTTGCTGTGTTGAGGGAGATTGCATCTGGGAGAGATCTGAAGAAGTTCCTTGCCGTATGTTGATATTTGTGATTAGTATCCTAAGCTGAAGTTGTCATCACATATCTAAGTTTTTATGATCTATGGACTTGTCAGTTACAATACAGGTTTACTTTGTCTCATAGGTGATTGCTGGACTTTGGGTTCTGTCCATCATCGGTAGCTGTTGCAACTTCCTGACCTTGTTCTATATAGGTAAAGAAATTTTTGTGAATTTACTTTGTGTACTGTTATAATCACTCCTCCTCCTGAACCACTTCAATTCTGCAAAAGTGTTTGTGTTGCTGCACACTGTTCCTGTCCTCTACGAGAAGTACGAGGACAAGATTGACCCCCTTGCCGAGAAGTTGACGATTGAGATCAAGAAGCGGTATGCTGTCATTGAGGAGAAGGTGTTGAGCAAGGTTCCAAGGGGACCATTGAAGGACAAGAAGCACTGAATCAGCTGACTGTGAGAGATAAGAATCTGGTGGTAGTTGTGTTTTCATGGGTGTTGTGAGAAGCTATCCATCATTGCATCCATATGCCGTCCGGCATTTGTTTATGGGTGTCTTCAGGTTCTCAATGTGGGTGAATCTGGAACTGTCATAGCTGTTTTCTGTTACATGTGTTGCACGGTTTTAATATAAAGCTT
Source organism: Sonneratia alba (assembly GCA_900174645.1). Taxonomy (NCBI): domain Eukaryota; kingdom Viridiplantae; phylum Streptophyta; class Magnoliopsida; order Myrtales; family Lythraceae; genus Sonneratia; species Sonneratia alba. The sequence goes on from FWPY01000041.1 coordinate 1,796,527, forward strand.
AGGATGGATTTGGGTGTCGGCATAATTTGAATTACTATTATTTATATATAAGTAGCGGTTTGTACATTTGGGTTTGGATTTTTCTAGAGGTCTTCTCTCATCTGTCATCCTCTGGAATGATCTGTTACGCTCTATTTTTTCTTTGGCAAAGGGTGTGGAGGGGAAGATTGGACACTTGACATCGAGAAATTGTTGCTATATGCTTTGTCCTCTGATCATTTAGATTGTGGGCTCACTAAAGATGTCGTCCATTGTCAGCTATAAGAGTAAAGGTGTTCATTATATGGACTGATCCTCAACACCTCATTTCTGGGTGTCTGTTCTTTCAACATTGTGAAATAGTGGCAGTATCCTTTGACGTATGGTCATTTCAATTGTGGGTTCATGGGAGATGGGCCTCTATGGATCACAACTTTTCATCTGCTTCTCCTAAGCACGTGAGAACGTGTCTGGTTGTTCACTTCTTCTAGTCTCACGTTGTTGTCTTCATCTGATTGATCTGATCCTAACAAATAGAACAGCCAAGAACCTATTATTCAGTGATCGCATCAAGATCGGAGTCCTGAACATTGTGTCTCTAGTAATGCAATGAAAGGTAGCGTTGCATTCCATTGCTGAATTACTGGTATGAGCCAAGGCTAAAGATGTTAAATGGGCTGGGTTAGCCCGGAATCCGATCAGACCGCTCCTAACACAACACGGAACCGTTCTTATTGGGTTAGGAGTTGGTTATGGGCCGAGTCAGAAATATGGACCTATTGAACTGTAACACGCTTGAATCGTTAAAATTTTGTAAATCAATAGTCAGATATTGTAGATGAATTTTTAAATTAAAAAAAAATTCATGTAAAATTATTTATAAAATAAATTTAAAAAGATTGACAGTTTATTAAAGGTTCCAGGTAGATTCATGTTTGCCTAACGTGATTAACTCATTAAGCAAAATGGTCGAATCATAATCGGGCCAAGTAATTCCAGGTTCATTTTGAACTGGTCCAAACTGTCCGGAGGCCCATTGAGGAGATGCCATTACCATTCCCGGGCATGCTGTCGCTGCTCAACCTGGAAGTAGGCCATTGTACCTTCAGCAACTTACTGAGGACGTCACATCGTATGTATCTACTACGTAACTCGGAAACTATAAACTTAGATTAGGACGATCCATCACATGTATCCAGCTGGACTCGTAATGGCAGTATTCCGCTTGCATCATAAAATTCCGATCACTGCCTGGCGATGTGATCATCATTTGAAAGACATAACCCAGAAGGGACTTAGGAAGCCTTCTCTCGAATTGAACAGAACCCAGATTCTTGATCGTAACGAGTACCGAGTACAATAACAGCATTGAACTATCGAGTATTACAGAGGCCAAGACCCTATGCCCCGTGAAGCAGGACAACTACACCTGCTTCTACTAAATCTGTGGTATCGCCACGTTGCCACTAGTACGGTTACAGAATTGTAGTGCAATTTTCTAACAGATCTTGAGGACGATCTCCTTGAGAAAGTCCTGCTCTTTTATTCAACACACACCTGGAATCTGTAAGTTCTTATACCCCTAAAGTACTACTGTCTCGTAAGTCTTCCGATAGCCAAGGGATTTGCTGACTTGGACCATTGTCTGCCTCACTGTAACACAACCATTGTTTCGCTTTCTCACAGGAAGTAAGACAGCTGCTGCTTCTTCCTCGAACCTCCCTCGCCATACAACTCATTCCACTGCTTCAACTCACCCATTACCGACCCTTCTGATGCAAAGCTAGCAGCAACCTGCAAGTTCCATTGACTCGTAAACAAAACTCATGAAGCTCGAGGACCAGGACCATAAAAGCTTTGGAGTGAGTGAGCAAGGGAGAGATCGTCAGGGATTTACCTGATTCTTCGCTTGCCAGAAATCTTCCATGTTCAGAGGCCTAAGGGTGATAACCCTTTCTTCTTTACTTTCAACTTTCATTTCCTGAGCCGCCTCTGAGTTCTTGCCCTCTGCAGCTCTTTGTTTCTTCTCCTACACAAAGGGAGATTGACAATAAGTCACAGAAGAGGAAAGCAAAGAAAAGGCAGACACTTGGAAGGAGAGAACAATCACAGAGGGGCAGATCAGATAAAATGATACCAAGTCCTTCAGCCTCTCTTGCTGTATTAGCTTTCTAACTGGCCGGTAGGCAGCTGTCATGCATAGATTCTGCCGGACAAACTTGATCAAGTTAGTAACAACCAATTACTACTGAAACATGAGATGTTTGAAACTATTAAATGATCGGACTTTAAGGTCACTTCCAGTGTATCCTTCAGTCATCGTTGCAAGTTCCTTGAAGTCTAATCCTTCTTCAGTCCTCTCCTTTGCTAGAAGTGTTCTGAATATTTTCTCCCGGTTGTCCACAGATGGGAGTCCAACCATTATCCTGCATTGCATAAGCTCTCTCAGTTACTGATAAACATTATACTAGTTGCCAAGTACAAGAAAATTTTGGTCATTGGAGGAGATGTGAACAACACTAGGTTTTACAACATATAATACCCGAGAGTCAGTTCACCTATGAAGAAATAAAACATTCAGATTTGTTAAGCAATTCCATTTGTGATAATTACATCTATTCATTTTCATGTAGACATATTCACGATGGAGAACAAGAAATACCTGCGCTCAAAGCGCCTGACGATTGCCTCATCAAGGTCGAATGGCCTATTGGTTGCAGCAAGGACCAGGATTCGCTCCCCAGGCTTAGTGAGGAGGCCATCCCAGTGGGTCATGAACTCATTCTTTATCTTCCGCATGGCCTCATGCTCCCCCACCCTTGTCCTCTGGCCCAACATGCTATCAACCTCGTCCACAAAGATGATAGTTGGGGAAACCTTTGCTGCCAGAGTGAACAGAGCCCGCACATTCTTCTCGTCCTCCCCAAACCACTTGGAGGTAATGGTGGACATGGACACGTTAATGAAACTGGCTCCAGCCTCCTTGGCAATGGCCTTTGCAAGCATCGTCTTCCCAGTGCCAGGTGGACCAAACAGCAGAATCCCTCTGCAAGGCTTCAAGAGACCTCCATGGAACAGATCGGGCCTCCTGATGGGCAGCATTACAAGCTCTTGGAGGGACTCTTTGATTTCATCAAGTGCTCCTATATCTGCAAATGTCACGCCAATTTCGCTTGCAGGGATGACTTCTGGCCTAATCCGCTTCTCAAACTCATTGTCAGGGGGAACTTCCTAGGAGGAAAATCATGAAATGACCACACCTTTATATTTGTACATTTTCAGGTTTGGACATTATCTAAGCAACCCAGTGACCTAAAAGCTCAGGCTTGACATGTGTTGCCAGACCAAGCACGGCACAGAACAATGAGAAAGGGGGTGTTACATAAACTCCAATTTAAATCTTCTTTCATTCCAAGCAACTGATTTTTGTATAAGTTTAAGTTTGTGCAGGAGCACACTATCAATGCCATTCAAGTACGGTTAAACAGATAAACTGTCTATACATCCAAGACTTAGTGCTAACATGGATCAAAGAGGTTGTAGACTGCACTCACAGGAGTTTTGGTTGTGGGAGCAGAGGATGCACCATCACCATCTGGCTTTGCTGCCATAGTTGATGTGTCTGCTCCACTTTTCTTTTCAGAAACTGGGCTACCAGCTTTTGTTTCGGGTTTTACACCTAATGCAGCTTCTTGTCTAGAATTCTGTTAGCATGGAAATGTTAAGAATGCACAAAAGCTGAGTTCACTTTTGTATTTCTACTGTCTTCTACTTATCTAGAAAAATATGATCCAACCTCAGATTTTTCAGCGTTTGCTTCCAACTTCAACGTATCACGGTTGCAAGACTTTCCTTGCTGGAAGATACTCAATCCATGGGAAAGACTGCATCCAAGACAAAAGATAAATCAGTTCATCAACAAAATTTTTCAGAAAAATCCTTGCTAACCAAGTGAAGAAGGAAGAGTAAATAATATAGCTGCAAATGAGGATTTGTTACTCGATTCAGCATGAGAAACTCTCATTTTAATTTTAATAGAGGAATGGAACTACACTGCATGTCAAACTTGCCTCTCAGATGAAATGACAAGTTTCCCATTCCTATACTCAGGACTCTTGCTGTTCATCAAGTGGTGAGAAATTGCAGATACAACAATCTCTTCAATGTAATTGCTCAGAACCGCTGTATCAGCCAAACAAATTGATTCGAGATCATCGCAATCGAGATCATTTGCTGCAAGAACTTCCATGATATGGTTCCGATTATCCTGGACTTGAATCATCTTCATGTCATCTTCCAATTGAGATTTCCAGCTCACAAGGTGGTTCTCATCCTCGGGGGGCCTGATCTCAATGTTGTAAGGGAAGAGGGTGGCAAGTCTCTCTTCTACCTCCCCATAGTCATTTCCTGGGTCCAGTATCCGTGAGCCAAGGATAAGAACTGAACCAGAAAGTTTATGGAGCATCTTCTGGAAAAGGTTGTATATTCTCTGAGACCGGAACAAGAGCTTGTCCACATCCCGAAGGTATAGAACCATGGGGCTGGCTTTTGATACATACACCAGAACCTGAAAACCACCAATAAATGAATTGAATTAAAAGCAACTTTGTTGGACTGGGGATAAAACCAAATCAGGAACCAAGATGATTTTACCATTATTACCTTGTAAAGAGACTGAATAAGGAGCTTTTCATCAAAGGACCAGCTGCTCGTGCACTTTGGAAGAGCTGAAAAGGAGAGATCCATTGAAAAGCAAAACAAAGCCACGAAAAAGCTGAAGAATTTGACTTGTTTTTTAGGAAAGCCAGTGAAATCAAGAAAACCTGGATTTGTTATGACTGATTGTGAAGCAAGATTGCTAATGTTAGCTGAGGCAGAGACATTTCTTCGGAGTTTGGGAGGATTAGAGAGACCCTCTGTTGACCTGAGATTTAAAATAAGACAGACGCCAAAACATCAATTTGTATACAAGTAATGCTCTGCAGTGGGATCAAGAAAATTTTCTTCCAAATGCATTAACCTGGATCCAATGTCTATCCCACTGCTTTGCCTCCTTAAACTTCCTGCAACTGGTCAAACTTAACATCATATCAAGCAAGCATCACTTCCAGCAGAAAGAGTAATTCTATTAGTTACCTTTAAATTCCTCCTTCACAGGAAGGATTGAAAATGATCCAAGGAAGCCTGACAAACGCTCTAACGTTGACTCTGATGGTGATCTTTTCAGGCTCTAAAATTTGAAAAAGAAATTATGAGCATCATAAACTGCACAACAAAATTATAATTTTCAAGATCAAGAGCTAAAGAAACTCACAGGCTCCCTGTTGATGCCATACTTGCTCTGAATCTGCAATTATAGTATCCGTCTTGATCAAGCATGGCAATGTTGTACAGTGTGGGAAAAACAAAGAGTGAAAAGAAGAAGAAACAAACAAGAACTTCTCACGTACTCACCCTGAGGGAGAAGTCTGTCACATCTAATAACAGCAACTTGGCCTCGAAGTAATGGGCTAAAGCCTTGGCTAGCATTTGCTGATAGAGTTCTTAAAATATGATACGAAGTTCAAACAAAAGACATGTCAGAAATTTAAGAACTACTCCATAATTAACTTATGGCTTATTGGTACTGAACCTGCAGGTCCAGAGAGCAAGATAGCTCGACTAGCAGGCGAGAGATTCCGAGTGTACTTAGAGACATCAGCGTTCTTTAGGTGCACATATGCAGCACTTGTTAGCAGTACCTGTGTCTGCTCGCTGTTGTTTCAGTAGAGATGACAATCACAAGTCAGTGTATTGGACAGAGAGACTAGGAATTATGTGTCAATAGCACATTGAGTAATATTCTAATTATCACTGGAGAGAGTTCTAAAATTAAAAAAAAAAAAAAGAAAACACAGTCTAGCCCATATATTCTCTAAACTGGCCTACTACAACATCCTTAAAAACTGACTTCCTGTAGTTTCTTAGTCAACATGTTTGAAAATCAGTTTCGAAGGCGCTGTCTCAAAATCAGGGGACAAGACAGTGGTTAACAGTGACAGCGGTTTCAAAGAAATGTTTTGAAATCGAAAATATGAAAAATACGTTTTCTAGAACATGTATTTACAGGGGATATTCTTCTAAACAATAGAGAACAATCTCGGAGTAACTTACCAGAGCATCATGAATATTAAGAAAGCAAAAAAGTTGAGAACTTGAGAAAGAAGTCAGCATGTGAAGAACTAGTTACCTCAGGTAGTATGGAAACTCAGCAAACGTGACTTTGCTGTCTCTGCCATCAACAACCTGCCTGAGCATCTCCTGCTCCATCCTCTGGACAGTGATGGAGTCCATGGAAGAATTTCCCGCCCATTTGCTCACTGTCTGCCCCGACGCCAACCCAAGCCCAACTCCGACTCCTACCCCAACTCCTAATGCTGACAGCAGTATGTTCTTGTTCTCCATAACGATTTCCTCTCCAATTCACTGCACCAAATGTCGCCAGAGGTATCCTCTGGTTAGCCCGAGCCCCAGCAAAAAATCTGATGTGTAACTTAGCAAATACAACAGGTAGACAGAATTCCTCATTTGTTATCAAAAGTTTCCTCGCTGTCCGTTACGTTGGAGGGGAAAAAAAATCATTTTTCACTTTCCATCGAGTTAAATGTGACATGTTCTCTGCAATTCCTAGTTTATGAATGCTTTTCATGCTTCTTTGAATAAGACACAAACAAAGCACAGTCAGTTCCTTAAGGGACTTCCTATTTTCCCAGCGGAAAACTGAAATTTTTTGAGAAACCACCTGTAGATTTCCGTACACTAGGAGCAGTTTTTTACTCTCTCAACACTGAAAAAACAGAGACATGAGGACCTGAAAGGAAAAAAAAAAAAAAAGGTTTCCCGTCTTCCTCGTGTAGATTCCATCAGATTACCCCACTTTACGACAGAAAACATTTGTTCCCACGAGACACTGAGAGACTCACCCAATCCACTGAGCCAAAAGCTTACCACGGTCGCGGGGTCACAGCAAGCAGGAAACTCCAGAAAGGAAGAGAAAACACCACAGGACCCTTCTTCCCCCGGCAGTTCGGTAAGAGGAGAAGCCCAGAGCCCGGCAAAGAAGAGAAGCTCTGTCTAAGGAACCATGGAAGAAATGTTGGGATCCTACAACGTACAGACAGCAAGAGAACGGATAGCTCCCGCTTCCCGTGTGACCGAGGGTGGTGCTTCTGTTCCTCCTTCTGGACAGTGAAGATCTCCTCCCACGCACTCCCAAACGCACCGTTTCCAATGTCAGAAGGAACAGAAAACAGAGAGAGAGAGAGAGAGAGAGGTGGTGGTGCGGGGGAGTTGAGTCCGTTCTCCTTCCCGCTCTATGTGGCCTCTCTCTCGGGTTTTTCTTTTTCATTTTTTGTGTTTTATTTCCCATTTCCTCCTTTCTATTTTTAGAAAATTTCTGGGAAATTAGTTTATTTTATTTTTGTGCGTGGGGTGGGGGAGAGGGCGCTGCGTGGGGACAGAGAACGGAGAGACTGGAGACTACTGTACTGAGCCCTGCAAGTTCGCATACGTGCCGGATTCTCCACCGTCCGACGTTGCGGTTTTGTCGGTTCAGAAACTTTTGTTATTCCCCAAGCTGCTCTCTCTCTCTCTCTCTCTCTGTCTCTCTCTCTCTCTCTCTGTGCTCACTCACGGCTCTTCCGGCCATGCAATACCTGTTCATCAAAAGCAGGGGGCGGCGCGGCCGCATGATGATGGTTGTCATACTCACAATCTAAACCATCCGTCGACTGCTTGATGGCCCGATTGAAAATGCTTACTGGACACAAAAATATCAAGGAAGCGGCGCGCCCGAAAATCAGTGAGTACTGTTCCGGCTATCAAAACAGAGCAGCGACCGGAAATCGAAGCCTGTTTACTGCCTACGCCGAAATTCATGCGGTAAGAGATAAAAAGCCTTCCCGCCGGCGGATCCTCCGTGGGACCCGTATCTGAAGTCTGAAAGCTTTATATTCATTCGTGGAGAGATTGGATGCGGATTCCATCCGCCTCTACTTCCGTCAATAATGCCTTTGTTTCGGACTGCTACGATCCAATTCAATAGACTTCAGCTACACGAGTGCGCGATCCCATATCAACCATCACGGTTCACTGAGGTGCGTAGAGTGTAGAAATTTGACGCGTAGCATGTGACATTATCATATCCGATAATTTCAACTTCTACCTCAAGACAAGACTGTTCACTGTAGGTGATGAATTTAACGTGCTACTGTTTGTCCCTATCCAATCTTTGCCTCGACAGCGTAGCATGATTTTAGCACGTTTTTTCTCCAGATCCCTCTGGTCCGTGCTATACGGACCTGGGAACATCTCAATTGCGAGTATCCGAGCTTTGCTCTCGCGCATGGACCTTCTGAATCTGCATAGTTCAGGAAGATAGAGAGTCGATTATCGCCTAAAAATCCGGGTTTTGCCATCAACAGCTCCTAGCACCACCACATCGACCGAGGTAAAGATATGGATCGGAAACAGAGTGCAGCTCACATCAATTTCTGATCCATCATCTTTGCCCTGAGGGCTACGTAAGACACCCTCAAACTCATCCAAGTGCCGTCTGCATTGCTGGTTGGACCCCCTTTCATGGGGCAACTGTGGGCAGAAGACACGTGGTTCCTTTATGTCCATGTTCGATATCGGGGTTCCAGGGCAAGCGGACATTGGAGGGCACCAATAGCTTTCGATCCATCATTTCCAAAGTAAAATCAAATTTGTATACACACAGACACAAGTTCCTGTCAGTTGGCCCTCTTCCATTCCATAATCGAAGGATTTGCAAAGATAAAGAGGCATGAACTTGATAGGTGCCTTCTATCGTGCATACAAGGTCAATGTTTTCTCCATGCCGATGCATGTTCAACAGCATCAAACCCTTCCAGAACACAAAAATATACGGAACTTGTATGGAATCAATTACCATTTGGGGGAGTCAGTGAGTGCGATCATCTAGAATGATATTACTATCATCACTGAAACGATTGCTGTACTTCCCCACTTCTTTGTTACTAAATCTAATATACAAACAACATGCTACAGGGAAGCCATCTATCTCATCAAGCTCAGGAACACGAATGCATTCCAGAGGCTATGCAGGAGCATTGAGGGTACCAAGTTCCTTGACCGTGTGAACAGGACCCCCATCACGATCCCAAGAAAAATCAGTGGTAACATCCTCTGTACACTAAAATGGGCTAAAGCAAATGCGACTGAGCTCACCAGAATTGCACACCAGACTGGCATGTACCTTGTTAAGGAAGGGAGGAGGAAGCCCCGGAACACTATTTCCTCCCATACAGGAGCACAAACAGTGACAACGACTGCATACAGTGCCATTGCTACAGGGTCCCTTGCGAGGATCGACTGCTCAACATTTGAGAGGGTTAATGGTGTCGATGGCAACAGGGGCAATAAGTCAAGGTTGAACTGGGAGAGGCGGTTGACTAATGGGAACATGAGGCAGCCCAGTACTAGGTCTAGGTGCCACTTGCCCTTGAGGCGGAAGCTAAACCAGTCGCAAGGGAAGGGACGGAACCGTGAGAGGCAGCATCGGAGGATTGAAATTCCAGCTATGCCCTCAGCCACATCAGTCAGGAGGCTGTAGAGTGCCTGTCCACGGAATGACAGGGCCTCCTTGTTGAAGCCTGCCATGTGAACTGCAAATGGCACCACCCAAGTCCCTATGAACCAAAAAGTGGTCACCCAGAGAACCATAACCTGCCAAGAATATCACATAGTCACATAGTTATCCCTGTTTCACATCTGTGACAGTTCCCACACAAAAAGAACATATCATAGGAAGGAAAAAAAGGAAGATACAATTACTACTTTTCCAATTCCTGAAAAATTATATTTGCAATCAGAGGTATATCATTTTTCAAATACTTTCCAAGCATTCTTACTCCTCCAGGATGTGCTTGCACGTTAATTGACAGGTTTCTACATGGATGTCTTTCTCATGGAAAATTACATATAGAAAAATTTACTTTTATCACGGTCTCTGCTGTCCATGGGACTGACCACGGGCTCCCAATTGCTCTAGACATCCCATCTGCAGCCTGTGACGCAATCAAATGCCAATTAAGTATGATATAAACCCTCAAAACCAAGACAACAATAAAGAATTAGCAAACATAAGAATTTCAATAATGTCCCTACACCAAAAAATGTAAATTTTGTAGTAAAAGAAGAAGCATTCTCTTAGCTATTTCTTTCTTGTAACAGGCAAAGTAGGCTATGTGAATCGTCCATGCATCTATGCTCAAGAAGAATTAAATCTCTTCAAGAGAGTATTCCATCCTAGAATTTTAACAGACCTATCATATATCAATTCCACAAACTTCACCCTCTCAAGTGTCTCACCACAAATCTATTCCCATATTATGGCTGCACCAATTATTACATTCACACAGATTCATTCTTAAAACTATCTCAATTCAAGAACGAGCTTGATTATTGAAAGCACTACATTTTAAGAACATCCAGGTGTAAAAGAGTTCTATCAATATTGATCCCAGCTTATTATTTCTAGTAAGAATTCCATGTACATCTATCACCTTGAATGGAATCACTCAGACACCAAGTTCTTCATATATAGAACAGGATAGTATGATTAAAAGGAAAAATTTTTAAATATAATGGTTAATTATCCAAATAAGTTAGAAGGGTAGAACAGTGTAAACTCCCACCAAGTTTCTAGAAGCTAATATATACCCATCAATTAAGATAAAGTTTAAGTGAAAGTCGAAAAATATTTTGCCTTCCACCTGCCCCTCCAGTAATCTGCAACTTCTTTGTTTTTTGGCTGAAGACACTATTCTGCAACATATAGCCTATTAATAAAGCAGAAAATACTAACCACCATGCTCTTTGAAACATAAACAAAGATTTATTCCATGGGTTCTAATGCTACTATCAGCAACCAATCTGATATATGTAACTTATAGTATGACCAAAGAAGATTGCCACATCATGAGAATTACAAATGACAGAGCCAAATTTACCTCTGAAAGTTTTGTTTTCCAGTCCTTCCCAACAACAATTGCTCTATCAAATTCAGGCTTCACCGACTCTTCAGGAAGAAGATGGTCGAGATAATCAGGCAGCGGATTTTCAGGAGAGAGACTATCATCTCGGAAGCATAAAATTTTCCAACCCTGCATCAAAGAGAAACCAACATGATCAAACACTTGCTTAGAGCAATAAATTATTTTATGATAAACAGCAGTTGAACTTTCTAGAAGATGACTACCCAGATTTGAGTTTTGACCCATCTAAATGTTAGCTTAATCACTCGACATCAAATTAGGATAACATACAACACTTTATTTTTTGTTGAAGAGCATGGATGTTACGATATGAAGGCAACTAGCAAAACTAAAACGGAAGCTGTATGAGCACTAGCGAATATAACAATCAACAGTCCAGACCAACAGACCTAACAAACTAAGCAGATGAAAACATCAAAACTTACATTTCTAGCATAACTAGGACTCGTATACGAGATCCGGGAGCTCCGTGAAAGCGGGCACAAGCTTCTGGGTCGCGCCGAAACTCCGACCCGAGGAACAGGCTGCGATATCAGTGGTCTTCGGGCAAGAGACTGCGAGTAACAGGAGCTCAACATGAGAAGAAAAGGTCACCCTAACACAAGATTAGGGCTCAGCGACCTCAACGAGAACCGCAACAAGTCCACATCAACCATTACCCAATCCTCCCCAGCTAAATATCTGTTGACGCATAACAGGGCAGCGATTCAAGGAGAAGAAATCAGGTGTTGTGATCTGAAGAATAAGGAGGAGGAGAAGGGAAATTAGACTTTGGGGTGCTTTTCTTGATTGATTGATTGACTGGCGGTAGCCGGAAAAAAATTTTGAAAGGCTGTTGGGTGTAAATTGGGGTTAGGTTAAGAGGGTAGATGTGGGAGGAAGGCGAGGAAAGGGGCGAGCTTTCATGGAGCTAGAGAGGCTGCAGATGCGGATTTCTGGCCAAGGTGACAGGTTGGTTGACTGATCGAAAACACACACACACACACACATATATATATATACATATACATATATAATCGCAATTTATGATTTATTCATAAAAATTTTGCAATTTACCAATAAATCAGTCTCAGTAAATTTTATAATATAAAGAATTTTATTATCTAGTAAGCGGAAATATTTGGATTCAAGCTGGTGAATTTTTTTAAATATTTTAGATAATGTATCCTGAAAAAATAAAAATGGATAAATAAAAAAATAAAAAGTCACAAGTTTTTTTAATTATTTTTTGGCCACAGAAAAAGTCATGAGTTAAATGTGACGGAGGAAAGGGGGAATTCAATTCACCTACCCGTTTCAAGGCAAATGCGTGGAAGTGACTCAGCAGTTTCCTATTTTATTACAATTAATTAATTAATACACCGTTATATAATTTAATTAAATTATTAAAAAAATATCACCGGAGGTGTTTTTGGTGAGAGAGTATTTTGACAATTTTTTTCCATATAAATAGTGTAAATTTTGGAAGTATATTGAGTCATAATTAATTCAAATTCAAGTCAAATAAAAAATAAAACATTTACAACATAAAATTTTCTTCAAATTTAAGATTTTATTTAAAAAATATATCAAATAATTTTAATTAATATATAATAACATATTTTCAGTATTTGGTTGCCTTGCCTGCTTGGCTAGGAAATAACGTGGAGAAATGGCATTGACTCCTCTTTCTTTATTGCAATAAACAATAAATGCTGCATGGAAGTTCCATTTTCTTTTAATGTAAGTACATAGTATTTTACTATTTATATGAAAGTTTTTTTTATATCAGTAATATTCGACACTGTAACAATGAACTAATTTATCGGATAATATATTATACAGTTTAAGACTCACTAATTAAATCTCATATATCGACTCTCAAGAGTTTTAAACTCTTGACCTAATTTGTTATCTTACTACCGGACTCTCACCTATTTATATGAAGGCTATTTTCTAATTAATATCTATGGATTTATAGGATGAATTTTGAATTCTAAAAGAAGCTAGGTTTCATGTAGTTCTCATCGAGTCTACAGAGATTTACCCACCCAATCGAAGCCGATCAAGAACCTTACTATAAATGCTGTTGAGGGCCAACGTGGTCGAACATCTTCAAGTGATTGGCCGCTATTGGCGACTCTAAAAATGTTAATACTATTTTTTTTTATTATATAAAAAATTTATGAGTATAAAATTATATAGAAGAATAGAAAATTAAATAAATATAAAAATTTTTATGGTGATAATAAAATATAACATTTTAATTATTAAATTAATTGCATACTTCTACCGCACCAACCTCACTCTCTCTAACATTACCTTTTCAGTTCTTCGTGCAGTCCGACTCCCACCGGCACTTCCACTGGATACCATCGATTCAAACATGTTAGAAAAACCAGGCAAGACATGCTGAGGCAGCGGGAAAAGCAAAGTGAATTGATATTTAGTGTTTGAAAAATCTTTATTATTAATTTAAATCTACTCAGGTTAATCCAATTAAAAGTTCTTTGAATTATTCAGTTACTTTTTTTATTTGTATGAGTCAATATTTGAGATCTCAAACTAGTCAAAAAGCACCCGAATTGGCTCATATAGGTGTCAAGCTGAGGATTTTACTGCTCAGAATGGTCTAAAAGCTTGGAAATCAGCCTGCTTGCTGCCAAGGTTTCCTTAGTGATTCGTGTTTCGAAGATTTTTGACCATCGGACACGCTTCTCACTATAGCCTAACTCCCTGAGAGGTCACGGTTACACATCCTCTTCCGTCATCCGGCTTTCCCTACATCAACGTAGGATGATCACGAGCAACGTAAAATGATCACATTAACTGCAGATCGCTCACGACGACTCTACCCACGCTGCCCTTGATCCTTGGTATTGTGATAGAACTGTTGATCAAGCCAGTTAGCAAGGTGCATCGTCAGATCCGTGTGATCCCGGGATTCAAAAGCAAGGCTAACGAGCCATCATCATGGAAACTGACACCAAACCGAACCTGGACACGGACCCCAAGAGCGAGATCTACCACAAGATACTGAGGAAGACATCCAGATGGCACTGCTCGTGGCCATCCAGGGAGGTGGATGCCTACGAGGAAGCCGGAATTACTCGGGATCCCTGACCCAGGATGAAGGCACTCGAGAGCACCGCAGCCCCTTCAGTGGTCATGTTTGTTGCATCACTGCTGATTGAGTTCGTGACCAGCCTGGACCACCTGTGGATGCCGTCGGGGAGCTTTCCAGTATGGCCGAGTACAAGTCCAAGATGGAGTCGTAAATCAGCCCGAAGCTATGGAGACTAAGCATGGGCGGTTGAATTTGAGAGAGAGTTGGAGAACAAGATTAAAGAGAGAATATCCACGAGGAGCAAAAACGACTTGAATAGTTATACCGTTTCATTATGATTTCCCTTGCTTTGCTCATAATGTCTCTACTTTAGATTTATGGAGAAAATTCTCCTCTCTTGATTTCTTGGCAACGGAAGCAAGAGGAGACAGCAACAATATCCTGGTTCATAGTTTCGACTCCGAAGAGATGATTGAGCCAATAATCGATTCTCATGCTCTGAAAGTAGATTTGCATAAGAGAAGATTATCGGCAAGCTTGGAGCCTAACGGCGGCAGCTCATGAATTTTCAGGTAGAATGAAGCTAATATCAGGCAATTAACAGGATTGAGAACAACAGGTCACATGAATAGTTGAAATGGATGCAAACACAAAGGTTTGTTATAAGAACCAGAATCCCAGACAGACTAACCAACCAGACCTTGCGTATTCACAGACCGCTAAATGACATATTTACAAGAGGGGGAGAGGATCAGAGACAGAACAAAGTACCAAAGGACACGAGCGCACTCTACTGCTCACTTGATTCACCCTGCACTGTTATGAGAGGGTATCCAATGAATGAGACAGCCAAAGAAAAACCTGTACACAGAAAGCAGAACCAACCAACACAGACATGCAGATCGATTGCCAAACACAGATGAAGAAGCTAGACTCAGATTTGATCAGCAGTGGAGAGAGTGAACATGCTTACAACCAGCTCTGAGACATCATGAGGTACTTGGATTTCTCAGTGTCAGATGGATCACAAGATAGGCTATTAATGCTTCCTGGGCCAAGAGTCAACCCATCTGTCAGCATTGCCATGAGGCTCCCGCCATGAACCCTTCCTTCAGGAGCAAACGCTGGAGCAGAGGGCGAAGCTTCCTCGACAGAGAACTGAGTAGAACTGGAACCATATTTCTTCAGGTCAGAGTGGATCTTGAAGGAACTTGCTCCCGGGACATCAATGTTCATTTCCTCACCAGCCACAACAGTTTTCATTACCTGGCCTTGCACAATTGGCCCAACACTGATGCCTCCATGGACCCTCTTATCCTGAACAACCCCACCATGGAGGTTGCACAGGCCGGTCCTGCTCCGAGCAAAAGAGTTGCAAGGTGCTGTGGCTTGGGTCCCATGCTCTGAGCCAGGGTGGCCCCATGAGCATCTCTTCCCTCCACCATGGGCCTTGCAGAAGTCAGTGCTCCCTTGGGCACTCTTCCCACACCCCTCAAACTTGCACCTCTTCCCTCCACCATGCCTCACACAAAAATCCGTCCTACCTCTAGCACTCTTTGTGCACCCTGGCACAGCACACCTCTTCCCTCCTCCATGAGCCACACAGAAATTGGTACCCCCATGGACACTCTTGGAGCATGCTCCCCCGCCTTGGAAGGAGCACCTCTTTCCCCCTCCATGGCCCTTGCAGAAGGGTGTGCTCCCCTCAGCTCCCTTGTTGCAGCCAGGGTACGTGCATCGCTTACCCCCGCCATGAGCCTTGCAGAACATGGTACTTCCCTGGGCCCCCTTCGTGCACCCAGCATACTGGCATCTTCGGCCGCCGCCATGTGAGATGCAGAGTCCTGAGAGGCCCTCAGCACTCCTTGTGCAGCCCTCCCTCTGGCACCGCTTGCCACCTCCATGACGGATGCAGAGTCCCGACTTGCCCCGGGCAGCTTTGGTGCAGCCGCCTTCGTAGCTACACCTTCGGCCACCACCATGGGCGATGCAAAAGTCAGTCCGCCCTTCTGCACTCTTGGTGCAGCCAAGGAACTCGCAGCGACGGCCACCTCCATGGGCCTTGCAGTATATGGTTCGGCCCTCAGCCCCCTTATGGCATCCAGGCTTTTGGCACCTCCGGCCACCCCCATGTGAAATACAGCGGCCTGAGGCCCCCCTCGCCCCCTTTCCACATCCCTCGACCTGGCAAGTCTTAGAGCTACTGGTCCGGGTTTTATTTGGAGACATCCCAGAAGTGCAGGTGACTGAGCTTTTTGGTGCTGTTATACTTGAAGAGCATTCAGCATTAACTGGAATCGAACCCAAATCTATTTTCTTGGAAGGAAAATGGTTCAGCACAAAGCTAGCATCTCGGCTCAAAGAAGTCACTCCTTCCTCAAGATTCTGGGCAGTGGATGGAGGAAAATTCTGGTGAGTACTGGTGATATTGGACTCAGAAGGTCCCATTGAGAGACTCAACTCAAGATCTACCTTAGGCTGTAATTCCAGTGTCTTAGCTGAATAAGAGCCAACAACTCTCTTGAAGTTGGGAATCCTCTCGTTCCCAAGATGTAGAGTGAAGTCCAACTCAAGATCCATCGAGGACTCCACCTCATTTTCCTTTGCAGATGACATCGTGGTGCAGGCAGTTGCCGTGCTACCCTTGCTGTCCGATGAACTTGATGATCGACCCAGTCCAAGCAACAGTGAAGAATTCACCTGCTGGCCCAATGATCCATCAACCAGATCCCACTTACGTTTGACTCCTCTCAGTGGAGGGAATTGAGAGTTGATAGAGGCTGGGGAATCAAGCCTCAGGACAGTGTCCATGTGTTCACTTCTCATTGCCCCAACTTGGGTTGTATCGCCTAAATTCTTAAATGCATTGAAGGAATAACCAGCAGTAAAGCCTAAATTTGGGAACCTAGGATCCATGAAGCGACTACTTAATTTGTGCTGAACTAATCCTAATTGTTCTGTTAACAGTCTGCCTGCCTTCCAGGTAAATACAAGACCAATTACATAAAAATGAGAATATTAACAGTACATCTCCCTATAAGGATAGAATTAAAACCCCCCCCTCCACTAACAAAACCTGAAGTATCACGGCGATCCATTTTCTGAAAGAATGGGTTTAACCCAACTTTCGTTTATTAATAGTAGTGCTTATCTGCTGATTCAACAGAGAGTTGATCTTACGCTGATATATTTAATCATCCTGTTCAGAAACAAACAAAATAGTCAGAGTAAGAGTCTTAGACAAAAGAAGTATAACAAAGAGCAGCATCAGGTCTAGATCTCTAGGTTCATGAAAAAAATGAGGAATCTGAACTGAGTAGTCTGGAAGTGCTTTTTCTCTGATTCAAACAGAGAAATTGATAGATAATGAAGATTTTTCAGCAATCTTCTAAACACTTTAAACATCAGGCTTAAGAAAACAGGGAAAATTGTCAAATTAGAAGCAGAAATCCCAAGGCCTGGAGATGAAGTCAAGCAGGGCTTGACAATCAGGACAAGTAAAGGCCAACAACAGTATAGAGATCAGGAACAAATCAATTATCAAGAATTTCAAAATATACGGTTGATAAGAAGGTATATCAGACTATGGAGCGAAAATTTTCCATTACAAGATTGTGGTAGCTACTTACACGAGACCAGAGGAAAGATAAAATCATCTTCAGTTTTCTTCTTTCTCTTCAGAAGAAGAGGGGGTGTAGAAACTCTACTTAGAAGTTCATTAAGTGGATGACTTAATCTTATCCAAGACAGGACTATAGTAATTACCTGAAACAAGAAAAGGGCGGACCTTGAAAATTCAACAGGGCAGACATGAAAGCTAGAAGTTTCATTACAAAGACTCGGACAAGGACCTAATTTGTAGCTAACCCTCAAATTTGAAATCGTTTCTGATGAAATCAAGCTAAAAGGCTTTCCCTTTTCACCTTGTAATGATCAATCGGAGAGCATAGGCATAGGAGCAGAAGCTTAAATATACAAAAAGAAAGTATCACAAAAAGCTGAAACCGCCGATAGCCGGGACAAAGGTTAGTCTCCGGACACCCCCGAGCTGATTTCCGGATTCATACAGATATGAACATCATTACCAGCTTCGCTGCAGAAGGCCTCAATTGAGTACGAGATCCATCCAACTGAATCAAACAGATTCAAGAGGAAGAGTCCCCACAGCGACTTTTCAAACCAGGTAAGATCGATTCAGCTGAAAATCAAGGGGAAGGGAAAGTGAGACGGCTACCTTTTTGGCTCTGCTCGATTTGGCTGCTTGGTCCGAGGCAACGAGGCGTGGATGAAGATCTGAGGGAGCTGCCAAGGAAGGGGGTTTTGGGATTTATCGAGCGACGGCTGCAGCGGCGGCAGAGATGGAGAGGATTTTAGTGGGGGAGAGAGATGGACAGGGTAGACAGGAATCTATGGGCTCGTGGGGAAAAATATGTAGTGCTATTTACATCAGAAGCACGGACAGATTCCATAGTGATTCTCTCTTGTCACTGAAAGATCTCTCAACTTTTTTTAATTATAAAAAAAAATTTTGCAGTACGAGCAATATGATATTACTATGGGATTTTTTTTATCGTTTCATTTATTCACATTATAATATTAAAAATTTTTAATGAATTTTAGAGTTATTTCACTAAAATATAAGAGTTGTCTCAATTACAGACTTGTTTACCTATAAAAAAAATTTCGATTTTTCACACATAAAAATTTCTTTAAAATGGAGAACTAAAAAATATGGAAAAAAATCCCTGAAAATTTCTCATCTCCACTTTTCATATTTATATGTGTCCTATCTTCAAACTTTTCATTTATGACAATTCTTTTTCCCTTAAATAAATTCTTTTACACTCAAACAATTTAATTTTAACAATTCAGTTTATGGCTTTTCATTTTTTTAATATAAGAAAAGGTTTTCTAATTTTGACACATTAGTAAATACATATTCACAAATTTCTACTTAGATTAGATATAGAAAAGGAAAAGAAAAAAAAAAGGCAAGTAGAGTTGGCGATAGAAAATTAGTGTCTTGAAAATAAATGCGGCCATGGCTTTTCTTCTTTAATAGCTTTAAAAATGAATAACATAAATAATAAAATAAAAATATATCATGAATCACCCATAAAAATTAAATTTAAAATCTCTTAATCGAACGATACCATCAATTTTTAATTAAAAAAAGCATTACCCTCAAGCTTATGAGACGATGTCTCATCTATTATAATCCTACCGGTATCTTCTCACATCACAGTTCAAGTTGAATTTTCAAATGAGCCCTTCACTCAACAGGGGTCGAGTTTGTGCTTAACTTAACGTAATTTAGATAAAAAAAGTTTGATGTAGCGGTATCGCCTTTAACCTAATGATCAGGATATTATATATTCGATTCTTATTATGAGACCTTTCGTATCCCTTTTATGATATCTTTTTTAGGTTCGAGAGTCTAACGTGTTACCAAAAAAATTAATGTACCTTAAAGATAGTGAAAATAAGAAAGGGAACAATTAAAGATATTCAATTCAACCAAAAAAAAAACATCATGTTATACAGTGATGTGTTCTTCAATTTGCATTAAAGCAAGCCGACGAGACCCTTATTTAATGACTCATATTGTGGTGCAACGCAGATTTCCCTTTCGCGTGATCATATGATGAAAACACTACCAGTTAGCTTCATTGGCTACTTTTTCTTTTGAGTACCTGACTCGATGCCTTTTCTTTTCCCATGTTTTCCTCCACGGCTCGAGTTCATCCTCAGCAAAAATCGACCCAACTCGTACCTGTTCAGTCGACCGAGGGGTTATCGATCGCTTCCCTACCTTAGAAAACGCTCTCTTTAGTAATGCTCAGATGAAGCGCTCTCACGATCATCGGTCCCAGCCCGAGAAAGTTCGTGCGCTAACACGTCTTTTATCACCACTCCCTAAAGCTATATTGATCAACGAGACTCCATCTTACAATTTCGTGAACTTTTTAGGTAATTACGATAATGAATTATTCTAAAAACATGAATGGAATAATATTTTTTGTTTTATACTATTTAATAATTAAAATTTTAATAGATTCTTAAAATCTATTTACATAGATTTTTTTTCCTTAATTAGATCTAAACTCTATATATTATTGAGAAAAAAAATATGTCCAAACTTCTCAATTGAGACGTTGCTTCAACACCCAATAAATTGGTTATTTTCTATGATGGTACCACCTAGTATTTGAATCCCAAGAGACATTGATCAATTCACTTTTTAACTCTATTAGTCCTAAAAAAAATTTATTCATAAAATTTAATATTAAAATCTTAATTAAAGACTTGAGTCGAGGAATTGTCTCAACTAATGTAATTTGATTAAATTGATCCTTTATACGATAGTGGACGTGGCAATTATATTATTTAACCATTGAAAATTATCAAATTTTTATTAATAAAAAGAACAAAGTATTTTATAAAACAGTTAGTATATATCAGTATATATATTTTTATTTTTAATCTTGCAATGACCTTTTTAGGGTTTACTAAAATATTTTAAGATGTATTTAATATTTTTTATTTTTTAATAATTAAAATTATTATTTATCATTTTTTTTTATTTAACAAATAGATCCTCTATCAAAGTGCGGTAAAAACAACATTCGTTCAAATGGTCGATTTTAATTGAATTTTCAAGGTTCATGAACGCTAATTAATTTATATATATTGATAATTTTATATATATATATAGAGAGAGAGAGAGAGAGAGAGCGTGAGTAAAGAACCGTTGGGTCAAGTCCACCTTACATTTTCTCTTGGATGCTATTATTTTAATTCTGCATTCACTACTAATATAATAAATTTTAATTGATTTAAATTTAACTAGATTAATTTTTTTTTCAACAATGATATATTATTTAAGGTGGAGATTAATCGAAGAATTTTAATAGAAATATATTGTTGACATGCTATTAATATAGTCAATCATGCAACTACAACGATCTAGACAGGTCATGGAAATGCACTGAAATCTTAGACCCGGTCTGTGCACACGGTATATACTTTCACGATCATTCTCATTAATAAAACACATATTTAAAATTATAAATTAGAAATAGAAAAAAAATTACACATGGAACGGTGAAATTTCACTATTTTTATAATTTTAACATGAATTTTTACTATTCTATTATAATGGTCCATAACTTTAAAATTTTAAGATTTTTAATGTAAATATGTGAATATGGTGTATGTGGAAAACTTTTTTTGAAAATCACCGACCATTGTGATTGGATTTGAGAGCCCTTAGAATTGAGAGAACAGCGTTTCATATCATTAGTCCTTCGAAATGCAACTTAGTATAATTGCATCATCCTTTGCCTCGTGATCATAAGATATTTGTGGTCCAATGAAATTTTCATACCCTTTCATATTTCCTTTCTTACTTCTACCATCTTATTGAATCATCATGGGACACGTCTATGATTGAAAAAAATATATAAATATATTGTATAGTTTATATGCATAAAGGTGGAGACACGGATTCGTGGTTGGCAGTAGACGTGCAAAAAGGGGGGAGAGACTATATAAATCGGCCATTCTAATGTGCTACGTGCACGCGCATCGCTCGCTAGCTTTGCATCATTGGTGGAAACGCACGGTAATGGTCGCTAGCAGGCTGTGGATGGGAAGAGATTGTGTTATCGAGCGGTTGCATGCTATCTAAGTCAATCAAATCATAGGCATGCCATCGAATTAACCGATTCATAGTACGAGTTTAATACAATCTTATCTTTTCGTGCAAATTTATTCCAACTTTACGAATTTTTTTTAGGTATATTATTTTTTTATATTAATAATATTTAATATTATAATAATTAATTAATTTATCAAATAATATATTATATAATTTAAAGTCACCTATTAATCTTACTTATTTTACATTATTAATTTAACGGGAGAAAGGTTTACTATGTTCTTATCTTAACAGAAGAAACTGCAAAATAACATGTTTTTTAAAAATAATAATTGGCAAATACAGTCAAACGAAAAGAAAGGTCGCTGGTCGGCGCGGACAGGGGTCAGGCTTTGATCGTGTGCGGCGGCGAGACGATGGCTGCAGCTACACCCCTGACCCCCTCACTGCCACGCCGGCCTGACGCCCACCTCCGGCACCTCCTCCTTCCAACGACACCGTTCTCGTTTTACTTTTCTTCTCCCTTTTTTCCCACGATTTTTCAATTTTTTCTTTTTATTTTAATAATCTATTTTTTTTATTAATAATATGGCAACGACCGCGGCACCAAGTGGGCAGTCAGAGGTCACACCGGCCATGGTGCTTATCTGTGGGGGCGTGGGCCCCGCTCGCTGTCGGGTCGCTTCCTCGTCCCCTCGCCTCCTTCTTCCGCGGCAACGGTGAGATACCGACATGGCAGATTAAAAGAATGCTAATATAATAATACATAAAGCCAAGGAATCAATTCTGACATTGCTTCATATGTCGAATGATGACACCGGGAGTAAAAAAATAAAATGAGATTGAATTAATATTCTCTTATTAAATTTTTAAATAGATAATTTAATAATCAAATTTTAAGTTGAGAAAGTCGACAAAATTTTTTTTAGAAATTTCGATTTGACCGCTAACTAGTCTTAAAATGTGCTTTGTTTGATCCGAAAATACTGTGTAATCAAAAACGAACACCTAATGCTGTGCACCATTGCTTGCACATTGAAAAGTAAGACAAAATTAAATGGGTTCTTGCTAGAGGCCAACCAGTTTTAAGAAATATATATATATATTTTATAAATATGTCACGATGGTCGATCACCGTTACTCCCACGCGAGGAAGAGAGGGGATGACGCGATTAGGAGAGAGAGAGAGAGAGAGAGAGAGAGAGAGAGATAGAATCTGACACACTCGCGAGAGTATGGAATCATTGTACCCCAGGGAAAGATGGGGTTGACCAATGGGCGACAGTGTGCCACGTCACCAACGGCAAAATCTTTCCTTTTTTTTTGTTCCATTGCGATCGGGGATCCCCTTACCTATCTCTTGAATAGTTGGGAGACTTTAATTATAAAAATAAGAAATTTATAATTGAAATTTTCTTAAAATAAATTGACCCGACTTTGGTGATATCATAAAGCTTGATCCGATCCTACTTGTATAATCTTTGAAGACATCATCTATATATGTGCCCTTTTTTTAATCAAGAAATTCATATTTGTGCTTGTTTATGAAATAATGATAATTTTTAAAGATGAATCAGATTAGAAATTAATTAAGATATTAGTTTATAGGTCAGATTAGAGATTTAATATATTGAATTATATATTTGATAAATAATATTAATATTATCGTACATAATAATATAATTTGATACTGATTTATAATAAAACCCTTAATATAACTATTATATTAATATTAAATTTAATATAAAATATAAATATAAGTTTAGTAAAATAAATAAATACATTATAGTTGACTTTTTTTAAAATTTTAAGTTAACATATTTTTTTACTGGTTTAATTGGGCTCGTGAGTCTGATCGGGAACAAGCTGGTTCAATAGGAGCTAATTGCATTTACAATGTAATTATATTAATTTTAGAAATCGGACTGGGTGAATAGCCGACTCTCAATTGAACCGATTAGCCCGGTCTGATTTTAAAAACCATAAATATGCCCTTTTTTTTCCCTTAGAGTATGGTTTATATTCGTATTTTGTGAAGAGAGAAACTTCATCGATAGGAGATTTCAATTTTAAGTGAATCGATTTGGTTGCAACTCTCGGATCTGTTAAAAAGAAAATGACATTATCAAGGGCAACCCACTCGAGCTATCAGCTTAGTCGGCCCACATGGGCGATCTGCAAAGCCAGCCCACTCCGGACTCTCTTATCTTACTTCCAAGTGGACCTGGACGTGTCTTATGCTTTGGGCCTCCTTCGTCTACAGTTGGGCTGGAAGTTTTGGGCCTGGCCCTATCAGGTGGTAATATCAATTTAGCGCAATGCCGATCTGCCATCCATGCCCAGATCCGACATCCTCTTGGACCATTCAGACCTCGCTCGTTGTCCACGTCCACGTATACGTGCCCCCTCGTCATCTCCTACAATTGTAACTTTGTGAGTACCCGAGGGGCCCCTATCCCCATACCCACCATATTCACGTGTGGGTGGGGGCAAAATCGTAAAAACAAAACAGAGTGAGACAAATCTTGCCGAGCCCAAATTCCAAATCCGGGGGGCGCTGTCTGCCATTGAACGTTCATGGCTCGGCTCCATTGGAAAGGTTGTTGGGGACCGAACCAGATATCTCGTCCAATTCCGGTTCTAAAAATCATTTATATTTCTATTGTAAACATTGAGAGCTCTTGTATTTGATAATTACAGAAAATGATAATATAAATTTTAAATTTTACTTTAGTTTGAAAATTCATTTTTTACTCTATTAATAATTATCGTAAAATAGTTCGATTGTTTAATTGGATGGATCATACCCAATAATTAACTAAAGAACGGTCTGATCCGGTTCGGTGGTTCGGTTCCTTTTTTTAATATATATATATTTTGGCTTTTGCTGACTACTGCTCATCCCGGCTTGAACTCTCCAAAAGAGGAGAGAGAGAGTTCTTTCTTCTCGAACTCTTCCCACTACCTGGACCGTACGATTATCCTCCTGCATTCATCAACCACCGTCGGAAAACCGACGGTCCAGATCTCCCAGCAGAACTCCCGCGTGCCATGTGATCTGGCCTCCCTACCCTTCCCTTCCCCGTGCTGGACTTTCACCAGTGCAAAGGGTCAGTTTGATGCTGCGATCCCCATCTGAATCGCATTTTTTACTCGAAACCCTAGTCTGCGAGCCATTTCTAGAGGCATATCTGTTCGATCATCGTGAATTGATACCTTTTGTCCCTGATCTTGAATTCAATCCCTCGATTCCCCTGCCCGGAAAAAACAGAAAAAATGACGTACGGCTGCCGTGTTATCAATTACTCGAGAAAGGTATACTCTGAATAAGAATTCTTCTTTTTTCTCCTCCTCGTCATTTTCACTTGTTCGGCTTATTGGTCCTGATTTTATAAGTCTGATTCTATAATCTTCTGCCTTGCTGCGGTTTCTCGTTCATCCTGATTCTATAATTTTCTGGACTTCTTCATCTAATTTGAGCCACATGTCTGTAGTTCTGCGGTTGGATGAATATCTTGATTTTGGGATGTTAAGATTTGATTGCCGATTGCTTGTAACTGTTCGTCCTTAGAAAAAAAATCTGCTTTCAAGTTGTCCAATGTATAATTTTTTTTGGGGGTCCATTTGATATCGGGTCCTTGGGAAAGATCCCTCAGGGCGTAAACCTTATTATGTTTCTTGTTGAGAATTCCGATAGCGAAAAATATTATCCGTATAGTGGAGACTAAGAGGAATGTATAAACCAATGCTTCCATGAATTCGATCGTGCTTTTCATTTTCCTAGAAAGCATGACGAATAAGTTGATTCTTTTTTTTTTTTATTGAGAGTTTGTGCTATTCATGATTATGCTTATTCGTTTGGCTTAGCAATGGCATGGGGGTTATTTTTGAATCAGGTTTTAATGACCTATTATAATGTTTTCATTATGCTAGAGTAAGTACAAATGTTCTTGTCTTATCTTTATAAGAAAATTTGCTCCATAAAGAGTTCTGTTTTGTATAAGTTGCAAGTAGTTTTTGGTTATATTCTGTATGATTAATTCATTTCAAATTGTTCCTTTTTTCTTGAGGTTTTCTTTGGAACTTATTGGATGATATTAGATTGTCTTGATTTGCATATTTTTCATGATGCCTTCGGGTGATCTATTAAATGACAAACACCATCTCCCACGTTTGATGTTTCTGCCAATAAGATTCAAATCAAACGTATCATCTAACTATGCCTTTTGCAGCTGCGAAATATTGCGACTATATTAAGGCAGGAGCATGCCACTTCCATTCGCTGGTTCTCAAATGGCAACCATACATTTGTCTGTAAAAATGAAGGTATGCCACTTGATGTTACCAATCTAGCGTTCCATTTGTAGTCATATGGACAAATTTGTGATATTTTATCCATGTGAACACACACAATTACTTGTGCCAACATTGTGTACATCTGTCCTGTGATGGACATGCACATGATATGCTTGTCCATACTTTTATCTCTGGTAGTTTACAATGTAAGATTGCTGTCTGCAGAGTGCCAATTTTTCCTTCTTTAGAATCTGGAACAATCACTAGATCCTCTCAAAGTCAATGTTTTATATTATCACTCCCTGTTGAAAGACATTCATGGCCACAATCTTTTTGCTTCCTTAGATGGTTGGATTAAGCAAGAGCGGGAATACTCATGCTGAGTATGCGACCTTAAAATGTTAACTGTATTCTACACCAGCTAATCAAGCTTTGTTATTTTTCAGATGCTGTGGGAACTCAACATCATGGTTATGTATCAGCATCCATTTCTAGGCATGCCTCTTATACGACTGTAAGTACACCAGATATACTTCTGTAATGGACATTGAATTTGATTATTTGTGATGAATTCTACGGATTTGCATGAAGTGGCCCAAGACACTGCACATTTAGCCCAAACAGCACCATGATTAGCATCTATGCATATTTACCTAATTTCAATTTGCCATTGCTTTTGCCATTCAGACGCTGTCTTCTTTGTCCTTTTCCTTCTCATTGATTTTGTATTTATGCTTCTTGGTTTCATTTTAAAAGTTGGTCTGATTTGAAACTATACTTTTTTAATTGCTGTAGATGCCGCTTTCCTCATTTAAGAGAAATGAGAGAGGGATGTTAGCTGGAAAAATACATAGTTCAATTTCAGTGTCACTTTTGAACAGGTAATCTTCATTGTACCATTTGCATTTTCTTATGCACTCACATAGAACTTGCTGAACCCAAAACCAATTCATTAACAAATGTAATGTCTATCTGTGTGTCTGGTTTCTCATACACTTGGTAATACATTACTGATACTTTCACTCTTTTCTATTTCAGGGAACACAGCGAGCATTTCACTAGGCGTTATTCTTCTGACTCAGGTTACATGTTCTTTCTTCTTTCTTTTGAAATGCCGTGTTGTATGAAAATTAGATAGCTGTTATGATATTGCCTCATCTTTTGCTTAAGTATCTTTTCAGTTCCTGAAATGAAATCCTATTGTCCATCACAATCTGCATGGATTTCCATTACAATGTGTGAGGAATTTTCATTAAGTCAATTAACTGGTCAAACAAAAGAGTGGATATTACAAATTTTTTGGCAAAGTGCAACTAGCAAGAAGCATACAGGATAAAAATATCAGTTTTACTACCTGTCATTAATTCCATAAATGGAAGCTCTCACTTTTGCTGGTATTACCAATTCATGTGTCACTTAATAACAATACTCTGGTAAATTTCAGGCCTTCCTTCACATCAAGAGATTGGGATGCCTTCTCTCTCTCCTACGATGACAGAGGTATGTACTATACAGTTTAGAATGACGCCTTATTATCAGTTTAGTACTACAGGAAACCTGCTTCATAAGGCAATTATATGTTTCTACATGCTGAATGCAGGGTAACATTGCTAGATGGTTGAAAAAAGAAGGTGACAAGCTTACTCCTGGTGAAGTTCTCTGTGAAGTGGAGACAGTATGACTCTATATTTCTATGCTGGTTATATTCCATGAACTGAGAAATGTATTTTGTGCAACTGTTGCTGACAAGTCTTGGTATAAAAAGGATAAGGCGACGGTGGAGATGGAGTGTATGGAGGAGGGCTATCTTGCCAAGATAATAAAGGGTGATGGATCAAAAGAAATAAAAGTTGGTGAGGTATTATCTTATATCTCCTTTCCTAATCCATAGCTTCTCATGTGAAGATGGAACCCTGCATCGATTATAAAGATTATTATTTCTTTGTGGTGTATATTATTGGTCTCTCGTTTATGTACTCTTCATACATAAATTGAAGTGGAGGAATTCTTTCTTTTCCTCGTATAACTCATTTTTGAGACCTTTATATATTTGTGAAGCTCATCGCCATCACTGTTGAAGAGGAAGAGTATATAGAGAAGTTTAAAGATTATAGTCCTTCAGCATCAGACACAAAACCTGCAGCTAAACCTGAACCTGCAGCACCCAAAGTCGAAGTGGCCCAAGAACCTCCCAGTGCACCAGCACCAGGACCAAAAGTTCCCAAACCCAGTTATGTTCCTGCTGGAGATCGGGTTTTTGCTAGTCCAATTGCTAGAAAAATGGCTGAAGATAACAATGTAAGTTCTAAGAAGTGGAATGATCTTCTGCTGTCATAGCTGCAATTTTGGTTTAATAGTTCCATTTCTGTGCTACTATAGGTTACACTTGCAAGTATTAAAGGAACAGGGCCAGATGGACTCATTGTGAAGGCCGATATTGAAGATTA
The DNA here is from genome assembly GCA_900174645.1 of Sonneratia alba. Taxonomy (NCBI): domain Eukaryota; kingdom Viridiplantae; phylum Streptophyta; class Magnoliopsida; order Myrtales; family Lythraceae; genus Sonneratia; species Sonneratia alba. The sequence continues at coordinate 1,825,036 of FWPY01000041.1, forward strand.
CTTGGGTATGATATTGACAGTCATCTATGGCCCTTATCTTTTGTATCCTATGTCATGTATTGTTCTGTTATAAAGCATGACCCTGCAGAAAAAATTGTTTGGAAAGTTATTGTAGCTGCTTTAGCTGTAGAATATAATGATGACTATGGTAGTATAATTATCCTAACAATTTGTTTGCAAATGTAGCTTCTCATGGTAAGGAAATGCCTGCTGAAGCACCCAAGACTAAGCTTGGAGCAGCTCCAGACTTGGATTACACTGATATCCCACACTCGCAAATCAGAAAGGTTGATTGCTATAAACTGTCATATTAGAAGTGCCAATCACAATAAAAGTGTGTCTGCTTTTTGACCACTTCATTGTTCTCTTCTACCTCACTGCTGTTCAATTTTTTTGATAGCTTGCAAGTCCTATAAGCAGGCAATAGGATGGATTATAGACCTGAAAAAAGATGATGGGCATACCATTGCTTGGCCATATATTTAGCATTATGATGCTTTGTGATCCTCCTTTTTTTTGGTTTCTTGAGTAGTCAATAAAGAAAATTCATTAATATAACATCAAGATGATCTATGAATGTGTACTCCTTTTGTTGTAGGGTTTTCAAGATGTGTATGATGTACCATTGTGATGTGTCTTGATCACATTCAGTTTGTTTATATGATGCTGCATCATACTTCTATGTTCGCACTTAGTTTTTGAATTTCAGGTAAAGTTTCCGGGTTTATTGCTTGATCAATTTTAATGATATTTGATAGATCACTGCATCGCGGTTGCTATTCTCAAAGCAAACTATTCCTCATTATTACCTGACAGTGGATACATGCGTTGAGAAACTGATGGAGTGAGTCTGAACTTCATCGCTCCCTCAAAAATAATATTAGTTGTTTAATAATATGCATCAGATTGTAACATGTTTATCTCTTTCAGATTGCGTAGCCAGCTTAATTTGTTACAAGAGAGCTCTGGTGGTAAGCGGATATCTGTCAATGATCTTGTGATAAAGGTACCTTTCTCATGTGGACTGTGTCAAGGATGTAAAAATTAATAATTCCTCTTTTCCTTGTTCTACTGGTAGTATTGGAGCTTTGCATGCTTTGAAATAGGGACCAGATTATTTGGGACAAGTAAAATGTATATGTTATGTCAAATGATGACTGACTACTGCTACTAGAGTCGAGATCTCTCATGAGCCTGAGATTTGATGTCTTAGAGTAATTTTTTTGATGAAATGTTTTCCATCAGGTTCTTATGATGCTTGTCTAGTTGTTGTTGCAAAATATATTCAAAAGTACATCTTAAGTAGGGTTAAGTTTTCGCAAAAACTCTTGCCATACTGCCATTAGTTGCATTCAGCAGTGTTGTTCCAACTAAAATTATAATGCAGGCTGCTGCTTTGGCTCTTCATAAAGTGCCTCAGTGTAACAGTTCATGGACTGATGACTACATCCGCCAGTAAGTACAATACATGATCTCTCAAGTCCTTATGGAAGCAAAGAGTTTATCAATCTGCTGTTTGTGATAAACCTTTCACTGTCTTTGTTCATGTTCAGGTTTCACAATGTAAATATTAATGTTGCTGTGCAAACAGATAATGGGCTTTATGTCCCCGTTATAAGGGTATGATATTCTCCCTGTCTTTTACCAATCTCACAGTGTTCTTTGAAGAATAGCATCTGACGATATCATGACTTGTTTGAATGTTTGCAGGATGCAGACAAGAAAGGTTTATCTAAGATTGCCGAAGAGGTCAAGAACTTGGCCCAAAAGGCGAAGCAGAACAGCTTGAAACCTGAAGATTATGAGGTAATTAGGAATATTTAGTGGTTGAATTTGGATTCTTCATGCATTGAGTTCAATCAATGCACTTTTAACTTACTGGTGTTACAGGGAGGCACATTTACGGTATCCAACCTAGGGGGCCCTTTTGGTGTAAAACAATTCTGTGCAATCATTAACCCTCCCCAAGCTGGCATTCTTGCTGTTGGGTCTGGTAGGATCTGGCTCTTAAGTCTAAATTTACATATCTTTGTTAAATTTTAATTTTATTTGTTTCTTCTTTGGCGATTGATGTGAAAATATTCTTATTTCATTGAGCAGCTGAGAAGAGAGTTATACCTGGTGCTGGACCTGATCAATACAAGTTTGCATCCTTCATGTCAGTGACTCTAAGTTGTGATCACCGTGTAATAGACGGTAAGTACTTCTGCAGCTCGTACAGATTAATGGTTAAAGTGTTGTCTTACTACCAAAATCTTTTCTTTGTTTCTTGAGAGGAGAAAAATGAAAGCCCTGATTTTGCATAATCAGAAACCGGCCACTGCAGGTCTTTTTGCCAAATGATATTGGTATGAACATTTAATACCATGTTTTTTACCACTTTTTCTCAGGTGCTATTGGTGCGGAGTGGTTAAAGGCATTCAAAGGCTACATCGAGAATCCCGAGTCCATGCTGCTCTAAGGCTTCTTCAGTCTCTACTCATCTTTCTGACATTCTTTCCTTGCCTTTCCGGGATTATCGTGAAGTTAGTTCACCTGAGTTTTGCTTTCCTCCAGTGGTTGTTGGATGTACCATTTGGCTTCTTTTTTGCCCTACCGGACGTTCTTGCTCATTGAAACAGAGCTCGGGTGCTACACTCGAATAAAGGTCACGAGATGGGGGGGGGTTTAAGGTTGTGAGAAACTGAACATGTGAGAAGAAAATCAATTCTTTTGGCTTCGCAGTGAGATTAATAACCCAACAAGGGCCGGATTGTGCCTACGTTGCAAAACGTTAAAAGAAATTGACAATTGCTTCCTTGTTGACAGGCAGGAAATTCAACTAAGAAAAGAAATTTATTCATGGAATCCTACTTTTCAGGTGTACATTGTATAAGCTTTCATAGTCCTCAGTACCTTACATCTTGGTCCAGAACTTACAGATAAGATCTCGCTTGAAACTTGATTGCTCAGGAACTGTTAGATCAGGGCAATCATGATCCACCGGGTCTGCACGGGATTGCTTACGTTGTGATCATTGGGTTTATATGGGATTCTTTACATTGTTAATGTGTCCCCGTTGCTTGGGGATGGTGAAGGGGAAATGAACTGATGAATTCTTGGAAGTCTTGAAGAGTTGCTGGGCATTGGCATCTCTGACTTGCAATCCCGATCGGTGTGACGGCGGCGAAGACAAGGAGACTCTTAAATGGGACATTTTCATTGTTTCACAAGGGTACATTTGAAAGTGTCTCTGGGACAGTCGTCGGAAGATCTTCCTCACAAGTAATAGAAAGAAATGGAGACGACGGACAGCTTGTCATCAGCACTCGTACAGTTTAATATCAGTTCGAAGCCGGAAGTAGACTTCGCCTTCGAGTGCCATCAGTCATGAGAGCGGCCACTCCTCTCGCCAGGAAGAAGCCCCCCATCCCGCCGATCACCGATATGTCTCTCATCTTGCTCATCAGCGGGTCTGCCCCGGCGAAGTTTATGCTCCCCCTCTGCTCAGTCGAGTTGAACCCGAGCCAGGCTGTGAAGATCTATCTCCCTCTTGTCGTAGAATTAGATGCCCTGGGCCCTTCCGACCGGGGCCGAGTGCAGGTCATTGTCCAGCGTTATCGGGTCATCAAACACGACGAGGTCGCCGAAGTGGCTCTGGCTCCGGTTGCCCCAGGCTGGTGCTCCGATGATTGCCGAGGTGGCATTCTTTGCGTTCATGCCGTTGTGGATTATATCGTGGAAGTAGAAGACCAGGCGCTTGCACGGTCGTCGGGCTCAGATCTTGCCACCGTGAAGAGCAGCCAAGCTGAGGACAAGGGAAGAGCGAACTTCGCTCTCTTTGCTGCTTCCATCGGCTTCGAGAAGTAATTAACTGATGGGCTCGATGAGTTTCTCTTCTTGATGATAGGTGGAAGGCTATTTGCTGCATGGAGCTTAGGTGATTGTCATCTGAGAGCGGTTGAATCAAATCAATGCACCCAAAAAACTGTAGAGGATAGAATGCTTAGCATACTCGGTAGCGTAAGAGAGTTTAATTTAATGTAATAGCATGCCGAGCATTAATTTCGACTTTGACAGCTATGTTACACTTTTCTAACTAGTCCCTATCCGTTTGGTCCACATTCATCGGGGTATTAAATCGACTGCAAAGTCCATTTGCCGAGCAGAGAATAGGTTCCAACCCCAACGGCTAGTCCATGTGCAAACAAGACGAACAACCGTAAGTAGACAGGGTCATACACACCTGGGGACGAATCTTGGATGGAAACCTGGGTTATGTTGGATGTACCGGAATGGAAGACGGACACCAAGAGGCCTTTCGAATCAATCGATCAGAGGAGCGCTGTTGGGATGATCAGGATGATTGTGTTGTACTTCATCGCATTGCAAGGCAATTGGAATCGATTAGGTGCCGTTCTCAAGTTGAGATCTTCACCGGCTTCCATTCCATCGCATTGCAGCGTCCACTTTGTAGAGAGTTTTGAGACCAATAGGTACCTGTGAAGTTTTAAATGGTGATTGATCTCTTCCCGAATCCATCGCCAGTCAGCTCACGGTAGAAGCTTGCTCAGCGAAGTCACGATGACTTCACATCTAATTTCGGCGGTACAACAGTGCATGAGATGGCTGACTCTTCTGCTAGTCGAGGGAGTGAGGACACAGTCCGGGTTCATGAATATGAAAAAAAAAAATTATCTGTGTCTGATTTCTCTCGTCACTCATTTATGATGGAAGATTTATGTCAAAATCTACTCGCGGGGTAAAACATCGAGATCCAGAAGGATATCATCTACAGACTTGACTCGAACTTTTGACAGTGTGTGTGAGTTTGTTGTGTTATTAGTCCGCCTGACCGGCAGTTCAATTAACGAATCCTTCTCCGGAGCCGCGGAATTTGACGGGTGATCCAACTGTCGTATTCACGGAGAGGCGATCTCTGTCACTGCTCATCGGAGACCCTCTTCCTGCTCTGCGCAGTTTGTCTGCGGAAGAAACAAGCTTACAAATGGGGAAAGCTTAGGAAAGGAGATCAACGGTACACTCCCCCGATGGAAAAAGAAAACACGGGTAAAAGAAAAAGTGAGCCCAACCTCGAAGGAAAAGCGGAGCGGGGACAGAGAGAGAGAGAGAGAGAGAGAGAGAGAGAGAGAGATGGAGAGGGGAGAGAAAAGTGGGGAGAGGGAAGCAGAAAAGGTGGAATATTTGGGGGAAAAGCTGAGGAGAGGGGTCCTGCTGGCGTCGAGTAGGAAGAGGGTCCCATCTACCCCAGTCCGCCTCTTCGGGTTTGCGCGTGAGCCCATAATTAGCCCCGACGCTGCAAACCCTCCTCCTTCTCGGTATATCTCTGCCAGGAAGCTCGCAGCTGCCCTGTGGGAGTTCGACCACTACTTCCCCTTGTCCAGAATGAACAGAGGTATTGTCTCCACTGGCGGCCCCCTGAGGCTCCGACGCCTCAAAGACAAGGACGATGGTGGCTGTGGAGGCAATTTCGAGACTGCCCACTTCATGGCCGATCCCTCCCCCAGCTCCCCTGATTGGGTACCCCTCCTGATTCTTCCTAAAGTTCCTTTTTTTTTTTAGCCTTGGCCTTGCCTATTCTATCGATGTGATCGGTGCACCCTATTGGCTCCTTGGCTTTGAGTTTAAGTTGTATATTTCTTAGACGCTGTTGCAACTTTGCAGTTTAAGTCGAGAGATCATATTTTAGTGATGTGGCCAGTTTGTGTGTTGATGTGTCAATATCCTTCGTCTCTGTCTCTTTGCTATCTCAAGTATTGGTTGTTCATATGATATCTGGTGCCATTGAATAGTGAATGTTGCCTTAAATGAATGTGCTATTTGGTTTTGGAGACCATTTACTGAAAGTCGCATGCCTGTCAGCTCATCTGATTGTCATAGCATTTGTGCAATTAAATACCAGAGTCCGAGTATTCTTGCTATTTGTTTGATTGATTTCCTTTCTGACGTTAATTTACAATGTGGAAAATTGCTGTGCAGCCTGCGAGTGCTAGCAGTTTAAGGCGGCTCGTGACCACATCACTCGTGCAACATCAGGTCGAGAGAAACCGACGTGCCATACAACCCCTGTCTCCTGCTAGCTATGGCAGTTCGATGGAGGTATATGCAAATATTTGGGGGATTTAGCTTCCCAACTCAGCTGGAATTTAGCTTGTGTTTTTCATGTGAGTGTGCGTAATAGATAAGAAATTGTATTATAGCCAAGATCCAAACTCATTCTTATGCCTTTTCTGGTGCAGGTAACGCCCTATAACCCTGCAGTTACTCCTCCAAGTTCTCTTGACTTTAGAGGAAGAAACAATGAGCCCCATTACAGCCTCAAAACATCAACAGAGCTTCTAAAAGTCTTGAACCGCATATGGAGCTTGGAAGAGCAGCACGCATCTAATATATCGCTGATAAGGGCACTCAAGACGGAGCTTGATAATGCTAAGATACGGGTTAAAGAGTTGCTTCACGATCAGCAATCCGATCGCAGAGAGATTGATGCACTAATGAAGCAGATTGCTGAGGATAAGCTCGTCAGGAAAACCAAGGAACAGGACAAAATCCATGCGGCTATTCAATCTACAAGGGATGAGTTAGAAGATGAGCGGAAGCTCAGAAAGCGGTCAGAGAGTTTACACAGAAAGTTGGCACAGGAACTTTCTGATGCCAAAAATTCTCTATCAAATGCTTTGAGGGAGCTCGAAAAAGAGAGGAAGTCAAGGAAGCTGTTGGAAGATCTATGTGATGAATTTGCTATTGGCATCCGGGATTATGAACATAAGGTTCATGCTTTCAAACAGAAAGATGATAGGGACTGGGCTCAAGAGTCCAATCATGACCGTCTTATTCTCCATGTGTCAGAATCATGGCTTGATGAGAGGATGCAGATGAAGTTAAAAGAAGCAGAGTGTGGTTTCAGGGAGAAGGGCTCGATAGTGGAGAAATTAAGCTTTGAGTTGGAGACATTCCTCCAGGCGAAGAAGAAGGGTGCCCTTAGACAAAGAGAAGGGAGAAACTCAATGGGGTCAGTGGCCCTAAATGAGGTGGTGAGTGTGCCCCGAGATGTGATTGGTGAGGACGACTCTGATGAGAGTGATTCAAACTGTTTTGAGCTGAACAGACAGGGCAAAGAAGCTGACCACATGGCTCATGAAGATCAAGAAGCTGCTGCCGAGGTTAATGTTGAGGAGGAAAAGATTGAGAAAATGGTGAATCTGGTGAAGACAAAAGTTGGGCCACGTGTGAGGAGGAAAGCTCGTAATCCTTCAAGCCTACAGGTAAAATTTGAAGAGCAGATGGCTAGAGCACTGTTGGGCAATCGAAATAAGAATTCGGAAAGAGCAGAAGCAGAAATGGAGAAACCATGTGATGGAGTCCCGCCTGAGAAAGGTGCAGTTGCCCATAAATCTGACGAACAAGAAAGCAAGAGTATATCTTCATCAAATGTGGTCAGTGATTTCATAAAGAACCAACTGATGATGGCCAGAGGGGGCGACAATGATGCTGGAGAGGCATCATGCAGTAACTATTCTACATGGAGGACATACACTAGTCCTGTCCAACAGTGGATGATGGCGAAATCATTAGCCCCTGATCTTGAGGTCCTAGAGTCATCCTCAAAGCTTTCCCCTGTCCTCAAGGACAATAATCTAAGGGCAAAGCTCATGGAAACAAGGCCAAAGGGGCAGAAATCCAGGTTTAAGGCTTCCAGAGGTTTCCCGTGAGCTTAAATCGCAGCCTTAGCTGCTGCTGAAAGTCCTGTTCATGCTTCCAGAAGTTGGTAGTCAAGCATGCACTTATTATAACATTTCTTTAAATCATTTTCCCCAATGTCCATCCATATGCCTTTTGCCTTTGCTTAGAATTTGCATCCATGGAATGAAGCTGAATACCATTACAATGCCAGAATGATCTTGATGGTATATACAGATTGTACCTTATAAGTAACTTATTCTCCAGATTTGTACATTATCCTCCCTGTTATTATCAGTGGGCTTTATAGACTTATACATTGACGAGCTACTCTAAAATGTTGTCGGATTGCCATAACTTGTCACCTAGGCAAACTTCAAGGCTCAAGTAACTCCAGGTTTAAGAAGTCGAGCTTTTCTGGCGTACGATGTAAGAGAGAAAAACTATGTCAAATTATAAGTAAGTTGCCTCCTCCATTGCTAAACTTTCCATCGAAGGAATAGGTGCTATAACAATTGGAGATGCCCATATGGCAATCAAGCAGCAACTGACACACATTATAGAATTTTGAGCTCGAGACCGAGCAATGCCAGGAACTAATTATAGAAACTTGAATTCACAAGTGTTTATGCAGTCACGAGTTCACTTGTAAGCATAGAGAAGACATGAGAACTTTCTCCATTCTTCGGATTCCCTTGAAGGATACTCGATGTTTGTCGATCCAGATCCATCAGCACAGTGCACAGCGTGTAAAGCATTGGACCTGAAGGGGCAATGAACATTGTGACCGGACTGAGCTATCAAAGACAAAATGACGAGTTTCATGAAAATCACACACTGTACCTGTCATGAATATCGGGTACTTTGGATCCTCCATGTCCCCGAGAACTGAAAGCAAGTCTTCTTTTGATTGTTTTGGTAGCATTGCAGCTCGTTTCTGTCTGGCTGTTGAGCTCTCATCATGTACCTTAGTAGAAAGCCCAAGGTTTTGGTATTAGAGTAGATTAAGGTAACCTGGATCTGCAGATAATACTTTTCACTATACAAAAACTGCAAGCTTTCTCCATAGCCTGAATTTTCAAGCTTGGCTGCAGGTTGAGCTGTTTGTTGAAGAAAATAGAGATAAGACCCATTCAACTTGAGGCTCAGTGCAATCCCGTGTAGTTAGCAGTAGAAAATGGGTTGGATTTTATCACAGTTTAGAAAGTTTGAGTTGTTCTTGACAAAAAAAGAACAATGTCGTCTGGTATGCTGTCCCAACTGGCTGGTAGCATAACTGTCAATGCTATCAGTAAGACATTGTCCTGAGCAAGCCACATAGAGTTATCGCCTTGTGAATGGTTATATTGCATACCTGAGGGACCTGAAGATGGAGATACATGTTTGCGTGGAAGAAAGGATTCGCCCCAATCTCATGTACAGAAAGTCGGCCTCTTGATGCAGTTTCAACATTGACAATCTTACGTAACCTCACATCCATTAGATTATAACTGTGGCCTGCAGAAACTTCTGATGGACAAATCTTCTAAAATGGAAAAGGAAAATCTGTTAGTGGAATACATGTATGGTCATGACAGCTTCTAGTTGATGTAATCAACAGCAGGTTCAAGAAATATGGTGAGATGCAGTATGAGGCCTTACATCCATTGCATCATTCATACTTGTTGCTTCCATGAGGTCCCTTGAGATGAAGTTCCGACCAATTCCACCAAATGCAATCTCATCTTTTGACGGTGGTACAGCATTTAACGTAAATGCCTGAGGGAAGAACAATGGACAGATTTGATTCTGTTATCTGCGGTCAAAATAGATTCAAGATCGGAGTTTATCCTGTTTACCATTCCACAATTGTTAAACCCAAATGCGCAACTCGGAAGTTCTCCTGCATATGCATAGGAAACGAAGCTAATCTGATTGGAGAGAGTCGCCTTTATCAGGTAACTGCACATACCGAACACAAATCAGGAAACAAGATTTATGATATCTCTCTGAACTGAATAGATCACTTAAAGAGAGATCAAAGTACAATCTAATTGGATCCATTACGTGTGGCCAAGTAGAGCGACACTGGCATCCTCATTGTGGGCCGCAATGGCCATTGAATCGTCCACTACGAGCACATCAGAGCATTCGATTGCAGCATTAGAGGTGACTCTTATTGACTCCGGAGTCGGAAGAAAAGGTAGAATTTCCTTCCTGAAGTTTATCAGCATTATCTGCACAAGCCAAAATGTCCATTAAGTTTCATGGAAGACTGTATTTCTTTCCAATAGAACAGGAGAACAAGAAGGATACTTCGAGAACGGGTGCACCGCTTCCTTCTGCTGTTCCAACGAGCTCGTCCCAGTATTCCGGGAACTTGTCCTGATTGCTCCTGGTGAGAGCTCCAATGAGCGGACAAGATTCCGGAGTTCTTGCCCAAGGAAGGAGCTGGTTTTGAAGGACAAGGTCTTTCGATAACCTGCTCCTGATCATGTCACAGAATCTCCGACCGATCAGGAGGCCCATCTGGTAAGAGCTCTCGCAAGGACCGACTTCAAACATCTCCAGCATCTCCAATTTCCCTGGCCAGCTCTCCCGAGCTCGAGCTGATATCTTGCAGGCTTCGTTCCCGCTCTCTTTCTTTGGGTGTGTAGGTTTGAAATCGAGTAGAAAGAAGAGAGCACCTTATCTTCAATTCTCATGGCGTAATATGTAGTCATTCCAGAACAAGATTCATCTGTCAGATGCTGTCAGTCCCAGAACACTGACTATTGCCTTCGCGCAAATCTACGGATGCTGCTAGTCTTGGCATCAGTGCAGTCACGGGAGGCCGAAATTTATGGCCAATTTGACCAAATGAGACAAAGGGTCCCCTTATCTCTCCATCATATGGAATCCAGAAATTCCACTGTAAAGATGCTCAAACCGGAGTTACTCAGTATTTACCTTTAAAAAAAAAATCTGTAAAATAAAGAGCCGAGGAATATGTCGATGAGACATGGAGGTCCCACGACATTCATTCGGCACAGAGGAAGACCGAGCCCAGATGGGCAACCTCTGTATACTCCTCGATAGGCGGCGAGGCCACCATACAAAGGAAGAAGAAAAGCTATGATGGATCTCGCCTTTCATCATTACCCGTGAACTGATGAATTGATACAGTCTGGGCTGAAATGGGCTTTTCAGCCGTCTCTTCGAGTTTGGGCCTGTTTCGGCCCAATTTAAAAGCCACTATGTTATGTCCAACAGATTTCAGAGTGTTAAAAAATGACTTTTTTTTAAAAAATATATAGTCACATGGTATCCATAAGTCAATTGACTCACGACTAGTCTAAGATTAGCTTTATCCTACTTTAGACTCGAACCTGTAGTAGTGCGAGTGCTGACAGTTTCAGTCACGTGGGGGAATTCACTGGTGGAGCAGATCTGAAACCCAGACACCACCTGTATTGGTGCGGGTGCCGATAACAGGAGGGGAGCGGTAGTGTTCTCCAAAGCCAACCCGGTCCAAAGAGTCACAACCAACAAGAGTCATGATGGAGGGAATTTGAGCTTGTGACCTCGGATTCTAGCAGACTGACTACACACCAGTGAGATTTGAAACAGTATACTACCACCACCCACAGCTCATAGTTTGAGTCACGTGGGGGGGAATTCCATCTTGTCGGACGCATTTATTCGTTCGATGTCTAGTGTGCACCAAAGAACTGTCACAGCCAAAGGCAGATTTGCCCGCTAGCTCATGTCCGCTGAAGACGGTGGAAATTCTGCACACCCGTACATCCTCCGTACAATTCGATGAAAATATGGTGCCTTTAGATCTCCGGGACATAATTCCATATCCATGTACGGGTGGAGAATGTGCGTCGGAGCGGGGAAGTCGAACCCGATGGCAATGATGTCAAGCTACCGATCCAAGAATCGACATCTCCAGTACGCTGTCAAGAGTTTTCCCCGAAAATTGATCACATCTTTATCACGTGTTTCATTTTTCATCCGTAAATAACAAAATGAAGCTACCTATGTTGGCTAGATGCTGATAAATCATTGCTGTACATTTAGTGTCGACTTTGCACCATGCATGGTTAATGTTTTCAGTATAATCTTAATGTTCTTACTGTTCTGACAGTATTCGGACCAGATCGGACCGTTGTAAGGTGGGGCGAATAAGTAATTGAGCAGCAAAAGACAACCCTAGGAAATTGTTGCAACAAAAAGAGCAAAGCCCAAGAAATAAGCTACGGTTGCTTGTCGTGGCCCTTTTTAGCTTACGCAGATTCCACCCTACATCATCATCATCTCACCTATTCTCCAGGGCAGCAGCAATTAAACATGTCTCACTTTGTCGAGACCCTAGTTTACAACACGCCGCTCCAAAGCTCGTCAGTCTTTTCAGCTTAAAAAAAGGGACATTTTAAGCATATTAGCATGTTTGAGTCATGTGGTTACGATGAATTCATCTCCAAATTATTAAACAGCAGGTCGAAGGGGGGAGAAAAAAGGGAAAAAAATCGTGTACCTTTTAGGTTTGATGCAGTACCAGAGAGCTCAGAAATCAAGATCACACAAGTGAAAGACTCTCCCTGCAAGATGAAGCATATAACGGATGTCGATCGACACCCGACTGATGTAGTTCGAACGTAACAAGAAAATTTAGCCTTTTTTTTCCCTATCGGTAACCCAAAAAAATGAGTTTAGCATCCTTGGTTCCATAGGAACAGGTGATAATACATCAGTACCAAGTGAAAAGGCTCTTATCACTGATGAGATTTCTCTCTTTCAAGCAATATCTCTTTGGATCTCTGATTCTGATTATGCCAGCACAGAAATACCCCAAGAAAAAAAGCCGAGAGCAATGATAGATCATGCGGTGAAGGAAGAAGATGAAAATGTCGGAGTGCTTGTAGTTGGCGATGATATTAAGTACGTGAGATGAGGAGGGAGCTCCCTTCAGTCCAAGCGGAGGGAGCTCGAGATCCAACAAGTCTCCCGCTTCATTCACTCATTTGCTGAGCCATGGTATGTCGAGCTTTTCACTCAGCATTTGGATGAATGAGTCGGCAGCTAGTTGAATCGTGCGGCCCCCCTTGAGTGGACTGAAGAAAGCTCTCTCTTACCTCCTCTAACCACACTGCAACATGTCAGATGGGACAAGGTAAAACTATCGAAACAATCAACACACAAAAGAATCGACAGGTATCGTGTGATGCGCATAGGCTTTAGCCGGTCGACCCGATGGAATCTAAAGACATCGACCCGAAATACTCGACAACGTCTACTCTCTGGAACGTTATTCGAGCGCTCTACCCCTTCCAGGGTTTGTAGCAGGAGATTGATCGAGAGGGAAAAGAAGGAGGTCTTTCGATGAAGTGAGGAGGAGGATTTTAGGGTTTATACGATATATAGAGAGACACCTTAACCCGAGATCTACTTCTCCAGATGGATCCTGCCCATTTAAATAGGTGGAAGGACGCCAGATTCGGGCAGCCAGGGAATTAATCAATAAACGCAGCATTTCAGTTAATGAATTGTTTAATTGACCGTAATATATATTGTTACTTTATAAATATGGCCATATACATAGAAATAATCTCATAATAGCAGTCAATTTTTGAAGAAATATAGAATAGTTTGACATAATCGAAACATGGGGTTCAACCATTTATAATCAAAAGTTGAAAATTTACATGTTTTCAAAGTAAATTGTCATGTGACTCGTATTGTGTGAGTTGTGTAATCATATATACATCGGTAAATTAGTAAAGGAAAAAAAATAGAGGGAATATGGTCGAATGCACAGAGATATAGATGGATTAGCGAAGGAGTTATTCGAATTCGTTCACTATTGCAGCCGTACACACCTCCTCCCAATCCCCTCCATGCATCAGGGAAATTAATTAGTAATAAAGCCGTCCTCCACTTCCTTTGGAGCAGCATAGGCTTTTTTTGGCTTTGCGTTTGAGATCAGAATTTCATTTTAGAATAGATCCTTCTTCTCTTTCTCTTGTTTCTAACCATAGCTAATGAAACTTGTCTATATGTTTCTCAGTTTTACTCTATAAATAGAGAAAATTCATAATTAACTTATCGACTAATCTGACCCATATTTGTACTATCATGTCCAATTGAGGGAAAAAAACCATGTTATTAGTTCACGTGTCTCTAAGATCACTCGACCTTGCAGAAAATGCCCAAAACTTACTCATTGCACAAGGAGGTACGAGACTGCATCTCTGTGTTTAGCCCTAGCGTCCTGACTAGACCCTTTGGACGAGCGTCCAAATAATTTCCCTACAATTCCAGTTCGTGAACAATCTCCAAATCATGACCTAATCCCTACCACGACCCATTACTCAGGAGATTTCTGGGACTCACAACAGTTACACCCAGAACCTCTGTAACCAATACTAAGTTGTAAAGCGTAGATGGAGAGCCATGAATGGTAATGGAAGCATAGGTTATGGAGGTCCCCCGTGCTCTCTTCTTGACCACTAGCTATCAAGTACAGAAACAGTGGACATGTGAGATTCACGACCACGAAGCTGCAACATTGCAAGACATCCAAGGGGAGAGAGGATGGGACTGCATGGACGGACAGATGATAGACAGAGGAGGGAAGTGATTGGACGATGGACACGAGATGGGTACTGATGGGTATTGACAAGACAATTTCTTTGTGTTTTTTTTCCTAGATTTATGCTTGAGAAAATTTCATTTCCGTGTCCTCGAATCTCAATGCGATCCCACCCAATACATTATAATGGTTAATTAATATATTTTCCTCAGCGCCATCACGGTGCCGTGGGCTATGTCGGGCCTCCCGACCCTCCTCTGTCTGATTTTTTCTTTTAGTATAAGTGGTCGATATCCAGTTGAATTTTGTCCAGTTGATTAATTCGAATCGTTTTGAATTGGTTCATTTAAGGGGTTAAGAGCTCCCCGCCGCAGGTGAGACTCGAACTCGAGTCCTCCTATTAGGATGAAGAGTGCCAAACCACCCAACTATACCCACGGTGGGTCATCTATCTGAGTCTCGTCCCATAGAGGAGAAAAGAAATTAAATAAAAAATATCAATAATAAGTATACAAGTAGATTGGAATAATTGTATTTTTTATGAATGTGGTTTTGAATTTTGATATTATATAAAAATTATAATTATAAGAATTTTGTTATTTAATAAATTAATCATACTTAAAGTTAAATCACTTGATTAACTGTTTTTAGATATTATATAGTACAATATATCAAAAAGTTTTCTAATATATATATAATTATGATATTCTGTTTTGAAATTAAATTGGTTTGTCAATAATGGTTAATTCTAATGGGATGGACTTGATAACTTGCAAATGATTTTTTTTGTTCTTTTGAAACAAGGGTATTCACGGTGTGGTTAATGCTCGAGAAAGTGAAAATGGCAATTTAAGATTCGACAACGAGATCCATTACGTATTTTGCACGGTGGCAATTTCATCCTTTTAATTAACTTACACCCCCCAAAAAAACGGCTGCTGTGAAATGACAATGTGGTACGACAGCTGTCCTTGCCTGTCCCTTTTCTTTGTAGTATTGTCTCTTCTTATCATTTCGTGAACGATATTTCGTTTTGCTCTTAATGGGTTAGAAGAAAATTTTTCATCGCCGTCCACACGATTTTCAGCTGTGTGGACCTCTTCCACTGTTATACCTACTCAACTAATATCTTTCTTGGTTCAGCATCAAAACTTCACCATGACCCTATGGATATTTACGCGAGCCTCCATCGATCCAGATCGGAGCTGTTGGATACCTCCTATCATTGGATGGAGACCCCATGTTCAATGGTGGGTTCACTCTCGACCCGGTGGCGGGCGGGGCAGGCACAGAACGGTTCTGATTCAGGACAACGGAGTTGTTCTAATGAGATGACTCTTATAAGCGTACGAGAGAAGAAAAGGGTCCTCTGGGCAGGTAATCAATCTAGAGGGTTCATTCCTTTGGTCATTGACACCCCTCGTTTTCCTAGTTCACGTCCCTATCTCCACCGAGGGTTGAGTTTATTAAACAGCAGAGACTGCTACCCGCACGTGCAAAGAGAGACATGAACATGATAGCTCGCACAGGAAAAACCTGCTGTATTACATGCTAAAATTGACTTAAACCAGAGATGGCTAGCTATATCTTGTGGTATGAAGAAAAGGTGGATATGCTCAAAGGGATGTCTCCGGCGAAAGGAATTCCCTCCCAACTCTCATTCAGGTTCCTATTGAATAAATGAACAATTTGGGGGTGATTTTCTTAACTGTACAAGTTAATAATACTCAACGAATCATTAAATTTAATTAATTTAAGAGAAAAAAAAGATGATTTAATATAGTAATATAATTTGTGCATGCGAGGTTTGATTTTATGAATCGTTATACTTTTTTTTTCCGTCCTCCCATGAGCAATCCTCATGTGTAATTGACAAAAAAGGACAATACTCACAGGAGATTATTGTAAATAAATAAATAGAAAAAAAATAAAAGAGACAGGATTTAAATTAAGCTCCGCCAAAATCAAATTAAGAAGGAACTCAGAAATGATTAGTGGAAATTTTGGATTATATTTTAAAGATTTTGTTTTTTTGCACAACGTAATATTCTCGAACCGATCAAAACACATCTGATATTAGTATGTGATCAGGTCGGAATTTATGAGAAAAATTCATGTTGATCTTCTCAATCTGATATTCGATTCTTATATTAATCTATTTAGAGACATAGTAAATAAACTATTAATTAACTCTAAATCAGTATATTTTAAAGAAATTTGTACTTTGGAAGTTGGGGGGAAAAGGGGGCCAGAATTTTCGCCCTTTTCCATCTTCTTTGCTTTTGGAGCGTTAAATCAAATCGCATTAAACCATAAACAATTGTTAGGTGGATTACTCCCACTAGGGCCTGTCCCGTAGGAAAAGAACTTGTGAATTTTATGCCAAATATGGGGGCAAATTCCACCTTCAAGAACATTTCCTGATCAATTTTCATTTTTATGTCGTGGTTTTCGCCGCAAATTGGATGCCGATATGATAGGGAGATAAAATGTGCTAGTTGTGATCTTATTAGAGTAAAACTCCGATCACCCTGAGTATTTTTTCTAGCTTACAGTTGGGTCTATAAATTGTTTGTCACAATTTGACTCAAACATCGATCATTTTGCTATCACGCTAGTTTTTCAATCAAAAAATCTCATATGGTTGTTGATGTGTGTCGTGCACACGTTTGACATAATTTGACGGCAAATGATTAAATATTTGGATTATTTTTACGGCAAGAACCAACAGTTGGGTGCATTAAACATGAGAAACGAACTCACTCATATTGTTATAATCTATATTGAAAAATCGCATATCATCATTTAACGACACGGTATTATTTTCAAAATAACTTTGGAGACCCATTCCATGAAGCTGAGGGTAAACATGTGCACGATGCTTCGAACTTTCCTCATATGCCATATGAAGCTCTCGAGATTATACCAAGATGGTTTGCCCTAGAGGAATAATCTTGATGCTATATTATCAACACAAGTTAGTTGAATAGTTGAACATCCCTTCCCCTTGAGCAAGGTCCCCGGATTCGAATACTGTAAAGAGGAATAATTTATGTTGTGAGAAATTTACCCCTTAATGAACCGATTCAGTTCGAATTAGATCAATTATGGTTCAATGATTTCTCTCGCACACAAGTTATTTCTAAATATATATATATATTGATGTTATGTTACTTACCTAATATTCCTTAATTATAGAAAGGAGAAGGTAGTGGTTAACTAAACATATCGAATAATAAAAGTAGAATTATGCCATTATTGGACTCTCATATACCATTAGGCAGACGTGTAAACCCAGCCCCTTTTAGAAAAAGCATTTCACATGTGTTTTGGAGGATCTACCAAAACCTAAAATGGAAATTTAGTGTATAAGTTTTCATTCCTTATCACAAAAAAAGAAAAAGAAAAAGAAATATTCAGCTCCTCCTCTAATAAATAATGTATATTTTGATAATTTCTAATATATAACCAAATACCACATCTATTGGTTAGGGTTCGGTTCCAATACTTAAAAACTAGTCTAATAAAAGGTAGGATCTCGGGGGTGTCTGAAAAATTGCAGGGTGCCCGGACCCGCACAGTCCTGAAATTAATAAAATCATCAGTTGGACACGCATTCACAAGGCATTTCACGACCGAGCTTTGTAAAATTGCTTGCTTGGTTGGAAATTTATAAGCGGAGAAAAATTGTGCAAACATTAAAACAGCAGCCTCCAATCATTGGGCCGTGGTCGGTATGTGCAGACAAATGTTTGGGCCAGTTGCTGACCAGTGGGCTCAATTAAAAATGAAAATTTCTACCATAAAAACATTGGTCTAAAATAAGAACTGAAAACAAATATGTATAAGAAATTTCACTTGTAAAAATAAAATATGAGACGGTCTGGATCTCAAATTGAGCACGAGCAACTCCCTGTCCCGGCATGGTGTGCTGCAGCGCATGATGAGCGAGCCGGTGATTTCCCGGCTAGGACGATGATGTCTCGCGGTCGAGAAGAGCAGTGTACATCCACAGTGCCGTCCCAGCCGTGTTTTTCGTGGTTTTATTTGGTGGTTGGAAATTGATTAGCCAATTGACCAGATTTTAAGTTAGGTGCCGGGATTTAGCTGCAGCAGGGCCATCCTCCAATTTTTTTCCCTCGAGAATGTGAACGTATTAAAATCTGAAATGGGTTGGTGTTATCGAGGTGGGTCGACCGAGATGGTCTGAATACGTTGTCCCTTTAGTTGAGATATCAAATCTTAGTCTTATAAACTGGAAAAATTTGTAATTGATGGAGTTTAACTTTCAATAAAATAGTGCATACCAAATTTAGATTAGTTGGCCGTTTGCCCAAAAAATAGATTAATTTTCTCTTATTGTAATATTTTTTATAAGAAAATTACACGGGAGTAATATAATCTTTTAATTATTAAGTCTTAAAGTTTGGTATCAATTTTTTTTACTATATAATTAAAAATATGTCTCAACTATAAATTAATTAAATTTTTGGATGCTGCCTGCTATGAATTTAAAAAGGTTGCATTAATACATTCACGAAAAGTCTACCTCAGGCTATGTCTCCATTCTTGACAAGATGACAATTACATCAACATAGAAAACTCAAATTGATAACCTCCACAGAACAATTATATAAATAATGATAAATAATTAAAATTTAATTTTGGAAAGAGAATTTATGGGATGGTAATTTATTGTAAAGTAATAAATATTAAATTCAATTTTTATTAACATAATTTTTTATGTTTTCTAAATTTTAATTGGAATTTTTTTCGAATACATTAATTTTTTTAAAAAACTACGTGTCACGAATAGGGAAATATTAAGACCTCTCTCTCTCTCTCTCTCTCTCTCTCTCTCTGTACAGAGACCAATAATTCTGCACCAAATTGCTAGGGCTCGGTTTGATCCTCCGATTTCAGGCCGATTCGTCTGAAACCGTCGATACTTGGGCGGTGCTCCGGCGGGCATGAGGGAAGCGAACGTCGATCTGTTCGATCCGAGGACTATCATGGACTCAGACTTCTCGCCCGGCGGTACCTCGGTGGCTGGGTCGGAATCGGACTTCGGTTTCGCCTTCAACGACAGCAACTTCTCCGACAGGGTCCTGCGGATTGAAATTTTCCCCGACCTTCCCGATTTCAAGTCCGACGGCGAGGGCTGCTCCAGCCTCGCCGACTGGGCCCGTAACCGCAAGAGGCGGAGGGAGGAGATTAAGAAGGAGAACGGTTAGTTTATTGTGTGCGTGGGCACTCTAGATTGGAAACATCTTGCTATTTTTGACCTTCTGGTCCATTTTGTTTTCGAAAGTTATGGAATTTGCCCCTTCCTCCTTTTGCATGGGATGGAATCGGAAGTTGATGCGATATAGCAGCCTATGGGTAGAGATGATTGCTGTTAATAGTGTATAATGTGGTTCAAATTATGTTGTTGGAGTCGCTTTTATCCTAAATGATGAGCTGCTCCTTTTCTCCGTTCATTGTTTTGTAGTGTCGGAGGGCCTTGCTCAGTGTGAGGAGCAGATCATAAACTGCAATATGCCCGATTCTGATGATGGTGTTGTGTACGAGAATCAGGATGAGGAAGCCGTGGCAATGATCGAGGAGTCACCTTCAGACGCTGGAATAAATTGTAATAGAGTTGATGCTCAATTTTCTTTTTCATTTGTTAGCTGGATACTTGGTGCTCTTATTACTTTGCGATATATATACTTGCAATGACAACATATAATACTTTTCAAGAGCATGTTATAGTAATTGCAGAAGTGATAAGTGGCAGCAAGGAGTAGATACATCACTATGGCTGTTATATCCTTGATGTGTATTTTCTTGAATTTTGAGGATTTTCTCTTGTTTATACCTGTATAAATGATCGTATGGGCTAGTTGTTGTTTTCTAGGTTTGTAAATGTCGTGAATGTTTGATGTATCTTATTTTCATTTGTCTGATAAGCGTCTGCATGGAATTTGTATTGATTTGTTTGTTAATGGTTATGGTTCCTGAATTTCATTTTGTACTTCTGCAGCTGAAGAACTTTCTAATAACAACGATCCTTTATCGGCTATGGACTGCTCAACTGCTCTTAGAGTAAAAACTTTACACATCAGCTCACCAATACTAGCAGCAAAAAGTCCTTTCTTTTACAAGGTGAACATGGATATCAGCACTGAATCTTCTCATGGAACATCAGAATTTTGTTTTGTCATCCTTGGGGCACCTTCAGTGACTTGTATCTTTATTTTGCAGCTGTTCTCCAATGGAATGAGGGAGTCTGAACAGCGGCAGGTGACATTGAGAATCCATGCATCCGGTATCTTTCTAGTAGAATTCATTGACCTTGTGGTATTCAATTCACTTGAGTTTATTATTTTCTACACCTGCAATCATGACTGCTCTAACTTCTGCCCTTTTTGCAATTTATGGAACAGAGGAAGCAGCCCTTATGGACCTTCTTAATTTCATGTATAGCAACACACTATCTACAACACAACCTACTCCTGTGTTGGATGTATTAATGGCTGCTGACAAATTTGAGGTGGCATCATGTATGAGATATTGCAGCAAGTTATTAAGGAACTTGCCAATGACCTCTGAATCTGCCTTGCTTTACTTGGATCTTCCTTCAACTGTTCTGATGGGTGATGCAGTTCAGGCACTCACAGATGCGGCAAAGCAGTTTCTTGCCGCACGCTACAAGGATGTAGCTAAGTAAGATTCTTTGCTTCTGCAGCTTTTGTTCCGATATCACTGAATTCATTTTTAAGTTTCCAGTAACTCATCACTTACATTCGAATTGAGATGATTACTCTTTCATGAATGATAATGTCTCTGGAAATTTGATGTGTGAACTCCAAATAGCAATGTAGATGATTCTGATTTTTGGTCTTATTTAGACAAGCTATCATCTGTGTCGTGGGGCCAAGCTTCCACATTTAGTTATTTAACTTTTTCTACTGCAGTAAACTCTTAAAATATTTGTCTTTAATTTGGGAATGCAATTACTCACAGGTTCCAGGAAGAGGTGCTGAACTTGCCCTTATCAGGCATTGAAGCGGTGCTATCTAGCGATGATCTTCAGGTGGCTTCAGAGGATGCGGTCTATGATTTTGTTCTCAAGTGGGCCAGGATGCATTACCCCAAGCTGGATGAGCGCAGGGCAGTTCTTGGCTCTCGACTTGGGCGACTCATACGCTTTCCTTTCATGACATGTCGGAAGCTGAAGAAGGTTCTAACGTGCAATGACTTTGACTCGGAACTTGCCTCCAAGGTCGTTCTTGAGGCTCTATTCTTCAAGGCTGATGCTCCGTATAGGCAGCGGTCACTAGCAGCCGAGGAGGCCAACTCCCATTACCGGCGTTTCATGGAGCGGGCCTACAAGTACCGACCTGTGAAAGTGGTGGAATTCGAGCTCCCGAGGCAGCAATGTGTGGTCTACCTTGACCTGAAAAAGGAGGAATGTGCTAATCTGTTTCCTGCAGGTCGGGTCTATTCCCAAGCATTCCATCTGGGTGGGCAGGGATTCTTCCTCTCAGCTCACTGCAACATGGACCAACAGAGCTCACACCATTGCTTTGGATTGTTCCTGGGTATGCAAGAGAAAGGCTCTGTTTCTTTTGCTGTGGACTATGAGTTTGCAGCTCGCTCAAAGCCAAATGAAGAGTTTATGAGCAAGTACAGGGGGAACTACACATTCACTGGGGGCAAGGCTGTCGGATATAGAAATCTCTTTGGCATTACCTGGACAGCTTTTATGGCCGATGACAGTGCTTATTTCCTCAATGGGAACCTCCATCTCAGGGCCGAGCTCACTATCAGGCAGTGAATAGTAAATATCCAATAAGTCTGCCTTGAAAGCACGCCTGAATCCGCTTCTTGCTCATCAAAGTGACAGTTATGCCTCAGTTTCACCAGGAGTTGCAGGAATTTAGGTGTACATGGAAATAGATTTGGAGCGCTAGTGCTTTACCGTTTTCTGATGATGTGAAATGATAAGTGATTAATGAGAAGAAATTACTGTTTGAAGTGTTTTGCCGTGAATAGTCTTGATGGCCTTGAATTGTTTCAGATTGTTTAGCATACATCCTCTCCCAGCTCTCTGTCAAATTGTTCAGCTATGTTATCTGCAGATCCTTGAACTGTGGGTTCCCATTCACAGGATCGGGCCGAAGATTTCTTCTATTATCATATCCCGAGCACCAGAATAGGACGTGGTCTTTTACTTAGTCCACTTCTTTTGCATTTCCAGGGCAGCCAGTCTAAAGGATGGCAGGATGAAAGCTAAAGCTTAGAAATCAGCATAGGTAATTTTTTGAACACTCCGATTGAAATTGATCCTACGTTGTTCGTTTCTAATCTTCCTGTATGTGAGCTTTGAAGATAACCTCGAGATGTCAGTGGCTTCTCAACCTCGCATGCCAAAATCGCCCCCCAAATGCAGGACTCAAAAATGGATTTTCTGTGTCCATGCATTCCTCTTTTCTATCTATAGCAGTCACCAAGTAATGCAGCCTTCCTTCTTGTCGAATTTCACTTTATAAACTTCGACTGACGTGAAAAATTGGGCCTTTCCGACCTCTGTTAGCCGAAGAGAGCTGACAGATCTCATTCAGCATATCATTCCCAAACGCTGTTCGACAAAGAGAGCTGAAAAGACCTGATTCAGCATATTGAGGGTGCTAAAAAAGCCTATGAGAGCTAAATGCCCATGACTGAACTAAGGGCTATCTTCATTCAGATAGCTAGACTAGTGAGAGAATAGTTCGATGAAAGATGAAAGAGCGCCGTCCAGACAGCCTTCGGTAAGATGATTCCCTCTTTATCTTCACAACCTGTTCTCCAGTATCTCAACAGACAAACCTGATCTATTTTTGCTCGAACCAGGGAATCCGTGCTAAGATCGGATGACATCCCAGTATGCTAGGTTGCATGACTTAGTCACTACTCACTAGAGAGATTCCCGAGTTAGCTATGATATCAATCATCCTTAACCAGTCGAAATGGTGAATGCCATGAGAATGTTGCCTACAAACAATATCAGGTGTACGAAGTCGTTGCGTATGAACACAACTGCTGAAGGCATGCATTTCTTATTAACAACAAAATCTTGCAAGAGACCAACCAACAATGATTTGCTATGCTATGCCTATCCACAGTGACAATACCCAAAAAGAGTATTTATAAACCGATACAAACTCTAACCCGAATCAGAAAAATGCCGACCGAAAAATCAGAGGGAGAATAGACCTTCACCTCTCCCAGTTGTATACCAATAGTGAGCTCAGTTGAGAGCACCCACCCCACTCTTGCTCTTCCTCGCGAGCTTTATCCACTCGGTATGGAACGACCCCGGCCTGTCAATCCTCTCATAGGTGTGGGCCCCAAACAGGTCCCTCTGGGCCTGAACGAGATTGGCAGGCAGTCTAGCCCGCCTGTAGGTATCGAAGTAAGCAAGACTAGCGCACATTCCTGGAGTGCTAATCCCTGCAGAAATAGCCAATCCCACCACCCTCCTCCATGCTGCCTGCCTCTGGACCATTTCCCGGGCAAACTCAGGATCCACCACCAAGCTTGCCAAGTTCGGATTCCTCTGGTAGGCTCTCTTGATCCTGTCCAAGAAGACAGCCCTTATGATACATCCACCCTTCCAAATTCGGGCTAACTCTCCCAGATTCAAGTTCCAACCTCTCTCTAGACTCTTTGCCCTCAGCAAGTTCATCCCCTGGGCATAGCTACAGATTTTTGATGCATAAAGGGCCTGCCTTACATCGTCAATCAGCCTCTTCTTCTCGGGTCCACTCATCTTCATTGGTACCATCTCGTCCTTCAGCCCTGCCTCCTTAAGGACCTCACTCGCGCTCTCCCTCTCCTCCTTCAAGCCACTCAGGTACCGGCAGTCCAGGGAGGCAGCTATTGTGGGGGCTGCCACAGATAGCTCCGCCGCCTGCTGCACCGTCCACTTCCCAGTTCCCTTCATCCCAGTCTTGTCCAGTATCTTATCAACTAACTCTCCCTCCCCGTGCTCGTCCTTCACCTTAAAAATGCCAGCCGTGATCTCAATCAAGAAGCTCTCGAGCTCCCCATGGTTCCACTCACGAAAAATCTCAGCTAGCTCCTCGTTCGAGAGCCCACCCACATGCTTCAGCACATCATAGGCCTCTGAGATGAGCTGCATGTCTCCATACTCAATCCCGTTATGAACCATCTTGACGAAATTCCCGGAGCCGCCCTCGCCAATATAAGTAACGCAGGGGCCGTCATCAACCTGAGCTGCGACCCTGTGAAGGACCTCCTCGATGTTGTCGTAGGCCTGGAAGGAGCCACCAGGCATGAGCGACGGGCCGTGGCGGGCGCCCTCCTCGCCGCCGGAGACACCCATCCCAAGGTAGAGAATGCCGCGATCAGAGGCCTCGCAGATGCGTCGCTCAGTGTTCTCGTACCACTCGTTGCCACCGTCGATGATGCAGTCGCCAGGGGACATGTGCTCGGAGAGGGCGGCGATGGTCTGGTCGACAGGGGCGCCGGCCTTCACGAGGATGATGACGGATCTGGGGGGCTTGATGGAGAGGACGAAGTCACGAGGCGAGTAGTGTCCGAAGATGGGGAGCTGGCCCTCGGAGTGGGCGCGATCGAGGGTCTCGTCCACCTTGGAGGCGGTGCGGTTGTAGACGGAGATGGGGAAGCCCTTCTCGGCGATGTTGAGGGCCAAGTTCTGGCCCATCACGGCCAGCCCCGCGAGGCCAATCCTCGAGAGAGCCACCGACGATGCGTCCATTATTACCACTAGAAATAACAATCACGGGCGATCAAATCCACAAACCCCAAGCAAAAGAGACAGAGAGAGACTAAGAAGATATGGGTTAGGGTTCGGTAGGAAAATGGAGAAGATTTTTTTTAAGGAAGAAGCTGACGGACCCATCGAGGGAGCGGAGGGACAGTTTGGACTTTCAACGGCCACCGAGAGGGTGTCGTTTTTCTCTTTACGGCGACGCTTCCCATGCCGTTTAAGCTCGTATTGAACTCCCCTGGAGCTCTCTACAGTCATCTTTACATTTTATTAGGCTTCACTGGGCATCTTCACACCCAAAAACAGCCCCTCACAGGAGGCAAGAGCCAGTAACCCAAAATTCTCGACTTTAAGCTCGACACCACCCGAGCTCAGTCTCCCGTCATGCTCATGGTTGATGGCAGTACACCTGAGTTGGAGATTTGAGTAAATCTCAAGAATCAACCGTATAGTGAAAAGCCTCGATCAGACTTTAAGAGCTCAAGCTTAGATTAGGTGCAATATGTAGACTGTAAACAAAAGAGCCCTTGGCACTGTACTTTCACTTCATAACCTCACAAGAATCTACCTGGCACCGAACATCTCAGGTCTATTGAAGAATTGTTCAGGAAAATGCAGTGTCAATCTCTGCGTATCACATACTCTTTAGCTCTCGGGGTCACCCAAAATTTGATAAATTTACAGAGTTCACTATCGTCATTTGTCACGCATGCATTACAACAAAAAAAAAAAATCTGTCTGAATTGAGTGCTGCAGACGACGGCAATCTTCTGTTGTCGTATGAGAGGCAATGTCTTATTAGAACAACAAATGGATTAGCCTGCCTCATGCCTGCAGTATCAGCACTCAATCCGAACAGCCCCACTCTCCGAAGAGATGAACTTGGGCTTCCTTATTACTTGCTCCAGGCACTGGATCACATCCCCGACCTGGAAATTGTCCCAGTCCCGAATCACAAGGCCGCACTCATTCCCTTTGGCCACCATATCCACATCCTGCTTCTCTCGCTTGAGTGAGATGCAGCACCCCTCGAACACGACCTCTCCGCTCCTCAGGAGCCTCATGGTTGAAGACTTCACCACACGGCCATCTGTGACTCGGCAACCTGCAATCTTGACATCGTCCCCCTTTGATTTACTGCGTCCTTTGAGCTCAAAGATGTCTAGCACCTGGGCTTCTCCGGCTACTTGGGTCTCAGCAATTCCTGGGGCCCACTCGACTATCAGATTGCCAATGTCCTCCAAAAGGTGGTAGATCACGCGGTGCATTTTTATCTAACAATAAAATAAAAAACGAATGGGGCAGAAAGTTTTTTAGTCTTGAGGCCAGATAGCTTTAAAAAACAGGCCATGAAAAAACAAAATAAAAAGAGGGGGATTTACAAATGATCCCATTGAACTGGATGGTACCAACTAAAGCTGAGCAGATCTAACGTTCATTCAGATTTTAAGAACTACCAAAAAACATCTCTGGAGTCCCAGAAAGACCATGAAAAGATTGAAGGTCTTGCACATAAATTGTTACTATGTCAACCACTTGAAGTTAGCTCACCTTAATGGTCGCTCTTGTTGCTGCCTGAGTAACAGCACTTGGTGGACTCTTTATATTGAATCCAACTATACATGCACCGCAGGCCTGGGCGAGATCCACATCAGACTGGGATACAGGTCCCACACCAACATGGACTACATTCACGAAAACCTGATCGTTGGGGTGGAAGAGGAAAAGGGTGAGAATAACTATTTGAGAAATTATGTTAGTCCTTAAAAAATGCTTACACTAAATAACAGAGGAAAAAAAAGGATGTATCTGTGGTTATATTGCACACCTGAGGGCTATTCAAGCTCTTCAATGCATCAGTTACTGCTTGTACGGTGCCCTGCACATCTGCTTTCACAATTATCGGCATTTCAACTCTTTTAATCCCTTCTTCTTCCAACATTGTCCCCAAAGTTTCTGTGCTTCCCTCATTGATCTTCCTCAATCTGTCCTTCTCAAACTTCCTCTTCCGCCCTGAACTGAGCATCCTGGCACGTTCCTCCGATTCAACAACGACGATATCATCACCAGCCATTGGTAGCCCTCTCAACCCTTCAATCTCCACTGGCATTGCAGGAGTTGCTTGATCAGTCATCTTCCCCAGCATATCCCTTATAGCCCTTATCCGGCCCCACTCAGAGCCAACAACTACATGCTGCCCACACAGCAAAGTGCCTGCCTTCACTATAGCAGTGGCCAATGGGCCTCGGCCTCGATCAAGTCTCGCCTCCACAACATAAGCTTGGGCAGATCCATCAATACGGGACTTCAGGTCCATGATCTCAGCCTGAAGGAGCAATGCCTCCTCCAGTCTGTCCAGTCCAGTCTTTGCCATAGCTGACACCTCTACCACCTGAACATCCCCACCCATCTCCTCCAACAGCAAGCCTTCAGAGGCAAGCTGGAGCTTGACACGCTCAGGATCGGCTGCTGGTTTATCACATTTGTTGATTGCAACAACAATAGGCACATTGGCTTGTTTTGCATGGGCCATGGCCTCTCGTGTCTGGGGCATCACTCCATCATCAGCAGCAACCACTAGTACAACTATGTCAGTGACTGCTGCTCCTCTCGCTCGCATTGCACTAAAAGCGGCATGACCTGGGGTGTCAAGGAATGTGATTGATGCCCCAGACGGCATCTCCACCACAAAGGCTCCAAGATGTTGTGTAATGCCTCCAGCCTCTCGAGCAGCCACAGATGTCTGACGAAGGGCATCCAACAGGGAAGTCTTACCATGGTCGACATGGCCCATGACTGTCACCACTGGAGGCCGAGGCAAGATATCTGAACCTTCTTTAGAATGAAATCTCCTAACATTCACCCCCACTTCCTGGAACAAATTTTGGAGATTATGAATAAGAGATGTATTGGAAAATGAATCAAGTAGGGCACCAAACCAACACTTGTACAAAATAAGTACAAATGGGCTACTCAAGAACATAATAGTGAATCAATCATATCTTTCAATTAGATGTGTATCCCATCTAAAATCTATGCTATTACCAAATTTAACAATGTAAGATGAATGACAGAATAGTTAGGTCCTCAGCATCCATGTGGAAGATCTGCAAGGATTACCATGATAGCACAAAAGGCAGAAAACCACTCAAAGCAGAGTTTGCCGTTAGGTTTAAAATAAAAAACAAAAGTAATTTTAGTTGTATATGCACTGTCAACTGCCTCCTAGCAATTGATTTTCCAATTTCATCATTCAAACTTGCATATCTCTAACCCCACCTCATGATTCATTTTTCTTCTCTGATCATCAGGACTAGCATCTCTACTTAGATCAAATATCCAATGCTCATGAAAGAGAATGAAAGCTACCTTTCTAGCTTAGAAGCATTACCATGGCAACAAGTTCAGCAATATCAATGCTGAGAGGAACAAACTCCGATTCAACCTTCTCCCCAACATTCACGAGAATATCTTGAAGTGAAGATACTGATGCTCCAGTACACTTAGCAAGCTCCAGAACAGTCATGCCTTCAAAAATGTCTATTGTTTTATCTAGAGAAGGTTTAGCTGATGTTTTTCGCATTTGTGGCACATATGGAGCCTCAACTGGCGGTTGGCTCCGGGTCTCTCTCTTCACATATTTTCCCTTCTTGGCAGTTTTCACACCAAAAGGCACATCATCTCCCCATCTAGCTGATAAATGTGCATTTGTATGGATACACCTAAAGAATAAGAAAGAAGGACCCTTATATCTTTCTGCATATAAACTTATCATACTCCTGGTTAGATCATTTTCTGTCCATAACCAGAGGCTTTCCAACTACATCTACAGACCCTAAAAGTTAAATCAGAGCACAGAATTTAACAAGCCTCCAGAAATGCTATACTAGAAGACTTGTTCATCTATGCTTGCAACTTGAGAAGAAATATATCTTGGGGGAAGACATCAAATTACCGGAAAATGTTTTGCTGCAGCAGGACCTTGCCACAAGCAGATTCCTGTAGAACTGAGATGAAGGGGTGATCTGCAAAATATTTCAGGTATAGGAGATCATCAAACTATCCAGATAATTCAAATTTCATTATGCGCAGTCCTTATCTGCTGTTCCCTTCCTTTAAAGTCAACAAGAAAAGACACATTCTTACAACAGGCACAAAGGTCAGAAGGCTGTAGACTTTGAATTTAAGATCCCTGTAGCTATAGAATTTTTACATTTTTTCAATATGCCAAGATCTGGAAAAATGAACATCAAGTGTGACAGTTCTCCCATGCTACCAACACATAAGTTCAACTGTAAAGGATGCAATGAGCCACAACCTAATGCCATTGACCCAAAAAAACCGCGCCTTAATTAATGTAAAATAAAGTGAACAAGGCATCCCTGTGCCTAAAGCCAAAAAAATAGTGAGTTTGATGTCTATGTCAACAGGAAAATTTTATATAAGGGCGACTCTGTTCCAGCATTGTCGCCTAAGCTAAAGGATGTCACATTTGGAAAGCAAGAAAATGTGAAGTGGACCTGATATGCATGAGTTGAGGGCAAAAACAGATTTTGCTGCATCTATAACATCAGAGGCAGAAATCTGCCCTGCTGAATGTCTTCCTGATAATATATGTCTAGACTGAAGAGCCTGCAAAATCCATGTAGATCAAGCATCAGTTGCATAACGAGACGGATTAATTAATCCATATCAAATAGTTTATGAAGTAAAATCTCTTCCAGGATATATTATAATGTATCTTGAGAAGAATCTATTATATGCCATATATGCAAATATTAATTCCACTTTCCTTTATATTTTACATGAAAATGATCATACAAGTCACCAGCAGCTTTAGAATTAACAGCATAGATGATACAGTTGCACTTGCATTAGACATATATTAGAGGATAGTAGAGCTGTCTTCTAGATATTATGTGAAGCAACTCACACTCAAGCCATTTTATCCAAGATGAAAATATAAAAATAAAATAAAATGATAGAAACCATATAATTGAAAAAGCAAAGACAAGCAAAGTGCAGAGATTCGTAAACGCAACAAAAACTGATCATTAATAAACAGTGAGTTGAGTCGAGGGAAACACGTCATTAAATTTTCCCACAATTCATTCTACAAGTTTGTAGCTGTTGATAAGCTTGAACTCTCATTAAGTAACGAGAATAATGTGACAACCAAAACCGCGAGCTGATAAAGACCACAAATGCATGAGTTTAAGCTTCGGACAGGATGGACATACCTTGCCTGCAAAAGCTCTCCAAGCCATTCATAAGTATGCCAAGATCCCTGCACAGTCTGACAAGAAAGGGTAATGATTAGGCACGGAGACAAGACAAAGGAAGTTGCCCTTTTGAGTGAAAAATTGCAGAAGGATGCAGCACTTATTTCCCACAAGTCGTCGCTGTATTTTCAGCACAGAATTTCATATTCAAATAATCAACGTAATCAAAAGAAAGTAGGCTTTTTTTCAGCTATGGGCCTGACAATTCACTTCAGTCAATCGATAAATCAGCGGCAGCAGAAGTGAATAATAGGAAAACCCGTCAAGGCTCGGGAAGAGAAGCAGCTGGGAAGCAGCAGAGATGAGCTTCATGAGATGAAAGAAAGGGGAAGAAGACGAATGAAAAAGATGGGCTGGTGGACTCGACCTTGAATTGATAAATGAGGGAATTGATAAAGAAGGAAGCCATTAACATGAACTTGGCAAACGCAAAACTTCTTTTTTCCAGAATCATGGATCGAATCTCAGACAAGAAACATGAAAACCACTCAGTTAATCAAGGGGAGAGAGATATATAGAGAGAGGGAGGGAGGGAGGGAGAAGTGTGTAGCTTGAACCTAAACAGGAGGAAAGGAAGGCCCTCGTCGAGCTCAGAGTCCCTCTTCGAGCAGACCCAGAGCGAATCCTCTGCTCTGAACCAGAGAATGAGGAGGAGGGAGAAACTGGCGGTGGAGAAGGTGAACACCTTCCTGTTCAGCTCAATGGGCCGAACTCTACACGAGGGAGGCCCGATCTCATATGGCCCAAGTACAATTTTCTAGAGCCCAATCACCATTCATGGCCCAGATCAAGCCCATTCTCACTTCCAAGGCTGTGAGAACGATAGGGCGGACGAGTTAATCATCCACATGGTGGTAATCTTAACCACAGGAAAATGGCATGCTCGATTGATTTGAATGAGTTTGAGCCTATGCTTCGAGAAGTATCCAAGGTGAGTTCGAATCATTGTCGAGAATCAGATGTGATCGATGAAACATGTAAGAAATCTGATGAGCCGTGAATCTCATATGCAGAGAGTTTGAATGTTACGATGAGAACTAAAGTTAGCCGTTTATAGGGATAAGCAGAAGTATTTACGAATTTTTACCGATTAAATTAATTATCAGATAGTTGTTTAATGATCAAGGCACTGAATTAGTCCAAACCTTTTATTGGTCTTACTTTGATAATATAATTGCTATCAATAAGCAAAAGTTTTACTTTATCATCTATCGAAAATAATATTTTTTTCCTTTTTTTAAAATAAAAAATGTTGTTAGATTTCGTGACGATGCAACCCGATGTCCATTCAAATGACTGTTTTTCAAACGGTACATAAAAAACGGCGGCTCTCGGCTCGCGCCATGGCTGGTCCGAGTTACATCCACAGCGAGACCAGAGACGCTAATTTTCCAGGGACAACCGCGGCGGCGGCGGAGGCGGAGGCGGGGCCCGGGGCAGGAGCGTCGGCTGGGGACAAGGCAGCGAGGAGGCGGCGGGTGGGCTTCTGGCCGGAGGAGCCCTCGGCGTTGTCGACGGTGACGTGTAGCTTCTGGCCGTATTCGCAGTGCTTGCCGAAGGAGGTGATGAAGTAGTAGTCTCCGGCGGTTGTGAGGTTGAAGGTGGTGGGTCCCATGTAGTGAATCTCGACGGGGCTGTTCTGCGTGCAGTGGTCGAATTCCTCCTTCTTGACGACCAGGACGTTGTTCGAACCCGGGCTATACGGGAAAACTGCGCTCAGGAGCACGAGAACTCGTCAAAAAGAATCGGGGTTGACGACAACCAGTAGATACACGCGTTATCGATCCACATATTTTAATTCAGATGTGTATATGACCACTTACTGAGCTTGTCCCCGACGCCGAACGTTCTCGGCTTGGCCCATTCCTCGAAGAAGTAGCTCTCGACCGGGACCTGCCACCCATACGAACCTCCGACCACGTGGGTCATTGCATCAACAGAGCCCATCATCATCGCCAGGGCGGAGCCCAGCAACAGAAGGCCAGCGAGCCTGCCATTCGATGATGTCCTCGCCATTGTTATCGAATAGACTTTTCGAGAACTTGACTCCCCGACGCGGTCAGATCCCTTTTGCTGATGATGATCTTCCGGGGAAGGGATTGAGGATGCCGCCTATGTATAAGTTGGAGGAGACGGGATGGTCTTTTATAGATTGTTAGTTGCTAGGGTAAGATTATCTTTCGGGAAGCTCATAACTGAATGTGTTTATTTATGGAATGGGATCTGCTAATTGGTTCTCAAGAGATCGTGCCGTGCTTCTGAGTCTCCCTCCCTACCTACCTATCCTTGGAAGTGGAATTTGCATTTCTATTGACCCTAAAAATTGGGCAATTTTTCTGTTGACCCTAAAATTGGTCCAAAAATGGTCAATTCTGTCTTGGAAAATTCTTCGGTGGCTAATCAATTCGGGTTAATGGGTGTGGATCCATCCAGGTGGGGAGCACAAGTGTTGGCCACACGAGTCGGGTTTTTCATATACTATTATAATACAAGTTGTATATAAGAGTTAACTCTTCCCCTTCTTTGTATGGTATGTTATAGATTCTTATTGTTTAATCTTGTTGGGTGATCCGATTGCTCGTGTTTGGACGGATTGAGAGTATGCGCACAACTGCTTACCACCTTCACATATTCGAAAATTTTGTTCCTGGTTTGAACCCCTATGAAGGTGGGTGTGGTTCTTAATTCTAAGCACCCCTTCGAGGAAAGTTAGGAAGAGGATTCCAAGCATGGAGTTCGCAGGCCACGATTCATTCTCCTAACTTTAGAAGCAGAAATTTCGATTTCACCGTAGTCCCCGAGTCGAGAGGGCATCGGCCAACCAAAAACACGGGTCTCCGCAAAGTCGTGAGCAAATCCACCCACCTCAAGCACATTGTTCTAGGGGAAAGCAGAAGCGATCCTTCTCTTCTAGAAGATAGGACTGCTGAACACGTCGAACTAAGCCTGCCTTCTCTTTATACCGTTCGTGCCCCATACCCTTTTATCAGTGAAGACATGGTGTGAAGCCTTGGAGCTCACGTTAGAAGATCAAAAGGCCCGGGGCAAGGGTGAGCTGAGGGGGGACAGCGTCAGCCAGCGAATGTGTGTAAGCCCAGTCAAACATAGCCCGTAACATTTGGCAACAAAAAAAATCTTTAACCCAAAGAGTGCTCTCCGAACCAAGCTAGATAGTCTCCTGTCACTAGGCTCACCAATCAACCTGGACTTCGATTCTTATTATTCCTACCGGATATCAAAACCATGAGGATTGTTTCCAGCCATGAGTTCCGATAAAGTCATTGGGTCCTTTTCCTCGTCCCGTCCTCGTCTCTGGGTGCCTAGGTATCCACCGTAAGCGAGCCTACGCTTGCTCCCCCATGAGATAATCACAGATCAAACGTCGGTTTTCTTTGCCAAGGTACGTAATGAATTAGATCTGCAGAAGCCCATCTTACCGAGTTTTCGTAATTCATGATATTTGAATTCGAGATTTTATTTAAAGAGAAGAGATATCATAAAATTTGTGAATATTTCAACAAATATATATAATATATATAACTCGAATTTCATATCTTAATCAAGTAGAAGATTTGTCGTATCACATCAACTAATTAATCTTAATGCATGGATATTACCTTTTGGAAGAGGGCTTAATTCAGCAATAAAAACTGCCAAGCGGGAATCAAAAGATTTTAAATTTAATTTTTACCTATAGCTCTGATAAGAGCATCAAGTGACCGTTTGTTTTCCATTTCCTAATCCGGTCATCGCTCCAGCAGGCAGCAACCTCAGAAAACGACCTCGTTTAGATGCTTGCACGACAACATGTTACATCGTTGCGCACAGGTTAGCGTCCGAGGTCTGCCTCGGACTACAAAAATTTTCGACAGATCAGAAATTCAGTTCAATGTAATATGACGACGGTTTCAGTTTTTTTTTAATCCTTTCATCTTATCGAAATCCCGGGATGGCATGCGTTTCGCCAGGGAACACGCGTCGTTTCTGCAATGTCCAGAGACATTAGTTATCAACGGAAAGCCATGTCGGCCACGAAAACATTTTTCCATATCTTCTCTGTAAGCCTCGTGACACTCTTTGAATCTGTTCTCAGGGAAAACAAAACATTTTCTGTACATCAATCAAGCTTCAGAAGATTTACAACTTCTAAATCTTCCATACATCTCGTGCTCAAGACCTAATTACATCTGACCGCAGAATATGTGGGTAGTCCTTCATCGGAGTAGGACCAGAGGTTCCACTCCTCGGTGCCTCAGCATCCGAGACCAGCAAGCATCTGAAATCCAAAACCGGATCCACCCCCCCCCACAAAAGGCTACACCATTGTAGGACTGCACTTTGCATGTCACAGACTGCCTCTGCCTCGATCCCCTCCATCATTTCACCCTGGACTTTGTGGAGCCTCGATATATCTACAGTAATTTCGAAACTGGGTCAAAAACTTACTACAGGCATCTACCTGTTTCCGGCTGCAAAGTTCTCCTCGCCTGAAGAAAGGCATAATAGCCTATCATGAGCCAAGCTTTGGCGGAAAGAAAGGCCTCACAAGCTCAAATCTCAGATTCTGAAACCAGAAACTCAATACTTATACAAGCTGCAATACTTTTATACAGCCACTTGAATTGGCAGCGACCAGCATGTCCGATTTGCCTTTCCAGCAGACATTCGACACGAACTGCCCATTACCGTCATCAGTTTCTTTTCCTGTGATAGGATTGGTGGAGCCAAACTTGTGGGAAGTGATTGGCATTGGAAGAGACTTGTAGTACACAAAAACCTGAAAGGAAAAACATGTACAATCAGATAATGATCCAGAGCTCCTAGAGAGAAAATCAATCAGTAGAATTCTTATAGAGATGTAAACTAGCCTCCTGGAAACAGGTCCAAACAAGAGGGTATTTCTAGAAAGAGCTGATGCAAAATAATCTCATGGCAGCATCAACCAGTCTTTCTGAACTGGTCCAAATATGAACCGGACCAAAGGAGTGGAACTCGTTTTTCAAACATAAATTTGAAAAAGGATATTCAAAATACGAACATTCAACCTGTCATTTTTCAATCCCTCTATCAGGTTCTTCAAGTTCAAAGTAATTTGTAATTTTAAATTACTTTCGGATGTTGCAAATTTTGTCTCCTCAACTTCCAAGTAATATATGGTAGTTGCATCCAAATATTTTTCATTTCCTGCTAATCTAAGTTATTTTGAAATTTTACAATTAAAAGATCTTCCTGCTCTTGGAAAACCAGGTGAAACATACCAACCTCAGGTTTTCATGGTTCTTATCAGTTATCACCCTGTCCCTACCCACATTTTAAATCTTTTCTGGACCAGATAGGCTTCCATTCCTCAGAACAAAACTGTTGAACCAGCTGGTCTGGTCCTGGTCCCTTACAGCAAGGCAGTTTATTTTTGGTTAATTAAAAACTGACAATTAGTACAAACACTTGCCTCATTTGTTTCTGAACCGCAAGAGATATAGCCATCAGCAACAGACAAACCCACGAAATTCTGAAAAAGCAACAAGCTATTTATGTGAAAAAATGTTCAGATGTGCTATAGCTAATTTCCGAATGTGAGCAAAAGAAAAGACACCTACCTTCTCGTTGGTGTGCCCACTAAGAGTCAAGCTGCAGGAATTTGCAGAAAGGCCAGTGTGACTTGTCTTGTTAAGATCCCATAGCTTCAAAGAACTGTCCGTGGAGGCTGTTACAATTGTCCCGGAATCAAGAAATCTTACATAGCTAACGGCCTTGCGGTGTCCTGCCAATATACACCAGGGGCTTCTGATATTACGAAGATCATAGCAATAGGTTTTATAGTCCGCAGATCCGAAAGCCAGCAGGTGAGCAGAGTGGGCAGAGAACTGGACACAGCAGACATTTGCTATATTCCTTATTGTACCC
This sequence comes from Sonneratia alba, assembly GCA_900174645.1. NCBI lineage: Eukaryota > Viridiplantae > Streptophyta > Magnoliopsida > Myrtales > Lythraceae > Sonneratia > Sonneratia alba. Next base: position 1,861,241 of record FWPY01000041.1, read on the forward strand.
AAAGAGTTTCTCTGTAAATCAAAATATCATGAAAGCATTCATCAACACCAAGCACAGAGCAAGAGGGGGCAGGAAAATTCAACCAATTTCCATTTTTGGCCCAGAAGTTCATATTTAAATGTCATCTTAAAAGTATATTCAACAAAATAAAATTATGAAGGAAATGTAAGGCAGTCCCCGAAGGGTCAACTTTTCCTTTTCAACTCTACATATGAAACACGGAAGAAAAAGACATGCCTCATTAACATTCCAAAGTTTCACTGAACCATCATCACTTCCACTGGCAAACTTTGTGGGACACACAGGAGAGAAGTCAATGGACCATGCCCGCTTCTCATGCTCGTTGTATTCAGCAAAGCCTTGACCAGTACTTACATCCCACAGCTACTAATACACAAACAAGAAAAAACAGAACTAAATAAAAGTATAGAGATTAGACAGATATTAGAAACAACGTAGAAAGCAGAAATCAATTATCATGACCAGAATTGGCTGAGGCCAAAACACAAGTTGAAGCAATATGTCAGTATGCAACCCTCAAACTGACTCATAGTTTTTGAGAAAATGCTCCTCATAGAAGAGTTTACTCACCTTAACAACTCCATCATAATCAGTTGAAGCAAGATAGTTGCGAATATAACTGTTCCAGCAAATGCAGCTCAGCTTTGATCTGTTTGACATCTCAACTGCAGGATAATGAATATCAACAGACTCATTCAAGAGTCCATCAAACTCAAATACCTTTATTTTCTTAGACACACCAGCAGCAGCAAAGTAGTCCTCATCACGACAAAAACTGAGGGAGCAAATCACATTTGCACTGTTGTTGAACTCTCCATTTCTTAGTACACCACGTACTTCAAACTTGCTGTATCGAGCATACTTGCAAAGACCATCAAAGAAGGCTCCCACTTGATCAGAGTTGTTCCGCTGCTCCTCATCCCTCTGCTCGGGCTGGTGCCAATTTTCACGATTTCTCAACAGATCATTATCTATTCGTCTCAAAGCATCCACCTCAGGGGGCCGAATTGTAGACCTCATGGAGAAGTAAGCAGCTTCAAGGAGGTCAATATTGCCTGACCATCTTGAGTCCTTCACACTAGCAACGGAAGAGACCCATGGGATCACATCTAAACTTGTAAAGCTTTTATCTGAAGAGTCTGTGAGTAAGAGGCAAGGATGCTCAGGGGGATTCGATACAGAATGCCTTCTCCCAATCTCCAAAATATCTGTTTCCAGGCAATTTATGTTTTCCACTAACTTGGAGGTTTCTCCTTGCTTCTGCTCTTTCAAGCTGATAAGAAAATGAGACAACAGCTCCAATTCAGCATCATCTTCTCCAATGGATGGTGTCAGTTCTTCTGAGTTAACATCCTTCAGACCACCAAGGACATCAGATTCTAAGATGTTCCTGTTTCACACCAATGACAAGGACAGGGATATTAAAAGCTCTTAATGTTTGCGTTAATCCTAAAAGAGCATGCAAGCTTGATATTCTGGACTAACACCTTCATATATGGGAAGAAGCCCACCAGACAGTGGTTCAGTCCATCTCAAAACAAGAAAACAAGATGAAACAATGAAAGGATGGGAGTGAAGAGTTCTAGAAAGAGCTGCAACTTCAGATAGTACTTCCACAGATGATAACAGTCCAATAGCAACAACAAAATTATACTGAAACTCCTAATAAGCAAAACTATATTAAGACACATATCTTCTCTCTGTAATTAATGTTATGTGCATCAAACTTGAAAAAGAAGCTTGTGAACTCTCCTTTAAATGTCAAGAAGACTTAAAAGACTCAATTCCCAACTTCAACTATTTTATGGAATATTTTTCTGGAGAATATAATTCTAATAAAAAAAAACCAACACTACAAAACAAGGTTACACTTGAAATAAGGCATATAAATCCCATGTCCAATTCACACATCCAATGACAAATTTAATTATCTGCATGAACCCAAGAAGCTTACTGTACCTTGAAGATGGGCGTGAAGCAGGATCAGGGTGAAGTAACCACAAGCAAAATCCTGCTTCTTTCGGATTTTCTGATAGAAATCTCGGAGGAAGAATCCTATGGCGCAGATCCATCATCGCTGCATTTCGAGCACTTTCACAATCGAAATGGCCAAGTAGCTGAGGAAAAAGGATTCAATAGGAGGCATCCGTAACTGTTTTGAAATAAGAAGCAAAACCAATAGAGAAAAGAACCTACAAGTATAATCACATGTAGTAAGGATTTTTGTTTTCTTCTTTTTTTTCTCTTTTGGGGCGGGGGTGGATAAAACAAGATTTCTGGTACAAACATTATCATATCAACTCTTTGAACAACACCATAATCACATCATAAAATCTTGAGAATCACCAACTTCAACTTTTACTGAAAAACATTAAAGCCAAATGACAGGAGAAAGAAAAACTTCATCTGGAAATGTAGAAAATACAGCCATATCAGGGAAATAATACAAGGATTCCCATCAACTGAGGACCAAGATATGCACGTCAACTACCAAAGAAAGCTACTGGTATGAACAAGACTCCTCCAGGCTTTTAATCTTCTGGAAATAAAATAACAACCCGTCAACTTAACTCAGTCATGCTCATTTGCTCAAGCTATTCTTCTGAATTGCAACACAGCTAGCATAGACTGGATTTCTAACCACTGTTGCTGGTGAAATAAGGACAACATAAACCATACCTCAAAAAGCAGAACTCCTAGACAGTAGATATTTGAGGAAATACTGCTTCTGGTACCATTGAGTTCCTCAGGGCTCTGGTACCATTTCTCTTCCAACTGACTACTAACAACAGTTCGATGCTGCTCAAAGGCACTAGGTTTAATCTGATTATTGGACCTTTGAGAGTCATGTTCTTTATTTAGCTCACCATATTCACAAGATTGTAAACCAGAGGGGCTGATATCACTAACACTAGTAACTCCTGCATCCAAAGGAGGTCTTGAAGGAAACTGAGGCCACTGCCTGTGGTTGATATGCTCATTAAACTTCTGCTTCTTAGTACATACACTATGAGGGTGAAGCAGGCCATATTCTGATGGTCTTTTTACGACAACCATGGAACTAGAGTCAGAAAAATTTCTACCTTTGACAGTTTCCAACAATTCTCTTTGCTCAGGTGTTCCGAGGTACTTGACCTGATTTGATGGCAGGAATTCAAAAAAGGTTGGGCGCAATTCATGCAAAGCAACTTCAATGGAATGAAAATAGTCCACCAGATCCACAATCTGCCTAAATATATTCAGCCTTTCCACTTTATTCACTTCTCTGTTCCTTTTAGCAAGCCACCTTCTCAAACTGACCCCATTATAATTAGGAAGACTAGCCCTGGTTACAGAAATTTCACGCACTGCATGAATAAGGGCATTGCCAGCTGAATTTGGAGGGGCTTCAGAAGCAATTTTCAAGGAAGTGCCTATCTTTGCATTATTGTGACTTCTCACCTCAACATTCTGATTGTCAACAGGCGGGCCCCTGCATATGATTCCCTTTCCCTTCAAAGTACTCTTCATGAAATATTCCGAGAATCCTGACTTGGATAGAATCTTTGTCCTGAATGCTCCACAAGCTAATGTGTTGTCTATTGACCCTCTGTTTTCAGAACTAGCCAACTGCAATGCAGCTTCATTTTGCTCACTCACAGATGGTTTTTGAGGCAAAATTTCAGAAACAGGTTTACATGCCATATCTTCCAACCAACTGTTCCCCGCGAGGATTTTCTCCTGATTTGTGGGACAGGCAAGTGTACTCCCAGGTGCATATCTATTGGCTGTATGATGGAGTTGCTGCCACTGGTTCAATCTAGGGTGCGTGCCATCACTGCTATTTGAGGGGCCAACTACAGCCATATTCAAATTATCGTAGTGCCTCACTGTTAACTCTTCAACCATGCCATTCGCATCCATGGAGTGAGGGCAAGCATAGGGGTGACCTAACCCATCGCTGGAGCTTAGACTCAGATTCACATCCTTACCCTCTAAGATATCTCCCAGCACATGATGAGATGAGCTCTCACGATATTCCACCCCTGTGGGTATGACCCCTTCTTGTGGTTCCAACAGAATGCCATTTTCACTCTTCCGAGAATACTCACTCTCTTTGCTTTGGAGATGCACACCCTGAGTTGCGTCTAAATGACCCACCTCTTCGTCCACTCCCCCATCCATGACCATCCAACCAGAGACTTCATTCAATCACCAACTATTCACCAATTTCCTTTTGGATGATTATGTTGAAACTGAGGAGGACCGTGTCTACAGTATACTCTTCCAGCTTCCGGCAAAGTAACTGATACAGAAATCAAGGGGAGCAAAATCTCAGAGAGGCTAAGATGCATAGATCTTTGAATCTCTGATAAGATGGAGAACGTTAAACAATCAGAATCGCTAGACTAAGACATCCATATCAAGAGAGCTGTATGTCTTCACTATCCGAAAACACATAGAAATCAACCCGCAGCTTCGATTCGAAGACGATGGCAAAAACAATGAAACACCAACTCACAGGAACCAACCGAATAACGCCCCAAGTTTGAAAGTACAGAAACTGCACGCGAAAAGAAGAAATTGGCAACATAAAACCCATTAAACTCATGAAATCATTAAGTTCCTGAATCCCCTTCATTTCCGTACCCCCACGAACACTGAATTCAAAATAGGAAACATACTAAATGCAGAATCATTAGCAGCATCAAACCAAACGCATAACGCACCGGCTCTGCAGACCGAGCACTAATTGCTTCACCGGAAGAGCCCGGTCCTCACAGGAACTCCGACAACGCGAGCAGGAGCTGCCAATCTTCGCCAGTGACTGGGATTTCGAAACCCTAGACCCCTTGGAGAAGGACGGTGGAGCGGCAGAAAGAGAAACGAGGGAACTTGCCTGAAATGGAAAAATATATCTTCTCCTGACCCTTCCGAATTTCGAATTTAGCGAGAGAATTTCGCATTTATTCGTAATTTAATTAATTTGTCTTACAATTCTGTAGCCAGATAAAAGAAAAAAAATTAAAAATGCAATAATTTTTATTTCTTTATTATTTTCTCTAATAAATAATATCACCGCTTTTTAAGACTGAAAATAGGGAAAGATTTTTTTTCTTTTCTATTTGTCGTGTAAGTTTGAGCGCCTCCGGCTACTGAGCCGATCCAATATTTCTATGCGAAAATAGAGCCAACGGTGCAGATAATTACCACGTTGCCACTCGATATTATTTAATCTTTTCCCTTTTATCTGAAATAAATTGTCGTCATCATATCATCATCATCATCATCAACAATTATTTGGAAACTGAAATTTTGGGCCATGATAGAACCGGATCGACCACATGGGCACCTATCCACTGTTTGATGAATAATATTTTTAATTACAATTTATTTAAATAAAAATTATCCTTATTATAATTCCTCGTGTACTTATTAAATAAAACCCCATTTTAACCATATGCAATAAATAAATAACATTCCCCTAAATTTTAATGGCAGAGATTGAGGCTTTATGTCAGTACGGAAGCTAATGATGAGTCCAAGTTCCAAAGGGATTTACCATTTGCATGCGACGACTGTTGAGGAAGCTGAGGATCCTGAGGGGTCTATTTATGATCGATCAAGCTTAAGGGATTCCGGTGGCTTATATTTTACGTTCGCTCCTCTCTCTAGAATCGGAACAACCAGGGGGGGAATTCGTGCGACGCACTCTCCTTCATCGAGCGTACCGATCCTAGAACTGATCTTGGCTCGTCCATGATTCGAGCTCACTCTTCGTTCAGGCCGAAGGTCGAGTTGCTGACGTTCCCTTCTGGGATAGATTACGCTCGTCGGGGCTGGGGCGGTCAAAAAAGGGGTCCTTCACCTTGTCGTTAACACTTTTGAAGTCAATCTAAATGAATTTAAAATGCATGGAACTGTGGGCTTTTTCGACTGAATAAGTCGCACGCATAGGAGAGAGAGAGAGAGAGAGATCTAAGACTCTCTGTTTAGGGCGGAAAGTCAGTAAAAGTTAACGCTCGATCGATCGGTGAGGAACATTCCCTCGGGGCCACTCGGTGAACAACTTGAGATTTTTATAAATCAAAAATTCGAGCACAAATGATGTGCCCGAATCTATGGTCGTTGGTGGTCGGAAACATAATCTTAGGTCTCAACTATAAAAAATATAAATATATATATAAATTATACAATCTAGAGAAAGAATTGGCCACCAAATCCATCGCCAACGTGTATACCATTCAATAGCCAGAAAAGCATAATGAATACTTTTTTATCACAAATTTTATTTTTACTGGCATGATTCCAGGTCACATTGTCACGTGAATTGCCTTCCCATGCTGCTGTCGCCAGCTTCAAGGTACGTTACCGATGGACTGAGGGGGTCACCTTCGTCCTTTTAGATTATTATGTCATCCTGATGAAATATATCTTGCACGTTTTTTTAAGCGTAAATTTTTGTTTATACAATTACAGGGAGCCTGTGGGGGCACAATTACAAATCTGCCGCTTTAGTTTAGACCCACTTAAGACACGTTATTATTCTATTACATTCTAGATTAATTTATAATTACTAGCAATTTTGCATTATCATTTTTTCATGAATTGGAGAAGATAAACTTCGAAAGGGGAATGGAGCGAAGTGGACATATTTTTTAAAATTTGACTAGGCAATTGGTCAAATTAATTCGATTGAAAATCCATGAATAATTCAGTCCAATTTACTTAATTAACATAAATATACTCTAAATCTAATTATATCTATTTAAACAAGTTAATTTTCAATTCGATTGTCAAATCTAACTAAATTAATGATGAAACTGAATAAATTAAAAATTATTTTTATTAAAAAAACCATTATTTCAACATCTATTTAATAAAACAACATTTATATTATATTATATTTTTATTACACTTAAGTTTATATTTTTTTTTTATTAAATTTAGATATTATAATAAATATTTTAAAATTTAAAATTATAAATTTATATGTTGTACATTATATTTTAACTTATAGTTATTAATTATATATTATTATTTATTAAAACTATAATTTGACCCGTTAATGGTGAACATATACTTTAATTAATTTTTAATTCAATTTAATTTTAAAAATCCTACCTATTATATTATCCCTAAAAGATAAGGAAAAAGAAAAAGAAGAAATTACCTTTTCTCAACTTAACTCTTTTTTTTTTTCTCAACTTAACTCACTCTCCCTTATCCGTATATCCGCTCCGCTTAATCGGTGTCCCATCTTGATTTGCCCCAGTTGCTCTTTATCGGCCATGGCTTCCTCCTCGTTCACCTCCTCGCTCAAGCCCCCTTCCTCTCCCCTTAATGCCCCGCTTTGCTCAAAGTCCCTCTCCCCATGCTCATGGTATCCGCCCCTCTCATTCTCCCATAGGTTCAGACCCTTTCGCTCGAAGCCCGCCGCCACCTCCTCAGCGACCGCCGTCAGAGCCCAGACGCTGGACTTCTCGGGGACGTTTTTCGAGGGAGGCTTTGTCTCGGACGATGACCCGGCCTCCCCTCCCGGGACGGGCTTGACGGCCGTAGAGGAAAGGGTGGAGCCCCAGTGCCCGCCTGGGCTCCGCCAGTATGAGACCATGGCTGTTCTCCGCCCCGACATGTCCGAGGACGAGCGGCTTGCGCTCACCCAGAAGTACGAGGAGGTAAAAATTTTTTGGCATATCTTACAATTTTCTGTGCAACTCATCATGCCGCTTGCATCTGTCAGTGGCATATCTTCTTTCAATGTGGCTAAAAGAGGAATGTCGAGGTTTACCATTATGCTGCTGTTACCTTTCATAGTCGAGGACAAGTGTTAGCCCGTGAATTTTGCTAAATGTTAGTGAAGCCGGGAAAGAGTTGTCACTTAGTGAAGTGGTTGGTACAGAGAGTAAGTCTCCTGGCTTAATGATGAAGTAAGCTGTCCTCTTTCTATATCCTTAATTGCCAATGCAAGATATTGTAATTTTTTTGATGATGAGTTACAAAAATTGGATAGAAAAGAGCAAGTCATTCACAAGAAGCGATTGTAGGGTTCACTGAAAAGTTAAGGATCACTTGTCCTTCTATGAAGTGTATTCTGTCGTATGCTGGTGCAAGTTACGTAATATAAAAGAATTTGGAGCAATGAGCATGATGACGATGAGAAAATGCTTGAAGTTGTTTGTTGGATAAGGTTGCCGCTACAAGTTCGAGATCAAGAATTGTGGTCTCATATGCTGGTGATAAGAATTAATAAATATAATATTCTCCCTTAAGCCTTAAGAGCTACAAACTCCTGATCATCCTATGCAACTTCTTGTAATATTTTTATGATTCTAACATGGCTAACCATTTTTTTTTTGACAGTTACTTGTAGCAGGAGGAGGTATGTATGTGGAGGTTTTCAACAGAGGGTTGATCCCACTGGCCTACAGCATCAAGAAGAAGAACAAAGCTGGGGAATGTAACACTTACTTGGATGGTATCTATCTGCTCTTCACCTACTTTACTAAACCTGAGTCCATTGAAGCCCTTGAGCTTTCAATGAAGGCCGATGATGACATCATTCGATCGTCTAGCTTCAAGGTCAGGAAGAGGAAGTATTGATCTCTTACCAACAACAGGTTGTTCCGTTTGGACATGATTAAGGACATGCAATGAGGCTGAATATTCAGTTTATGTACTATAATATTTGGATTTGATTTGTTTTTGTAGCATGATTTGTTAGATAGCAACTGAGGGAGGATGTCTTTTACTTGCTTATCTGTGGAGCAAAAATCTGAAGTCAAGAACCATTCACTACTAAATCTGATCAAACCTACTTCCTTTGGTGTTCAGTGTATGCTTGTTTTTCATCATGAACAGTTGAAATACCCGGGGATTATTTATCAAGTTGAATTTGCATTGCTTTTATGGCAGTTTTCTGCAAGAATGCAAAATACTTTATGAGATCACCACATAGAGTGATTTGACCATTTGAGATGTTTCTTGTTTCTGTTACTTTTGCTGATGATGACAAACAATACCCTCATCTCATTGGAGTGGTGACTTGCCTTCCGATGCAATCGATTGACAATGTGTTCTTTTTTCAATTTCATGCTGTATTGGCAACTCTGTTTCGTCATGTTTCATCCCTGACACCATTACAATTGCGGGCGTATTTATTCTATCCTGAACATAATTAGCAGGCTTCATGCGCATTCCTAAGCAAGGGAGGCTGCAGCGCAGAGAAGAGAAGCCACAAAAGCAGAGACCAAAGTCACCTTTGTAGGTAACCTTCCCTTATTGCTCCTCAGGAACATGGCCTCATAGAGCGGCCACCCATTCACGGCTCCAAAACTTGCCAATAGCACTTGCAGTGCAAAGCTTTCAACTGCGAACTCCCTTGCCAATGTTAATCCCCTCGCTACTGCAACCAGGTTGACAAGTGCAGCCACCGAGAGGGAGATGAACATCGGCGATGAGGCTCCAAAGTCAAACACCCCCTGATCGTACATCTTGGTGTGCTCACTGTTGTTAGCCTTGCTTGTGACATTGAAACCGTGCGTGGACATGCCAAGAGACTTGAGCCCAAACTCGAGCAAGCCAGATATGTAGCAAGTGAGGCTGCGTATGAGCCAAATCCTCTGGTCGCTCCACCACTGCCCAAAAGTTGCGCCATGTCCAGAGAGGAGGAATTCTATCATATCCTGGCCATAAGCCCCGAGGAACAGGAACAAGTAGAGGAGGAACCAAGGTTCCGATACCTGAAAAACCCGCATCGTGTCAATGACATTTGTATAAGTAGCTCGTCGGAAACACAGCATGATGAATGTATACCTTCGGGAAGACGGAGAGTCCGTTGATGAGAGCCAGCTGAGGGACGAAGGAGTAGACGACAACAGGTATAGCCCAGAAAGCCCACAAGGCGTATTGAGCGTACGAGAGGCTCATGAGGATTCCCATGGACCTGACACCGAACGTCACGACGCTGTACCTGGAGAAGGCCACCTCGAGAAGCCCGATGGCCCACCTCTTGCTCTGGTTCAACATGTCGATGAGGCTAGTCGGGGCGTCACCCAGAAAAGCCGGCCGGTCGGGGTGGCAGAATATCGACTTCCAGCCCTCGCAGTGCAGCCGATAACCTGTGTAGTAGTCCTCCACCAGCGACCCGTATCGGAATCCCACCTGAACATTCAGAAGGCTAAAGAAAGATGCGCTAGAAGATTTCCCAGAACGCGGGAGAGAGATAAAGAAGCGTTCACCTTGGAACCCCAGCTGGTCATGTTCTCGTAATCGGAACCCGCCAGCCGATGCGCCAATTCCAGGGTTTCTCGGGAATGTATTGGCCGCTTAACGACACGATCGACGCTCAGTTCGGGGATCTCTGGCTGCACGGGCGCCATTGGACCCCCGAATAACGATCGCCGACGGAGAAAACACCCCGTCCCGACGTAATTGGAGCCGTTCTTCAAGCCGACAGGATTGATTTGAAATAGGCGCCTGAAGCTGCCGCAGTATATATCGTCCCTGTTCAGCCCCCGGAACATTTGAGGGAACTGAACGAACGCCGAATCGGACTGGTCGATGTTGGGGTTGGCGAGGTAGCAGAGCACTCGGCGGGGCGTCCCAGGATCGTTGGAGCACATGTCGCAGTCGAGAGTCAAGATCAGCGGCGCATTTGTCATGACGGCGGACACCCGGACCTCCAGTACGCAACATAGCAAAAACATTATCAACCAGACGGAAATCCCCTCGATAAAAATGCGAATGTTCGTTGAACGGGTCGGTGATTGAGAGTTGTCTGTAAGTCTTTTACCAGGGCATTGAGGGCACCGGCCTTGAAGTGATGGCGCACTGTTCTGCTCTTGCCTCTGGAGACATAGATGAGGTTGGGCATCAAATTTCCAGCAATGTCTCTGTCTTTGCTGTTATCGACCAAAACCTGCTTAAAATTGGCCCATATTCACTCTGTCAAAGAATTTTCAGATAATCTTCTAATATATATATTGAAAAAAAATTTAGATTGGTTTGTCCGAGAAAATTCGTGGTTGACGATGGATGCTGTGGGTCAGTTTCGGGGCAGGAGGCGAAGTTTAGACCTGAATGACAGGTGGGTGATTCTGACGGGTGAAGGTGTCCGTGTCCGACCATTGGCGGAGAGCTTGGCGTTCTCCATCTCCGGCGATGAGTTCCTCGCCGACTTTCCCTTCCGACAGCACATTCTCTATCCTCACCTTCATAGCTTCGTACATCACCTGACAGAGACAGACAAAGGAACCTGACAAACTCATCGTCAATGTCAAGCCAATAATACTAAATTATGATATTCCCTTGCATTATAATTTAAAGAATTTTAATTTTACCAAATTTGGCTTAGTTTAGATTATAGTTTTAAAAATTGAGCTAGTTCAATATGAAATCAGACCGTAATTGGTATAATTTACTCAATTAATCAAAATGTACTTTAAATCCAATAAATTCATTTAAATTAGTCGATTTCAAGCTCGGATAAAGTGGATTAAAAATTATTTTAAAAAATATTTAAGTTACATTTTTGTTAAACTTAAGTTTATATATTTTACTAAACTCGTGGATATTTTAAATTTTAAAATATTAAATTAATATTTAGTATATAATATTTTAATTTATAATAATTAATTAATTATTATTATTATTATTTATTAAATATATGATTTAATCCATTAAATCCATGAATAAAGTTAGCAATTCGGACTAGCATGACCCACCATCTCAAGTAGCTCAAAAATTCCGACCCAAGCACGAAAAGTTCTTGCTTTGGGCAGCTCAAGCTTAGCACTAATCATACAAATAACTTCTTTTTTAAAATAAATTTAAATAATTTTATGATATAATTGATTGATTAATCTAAATTTTGTATTAATTTAAATAAAATATTAAAATATAATTACATATGTATAATTAATCACTTTTTAAAAAATTTCTCATAATTTTAGTTTTATTATATAATTTGTTTTCGAACTTTCAAACCTACACAGCCCGATCTCTTAGGTGGCTCGAAATGCTATCCTCGGCATGATTTTTTTCATGCCGTACTTCTAGATCATACCAAAGTTTGCCACCTCTACCTATGAACCCCATGCCCCGACCGATTCTCGATCCAATTTGGTTTTAAGAACTATGGTTCGAATAATGAATTTCTTAAAATGAGATGCATCCAAATCTAAATTTTCTTGGGTAATGGACTGAAAATTCTACGGCCCTTTACTTCTCAAGGCCCCATCAACGAGCGGCCCATGTAGCCACCAGATTAGTTGTGCAGCGGAACTGTCCATGAGATCATGACAAGATCCTTGATTTCTCGTTTCATTGTAGTTCGGGAAATCGGCAGGCCACATTGCCGGAGGTCCACCGATCTTTACCTTGTACGGACCCCTGACAGCCGATCGATGGGGCTGGAAGAAAGCTGTACGTGTTGGTGTCATCTTCCTCTAGCGATTTGCTCGCGTTCGTCTCCCTCCCGGGCATGGAGGCTGAAGTGATGAGCATGGAATTTCGCTTTGGACTTATCTGTGTTCATTAGAAGTCAAACTTCCACGCATCCTGGTTCATGCGGTTTAAAATTTTTTTACTTTAAATTATTTTTTAATATGCGAATCAAATTTAAATTATAATTAATTATAATTAATTGAGGTCATGAATTACTAGGTACCATCTATAAATAGCCCCATTTGATGGTGAAAAATAAAAGGTTTTCGATTAAAAAAATAGCCTAATGAAATTAGTAGAAATTAATCCATTAATATTTTAAACGAAAAGGCAAAACTATATGTGCAAATTGTATCAACCCTTCGATGTCTCCTTACGTCGACTTAAATCTTTGTTATAGTGTGTGTGTGTGTGTGTGTGTGTCTACGTACCTTAATCTTCTCGGAGTCGGCATCTGTGCACTGCTTCGACCCGAAGTAAGCCTCGGGGCTCCGCTCCACCACCTTGTTCTCCCGGCAGAAGGGCAGCCAGTGGGCGGCGAACCTGGCGGCCTCCATGAACGCGAAGAGCGTCAGCTGCGACCCGGCATCATCCGAGAGGTACAGGGACAGCTTCAGGGCCGGGTATTCATACGCCATCACCGACATCGCCGTGTTCACCACCCCGACCGGCGGCTCCTTGTAGGGATCCGCCGTGCACAGGAACACGTCCAGTGCCGGAAAGTCCTGCTCCCTGATGACTTTTGGGATGTTCTCCACGTATTCCGTCCTGTGGATCGGGAACATGTGGAAGGACTGGGTGGTGCACCACATGAAGGCTAGGACAGCATCGGCCGCCAGCAGGCTCATGCTGGCGGCAGCCGCAGGGAGGGACGCAGTGGAGCATAGGAGGAGGAGCTGCCGGATATGGCGGCAGAAGAGGGCTAGGAGGGCAGAAGCGTATGTTAGGGCAAAGAGCCGGTTGGCCGTCGTCCGGCGCAGTGGTCTGACAGAGTTGAGAGGAGCAGAATTTGCGGCCGCCATAATTCCTATATCCGAACTTCCCGCTTTGCACTTGGCTTGTATGTGGGAAGGTATATATACATATATATATATATAGTTGCAAAGAGATATTTGTTTTAATATTACTCATACATTTGGAATGCACTTTTAATTGACTACAAGGTGAAAAGTGATAGCCCGACACTACTACAGCAACTCATAATTAGATGTGCAACTTTTACTCAATGATTACTTGTTACACATTATAGGCAAACTGGTTCGAGCGTGTTGGCTCGTGCCCAAATCCTCTAGTAGGTGGGAGTGGGACAGAATCAACGAGTGGGAGTGTTTTTATACTCCCACACTTCAAGAACATGGCTGTATCATGTCCATAATTGGTACAGTGTTTAGTAATCTACATAGAACATAGGTCCTGTGTGGTACTCGGGAATAAAATCGGAATGGTCTTTAAGATTGGAATGATATTAGAGATGTTAAACGGTCCGGACTGGTCTACCCAAATCCGGAACAAGCACGAACCGCACCTAACCCGGCCCGTAACCACTCTTATTGGATTGATGGACAGTTATGAGCTGGTCAGAATTATATGCCTATTGAGCCATAACCGGTACGGACCATTATCCTATTGAACCGATCCGGAACCATTAAGGAACTAGCTCGGAACCGTTATAAAACTGGACTACATCGAGCCAGATTGTGAACCAATGCTTTCTGCCCGCCAAGTATCGCAATCTCCTTCAATTTGTTGTAAAATTAGCGGTTACAAATGGCCGAGCATTTGACCATTGATTGCAATGGCAAATTAACAACTTAAAGTGACAAGCCAATCAAATTACTATTCACATTAATGACTTTATCAATTAAATCACTCTTCAATATTTATATCAATCCAATCAAATCACTATACACTATTAAATAATTTGAATTGTTTTTTTAAAGAGAAAATGCACTATTCAGGGTGAACTAGCCCGAACAGTGGACTAGCCCGCTTGTGCACGATTTCAGGCTAGTTCATTCTATAATGAATTGTGAACCGTAACTTGGCACAGGCCGATCCGTAACCATGGCAAACGATTCTGGACCCGTTTTGAACCGACTCGAACTGTTATTTTAACAACTCTAAATGACATAAAATGAGAATGAATTCTTATTATCATTTTTTTATTTTATATCATCTATAACACTGAGAAAATTGATTTTTATATAAAAATTCTACCAATTACACCCTTATCCATAATATACTAAAACTTTCATAATATTTTAAAATATTTATACTATATATTCTTAATTTTATCTTATTTTTTTAATTTTTTATAATTTAAATTATAATTTTAAAATTTCTATGATTTTGTAATTAAAAATTGTAATTGTTTAAGTATTATATAATATTTTAAACATAATTATGATAATTTTTTTGTTGAATTCTTTGAGATTCTTAATTTTTTGAAACTTATAGAAGCTTTATAGATTTATAAATTTATAAATATTTTAAAATTATTTTTTAAATAATTTTGAATTTTTGAGTGTTGACTTTTGTAAATTTTTAATTTTATTTTTAAAAAATAAAAATAATTTTAAAGTTAGTAAGGCATATAAACGAATGGCCATTTATTAGTTCAACCAAAGAAATGAAATGGGAGGAATCAGGAGATTCAGAATGGTAATCCCCCTTTTTTTTTTTTTTTGCGCATCCGAATACAATGAACGGAATGAAAGGCGGAATGCCGATTCCGACAATGATTTAATTACTGTGTACCAAACAAGGCCATGATTCTCTGTCATCCTCCATAGTTTTAGACTCATAACCAGCATCGACTGCACTTAGTTTCGATCGTCGGTAGCATTATTAATATCAGCCATTAGTCGTGAATTACTTTGAAGACAACACGGATGCAAGCACAGTCAAATCTAGAGATTAGACCCGTCACAATCCACTATCTCTGTCGACCCGAAAATCCTAATCTAAGCTTTTCAAACACGCATGGTTAGATACCACTTTCTACGGCAAGTAATTATTGTTCGGCCGACCGGCACTTCACATGGCGTCGTGTCCGGTAAACGTGGGGTTCGCTGCAAGGGGGAAAAAGCGTAAAAATGGTCCTGGTGCGTAAGTAGCAGCTAATTTAGATGGCTCGGGTGGTCTGGTTGGATTCTTGCGTGTCGGGTCCAAAACAACTCCCCGCTGATCCCGACTCGTGGCCAACCTTCAAATGCAAACTAATCCATAATCCCCACAGTTTCGAGTCTAGGTGGGTTCTACACGAGTCGTTCATTACACTCTGCAGTTACAAAAAAACCGGGTACATAGCGTACCCCGGCACATCTGGCCCCGCCGGAGCTGCTCGGGCAACCTGCAACTGGCTCCCACCCGACACAGCTCCTGCACGCATGGGTCCATTACATTTACTTCACTGTCAGAAAATGGTCTCTCGGAGATCGAGAGAAGAGAGGCGCTGGTTTCGGAGAGAAGTGAACTACAATTTCCCGTTTCACCTCCATGATCGAGTGAAGGGGTACTCCGGAGGAAAACGACATGCGAACACGGACAAAGGGACAGATTTCAGATCCTTTGGCGATAAGGTCGGCAAGGCAGCGTCGTTAGATATGATAAGCAAACTCATGGGCGCCAAATTACCATCAAAGATCGAGCGTACAAAACTCAAGATTTTACTTGTGGAAAGTGACATTGAACCCATCGGGTCGGCCTGTGTGTCGATTGTCTGCATGCGGCACCTCTTCCAGCTTTCCCCCGTTCGACTGAAAAAGAGAGACATTTACACATGAAGGTGACACGCATTTACACATGTTCAGGAGGAAGAAGAAGAAGAAGAAGAAGATGAGGAGGAGGAGAGAAGAATGCGACCTCTGTACGTCTCGGAGACTTTTCGGAAGGCACAACCAAATGCCACAGATACGAACGTTTGACGAGTCAATTGGAGCAGCTGCACATCATGACAGCAGGATTCGCATTCCCGACGAAAATGGAACGAGTCGAGAGATACCTCTGCGGTGCGGCTTCAAACGAAAATGGGAGGACCATGTGAGCTACGATGATCGAATCATCTGCGTCGTATGAGCGCGATGGAAGTTTGATTTGATGTCTAGCGTGCCAAGTTGAGCACCAGAGAGCAAGTGGCTTCGAAAAGTGCCAACAGCTGGAGGACCACGACCTTACTGAAGTCGACTAGACAGTCGTGTATGGAAGCGTCGAGGAATGGCCAATGGCCATTGATTGCTCTTCTCATTTACAGAATTTGCCCATTTCCAAGAAACATAAGAAGGTATGAAAAATCTCATCGACTATGAATGGGATAGAATTTTTTTTAATTAGGAAGGAAAATAAGAAAAAAAAACTTAGAATAAAAGAAAAGGTTTGCTTTAGATTGGATGTGATTATAATAATGAGTGTCCCATTTTCATTGGATTATGACGGTGCGAAGTGTGATGTCCGGTGGCCGAATGACCATCCGCGGGTGGAAATTGTGGAATTGACAGAGATTCCTGGGAGCACACTCAAGATTCTCAGCAAAATGTCCCAAGGATGACAACATACAAGTCGTCACACCTCCTTGGTCGAAATGGGTGCAGTCTTGTGGGGACAACGTGCGCCAGGACAGATATACTGTGCGCCAGATAAAAAGGATACTGTGGAAAACATTAAAAAAAAAAACAAGAATAGGATAATATGGATCAGAAAATGGAATGGGTTAATTTGTTTAATTAAATATAAAATTTTTAATGCATCACACACCAACTACATATTATTTAGTAATTTTAACATAATATTTATTTTTTTATCAAATTATCACACTAATTTCATTAACGTTACTAATTATATCTTATGCAGTATACTGCTAACATAATGTGAATTCTATCTGACAATTAAAATATTATATATTTAATTATACAATAAAAAATAAAACATTACACTAAATTCAATAACAGTACATAATTTATCTTGTTAGATTATACAAAAAATTTCATCTTAGATCCATAAAAAAATGATTAAAGTTGGTGTCCGAGATATTTACCAAAAAAGAAAACTTTCTCTAGTAATATGATTTATATAGAAAAAACTATTCGTTAAAAAACTTTTATCTCTTTATAAATGAATGAAATAGCGAGAGGATTGGTTATTCCCTTCCATATTCCACTGCCGTACAACAATAACTATAGCCATACATACATTATTATATATACACAAGGAATAAACCGAAGAACACCCCACTCGCACCCGAGTCTCTCTACTACCCAGCAGCGATTTAAATCCAGAAATATTCACAGATTCTAATCTTCAATTAAATTAACCCTCCCCCAAAAAAATGGGGAACCCTAATTAGTGCACACAGCCACCTTCCACTTCCTCAATTAAAACCCACTTAATAAAACATATGATGGTGATGGTGATGGTGATGTGGTGGGGTGGTGAGGATGAGGCTCAATCGACAAAAGCTAATGGATCTAAGAATAATGCGGGCAGTCTGTAGTAGTAACATGTTGAAAAGTATAGACAGACGCTACTTTGGCCGTAAAACAAGATGAACCAGCAAATTCGGAAGGACAGCAAAAGATTTTAAGCAGGGAAGGCGATTAGGAGGTTGATCTGTTCGGCTTTAAGTTTCTGCAGACTCCGAGCTCCTTTGCGTACCTCTGCCTTCCTGTACAGATGCAGGGAGGTTACTCCTGCAGCCAATCTTCTTCACGTCGTGGCTAGGGCGTATGAATATCCTCCTCGCCAAGTTGCAGAACTCCCTGTGAGAAAAACGACCCCAGGAAGTTCGCTTATCAGTAGGTGGAAATGAAAGGAAATTTCAATCCAGTTCGGTCTATGCAGAAAAAGGGATAATAAGGGAGAAGAAAATGGCGTTGCACTGCACTTCATAAGATGTGTTGGGCATACAATGTCCAGCGAAGTGCAATTCAACCAGCATCTTCTACTCCATTTTTTCAGGAAGAGATCAATCAAAACGAAAAATTCTTCGCAATTTTCCTGCTGAGATAGAGACCAAGTATAAGGAAGAGGACCCTTACTGCCACGGATAATCCCCAACAAGCATCGTGTCTCCTTCATCATCCGTGTAGACTATCTTCCACTTGCTCCTAGACTGAAGCTCTCCCCTAATGTCGAACATCTTCTCTAGCTCGTCTATCAGTTGATCATATCCTTCCAATATGGTCAAATCCACAGCTCGACCGACCGCAATACCATGCATTTGAACCTTCCAAGACGCACAGTATCATCAATAAACAGATCGAATTTGCTTACTGTGACCTTCTGTCAGACACAAGACATTTCCAGATAGGAGGGGAAGAGTAAACAACTTCAATATATCTTTCAGCCTAAGTACATATATATACCTTTGTTCGACTCCTCGAAGAAGTTATTTTCTGCTTGAGCAGGTTCTCTTTTGGCCACACCTGTGACTGCCCTCGATTGGTAACCCCACAGGACTTTGAAACATCATGTTTCAGTTGTGAACCCACAACAGACCCTTCATAACCAACAGCAGACACATCCAACGGCTCCAGAGATGCCTTCTCCAGAGGCTGTGCGCTTACAGATTGACTCATCAGGTCGATACCAAATAATCGACAACTAACAGCAGTACCGGCCTTTTTGAACTTCTCACTAGGATCAAGAATTGGTTCAGTTTTAGGCCTTGACGGGTTCGCAGTAGAATAGGCTGAAAATCTATGCCACTCAGAGGATGCTTTATCCTTTTCAATCGTCTCCTCAAAGATGTGCTGAGCAGCAGTCCTACAGGAAGAAGATGGCCAAATGCCCTCCTCCTGAGTCCTGAGGATAGAGTTGCAGTTGCTACTGCCATTCATATCTATTTGGCTATGGTGCCATAAAACACGGTCACCATCATTTCCTTCAGCAGTAACACTCAGCTGATCATGCGACTGCATCAATGCAGAGCTCCGCAGAGCCGGAGCAGCTGCATCACCTGCATGGAATGAGCACATAAGAAAAAGCAGTCAATCAATGAGGGAAAACCGGGAGATAGAAGGCATTTATAATTTACTGGAAGTGGCTTCAGCTCCTCGAGGTCTTTTACTCTTCAGAGATGCAGGTTGTGGTAGAGGTGCCGGTACAGGGGTAACAAACGGCTCTATCTCCCATGGAGAAACTCTATCAGGTCTTGGAATAGATGCAAGTTCATCCCATTGAACCTAAAATCAAAGAAAATAGTGAGAAAAAATATCTTGAACCGTATTTCCATTACAGAAATGAAAGAATGAACCATGGAACCCAAGATATAATTACTTTCAGGCACCGCCATCTTGAATCAGACCACTGAGGCGAAATATCTTCTACCCCTACTATTGTACCGGAGAACCTGACATATAAAACAAAAATGATGATACATGATCAATGGGGAAAAAAGGGGACAGAGCACAAGAAACCAAATTTAAACGCCGTACCTTCTCTCAGGAGTATCCTCGCCTTCAAACCTCATCTTGAATCTCATACCAATAGCATATTTATTGCTTACAGCCTCAAGATATTTGTTTAAGCTTATAATGAACTGACTTGTCCTGCCCATTTTGACCTATTAGAGTCGGTGGGGAGAGAGAGAGAGAGAGAGAGAGAGAGAAGAGAAGCATATAAACAGAAAGTTACTGATAGAATAAGTCATTAATTGCATACCTGGGTTTGTAATATACAACAAAGAGGGTTTGGGTCTGAACAGCATGAGAGGCAGTTGCAAGGACTCCTAGGCGCATGCTCTGACTTGATATCACAGATGAAGGCATGCTGCTCTGTTGTCGAGCAAGACGCCTGACTCCAACACGCAATTCTCCATTCTCACCCCTGTCCATAAGTTAAAGCCTTACTCAGATGATGGTATCTAATGAAGATACTAAATCATATGACTCCCACATAAAAGATTACTCCATACCTGAGGAATACAAACGAATCCCCAGCAACTAATCTCTTGGAAGTAACAAACGTGCTCCAACCAGTGGTGAGCAAATGCCTCCGTGGTTGACCTATCAGATTCGTTTGAGCAATTGCTTGAGCATGGTGTAAAATAAATAATACATGTTACTTTCATCGAGATGTATCCAATTACCTCTGAAAATATGCTTAAACTTCCATACATTATGATGAAGATCCTTAGCTACCAACTCTTGAGTTGGTGTTTCCTGGCTCATGTCCTGAAGGATAACATGAACATCAGTCAATTCATCATTAAGACAGGAGCAATAAAAAACCACACAACTTTTATGACTACCAGTTACCAGTGGGGGAAGGCATTCAGTCGCGTGCTTCTTGAGAATGGAGAACCCCCCATGAGTGCTCGTATCAGAAGCAGTTAAAACCTTGCAAAAGGAGCGAACTGCTGGTCTAGGGGGCCCAGGTGGGCATTGATCCGGGCTGCTAGGTTCCTCTTGCTACATCAAGCGACAGGAAACTTTCAAATATCTTTTACATGAAACAACAATCTGTACTGCTCAAGAGGAAGCATACTAGAGCAACCAGTGGAAAACAAAGATATGAGAACTGTAAGACTTACATTAAGCTCCGGCATTAGAGTAATTTGGGCATAGACCTCATCCGTATCTTGCTCGGCCTAGATACACAGGAGAACTTGTAAGAATTATGCCAGATAACAATTTCCATGATTTATTCCAAGTGTATACTTTTTTTTTGGCAGAAAAAAACAGTTCCCACTTCTCATACAAGAAGAAAATCTATAGTAGTGACTAGGCATCCGATTTTTAACATTTATTAAGAAACTACTGCCTCTCATGTGGAGGCTGCATCCTACAAATCCAAATGATAATTCAGAAACTTAACAGATCTGACGAGCTATAAATGCAGACAGAAGGTAAAAAAAGGGGAAATCAATTGATATATGGAGAAGAATACCTGTAGCCGAACGTCTATAACGCGGCAAAGGATCTTGGAGCTGAGATTAAACAGAGGAATCCTCTGATTCAGTTCCTGATTTGTGGATACCTCCAACTACACCAGACAGAAATGGCAAAAACTTGAAATTCTATCAAAAATGAACGTAGTCATACAAGGAAGGTCCCCAAAATAACGGGAACCAAAAGGAGGGTGAGGTAAAAAAAAAAAAATGGCTTACTTGTTCCATGTGACCTTGTGGGAAGTAGAAGACTCTCTCTGTGTCCCGGGGGACGTCAACAAGCGGCCCCGCGCAAGCCCTCCACAGCTCTGGGGACAGATCGTCATCAACTGAACCTTCCAAAACGGCAGCGAAATCGGGACAGTCCCCGAAGCTCTTCATAAGCTCAACGAGACCGCAAACAGAGAAGAGAACCAGGACAAAAAACAAAAAAGAAGGAAACGCAACAAGCCAGTGAAATATTCTTCTACCTTCAGCTCGATTTGCCATTTCCGTGGAGTATCCCCCCGAGTCAAAGCCAGCAGAAGCTCAGTAGCTCACACAATCTAATCTCTGTCCTTCCTAGACATTGATAGGGATATTGGGGTCGTCAGTAATTATTTTTTTCTTGTATTTACAAAAAAATTTAACAAAAAACACACACGACAGTTCCTAAAAAAAATGAATTCTAATCTCTGTCAGCAAAGCAAGTTACCGCTCCAGCAAAAATGCAATGAAACGACGCCGTGAAACCGCCGGCGGCCGCGATTCCTACAGAAGCGTCACCGAGAAACAGAGGATCGAATGAGCCTCCATGGAGCCGACATGAAACCACCTAACGACCTCTCGACTGGACCAGGAGTAAACGCCGTTCAGGGAAACAACTCGGGTGCGCGTCTTACTGCTATCAGGGAGGAGGAAGAAGAAGCTGCTGCTCTTTTCGGTCATCTGAAATACGCTCTCTCTCTCTAGTCTCTCTCTCCATGGTGCAGTTTTGTTGTGTCAGCTCTGCATTGGCTAACTCCCGAGCACAGCAGAGCTAACCCGAGGTTGAAGCTTTAACCGCAGGGAAGGGTTAACTGGTACTGCATTAACACGGCGGGATTAAATATTGGTGGGCATTCACCACATTGACTTAAGGGGAGAGAGAGAAAAAAAAGGGACATTCTCAACATTAAAATTGGTTTAGATAAAAATATATATATATGAATCACAGTGAAACTAATTTTTAGTTTTAAATTACATAATGTTCGGAATTTTAGTATAATAAAATTTTATTAATTTAAATTTTAATTATATCAACTTATTAAATAATAAAATTCACCAATTCATATCGGAATCTATTTCCTTTAAATATTACTAGCACTCATAGGGAGGCAATTCATGCTTGATATGTAAGACACAACTGTTCAGATCGAATTACATAGTCAGTGCTAAAGGGGGAGGCTGGGCGTGGAATCTTCCGTCTCACCATTTTAAGCAATGTTTTAAAGCATTACTCGTAGGAAACCTTCACCTCTTAGGTTGAAACGGAGTAGGATGGGACCGACTTTCGCAGTATAGTCAACTTCGACGGAGTCTTATCCCCGATCGGGAATATGAACATGAGAAATAAATGAATGTTTCTTGTTACGTTAAGGATGAGATTCTGGTCCATGATCTTAAGTTTATAGTTATTAAGTTCATTTTATTTTGATATTATTCATTTAAAAATCTTATCGATAAACACTTATATAATGGACCCAAAATTGATACGAAAAAATTTTAAAATTCAAACACTAATTTAACTAATGCAAAGTACTGAATAGTAAATTTTATTAACATGTTATAATTAATTATACATCCTCCACTTAAAGAATGATAGTAAAGAAATTGATTAAGATATTCAGCACGAACTCGTCAAGTTGTTGTTGAGCTCATGAAAATGGGAGCCCCTGCCGTCTGACCGACGGTCATGTTGAGTGGTACGGTGTACGGTCGCATCGGGAGGCGTGCGTATGTCAGTGTAACGGAAACCGTAGGGTGGTATCGCCGTTGCCGTGATCGGCCGTCCCTTTGGTTGTCTGCTTCGCAAGCAGCAGGGTTGGCTGGGGCTCGCTCGTGCTAATCTAGCAGAATTTCCGGGCTTTTCTTTTTATAATAATTACATAATTAATTCTCAAATTTCCACTTTTTTTAAAAGAAATTATTTGTTCCTTGTAAAAATTTAATTTTTTTGTTCAACCTGTAGCGTCGAGCTAGCAATTTTTTTATATTAATAATATTCAATACTGTAACAACTGATTAATTCAACGGATAATATATTATACAGTTTAATATTTATCATTAATTTCTAAATAATAACTTCAAAATTTTCAAACTATATATTCCACCTACTACATACTATTAACTTATTAATGGGTTGACCAATATGATACCTTTGTGCTATTCGTCACTGAGAAATAGACATATTCAAGTGGGCAATGGTTCATGTATCTCTCCTTGGGAATTAGTTGGTGACAGCCTAAGAGTAAGAGGTGAGATTAGTTTAATCCCATACATTCGCTTATATATATATATATATATTATATCAATGATATGATTCCCGGTCATGTCTCTCGCATCTTTACGACACCTTAAGCTTCTCCCTGTCCCCACTATTAGGGCTAATTATATATGCATTAAGAGAGAGAGAGAGAGATTCCTTCCACACCCATTGAGTCGCTGCCTTTTGCCAATGTTGTTTACCTTTTCGGTTAATTTAATTAAAGAAATAGAGTTTAACACAGTTATATTGTTTATGATCAAATATTCAAAATTTTATATTCGATTTTTATCGATGTGATATTATATATTATTTTATTTATTTTTTCATCTTATTTTTTGAATATCACATACGGTCGCTCCTATAATAGAAAAAAAAGTGTGTATAACCCCATTTTAATAATTTGATATTTAAATCGCTACCAATCTTAAGTCTCCCAATAACACGTGGCATTGATTCGAACCATATCCGTTCATATTTTCTTTTCCTCTTTTTTGGTTCACTATTTAGTTACTCATTTTACTTAATTAACAGGACAAAGCAAAGTGAGAAACCAATGGAATTTTGGATTCGTGTTTGTACGGCTGTCGGTGAGATTAGTTTAATACCATACATTCGATTATATATATATATATGTCTCCATTGAGTGAATGCATTTATCCATCTTTGATCGTATTCGATCACCTGAACATGCTGGAATCACCGAAAGAAAGTGAAGATCAGGCTTGGCTAGTGGAGAGATTCTTGATCTACTAAGAGAATTCGAACCCCAGGATCAACTCTGTCACAGGCCAAGCATATGTGTCCTTCGCAATGAATAATGATCGGAAAATAACGACAAAAACAAACCCAAAAAAAAAATTGTACGATGGCATTCAATCACCTTCGAAACCTCAAACAAATAGATTGTGGATGAGATCATCTGTCAGTAGGGATTCGACCGACCGACTGAGTAGACAATATTTACTTTGAGAAAAGTCCAATTCGATTATAAATTGATTGAAACTCACTAAAATTTTGGATATCGACAGCATAGAAAGAAGCCGCATAACATTGAGAGTGTACATGTGAACGTGGCCTCTGTGAATGGATAAAGGGTAATTGAGTGATCGCGCCATGTGGAGACCAATCTGTTGGGTGTCTTCTGGGCTACCCCATAATTAGCAATTAACACATATAACAGGGACAGCCCCACAGGCTTGAATGTGCTTTAAAAGCCCACGCACACACTCCCTAGTGTGGGACATCACCTAGGAATTACTATTAAAAAAAACAACCTATTTTAGTGGATATTATAATCAAATCTGATTAATTTATCCAAATATACAACCCTTCAAATTATGATTTCCTTTTCATACGTACAAAATTCATACTCGAAAGTTGATAAGTGCGTATCATCTTTAATTAATCGGTATTTGGAAGCCGCTCAAAATTACCTTTTTGCAAGCCTTAGTACGAAGGAAAGCTTCTTGCGAGTGACTCCATGTGAAAGGCAATTATGTACGTGCACGATGGCATTAGTAGGCCTTTTAGTTGGGGGCGCCGTGTGGGTAATAATAATACGGTATGAGGTCGATTTTTACGGATATAATTTCATGCTGACCCAGATGGAAACCGATTTGCGGGCTCGATAATGTTTTTCTCCCCGCTGTCTAAGATCCGATATTCGAAATCGTGATTACAAGGATAGACATGAACTCTCTTATCGTGCTGCGTTTGCTGTCTATCTATGTTAAACTAGTCGATGCTATATTATCATATTGGAAGAGCACAATGGGATTCCGACTCCTGTTGAACAGACCACGGCCGTGCTCTACCGACCAATCCGAGGCTGACAACTGTGTAGACTACCTGTGGACAAGATTTGTGCTGGTGATAACCTTTTTGACTCGAAGTATCTCCAAATAAATCAATAATATAAGAACACGATAAGCTTGAACGCTTTTTTTTTTAATTTTTAAAATAATATATCAAATTTAAATTATATAGAGAGGGAATAATTATGATTATAAAAATTTTATTCATTAATAAATTATAGTAACTTAGACTAATAAAAGAATCTACCGATTAACCACTAACTCGTGGTCCTTAATCTAGACACCGCAATGTTCAATTTATCGATTCACGTTTTTGCATAGGCATGTCTTTCGTGCAGAAGATTTATTATTCATATATGGTTGTATACGATGGCCAAGAACGCAAACTGAAGATCAGATTAAATGCCCATGTTGTAGCTCTCTCAATTGGCGAGTCCCATCGAAGAAGATTAAGGATGGTTATTAGAGAGCCAGTCGGACAACCAAAGGGTAATTGATCGATGGGTAGAAATGACATATGATGATGCTCGCACGCACGTTAACATAAACATGTTGCTTGAGGATGACGGGAGCGTGGCTGCTAGTTGTGTATCAGAAGCATCTGCCGATCTTCCTCACGCGGGTTCTCTAGGCGCTAGAATTATCTATCAACCGTTCGGGGATCTTGCAAGCCTGGCCATGATTCCGATGCATTGTTCGGTTGGCCTGGACTCGGTGGATCGGTCCATCCACTTTGAGCTTTGGAAAATTCGTGCCCCTTAATGGAGAGATAATGATGTTGGCGTGGACGTCTGTCACAGTTGACTGACCTACGATGCACGGGTAGCTCAGGCATTACACGATCGGAGCAAGTTCATGGTCGAGTACGCACAGCCTTAGATAATAGGATGAGATCTCGAGGTCTCACCGGGGGCCAACGTGTGTGTGCACCGCACCACGGGAGTCAGCAACTGGGCTTTGCCGAACTCTGATCAGTGGCAGCCTAAAAATGGAGTCATTTTATTGCTAACTTCAATGCTAGACTCGAGTCTCACTTCACCCCTCTAATCGGCCATCTTGATCCATCACTAGTGCAAGAAAGTTCCACGTTCCTTTGCATCAAAGCAAACTCCAACCAAACCGATATTACTTGGTCTAAATTAACAGAGTCAAAATCGTCCCTCTAAATGTAAAATTATATTTTCTAATTATAAAAGAAATTAATAGTTTTCAAAAAATACAGGATGGAGAGAAAGAACAACAATAAAAAAGGGATCACCACTTGTAAGACTTGGATTTCAGTATTTTAAATCTAGATTAAGAATAGTATTATTGTATAAAATTGATTTATGGACAGAAGGTCCAAGTCAAGGGGAAAAAGGAAGGAGTGGGAAGATTCAATGGCGGCCGTGGAAAAATGAGCGGTTGAGTTTCGGTTCCACTTCTGGGTCATAGTCAAAGATCGAGCAGGTGTGTTTTTCTTGCGTTCACAGTCTAATTTATAAGTATCAAAGCCTGTTTAGATATATATTATAAATTTTCATTAAATTTACAAGAATATACTTATATATAATTTGAAAACTCACATTTATAAGTCATACGATATCGTATAGAACTTTGATATTTCGATTATTCCCACCACATATTAGAGATTATGTCAGACTGATAAGGTGAATCACCGGTGGCATGTTTCTAGGATGAAGGGAATTCTGGATTGGGAAAGACCTCATTGCCCAGTTCATGGTAAGTATCGGCATTGAGATCAAGAATGTCGGAGATGGGCGAGGAAACAGGGACGAACGTGGCCACTCACGTGATCTATTCTTTGTATTCTCCCAGCCAGAACCTGCAGAAATGTGTTCTCCAGAGAGGAGAACTCTGGCTCTGTCGGGTTCGATTGCCGTGCTGAAGGCTTGAAAGGGGCGAAGACGATGACCCAATTATGCCCACTAAAGCCGACGAAGTTCCATGTAGCTGCAGAGGAAGTACACACAACTCGATGAATTCTACCCACATTGATTGATTAGTTATGACGTAAAGATTTGATCTTTTTAAAAATTTTGTCTGAAGTTATTGTTAGAGGTATTAAAATGGGTGATTTGAGTCTATTTAAAATTATTTGGTCGGATTATGATTTAATTTATTTATTTAATGTATTGATTCGGTTACGAGTTACGGTTTAGAAATAAGTAAATTAATATTGTATTATTTATAAGTGAGTCGATTTAAGATTTATATTGGTTTAACCGTGAATTATTTATATTTTTATTAATTTTTAAATAATTTAAAATAAATATTTTTATTTTTTAAAAAATTAAATTAAATTTGACAAAAATCTAACAATTAATTTATAAAGTTTTGACGGTTCAGATCGGTTCAATAAAAAAATATACTATACTAATTTTAATTCAATAAATTTATTTTTTAAATTTAATATATAACCACCTCTTAATTCAATAAAATTATTATAAACCAATTTTAAATCAACAGTAACCATTTAACATATTTTCTATTTAGGGGTTTTCTTCTTAAGATGAAAATTCAGGGAATTTGTGGCCGCCAATCCACCCTCTCCATCCAGTCCACAGCCCAACCCGCAACCCCTTTTGTTCTCTGGTAGCGAAGCGGGAGAGAAGGCGAATGGCGGTGTCGTCTCTCTTCGCGGCTCCATCAGCAAATTATCACTCACTCTCACAGCCTCAACTTCGCCTCCCTTCTTCTCTGCTCATTGGACCATCAACTCTGTTTCGAATCCCGCCGTCCAAACTCGGCGCCCCTCTCTGTTCTGCTTCCACTTCGAGTCCCGTGGTAGAAGACGATCCTCCTCCTTCCCAGCCGCATTCCCCCATTGAAGACGGAGACGAGGTTCCTTTCAGGTAATCCGCTTCATCCTCTTCCGGCTGCTGCAAAATTCGGAATTGAGCAAAACTCGTCATGGCTCAAATAGTCCTTTTCCACGGACTGGAGAATAGGACGAATAAAGATATCGTTTTGTGTGCCGTTTGTCTTTTGAATCGGTAATGGGATATTGGGGCAGTTCGATTGCGTAGTCCGATGTTGCCGGCAGGTTGTGAATCGTAACTGGATATTGGGGTAGTTCGATGTTGCCGCAGGTCCTGAAAAAGTGATTCATTGCCGTTTTCGAACCAAAGGGCAGTCTTTAATTGGTCTCTTTCCACTTTCCTGCACACTGCTGTTGGATAGAACCGCAGGATAGAACCGCACTGTGACATTTATGACGAATTCTCGGGATATCAAGAAGACGCAATTTGACATTTATATGTGTTGTAGAGCTCTGTTGGGAACCATGACTGACCTGCGAGTGTTTTACATAGAATGAGTCGGTTGTTGTTCAAACAGAATCCAGAATCATGCCATAACTTGCTTGAAATTTTTGTGAAGCAACCCATCAATTGCTGTCCACAAAATTATCAGGAAGTAGTCATGGATGCAGTTCGTTATTGTCCACAATGCCTGAAAATGTAGGACTTCGTTCATTAATGGGGCCATTCAGACTTATCAGACTCAAATAGCTGTTAGTTGTTCTCAGTGCAGCCTCAAATACTGTTGCCAGGTTGCCTGGACCAAAACTCACCTTT
Source organism: Sonneratia alba (assembly GCA_900174645.1). Classification (NCBI taxonomy): domain Eukaryota; kingdom Viridiplantae; phylum Streptophyta; class Magnoliopsida; order Myrtales; family Lythraceae; genus Sonneratia; species Sonneratia alba. The sequence continues at coordinate 1,890,470 of FWPY01000041.1, forward strand.
GTGGAATAAGGTGCTTTAGTGAAACCAAGTAAAACACACACACACACACACAGCACAGTAGAGATTGTACAATATATTCGTCACAGGATCATGATCGGTAAGCCTAAGGCTTTTATAAATCATGGCAGTGGCTGTAAAGCTTGTGGAAGAGTGGAAATAGAGAGGGGATGCAATGGAGAGGGGAGGATTCAAGGGGTCATTGCAACTGTCCCGGGCTTCGGTTTGGTGGCCCATCAAAGCATACAGGCCTTGCCCGGGCTTTGTAGCTCTGGTGGTAGTATTTTCCGACGTGGCCAAAGCATGGATGAGGTTGCCTTTGGAAGAGGAGGGCCTGCAGACTTATGCAGACAACGATGGTGAATTCTGAAATGAGGTAAGGTTTTCTCTTCCAGGAGTTGTGTCAAAGCACAATTACATTTTACTCGGTGATATATTATGAAGATATGGTCCTTGTATCCTGAGTATACCATGAGGCGCTGCTCTGTCGCACGATTCATGTCACATCATTATCAATAATATAGGCAGCCTTAGATATATTTGCATGCAAATGAGTTCTCAAAGCATAAACTGAAATTTTTGCGATGAATATACTATCCTTGAACTCTTCCCCAGGTGATATGCATGCCTACTGCCTTTTGCACCTCGAAATCTCCATTATTTGAAGAAGGGTTCCTAATCATACTAGTAGACGCAAGCCTTCCTTCATGATCTGTTCTAGTTCTCAATATCTGCAATTATTAACATGTCATGTTCAGTTCGAATGGATTTCCATTGAAATGAAATGGAGTAGCATAGTTAAGCTATTATGGAGTTTCACACTTACATTTTCTTTTAAAGTTCCTACTAACTAAAACTCATGTTTAATCTCTCTAACTAAACATGGTCATGTGTCTTAACTTGTACAGAAGAGAAGAGACTTGAACAGAGGAAATTAAGAGGTAATGTTTGAAGAGATCGCTTCTAGGAGAAGTCATCTTGATGAAGACCAAACACGGCAACCAGCAATGGCAAAAAACCCTGCCAAGATGCTTGTATTGTAGTTGCCAAAATTAGAAGGAACGTATGCCATGATGAAGCATTCGATCTACTCGTATAAGGTCACCAAGACAGACGGATTTACATTGTAATTACTGAAGAGTCAGTGATATGGCTTTCAAGCATAACTCTCTCGTGATAGCTGTAGGCATTCCAATGCTTATGTTCTTTTTCAAAACGAGCAGAGCAAGAACGGATCCATTTCATCTGTGGCGGGCCTAACCTTTTTCGCTATTCAACGGAGTGTGAAGTTTCAATGGAAGAGTGATTGCTGTGACATTGGAGTGAAATTGCGGACAGATATTTCTCAATATCAAGACAATGCACGAGCTGCGAGTTTAGCGACATACTGAAGGCTTTCGGCCAGGAATGCGTCCCAGTCGAGTGCGTAGATAAATTGAGATATTGTCGCATTATCTCTGACACATCAACCTATCACGTCGAGTGAGTCACATAACCAGAAGTTTGGTTCAACAGAACCCACCATATTTCCCACTAGTGTCTGCAATCGATACTTGGTCTTAAATCATTATCTTACGCTAACAAAACATAGCCGATGTGGCCATATCGGCCACCACCACTGGTTCTCTTCGGCGGCACCGAAAAATGCAGCTCTCGGCACGCACCATCAAGCTCCTCCCGTTTCAATAAAACCCGCCCCCACGACTCGGCCGCTTTCACGTCCACAATCACGACCCTCCCCTTCAACCATCTCTCAGAAATGGATTAACAGCCGAAGCGTACATGAACAATCAAGAGCTCTTCCCCCGAACATTAGTCGCAATCCGCCATCTCCATACTACATTCTCACGTCTCTAAAGACAAGTTGCCGTTCTACCTATTAGGCGGCTGCTAGCAAGTTTACGTGCATGGGTTGTGGCCCTAAATAGCCAACGCACCGGAGTATGGTAGCAGACGCTGTAACGTCTACCGCTCACGCGCGTCAGCTGCCGTCTTCGGACATCAATTCCATAAGAGCGTTGGCTCGTAGGGACCACTCACTATCGGGAACAAAGGAACAACACTCCTTCCACGCCCGAGAAGCCCGCCACGCCCGCGTGTCGTGAATCTATCCACTCGACCAAGTCTCAACAAGCTCGAAGGGCTGATGCGCCCCCAACTCCAACTGGGTCGACGTCAGCAAGGCCCTCGAGGACCTCAAGCCCGCCACAGCCCCCCGCCGGCAAAGCCGGAGCGGTTCCCCTCCGTCGGCCCTGCTGAAAAGACTCCACCGCGGAAGAGGACGTCTCAGAAGACGCCCCACGGAAGAACTTTCTCCTCCACTACCCTCGAGGAACCGTATGCTAAGTAGCCCCGAAGCCGGCGAAAGACTTGAGGAAGAAAGGCTTCGATGAGCGCCGTCCCCAAGCCGGCCCAAGACTGGTGCAAAGTCCGATCAGTGAGGCCGGAGGCGGGCGGAGGGTTTCCGGTTCATGAAAGGAGAACATCTTTCATAGTGAGGGACAGGAGGAGAGAGAGAAGGAAGAAGCTCGCGAACTACGACCCCTGATGATGAGCAAGCGGGACCCTTTCAGCATGTTCTCGGAGAAGTGCCCGCCGGGCGGCGAGAACGCGTCGTCGTCTACACGACGTCGCTGCACGGGGTCCGCGCACGTTCGAGGACGTGCAAAACAGAGCTGAGGTCGGTTCTGGAGAGCCACCCGGGTGGTGTCGATAGCGGGACGTGCTCTCCACGCGAAGTTCTTGGCGCGAGCTCAGGGAGCTGCTCGGAAGGAACAAACGTACCCCAGGCAGCCTCGGCGAACTCATTGTCTTTTCACCAATTTCATGTCTCAGCTCATAACCATTGTGGTGCTTGATCTTGAGTTCGTCTGATGCAAACGAACTTGAACGAGTCATTCATCAGGTGTTCGTGAAGGGAAGGCACGTGGGCGGGTGGAGGAGCTGGTTGGAGCTGACGAGACGGAAGGCTCGGAGATGCTGACGCTGGCGGGGATCGAGCGGGGCCCGGGCAGGCAGCTCTGCGAGGTCTGCGGCGGTGCCCGTTTCGTGCCCGTGCCTGGACTGCGTTTGCAGCTGCAGGTGGTGGTCGGCGACGCCAAGGAGCGTGCGGGTCCTGCAACGAGAACGGCTTGGTCCACTGCCCCGCCTGCATCTAAATGAGCACTCTTCTGGTCTGGGCCGGTTAATGGACGAGTGCCATTGAGCATCTCTGCGTTCCTCCCAATGATATACGCCTTCTCTCTCTCCTCTCTCTCTCTCTCTCTTTTGGAGATGAATTTGAACATGTAGGGGGAAACAGTGAAGAACATTACTTTTGTTTTGTGTTGTTATAATAACGAATCCCATTTGAAAAATCCAGCGAACTTTGTGGCGATGACGGACTACATACACCATGTGTGTTCTCTATAGATCTCTC